>CM060912.1:938550131-939800131 GCA_030737875.1 Allium sativum | reverse complement strand
ATCAGATTTAATATGCCCAGATCCAGATCTTAAATTATGAAATATGTTCTTTATGTTCTACGTCACTATAATCCTCTTCTTCCAAGTCATAGATCATCTTATGCAATATGTCTCAAATTTATGTCCAGAATTACAACATGCGTTGTGTCCTCAAATTATTTACAAATCGATTATGCCCAAATATGCCTCATTCAATATTCTTCCAAAATTTAGCGTCTATGCGTTTATCTCTTATGAGACTTGGCTCAGGCTCGTGGTAGCCTAGCTATCAAACAAAAAGAAAGAAAGGAGGAAGAAATACAGAACAAACAGAATAATAAAACAGAGGAACAGATTTGATAAATAGAAAAATGGCCTAGTCTCAGATTCAGATTTATAATTATGTCAAGATCGTGATTAAATTTCATATCGGAAAATAACTACACTTGCCTTGGTTGGATTATAGAAGAAGAGTTGCATTTGTTCTCTTTTAATCTTATTCAGATTTGGAAGAAGATGCACTAGTTCTAGTTTTGATCCCAGCAGATTAGCGACGCCATTATTTTATTTATTTATTTCAATTATTTCAGAGGTAGCATAAGGAGACAAACATGGTGTAAAGAGAATGGGGCTAGGGGGTTGTTTATATAGTATTAGGCGGGCGAATATAGACTGAAAACGAGACCAGATACATCAGAATGAACCTAGGCTCAAAACTGGGTTCTGTCACCAGGTCGACCCCCAGGTCGACCATAGGGTCGACCTGGTCCCTAGGAGGTCGACCATAGTGTCGACCCCCAGGTCGACCTGGTCCTGGGCGGGAAAATTCCCGCCCAGTCTGCACTGGGGTTTGAATTCGAATTTCGAGTTGTTTTCAATTCTAAAAATTCCTGAAACTTCGGAGGGTCATATCTCCCTCATACGGACTCCGTTTCTCGAAAACTCGGACTCGTTTCCAAGAAGAATTTCGGGACGAACGCAATGGCGTAACCCGTTTCCCTTGATTCTTATTTTAAAATTTAATTCTGACTTGATTTATGGTTTTAACGTATTATAAAAATACGGGTTCTTACATGAGATTTAGAATGCGTTATTCTAAAAGGATAAGTGTGATTATGGTGTTTAAGTTACGGAACGAAAAGGAGATTTCGTAACAGTTGTTTTAAGAAAAACAAATTTGGATCGATTTCCAAATGTGAAAAAATGTTTTAGTAATATTTTGAATGATAGTTGAAGGAAAATCGAATATGATTTAAGATATTTTCCGAAGTATTAAAATAAAGGATTTTAGAATATTAATATATGAAAACTAATATATTATTTTTAGTATTACAACCAATATATTATCTTTAAAGGCCAAGTGACGCTGTGTGCTAAACCAATGGATCTATTTGGTTTTATGGTTAATTATTTATTTTGATAGTTAAATAACCGACTATCAAAATCAAACCCAACGAGTGTTGGTACGGAAAGACTGGGATCGAATTTATATTCGAAAACCATTCCGAACAATAAATATGAATATGTGAGAGATGCTAATCGAGATGGAGCAATTAAGGACTGTAAATCTTCATGAGCGGAGGAACTACTATTGAATTTCTCTGGCTGATCCCTAGAGATATATTTCTGGCAGTGATTCTGTCATGATTGGAATCTATGGATTGCAAGGACTTCTCGCTACTGATCTATAGGGTGATTCCTATGATGTGGTAGGAGGGTGCCTTCAGTTCATCCTGTTGCTGGATGACCTGTATGGACAAATGTCTGATAGAGTATTTCTTAAGAATCACGTACAATTATTTTTACAAACGTACTTATGTTAGCTGCTGAGTATTTTTGTGGATGACAATTAGTGATTTGATGGATCTGACGATGTGGCATTCAAAGTGGATGGAGATGTGTTGTTCTGAAGGATAAGTTTAACCTCTAGCCTCATCAATCGGAAATGGCATAAAATCGGGTAGGTCGCATGGCTATGTGGGTCGCACCCATCAATGGAGTATATCATTACCTGATCTGGTGAAATCAAATGCCTTCGGTTGTCCCTTTTTATTTTCTGTATGTATGCTATCGGTTCGGTTGGCTGGCCCCCAACCGTGGTAATGACATATTCGGTACTCTCATAGTATAGTGAGGGACCGGTCACGTTTAGTCTGGGTTGCAAGATGTTCTTGTTGAACCCCAATGTATTCATCTCCAGAGGTACATTGTCACGAAGGTGGTCCCATACCTTTCGAGGAAATCCATTCTCCAATAAGCGTCCGTGGTTTTGATTGTATATAATATATGTGGACCATGAGATGCAAGCATTCCGCTAGATTCTACTATTTGTATTTTGACACTATCATAATATGGGAATAATATTGTTTTTCAAAAATGTTTTGGGTTATCGTTAGGTCAAAACCGTCCATATTTATGTGTGGATTCGGTCTTACAATTATCTTTTCTTTCGAAAGGATTTTAACGTTAAAATCAAGTTGTGTGATGCCTTTAAACTTAGTGTGTTTTTCTCACTTTGGTTCACCAGACTGACCCGGTGTTTGTAATGCTCGGGTTTGATCGAGATGTACAGGTTCAGGTTATTGGTTGTTACGAAGAGACGAGATGGAAGAGCTTAGACTTATGCAATTATATATTCCACTGGGTGATTGTATATGATGACAGATTATTATAACTGTCCAGGTGTGTGATGTACTCTAATGATAGTAAGTTTTATTTCAAGCTCTCAATAAATATTTATTTCTATATTATATTTTGTTCCGCTGCGATGTGAGAATTCGTGCTGTGTTAGTTCCTCTTCTTCTTCTTCTATTCTAATATATCTTTCTTTCTTATCTCACCTTCTAATTTCTTTCTAATAATTATCTGCATTTCTATACAATTTGGGTTGGACGTGACTTGTGATTGTCAGCTCAAAGGTTATGGGAAAGTCAGGAATGTTATAGTGGTATCAGAGCTATTGGTATAGTAATAACCTTGGCTCTGTGACATAACTCGATAGAGATGGGGTTAATAATACCCTAGACTGAATTTGAGTGTATATATATGAGAGCTTAATTATAAATTTTGTATACAAATGTTTTATATTGTGTTGGTGGATCGGTTCAAGTGTTGAGAAGCATTGAACTGGTTATGGATACAATATTGTTCTGTAAAGAGGGTAAATGTAATAATTTTACCCAAATTATATTTTTGTATAGAAAAGAAATAATTTTATTAAATTATTTAGATACTGTGTGTTTGATTGATTTGAATGGAATTCATATTGAATTAAAAATTTGAATTGGAACTTAACCGGGTTAAGTAAAATTAAAATTAAGATATGATTTTGAAATAAATAAATTAGATTTTGGAAATTAGTGGGTTTGTTACATCTTTCTTACCTCGATAATTTCGGGGATGAAATTCATTTAAGGGGGAAGAATGTAATGTACCATATTTTTGGTAGTATAATAATTAATTTACTTTATTATTTTAAATATTTTATTTTGAATATTTATGGATTTAATATGGAATTCGTTTATTTAAAACAAAGTTTGAATGTTTAATTTATATTTAATTTAAATCGAGCTCGGAATGGTGCGACAGTTCGTAATATTTAGTTTTGAACTTCAATTGAATATACAGAATCCTTTTTAAGTCGGAATTCTGTGAAACAAGAAACGTTGGAATCTTGTTGATTATAATTTTCATATAAAAGAGAAAAATGGACATTTCTTGTTATAGATTGTTAGTTATGTCCAAATAATATTTTAAAATAGTCCCTATGAAAATTGTTATTAAATTATAACGTTTAATTAATATATTTAAAGGGGTATTTGCGTATAACTTGAACAGACGATCGAATTAAGCGACGAAACTAATTCCATTGAGTTTGTATCGACGATTAGAGTCAATATATATATATATATATATAGTTTGTTATTTTTTGAGACCGTGTAATTTGAAGTCCAAAATGACATTGTGGTGCATGTAAAAAAATAGCATACCGGGAAACAGTCTCGAATTCCGACAAAACTAGTGCCATTGGATTCGAATTAATTAATTATTGTAAGAAAATCAAATTTCATGGTAAACGGATGTCATATGTGACAATGGTAGCCAAAAACGCCTTTGTTTTTATTGAATCGTTTATACAATTTAGACAGGGGTAAATTTAAATGAACAGACGACTGGCCAACGAACTCCAAATTTGACGAAACAAGATTCATTGGATCCGTTAGGAAGAGGTCTAGTAAAATATCAAGGTCTCATATTTTTTGGATTTTTCTGTAATTATAGGAATTTAAAACGCTTGATTTTTCATCGATATTTATAAAAGACTTTTCACAAACGACCACGGAATTCGACGAAACTTGTCCCATTGGATCCAAAATATTTTTTTTATGCTAGGATTAGGCGTTTTCATCTCGATTGGAGGTCATATGGGATTGTTTTGAGTGTTATTTCGTGGTGAAGTTTCTCTTGAATAAAATAATATATATTTTAGTCCCACCCTATGTATATTCATACTTAAGCATCAACGTAGGCACAAAATTTTGGAAAAAAGTATTTGCAGCGTCCCCTAAAAACGAAACTGTACCTACCCAAACAAGCCTACCTAATTTACTTCTACATGAAGTCTTACACACATCTCAATGTACAAACGTACAACATGTTTGAAAAACAAGTCCTACCCTACATATTAGTACACACAGCTAGAAGAAAAGAAAATACAATTCACTCGTACCATCATAGGCGTGTCAAAATTGGAAACAAAGGAATAAACAGCTACTCTATAAATCACTGTACACCTATATATCCTATTACTTGGTGCCCACGGTGCCTCTTCTATAAATAAACATCCGCTTCCTTCACTCTCTGCTATATATAAAATTCCAAACTTCATTCAAATCTAAAACAAAAGTGGAACCTCCCCACTCATTGTGTATTGCCGGTGCTATCAATAGCACTGAAGTAAAAACCAAAACATAAACATATAGTAACCTTTCCGTCCAATATTGAAACCGCAGAGAGGTCGACGTACGTTGCTCTAGGGATCGGAGGTGGAAAGGGTTGATCAGCGGGACGCGTTAGTGGCGGGACCAGGTGACAGAGGTGTGCGATGTGGAATGAGATGCATGTTTTCATGTGAAAGAAAAAAAACGAAAATAACTAGAAGAAGAAGGGTAGCAGCTTTATGGGAAAAGGAGTATGGTTCTATTGCATGCATAGTTGAGAACAAAAATATGTGGGGAGGTTGCATACGTTCAAAAGCAGGTTGGGGAGCTTTTCTTTCTGGAGATTGGCGAAATAATTAAATGCATGGGAACAGTTCATTCATGCACAAAGAAACAGAAGTAGGAGGCTTTGGAGAGATTGTCCTTCCTCCATTTAAAAAAAGAAAAAGAAAAAAAAAACGGAGGAGGCTGGGTGAATACAATGAGGAAGTTGCATGTGTGGCATGGCTTACGTAAGTTGGGGAAAGTTTGATGGTATGTACCGTGCATTAGCACTTAGCAGGTGTGCTTCGGCCATATGAAAAAAGGGTAAAAGTAAAAGTACCAAGAGGATTTGAGGAGAGGAGAAGCAGCAGAACGGTGAGCATGGAGAAGGAGATTAGAACGTGTGTGGCTGTGTAATTAGTGAGCCGTGGAGAATGATTGGGCTTCGAGACTTATATAAAAAAAATGAAAAAAAACCGAAAAGAGAACAAAATAATATAAAAGTGGACAATGAACATGAATACAACAATATCGGGAAAGAAGAAGAAGAGAAAATTAACATATATATGCGTGTAGTTTAAAACATGTGCGGGCATGGGGAAAAGCCAAACTGGGATAAGGACTTGCAAATTGTCGGGAACAAGAAAGACGAGGGGATCAGATATTTAATGTTGGAGCTGGGTAAGACATATATATTGTATAATAAAATTTAATTAGTTACTTAACTTAGTTTATATACACATACCGTTAAATTATATACATACCGTAAAATTCATTTGGTTTATATGATCATCGGCAAGGCTGGATGTATATAAATTGTTAATATATACAATGTGTTAACATATGTATGCGGCGCACTGACAATGCAGTTAGATACATTAGAATATTATTTAGAGTTAATGTTAAAACCGTTTACACCAAAATTGGCATAAACACTCAAGGTACTAAAATTGTACTTCACCAATACGGTAAGAAATAAGCGGAATCATGTTTAATCAGCAATCGAAAATGAAAAATGCGAGAAAGGTAAAGTAGACACGAGATTTAGAGTGGTTCAGCCGTTCATTAAGCCTACGTCCACTGTGAAGGTGATTTCCAATCTTATAATCAGGATTACAAAATACATCAATTCTCTCTTTTCATATATCTCTATATTCACTCAATATACCCACGTTTACATATTTCAATCTTAGAATTATACAAGAGAATGGTAGAATTTGAGGAGAAGAGGGATGGATGAATGATTGAGAAGGAGGACGCCTTTGTTTTCCTTGATCACAAGATTGTACTTGACGCCATGGCCGAATAGAATTTAGCAGCACTTCGTGGTTTCAAAGATTGGAACCCCTTTATGTTGGCAGCCATGGTGTATTTATAGGTGAGCTTCCTTCGGGAAATGACGTGAAATCCATTTATGCAGGCTACGGATCGCTCATTCTATTAGTTACAGTCATGCGACTGGCTAGACGTAGCCAGCTGTCCGTGGCTGTACTCAGTTATCATGTGCGAGCGACTCGATGGAGCGAGTGTCTTAAGTGGTTAAGCGAGTGACTTCGGTTGCGTCTATTTCTAGCATTCGATGAGTAGATATCTGATTTGCTTGATGGCGAGATGAAAGAACGACCGATCATAGTTCCTTAACGTGGTTGTGTCCGATTTGAGTGAGCGAGCGACGATCTTCAATAGTCTAGAGGCGACCAACTTAGACTTGTGACTTTGAGATGTGAATGTGCTCTTTCTAGGGGTCGGTATACGATCTACCAATGGGTTTCTGATTTGGGTGTCGAGCGATAGGAGTTGCAATTCATGAGCAGTTGTTAAATATACGTGCGATCTTGACTCCTGTCTTGATGCGTGCAGCCGAACTTTGATATTAGGTCAAGTGTGCTCCGTAGTTGGGGGCGGCTTTACAGAATGTACGATCCTTATCTCTATTGAGCCACATTTCTCATAACATATCGTGCCATCTTCTTCGTTCGTACTGGTCGACTTGATTTGTCTTGGGTTTGATACTTGGGTCTTTCTCTGTGTGGTTGCGTCCTATCCATTGTGAGTCGTTTAAGTGCCTTGGATAACATCATGCACGACCGACCCTGATGATATCCGTTCTGCATCCTTTGCTCCATGTGCATATGGATTTTTTGAGTGATTAACACTTGTCCCTCGAAGTCCGTGATTTCTTTTAGCAAGGAATTACCGGCTTCGACATGTTTGATTGCAACATTGTTTGGCAGGCTTGTCCTGAATTGTTGAGGGGTCGTTCGTGCAAGGATTAGTATTGCTTCATCGCACCTGATTGGCATCTTCTCCTTTGGGTGAGACACTTTATTGCGAATAGTTGAATCATGGGGAAGTGAACAAGCTAAATGGACTCTGATGGGACACATATTTCAGTACTCGAGTATTGGGCCAATGTGGCGAGAAATGCTTTGTGTCTTTTAATCTCCCCTTATTTTCTTATTTCTCATTCAATTTTGCTCTCATTTTTCTTCAATAGGGTTCTCAACTGGGAAAGAAAAAAGAAGTTCTGTATTTCAATCTGTTGCTACTCAGGTTTGTTGATTCTTACTCATGTTCATTCTTCCTTTGAACCTTACGGTTATTCCCTGATCCGTTTGCAGGATGGTTCCATCTCCAGAACGGCGTCGAAAGGAAACCTTCCTCGATTTGGGGGTCTCAATAGATGAGATTCAGTCAGCTGGTCAACCATCTGTAAACTCTCCCTCCAGCCCCTCTTATATAGAGCTTCAAGCTATCATCAATAGGTCGCGCCATGCTCTTGGGCCTTGCAGTCCTAGGTTTGCTAAGCGATTTCGGGGGTGGAGTTTATAGGGAGTTCCTTCAAATGTGGATATATCTTCGGCTGACTCTCAGAACTTTTCTTATGAAATGACTGCCGCAAAAGGTCAGATGTTGGCCCGCCTCGAGACTGTTGTGCATCAATTTGGAAAACAAATGGACTTGTTGAAAAATCATTCTACGAAGCGAATAAATGGCTGGCATACATTGGCCTGCAATCTCCAAAGACTTCACAAGGACAATCTCGAGTGTATCTCTGTTCTGGAAAATGATAAGGCTAAGATGATCCGAGCTCTCAGGTCCAAATATAGCGTGGTTTCTTCTTTTTCCCCTGGGGATGTTGAATCGGTGGTTTCTGCACATGCTTATGGACCTCCATCTTGTTCTGCTTCGACTAACAGGAAAGCATGTTGGATCTAGATTAACCTTAGAGGGGGGTGAATAGGGTTTATCACAATTTATTGATGAGTTCAAAACTTACGGGATATTAAAATAATATACAAAACACAGAATGCAGCAGAAACAAAAGTGCAGGAAATAAATCACACACAGATATACCCAGCTTCGGTAAAACCCTGCCTACTGCAGCATTCATAAGGTTTCTACTAGGTAAAAGAATAGATCCCGGATACAAAACCATGTACACTTGCGAACCTCTCTCTCCTATTCTAATCCTACTCTCAAAACCCTAGACTGACCGATATACCCTCGATCAAATTTTCCCGTATTATAAACCCGCAACACGTAACCCTAGATTTTACAGACTCTAGTAAACTGCCAGTTAACACCCTAACTGGTTTCCCCTTAGATTTTTACAGAATTCTAGAAACTGATTGGTCGATTACAGTTCAAAATAAAAACAATACAAAATAAAACACACTATAAAACCCTATTTTAAATAGAGATTGATTCTCCTTTTAAACAAATAGGCCAGCCCCCTTTTGAATTGTGTTGTACCCTTGTTTAATTTTGCTCGATCACTTCTGATTCTCCAATGGAAATGGCGGTGGCGATTGGAAAAGGAAATTTCTAGGGTTTTTCTCAATTCCCCCAAATCAAATCGACTTCGAACGATGATAGATGGTTCTCTGAAGCTTGAACTCGAATTGCTTGAACGTCGATCTGTTTGAGCTTGGCTTCCGATCGAAATCGAATGTGAGTGATTTTTAAATAGATATCTCTGTATGCTTTATGATTTTGTTGCTCTGAATTTTTGATTTCAAATATCTTGTCGATGATGTAATGGGTGTCGAATTATAGGGACATTCGAACCTTAAATATCTCTGATTTCACGTGGATGGCTTGATTTGATTGCTGTGTATTTCCCCTTTTGATTTTCCTTGAAACCGTCGATTGAAAAACTTGAATTTGTTGCCGTGTATAAGTAACATGATATCTTGCCAAAATTGCTTGCTTAATTCCTGGAAATGCAGTATTGATTTCTTGCCGATATTTGTTTGTGCAAAATTGGATTAATGTGCATTGAATTTTTTTGCCACTTTCTGCATTTTTGGAGATAATTTCGAAATTGATTTGTTTGGCCCAACACTTGCATGATTTATGGATTGTTAACTTTGCCAGATACTTGCCCAATAATACTTTCTTATTTCTTACCAAACATTGAATTATTTATTTCAGGAAACAAATAATATTATTTGTGACCAATTTTGATTTCTTTCCGAAAATTCTTTCTGGACTACTTGATTGAGTCTTTTATGCTGTGAACTATCGATCCTGTCAATATATTGAGCATTGGTGATTACTGAAATTTTGTCCCTCTTTTCTAACTTTTCAAGATGATTTTTAAGCTGTCATCATCTCTGCTAATTTCCACCTTTTTGCTCGGCAAATTCTAGAAATAAATCTTGCCTGTTTTTTTTAATTCATGCTAGAGTAATATTTCCATATATGATTTCTTTGCACTGATTTATGAAAACTTGGAAACAAACTGAAAGATGTTGCCTTGTTCGGATTCAAACTGTTTGCCCACTCTGATATGCATGAACTCAGAAGAAATTGCGATTGCCAAATACTGTTCTCCAATTTTTAAATGTTATGTGAATATATGCATGTTAACTGCACTGCCTTGAAATTTCTTGCCTTTGCTATGATTCACACTCGAAGACTGTTCACTTGGTCCATGCAGTATACACTTGCTGCTTTGTATTCACTGTCTTGATCCTGAAACTTGTTGCACATCTGTTACATGCTTGTTGTATTGAAAACCCTGAACCATGTCGAGATGCACTGAACTCTAAGCTACTACATGCTGAACTACTTGTTCTTTTCACCCATGCTGTGTCCATATATGTATATGTTGGTGTGATGTAGAAATTTTGATGCACCATCACTCGTTGCCTACTTTGACTTGTTTGCACCTGAAGCAATATTTGTGCTCGACCATGCACAATATATACATGCATTTGTATTATGTTTGTTGAACCCTACTTTGTTGTTGCACCACTGTACTGTTGATTATGTAGCACTGTGCTGAACCGTACTAAAACATGCACCATTTGATTCACTTGTAGCAGCTCCACTATCCATTTATGTTGACTGTGTTGCTTTTTAATTATTGCACTTGCACTTGCATTCTCCATTGTGTATATATGCTCCTTCATTTGAAGTATGCTACTGCCTCATCCATACTTGTATACTGCCATGTTTGTTCACTTGATCTGAATGTGATCATGTTTGTTTGTCCATTCTTTTTTGCTGATTTGTATTGATGCCTTGAACTTCATTTTGCTAGTTTGAATATGATCCATGCGTACCATCTTTGGCTTGACTTTGTAGCATGACCATTTATTTATTTTTGTTGCACTGAGTCGAGACGGTCCATTATGGCTACTCCTCAGTTGCACACAGGATTGGCAAGGTCGTGCACAAGTGTATACATACACACATGTGTATATGCAGCCATCCAGATGAGTTTCCCTGTCCCTGCATTGATGGATGTATGTGTATATATATATATATGTGTGTGTGTGTGTGTGTGTTGTTTGCCTTGTGGTATTTATAGTGTATCACTGTGAATACCACAAGCTATCCAGACACAGTCAAATAAATCAGATCGAGTCAAAAAAATGTTGAGAAACACACCGAAATTCTGAGGCAAATAAAATTTTAAAATAAAAATTATATTTGCATAAATTCAGTTCAAATTCTTCTGTAGTGTACTCTGTGTGTGTTTCATGTGACAGGTAAGCAGGTGATGACTGAACTGACTGAGAAGATGCTGTGAAGATAGATGATTGAAGACAATAGCGTATCAATTTGTATATGTATATGAGTCTGTGAAAATGAATATATAAATGTCACAGTAACTTTATAGCTAAGTGTGAGTGTTGTAGTGATTCTGTAATAAAGGAGCCGTGTATATGAAAAAGATTATACTGTTTGAAATATAATATTTAATTTAAATAAAATACTATATGAATATATGAATGTCTGTACAGTCGTATTCTACTTAAATATAAATATTATATTCCTGTCTATGATGTATATATAGAACAGTAACAAACACATTTAAAATAATATTTATTTGGTTGTTATCATCAAACAAAAATCATATAATTGTGTATACAACTATGTCATATACAACAATCTCCTCCTTTTGATGATGACAAACAAATAAAAGATTTTGAGTGAGTTCAATAAATGTGTTTGATAGTGAATATTGAACTCCCCCTATTTATTAGCCCCCCTGCAACAGAAAACTCCCCCTATAACTTTGCATGAGTGAATTGAACTGAATGATAATATTTTTTAAAATTAAAAATATTTATAAAATATTTACTCATAAATCAAAATCTCAATCCATTCTCCCCCTTTTGTTATCATCAAAAGGATACAGAGTTTAAAATACAGATGAAAAAAGACTAAAAATATAATCTCAGCTTAAAAGGAAGAAAGGTCATCATAAATCTCAATTAGTCAAACAAAAATCATAATATTATGAGAACAGGTGGCATATTTCACATTGTAGAGAATAACAGATTTACGATGAATTTTATATAAAATGGAGAGAGTTTCAAAAACATATATTTCCAATTGTTTTCAAAAGAATTTTATAAAAATGAAGTTCAAAAACAGTGACAGATTTGGATTATAATTAATAATTCAATTTTAGTGACAAAATCGTATAATCTCAAATCCCAATAACTATCAATCAACAAATCATAATGTTTCATAAGAATTCAACACATTACACAAATTAAAATATGGATTGATAGGCTAGTTTTTACACACCAAGGAGAATTTCAAATCAATTTATATTTATAGCACATTTTCCTTTTTATTTTATTTAAGAGCACATTGACCACGCATAACCAGAGCTTGGATTTTTAAATGAGGTCAGTCGCAGCTTAAAATATAAGTTGTCTCTTAACCATGCATGACTGGAGCTTAGATTTCTAAATGAGGTTAGAGACACACTTATATATTAATTATATTTATCATTTCATCATTAAAAGGAAAAAACTCCTCAATATATAAAACCAATATACAGATGATAGAAAATGGGGTAGGTACAAAAATTCACTATGAAACAAATTTCTAAATTAATTATATTATGAAATATGCTCGACTGTACCGGGATCATTGAAATTTTCAATTATCACTAATTCTGAAAAATAACATAGTCCAATTTCTATCACAAATATTTCCACTGTGTATTTAAGATGATTTTTACAAAATATTAAACTCTCTACATTAATATAAAGTAATCATGGATGGCAGAGTGATGATAGATAAAGGAGATGGTCGTGAAATAATTGCCAATTCAAAAATATTATAATAAATGTTCAACCATCATGAAATTCTAAATAAAATCTCCTCTTGTTGTGAAATATACTGCAGTCACAATTCATCATAATTTCAAAATCTAGTAATAATTTTGATGAATTGTAAATATAGTCAAATTTGGATATTGATTTCAATTTCTGAATGAATAATCAATAAATAATTTTAAAATTGAAAATCAATTACAAGAGGAATAGAGCTATACAGGACAAGAGTGATTAAAATATATACAAAAAAAAATTCAGCACATCTAATACCAATTGGTGTCCTTATTAACAAATTTTAATCACAAAGCCCAACCAGACAAGATCAACAAATTTGGCACATTTATCAGAACTACATACAAGAACAAGCAGTTATTTGAAAAACAGTATCAGAGCAACAACCAGATCATAAACAAGCAATTTCCAAAATATTTTCAAAACAATATTAAAGCAGCACAAGAAATAGTTTTAAAACAGACTTGTGAAGATGACAGTCACATAAGATGATTCATGATCCAATGATTAAAAATACCGTTTATTTGAAATCATTTGAGGAATATGAAACTCTCAAGATTCAGTGAATCAATCACACCAGATTATTAATTTCAAATTCAATATATGTGTGAGATTCAATAAATCAATAATTTCAAATGATTTTAAACAAACAAATATTTAAATCAAATAACCATGAAATAATAGAGAGATTTAAGACCCTTTTTTTAAAAAAGAATTTTTCCAAAACTATTTCTGACAAGTACCCGAGAAATTTCAGATCATTTACATCAAGTTTGAGAGGTATTCATGATAAAAATAATTTATTTGAAATCACTCGAATCAATGACAAGTTTGAGATATAATGAATTATTCACACAAGATTGATAATTTCAAATTTAAGTAATGTGTGAGATTCATAATATCAAGAATTGCAGATGATTTCAAACAAACAAACAAACTTCAACCATAATGATCACGAATCAAGATGAAATTCAAGATGTATCGCTATGATTCAATGCAATTCAAAATATCCAAGCCAATCTGAAAAATAATGAAATTATCACAACTGATAAATAGAAGAGTGTAATAATGAGTATAATATTTCAAGCTTTTCTAAAATTAATTAGAAGAAACTCAAAACAGCAAAGGTGTGCGAATTTCCATTATACTTTCAGATCTTCAAAAATGTAGAATTCAAAATTAACAGTGTTCAAGATATGACAAGAATACATCAACACTGTTATGAACTCGAAAATTAGAAAATAAACTTCAAAACAATTGCAGATATTTACAAGTTTAAATACAAGATCTGGATATAATTAAAAACATCAGATTTTTATTCAAATAAAGAAAAATTCCGGAAAATCAAGAGTTCTACAATTGGAAGTTAAGGAAGCCCAGAATAGAAGAAGAATAATATGTCAATGACAAATAAAAAACAAAAACAAAAATAGAAAGGATAGAAAGAGGAATAAACAAAGAAAAAAACATAGAATATTTACAAAGGTGAGTTTAAAGATCATACCTGAAGTCGATGTAAACCAGAATCTCTAACTCAACAACCCTGGCTGGAGGAACTATGAATGATACAGAATCATAAAACAGTTTGAATTTCAATCTCCTTTGAATAACAGTTCCTCAGCCACCTCCAGTACCTAAGTGTTTAGGGGATTGAGTAGTCTAACAAAATTAGTGAAACCACTCACAGTTGTTTGTTGGACTTTCGGTACCCAAACTTGTTTGAATAGCAACCCATCAGAATTTACCAAAGAGCCTTCAGGGACCCAAATCTGTTTGAATTTGGACAAATTCATTTTGTTTCTTTTTGGGGTCCAAACATAGTTGTTTCTAAACAAATTTACATTTTTCTTTCGATTCAAACATTGTAACACCCCGTAATTCTTTAACATTAAGTTTCACAAATTAAAGTATAAATAAATTCTAAAAGAAGAATCAAGGGAATCGGGTTATGCCATTGCGTTCGTCTCGAAATTCTGCTTGAGATAGAGTTTGAGTTTGCATAAATCGGACTCCGTATGAAGAAGTTATGACCTCCAAAAGTTTCGGAATTCAATTTAAAAGTTCAAACAGCTCAAAATTCAGTTAAAAATTCGAAAACAGACCCAAACTGGGATGGGCGGGAATTTTCCCGCCCAGGACCCAGATCGACCAGGAGGTCGACTTGGGTACCCAGGTCGACCGTGTGGTCGACCTGGGGGTCGACCTATGGGTCGACCTACCCAGTCGACCTAGTCAGGTCTTGGCTGGCCTGGTCGGGTTCTGAGCGATTTTCTGAGTTCTGGTGTGTCGCTAGGGCTGATTTGTCACTTTCTGGTTGGCTCTTCTCGATGTGAATGGTCTAGATTCATCTATGATCATATGACGGCTCTAATTAGTTTGAAATTCTATATAAACAACTCAAGTCTCCAAACTAAATTCATACAAGAAATAGAACCTAGAGCCGTCATGCTATTGGAAGGAAGCCAAGAATAGCCTCCACTTGAAGAAAGCTTAGAGACGAATAAATCTAATTCAATACTAAAAATAAAAACAACGTTTATCTACCTAAATGAAAGCATCTCAATTCCAGAACTCAGAATCCAGAGTTCAAGTTCATCGTTTGTTGTAAATCAGTTACTTTTTAGATTTGAATGTCTAGATCTGTTTGTGGCATGTAATTAAATGGATATATGAATATGCCTGATTCTCTCATTTGAATCTGTGCTTGTATATAACTGTGAACATAAGACTATGCCTATGCCTATGACTGTGAACATAAGACTATGCCTATGGCTATGACTGTAAACATAAGACCTTTGCCTATGACTATGACAAGGACAATTGTGGCTAATCACCTATGATTCATGACTATGAGATTATTGCCTAGGATTGTGACTATGAAATTGGATATAAACTTGATTCTCTATTCAGACCTATTCAAAAATTATCCTTGAATCTTGATTTTTAGGATTTTTCCATAAAGTTATATCTACCCATGTTCTTGAACCTAGATTGATATTCAAACCTTTTCATGTTCCTAATGTTATCAGATCTACATACCTGCGATGTTGTAGTCAATTTATTCGGTATATTTATTAGATCTGTAATTTGTGAATTCGGATTATCATCTTATGCCTATACCTGTCTTTCCATGGTATTCTTGTTTATTCCCTTTTATCTACGAATCTGGATTGACCTATAATCTAGACTGAATCACGATTACGCAAACGATGGGAATACGATTTAGGTAGACCATGAAACTAACATGAATGTGATTGAAAACTTGGAAGTTTGGTATAACATGAAATTTATATAATTTGGCACAATAAATATGTTGGCATGATCTGAGTTGGCTATAATAGTGAGTAATTTGCACGCATATTAGAATTGGGCGTAAACGGTAAATTGTTAATTGGCCGCAAAACATGTAGTTGGCATGTGAATCTAGTTTTGGCATAAATTGTAAACTAGAATATTAAATCTAGTTCTAACATGAATTGTAAAATTGGATATTTAATCTAGATTGGGCCAAAAAAATGTAAATAGGAACATTAAGTCTAGATTAGGCTTAACTACTTATTTGGAACGCCAAATATATGGCATAGTGATTTTGGGCATGACTATTATGGCGAGTTTGGAGAGGTGGGTTATAGCCTATTCTGATTAATAACTTGAAATTACATGTAATTGTCATGTTTAGCATAATCATGGTTAGTGACACTTAATTTAGTATAATCTTATAAACATGATTTAGAGGGAAAGTGGGCCATAATAATAAATGTTGATAATGTACAATAGAAGAGTAATTATGGCATATGTAAATTAGGAATAATTTACATGAAGAATTTGTCCTAATGAGAAATGTGTACATTGTAGAAAATATGAATACGAATACGAATATGCCTAACCCGAGGTTAGATTGAGTTACGGTATAAGACTTCCCGGAACCGCCGGGCAAATCCAGCAACCGTAACAATACCTATCTAATGTAGGTGGTTAGAGCATTAAGCCCAAAAAGGACCCGAGGTTAGACTGAGTTGCGGTGTAAATCTTCCCGAAACCGACCGGCACATCCAGTGACCACAATAATATATGTCTAATGTGAGTGGTTGGTGCTTTAAATGAATAATTTAAAGCTAAGAAACATTAAGCTAGAATGGGAAGGTTAAGTCTATAGGAACACTTAACCAACTTGACATGTTAACAAGACAAGACTTGTAGAGGTAAAATAACCGTTATAATATGTTAACTAGACAAGAAAGTGGGGTTAAGTAAATTTAATACACTTAGCCAATTTAACATGTTAACTAGACTAGAAGGTGGATTTAAGTAAACTGAGAACACTTAACCATCATAGTGTTGCAGATGAACAAGGATAAGTTAAAACATGAAGGGACAATACTTAACCATTAGAACATGTGAATTAAGAAGATGATAGGGTTAAGTTAACTAAGAGAACATTTAACCGTTATAACATGTTAACTAAACAGATGGGCAGGGTTAAGTTAAAGGGAACACTTAACCAATACATGATGAAGGGGTGGGGTTAAGTAATAAGAAATACTTAACCAATATAACTTGATTTGTTGTAGGGTTAAGTCAACATGAACTACTGATAACACTTAACCAGTTTAACATGACAAATGAATGGGTTAAGTTAACTTGAATTGACTAATGACACTTAACCAATCCAACTTGACGAGAAAGAGAACTAGGTAGTAAACTTTAGTTAAGAGGACTAAGTTGTAAACCTTAGTTAAGAAAACGACGGTTCAGGAAACTAAGTAGTAAACCTTAGCTAAGGGAACTAAGTAGTAAACATTAGTAGAATACGAGAAGGAGCGAACGTCCATCTGGTCTTAAAGAAGGCTCCAACGAACTGGGGTACGAAGCACGCGGCTTCGAGGGGACATGAGGGTACTCTTGGTATCCCTCTGTGAGGCTACAGATGATCTGCCTGGGCTCACAGAGGTTAAGGTCTGCGTTAGAAGAACCAAGGGTATGCCGTGGTCGCAATATAAGGCAACCTAAAGACTAGGATGGACCAGCGTGATTCGGCGAGACCAGTAGCCCTGTGATAACTAGTCGTCGTCTACCTACCATCTTGAGTCAATCGAGATACGTGAAGCGGAGAGGCAGAGAACTCCAAAAGACCATATACTTGTTATCTAGTTATGGTTGCGGATGGCCACAGGTTGGTGGGGCATAGGGGGAACTGCGTATAGTTCTCATTTTTCAAGGTGTGCCTTTCATTAGTTGAGGGAGGGGTCAGGTGGGACCATAGCCACTGGAAAAACAGACCATAGCATCTGCATCGGCAGATATCTGAAAGCTCCCGACCGAGTTCTGTGTTTCTTGATTTGCCCTGCCACGAGACTCGGGTCACACATACGGAGGACATGTGCATCTAGACAGCGATAACGATTCGCAACACATACGTCAGGAAAATCTAGGAACATATACCGCTCTAGGTAGTGTTTCCTAGACTAGGGAGCATCGTTCGGTAGGTAGCATAATCCCTAGTTGGACCTAGGTCGCGTAAACCCTAAAATCCGAGAAACGTTCAATAGGTAGCATAAACCCTAGTAGCCCTGGGTAGCGAAAACCCTGGTTGGATCTAGAATGCGCTCGATAGAAAACCTAGGTTAAACCTAGGTAATAAATAATAGATGTACACCTGAAACAACCACAATTGCGGGAATTGGGATCAGGTATTTGTTCTTATCAGTTTATATAGATTACTAGTTAGGTGGTGCAGGGATATAGAAATTAGAATAACAAGGTAGTGGCGAAGTAGGGAAAGTATAGAAGTGCATCTTACCTTATCATAACTTGTGCTAACCTTATGATTCCCGTCATCCTGGTGTAGTCTTGTATTCAGTTAATTCATGCCATTTTGCTTTTTTACCTGTTCACATGCTGAAAGTTACTGAACTTACCAGACTTTATGTCTGACTCTGTTTTCTTTCGCTTTCTTGTCTTCCGTCCCCCCCAGATTCGCAGGGAGGGAATATTACTACTTAGCCCAGTTTTCTTTTCAAGCTGAAGATTAGTCGAAGTTTTGTTTGGATTCTTTCTTCCATTGCTATAGCTAGCTCACGCTACATTGGGGAATATAAATGTTATTTTATGCTTCTTTATTTTGTAAGTATTCTGGTGTTGGAAAACAATTGTTGTACAAACTATTTTATCAATAAAGTAAAGTTCTATTTTCTGTTGTTTTAATTTTGTCTGCCTTATAATTTATCTGTATCTTTTACCTATAATGCTTCACATAACTTAGTGCATTCCCTTGGTGAGTGACACTAATGGATGTGGGGTGTTACACGTGGTATCAGAGCTGAAGGTTACTGGATCAGATAAAAGATTTGAAAAATTATTTTCAACAGTTTTAAAAGAAGCATTTTCAAAAGAAAAGTTTTTTTTTAAAGGCATATTCCCCAAAAGCCATATGCACTATCTTCTGATTCTCTATTTGAATTCTTGTCCCCTTCTTTCTTGAGTCTTCGGGGCTCTTGGCTTTCTGGGAGGTAACCTCATCGTGGCACAGTTCCGTGGGCTTGATAAGACTACGATACCTATCGAAGGACAAAGTAGTGCCCGACTTCCATCTATAGCCATAGTAGTTTCATCTGCAGCTAGTTTTCTTTCAAGCTTTGAAGGTTTTTCCGTGCGATGGAGGCAGCTTTTGAGAAACTTGTCAATAGGATTACACAGGAATAGTAAAGATGAGGATGAGGGATTTTGGCTAGGGAGCTCAACGCAAGGATGAGAAATTCATGGATATAAACTCGACTCATGAAGAAAGAAGGAATTATAAAACCTAAGACGAGAGGAAGTATCTTTCCAATGGTATAATAGGGCATATAATTAAGGACAAGGGCAAGGACGAGGGACATGATTTTCAGGAGGGAGAGTGCATGCTTCCACCACCAGAATACTGAGAGAGAGATAGTAAAGGTCCCTATTGGAAAAGTTTAGCTTTTTGTTTTGATCAACCAATTAGTACTCTTTTGATCATAGCGCTTCGCATTTGTTCATATCTACTTCCATAGTTGAGTCTTTGCACCTTAGTACTTGTATAGTAGAAGATCCCATTAGTGTCTCAAATCCAATTGGTGGTTCGGCCCGTTTACCTTTGGTTTGTAAGGATTTGAGAACAGCTATATGAAGTGTTGAGTTTAAAAGTAATGCTTATGTTTTTGGTTCCATGGGCTATGAGTTGATTCTAGGCATGGGTTGGTTAGCTAGTAATTCTGAAAGGAGGGTAGTTAGGCTTTTGACGTGCCTTGGGAATACCCTCGAGATTTCGTGTGAAGAATCAGTTAGGCTTAGCTAGCTAGAATCGCTTAATGCATTTATCGACGATTTGCAATCCGTTAGGGTAGTCCATGAGTATGCAGATGTTTTTGAATAGGTTAGGAGTTTAACCCTAAAACGCGGATAGACTTCCACATGTATCCAGTTGACAATGAAAAACCAGTTTTCCGATCAGCGACAATTTTGGAAATGGAGGTCCAGAAGCTTCGCAATCGTGAAGATTAATAAGATAAGGTACAAAATAGTGAAGCTCAAGAAGATGCAACTTAGAAGACTGAAGACTAGATACACGCATCATACCTTTTTTTCTTAAGGGTACATCCTTGATCTCTTTTTCCTAGGTATTTTGTACATACTTTCTAGCTTTTAAGGTATATCCTCTAGGGCGTATCATCGATCCTTAGGTAGAAGCCAATAGATTTAAACATGTATTTGAAATATGTTATGATTGATGGTTGCAAATGGTTGCTCGTGGACGCATATACACACCATAGGCGCTAGAACGACTCAGTCACTTTAATATTGCATTCACATATATGTATTTGCTTAACGGATTTAACTTGATATGTTATCATATGGATGTTGCATATGGATGAATGGCTATGCACACATGTAGTGTTTACATAACTAGGGATGCTTGCATACATGATTGGATGCATGGCACTGACATAATTCGCATTAAGGAGGTCAACTGAATCAGTTGATCGCTTGATTTTGCATTAGATAAAGGCATATACACACACTATGCATATGAACATGAAAGCATTAGAAATCTTTTTAAGGACAATGAATGCCCGTGATTGAATGGTTGAGTAGATGGGTGATTGGATGGTAGGACACATTCTTCCTAACTTGACGATTTCGGGGACGAAATCCTTTTAAGAGGGGGAGAATGTAACACCCCGTAATTCTGTAACATTAAGTTTCACAAATTAAAGTATAAATAAATTTTAAAATGAGAAACAAGGGAAACGGGTTACGCCATTGCATTCAACTCAAAATTCTGCGTGAGATAAAGTCCGAGTTTGCGTAAATTGGGCTCCGTATGAAGAAATTATGACCTTCGGAAGTTTCAGAATTCAATTTAAAAATTCAAACAGCTCAAAATTCAGTTCAAAATTCGAAAACAGACCCAAATTGGGCTGGGCGGGAATTTTCCCGCCCAGGACCCAGGTCGACCAGGGTGTCGACCTGGGTACCCAAGTCGACCATGTGGTCGACCTAGGGGTCGACCTATGGGTTGACCTGCCCAGTCACCTGGTCAGGTCTTGGCTGGCCTGGTCGGGTTATGAGCGATTTTCTGAGTTCTGGTGTGTCACTACGGCTGATTTGTCACTTTCTGGTTGGCTCTTCTCGATGTGAATGGTCTAGATTCATCTATGATCATCTGACATTTCTAATTAGTTTGAAATTCAATATAAACAACTCAAGTCTCCAACCTAAATTCACACAAGAAATAGAACCTAGAGCCGTCATGCTGCTGGAAGGAAGCCAAGAATAGCCTCCACTTGAAGAAAGCTTAGAGGCGAACAAATCTAACTCAAAACTAAAAATCAAAACAACGTTTATCTACCCAAAGGAAAGCATCTCAATTCAAGAACTCAGAATCCAGAATTGAAGTTCATCGTTTGTTGTAAGTCAGTTACTTTTTAGATTTGAACGTATAGATCTGTTTGTGGCATGTAATTAAATGGATATATGAATATGCCTGATTCTCTTATTTGAATCTATGCTTGTATATGACTGTGAACATAAGACTATGCCTATGCCTATGACTGTGAACATAAGACTATGCCTATGGTTATGACTGTAAACATAAGATCTTTGTCTATGACTATAACAAGGACAATTGTGGCTAATCACCTATGAATCATGACTATGAGATTATTGCCTAGGATTATGACTATGAAATTGGATCTAAGCTTGATTCTCTATTCAGACCTATTCTTAATTATCCTTGAATCTTGATTTTTGGGATTTTTCTATTAAGTTAGATCTATCCATGTTCTTGAACCTAGATTGATATTCAAACCTTTTCATGTTCCTAATGTTATCAGATCTACATACCTGTGATGTTGTAGTCAATTTATTCGGTATATTTATTAGATCTGTAATTTGTGAATTTGGATTATCATCTTATGCCTATGCCTGTCTTTCCATGGTATTCTTGTTTATTCCCTTTTATCTATGAATCTGGATTGACCTATAATCTAGACTGAATCAAGATTACACAAACGATGGGAATACGACTTGGACAGAACATGAAACTAACATGAATGTGATTGAAAACTTGGAAGTTTGGTATAACATGAAATCTATATAATTTGGCATAATAAATATGTTGGCATGATCTGAATTGTCTATAATATGAGTAATTTGCACGCATATTAGAAGTGGGCATAAATGGTAAATTGATAATTGGACGCAAAACATGTAGTTGGCATGTGAATCTAGTTTTGGCATAAATTGTAAACTAGAATATTAAATCTAGTTCTAACATGAATTGTAAAATTGGATATTTAATCTAGATTGGGCCAAAAAATGTAAATAGGAACATTAAGTCTAGATTAGGCTTAACTACTTATTTGGAACGCCAAATATATGGCATAGTGATTTTGGGCTTGACTATTATGGCGAGATTGGAGAGGTGGGTTATAGCTTATTCTGATTAATAACTTGAAGTTACACGTAATTGTCATGTTTAGCATAATCATGGTTAGTGACACTTAATTTGGTATAATCTTATAAACATGGTTTAGAGGGAAAGTGGGCCATAATAATAAATGTTGATAATGTACAATAGAAGAGTAATTAAGGCGTAAGTAAATTAGGAATAATTTACATGAAGAATTTGTCCTAATGAGAAATGTGTACATTGTGGAAAATATGAATACGAATATGCCTAACCCGAGGTTAGATTAAGTTACGGTATAAGACTGCCCGGAACAGCCCGACAAATCCAGCAACCGTAACAATACCTATCTAATGTGGGTGGTTAGAGCATTGAGCCCAAAAAGGACCCGAGGTTAGAATGAGTTGCGGTGTAAATCTGCCCGGAACCGACCAGCACATCCAGTGACCGCAACAATATCTGTCTAATGTGAGTGGTTGGTGCTTTAAATGAATAGTTTAAAGCTAAGAAACATTTAAGCTAGAATGGGACGGTTAAGTCCATAGGAGCACTTAACCAACTTAACATGTTAACAAGACAAGACTTGTAGAGGTTAAATAACCATTATAATGTGTTAACTCGACAAGAAGGTGGGGTTAAGTAAATTTAATACACTTAGCCAATTTAACATGTTACCTAGACTAGAAGGTGGAGTTAAGTAAACTGAGAACACTTAACCATCATAGTGTGGTAGATGAACAAGGTTAAGTTAAAACATGAAGGGACAATACTTAATCATTAGAACATGTGAATTAAGCAGATGATAGGGTTAAGTTAACTAAGAGAACACTTAACCGTTATAACATGTTAACTAAACAGATGGGCAGGGTTAAGTTAAAGGGAACACTTAACCAATACAAGATGAAGGGGTGGGGTTAAGTAATAAGAAATACTTAACCAATATAACTTGATTTGTGGTAGGGTTAAGTCAACATGAACCACTGATGACACTGAACTAGTTTAACATGACAAATGAATGGGTTAAGTTAACTTGAATTGACTAATGACACTTAACCAATCCAACTTGACGAGAAAGAGAACTAAGTAGTAAACTTTAGTTAAGAGGACTAATTTGTAAACCTTAGTTAAGAAAACGACGGTTCAGGAAACTATGTAGTAAACCTTAGCTAAGGGAACTAAGTAGTAAACCTTAGTAGATTACAAGAAGGAGGGAACGTCCATCTGATCTTAAAGAAGGCTCCAACGAACTGGGGTACGAAGCATGCGGCATCGAGGGGACGTGAGGGTACTCTTGGTATCCCCCTGTGAGGCTGCAGATGATCCACCTGGGCTCACAGAGGTTAAGGTCTGCGTTGGAAGAACCAAGGTTATGCCTTGGTCGCAATATAAGGCAACCAAAAGACTAGGATGGACCAGCGTGATTCGGCGAGACCAGTAGCCCTATGATAGCTACTTGTCGTCTACCTACCATCTTGAGTCAATCGAGATACGTGAAGCGGAAAAGCGGAGAACTCCAAAAGACCATATACTTGCTATCTAGTTATGGTTGCGGATGGCCATAGGTTAGTGGGGCATAGGGGGGCCTGCGTATAGTTCTCATTTTGCAAGGTGTGCCTTTCATTAGTTGAGGAAGGGGTCAAGTTGGACCATAGCCACTGGGAAAATAGACCTTAGCATCTGCATCGGCAGATATCTGAAAGCTCCCGACTGAGTTTCGTGTTTCTTGATTTGCACTGCCACGAGACTCGGGTCGCACATACGGAGGACATGTGCATCTAGACAGCGATAACGATTCGCGACACATACGTGGGGAAAATCTAGGAACATATACCGCTCTAGGTAGTGTGTCCTAGACTAGGGGGCATCATTCGGTAGGTAGCATAATCCCTAGTTGGACCTAGGTCGCGTAAACCCTAAAATCTGAGAAACGTTCAATAGGTAGCATAAACCCCAATAGCCCTGGGTAGCGAAAACCCTGGTTGGATCTAGAATGCGCTCGATAGGAAACCTAGGTTAGACCAAGGTAATAAATAATAGATGTACACCTGAAATAACCACAATTGCCGGAATTGGGATCAGGTATTTGCTCTTATCAGTTTATATAGATTACTTGTTAGGTGGTGCAGGGATATAGAAATTAGTATAACAAGGTAGTGGCGAAGTAGAGAAAGTATAGAAGTGCATCTTACCTTATCATATCTTGTGCTAACCTTATGATTCCCGTCATCATAGTGTAGTTTTGTATTCAGTTAATTCATGCCATGTTGCTTTTTTACCTGTTCACATGCTGAAAGTTACTGAACTTACCAGAATTTAAGTCTGACTCTGTTTTCTTTCGCTTTCTTGTCTTCCGTCCCCCCCCCCCCTCCCCAGGTTCGCAGGGAGGGAATATTACTACTTAGCCCAGTTTTCTTTCCAAGCTGAAGTTTAGTCGAAGTTTTGTTTGGATTCTCTCTTCCGTTGCTATGGCTGGCTCACGCTAAATTGGGGAATATAAATGTTATTTTATGCTTCTTTATTTTGTAAGATAGATATTCTGGTGTTGGAAAACAATTGTTGTACAAACTATTTTATCAATAAAGTAAAGTTCTATTTTCTGCTGTTTTAATTTTGTTTGTCATGTAATTTATCTGTATCTTTTACCTATAATGCTTCACAGAACTAAGTGCATTCCCTTGGTGAGTGACACTAACGGATGTGGGGTGTTACACGTGGTATCAGAGCTGAAGGTTACCGGATCAGATAAAAGATTTGAAAAATTAGTTTCAATGGTTTTAAAAGAAGCATTTTCAAAAGAAAAGTTTTGTTTTAAAGGCATATTCCCCAAAAGCCATATGCACTATCTTATGATTCTCTGTTTGAATTCTTGTCCCCTTCTTTCTTGAGTCTTCAGAGCTCCTGGCTTTCTGGGAGGTAACCTCATCGCGGTACGGTTCCGTGGGCTTGATAAGACTACGATACCTATCGAAGGACAAAGTAGTGCCCGACTTCCATCTATAGCCATAGTAGTTTCACCTGCAGCTAGTTTTCTTTCAAGCTTTGAAGGGCTTTCCATGCGATGGAGAGAGCTTTTGAGAAACTTGTCAATAGGATTACACAGGAATAGTAAAGATGAGGATGAGGGAATTTGGCTAGGGAGCTCAATGCAAGGATGAGAAATTCATGGATATAAACTTGACTCATGAAGAAAGAAGGAATTATAAAACCTAAGACGAGAGGAAGTATCTTTCCCATGGTATAATAGGGCATATAATTAAGGACAATGGCAAGGACGAGGGACAGGATTTTCAGGAGGGAGAGTGCATGCTTCCACCACCAAAATACCCGAGAGAGAGAGATAGTAAAGGTTTCTGTTGGAAAAGTTTAGCTTTTCGTTTTGATCAACCAATTAGTACTCTTTTGATTTTAGTGCTTCGCATTTGTTCGTATCTACTTCCATAGTTGAGTCTCTGCACCTTAGTACTTGTATAGTAGAAGATCCCATTAGTGTCTCAAATCCAATTGGTGGTTCGGCCCCTTTACCTTTGGTTTGTAAGGATTTTAGAATAGCTATATTAAGTGTTGAGTTTAAGCGTAATGCTTATGTTTTTGGTTCCATGGGCTATGAGCTGATTCTAGGCATGGGTTGGTTGGCTAGTAATTCTGAAAGGAGGGTAGTTAGACTTTTAATTTTGGCTTGGGATTCCATGATTTCAGATTCAAATCGTTTTTCTGTTTCAGACACAAATTTCTTGGATTTTTCAATCTCATTTTCATCTTCTTCTAAAATCAAATTTGATTTCAAAAAGTTCTCCTTTTCAGCAATTTCAAATTTGGAATTTATATCTATTTTAGAATTTTAAAATTCCTTTTGCAGAAGGTTATTCAAATTTGATGACTCAGTCTTGTTCTCATTTAAGATCAGAATTTCATTTTCAAACTTTTGAATATTTTTATTGAGATGGACAAGATTGGTTTTCAATTTCAAACAATTTTTGGAAACTGAATTTGAAGAATTTTTAACTTATTCAAGTTGTGATTCCAAATCATCAATTTTGCTGGTCAACTCAAAATTCTTAGATTTCAGAGACTTATTTTTCAGTTGGAGTTTATCAACAGATTTCGTTAAGTTAAGACACATGTTAACCAGATCTTCATATGAGAAATTTTCTGTTTCAGCATTTGTTGACTCTCCATCATTTGATCCATCTGAAGATTCATCTACATGACTTGTTAAGCATGGATCTGAATCTGAGTTGTCATCCTGGGGTTTTGAGCAGCTGTTGTCAATTTGTCCATACTTCGTTTTGAGAGCTGTCCAGATTTTCTGTGCAGTTAAACAATGGGAGATTATACTGTATTGATCATCATCAAGATAAGAATATAGAATATGTGTAGTAGGAGAATTAAAAACTTTATCTACCATGTCGTACCCATTGATAACTACATCCTAACATTTAATATTAATAGATTTTAAATAAGCTTCCATTCTGGATTTCCAGTTTAAAAAATCTGTTCTAGTGAAAATTGTTGGAGATGAACTAGACTGACTCTCACTAGAGTGAAGACTAGGATTACCCATGACTCTAGAGTTAAAGAAATACATGCTCTAATACGAATTGTTGGATCTAGATTAACCCTAAAGGTGGGGGTGAATAGGGTTTATCACAATTTATTAATGAGTTCAAAACTTACGGGATACTAAAATAATATACAAATCACAGAATGCAGCAGAAATAAAAGTGCAGGAAATAAATCACACAAAGATATACCCAGCTTCGGCCAAACACTGCCTACTGCTGCATTCCTAAGGTTTCTACTAGGTAAAAAGATCCCGCATACAAGACCATGTACGCTTGCGAACCTCTTGCTCCTATTCTAATGTTACGCTCAAAACCCTAGACTGACTGTTATCCCCCCGATCAGATTTTCCCGTAATACAAACCCATAACACGTAACCCTAGGTTTTACAGACTCTAGTAAACTGCCAGTTAACTACCTAACTGGTTTCCCCTAGATTTTTACAGAATTCTAGAAACTGATTGGTCGATTACAATTCAAAATAAAAACAATACAAAATAAAACAAACTATAAAACCCTATTTTAAATAGAGATTGTTTCTCCTTTAAACAAATGGGCCAGCCCCCTTTTGAAATGTGTTGCACCTTGTTTAATTTATTATCTTCCTTTAACCTATAGGAAGATAATAAAAGATACATATCTTTTCTCTATGAAGTATACCATATAGTCTAAATGAACTATTCTCTCTAGAGAGAATAGTTAATTTAGACTATATGGTATACTTCATAGAGAAAAGATATGTATCTTTTATTATCTTCCTATAGGTTATTTACCCTAGTTAACTAGGGTTAATAACCTATAGGAAGATAATAAAAGATACATATCTTTTCTCTATGAAGTATACCATATAGTCTAAATTAACTATTCTCTGCGGCGGCGATTGGAAAAGGAAATTTCTAGGGTTTTTCTCAATTCCCCCAAATCAAATCAACTTCGAACGATGATAGATGGTTCTCTAAAGCTTGAACTTGTGTTGCTTGAACGTCGATCAGTTCTAGAATGGCTTCCGATCGGAATCGAATGTGAGTGATTTTTTGAATAGATTTCTCTGTATGCTCTATGATTTTGTTGCTCTAAAATTTCGATTTCAAATACCTTGCCGATGGTGTAATGGGTGTCAAATTGTAGGGTCATTTGAACCCTAAATATCTCTGATTTCACGTGGATGGCTTGATTTGATTGCTATGTGTTTTTCTTTTTGATTTGCCTTGAAATCGTCGATTGAAAAACTTGAATTTGTTGTCGTGTATAAATGCATGATTTCTTGCCAAAATTGCTTGCTTAATTCCTGGAAATGCAGTATTGATTTTTTGCTGATATTTGTTTGTGCAAAATTGGATCAATGTGCATTGAAAAAATTGCCACAAATGGTTTCTGCATTTCTGAAGATAATTTTGAAATTGATTTGTTTGGCCCGATACTTGCATGATTTATGGATTGTTAACTTTGCCATATACTTGCCCAATAATACTTGCTTATTTCTTGCCAAACATTGAATTATTTATTTCAGGAAACAAATAATATGATTTGTGACCAATTTTGATTTCTTTCCATAAATCCTTTCTGGACTACTTAATTGAGTCTTTTATGCTGTGAACTATCGATCCTGTAAATATATTGAACATCCCTCTTTTCTAACTTTTCAACATGATTTTTATGTTGTCATCATCTCTGCTAGTTTCCTTTTTTTTCTCGGCGAATTCTGGAAATAAATCTTGAATGTTTTTTATATTCATGCCAGAGTAATATTTCCATATATGATTTCTTTGCACTGATTTATGAAAAGTTGGAAACAAATTGAAAGATGTTGCCTTGTTCGGATTCAAACTGTTTGCCCATTTTGATATGCATGAATTCAGGAGAAATTGCGATAGCCAAATGCTATTCTCCAATTTATAAATGTTGTGTGAATATATGCATGTAAATTGCACTGTCTTGAAATTTCTTGCCTTTGCTATGATTCACACTTGAAAACTGTTCACTTGGTCCATGCAGTATACACTTGCTGCTTTGTATTCACTGTCTTGATCTTGAAACTTGTTACATATCTGTTACATGCTTGCTATATTAAAAACCCTGAACCATGTCGAGATGCACTGAACTCTAAGCTACTACATGTTGAACTACTTATTCACTTCACCCATGATGTGTCCATATATGTATATGTTGGTGTGATGTAGAAATTTTGATGCACCATCACTCATGCCTACTTTGACTTGTTTGCACCTGAAGCAATATTTGTGCTCGACCATGCACAATATATACATGCATTTGTATTATGTTTGTTGAAATCTACTTTGTTGTTGCACCACTGTTCTGTTGATTATGTAGCACTGTGCTGAACCATACTAAAACACGCACCATTTGATTCATTTGTAGCAGTTCCACTATCCCTTTATGTTGACTGTGTTGCTTTTTAATTATTGCACTTGCACTTGCATTCTCCATTGTGTATATATGCTCCTTCATTTGAAGTATGCTGCTGCCTCATCCATACTTGTATACTGCCATGCTTTTTCACTTGATCTGAATGTGATCATGTTTGTTTGTCCATTCTTTTGTGCTGATTTGTATTGATTCCTTGAACTTCATTTTGCTGGTTTGAATATGATCCATGCTGTACCATCTTTGACTTAACTTTGTAGCTTGACCATTTATTTATTTTTGTTGAACTGAGTCGAGATATTCCATTATGGCTACTCCTCAGTTGCACACAAGATTGGCGAGGCAGTGCACACGTGTATACATACACACGTGTGTATATGCGTCCATCCCGATGAGTTTCCCTGTCCCTGCATTGATGTATGTATACATATATATATGTTGTTTGCATTGTGGTATTTATAGTGTATCACTGTGAATATCACAAGCTGTCTAGACACAGTCAGATAAATTAGATCGAGTCAGAAAAATGATGAGAAACACACCGAAATTCTGAGGCAAATAAAATTTTAAAATAAAAATTTTATTCGCATATATTCAGTTTAAATTCTGCAGCAGTGTACTGTGTGTGTTTCATGTGACAGGTAAGCAGGTGATGACTGAACTAACTGAGAAGATGCTATGAAGACAGATCATTGAAGACAATAGTGTATCAATTTGTATATGTGTCTGTGAAAATGAATATATAAATGTCAAAGTAGCTGTATAGCTGAGTGTGAGTGTTGTAGTGATTCTATAGTAAAGAAGCTGTGTACATGAAAAAGATTATACTATTTGAAATTTTGAAATATAATATTTAATTTAAATAAAATATTTTATGAATATATGAATGTCTGTACAGTCGTATTCTATTTAAATATAAATATTATATTCATGTCTGTTATGTATATATAGAACAGTAACAAATACATTTAAAATAATATTTATTTGGTTGTTATCATCAACCAAAAATCATATAATTGTGTATACAACTACGTCATATACAACAAAGTAGGTACACCAAGGAAGGTTAGAGATCTGTACTTTCCGTCTCCTTGGTTATTTTGCTACTTTTAAGACCGGTTGTGTAAGCAAGTGTTGGTCCTCGCCTATGATACTATGCTTTTTGTGACTTGTGTTTGATCTATGACACTTCTACGATCCTGATGAATGGTTGTTTGGTTGGTTTTACGATGCTCTTCGTGTCTTTGTCACGCCATGTCTCTTTGCCCTGCTTAACAACACACACATTTTTTAAAAATTTCGCGATGATTCTGTTAATATCGTATTATGGGGCTTCATACATTATTATCGCATTACGGGGCGTTCGTACATTAATATCGCATTACGGTTAGTCTTATAACGTTCTTATTAGGCTGGGATCATCCAGTTTTTAGTATTTGTCATGATCGGTAAGCTTTTCATTGTTTAAACTTTGGCAATTTAGCTATTTAGATTTTTTATATTAAATATCCTGTTTATTTTTTTTGGTTATTTTCGTGATGCATTTTTGTGCATGCCCCATGAGAGGACTTTGGTTCCAATGTTGTAATCAAATCTTGGCTTTATTTGACTTGGTTAACAACAAAGAACAAGAATGGATACCCCTTTCGGCTAGGATTTTTGCTTTGCGCTGGTCCTTCCAGCATGTTTAATCCTTCCCTATTTTATGCTTCAACCCGAGGAGCGGACACTAATTCATCTCATTGAGCTTTGACTCAGAAGGTATAAAATTCGTGTCCTTCACCTAACAAGGTGTCCCTCATTTTTTGGATTGGCAATGTTTCCATTTCGGGACATGTCGGTTTTTCCGACATTGTGCCTTGCCCTAGGAAACAGACACTGGTTCGCCTTATTGAGAATTTTTTTCAAGTTGGAGAATCCGTGTCCAGCACCTAAGAAGTTGTTTCTTTGGTGGGCTCAGTGATTTTATCTGTGGGACTTTAACCGTGGGACATTTTGAGTTGCTATTACTCCAGCATTGACTCTTTTAATCTGGTACCAAGCTTGTTGTTGGTCCTTTATTGAGAGATCCAGTGTTTCCTGATTAATGTCGGAACTCCTCGAGTTGGCGCCCCTTGGTCGCTCGTTTGCCTACACCAGGAAGTCAACTTTTTGTAGGAGCCTCTAAATAAGTGACCTGTACATGTAATAAGAACTTCATATCAGTCATTTTATGCACATCATTCGAAATGCGAAAATTTCATAAATCTTTACAGCATTTTCTATATATTTGAATAACATGCTCTAAGAAATAATGACGAATATGCTCGCTGTTCCATGCTCGCGGAATCTGGTTCCCATCTGTAGTGGCCAATTTGAAAGTTCTGACCTGGAGTTTCTGACTTATAACATAAGGTGCTTCCCAATTAGGTCCGAGGACTCCAGTACCGATCATTATCTTTTTCAAAACGAGGTCTCCAATTTCAAAAGTTCTATGTTTGACTTTTGAACTGAAGTGCCTAGCCACCCTTCTTTGGTGTGTGGCTACTCTGAGTTCCACTTCTTTTCTTCTTTCCTCAAGTTGGTAGAGGGCTTCGACCTGTAGCTTCTCGTTTTCTTGGAGGTCAAAGTGTATCCTTCTATGGGTATTGACTTCCAACTCCACTAGTATCATAGCTTCAGAGCCATAAGATAAAGAAAAGGAAGTATGCCCTATTGCAGTTTTGTGTGTGGTGCGATATGCCCATAATGCCAGTGGGAGTTCATCTACCTATCCACCTTTAGCCTTCTCTAGTCGTTTCATAATGGTAGTCTTGATGATTTTATTTACTTATTCCACCTTCCCGTTCGCCTGTGGATGAGCGACTGCTGAAAAGCTTTTCTGGATTTTATACTTGGCGCAAAAGCTTTGGAACTCTTCACTTTCAAATTGGGTCCCGTTGTCTGTGATTGTCTTTTGTGGTATCCCAAACCTGCATATGATATTTTTGAAGACAAAGTTAATAACTTTCTTTGAAGTTATAGTGGCCAACGGTTCTGCTTCAGCCCATTTTGCAAAGTAATCAACAGCAGTAATTGCATATTTAAACCGGATTTTGTAGTGGGAAGAGCTCCTATGAGGTCAATGCCCCAGATAGCAAATGGCCATGGGCTGACCATGTGGGTTATGGTTGTGGATGTCATCCTTGGGATCTTGGCAAATCTTTGGCACCTGTCACATTTTTTAGTGTAGGCCATGGAATCTTTATTGATATCTGGCCAGAAGTAACCATATCGTAGGATTTTTTTTGGCCAAAGTTTGTCCACCGGTATGTCCTCCGCATTCCCCTTCGTGTAATTTCTCCATGATTGCCTTAGACTCCTTTTCTGCAACACAACCAAGTAAAGGTGTAGAAAATCGCCATCTACACAGACGGCCATCCTGAATAAGGTATAAGGGATCTTTTCGCAAAATCTTTCTTCAGAGTTTGACTTCAGCCGGGAGTGCCCAGTTACGAGGATGATATGTAATGTCGTATTGACTGAGCTCTATATTCCATTTTAATAATCTTTCGAAGGTTTCCGATCGAGACAGAACTTTCCTCAAAGGCTGGTCTGTAAGAACCCTGATGGGATGAGCCTGAAAGTAGGGCCGAAATTTCTTTGATGCAATGAGCAAACAATAAGCAAGTTTTCCAAGTTTTGGGTAATTAAGCTCTGCTCTAGATAGCCTCTTGCTGATGTAATAGACCGGTTTTTGTACCTTCAAACCTTCTCTGATCAATGTTGCGCTTAAGGCATGGGCGGAAACCACCAGGTACAGAAACAAGTTCTCACCGTCACCAGGATTTGACAGCATATGTGGTGTTGCCAGGTGTTGGATCAATTCCTCGAAGGCTTTTTAACATTCGGAGGTCCACTGTATCTCTTTCTTTCCTTTTCTAAGGGCATCGAAGAATGGAAGATATCTGTCCGTCGCCCTAGATATAAAGTGGTTTAAGGCTACGATCTTCCCATTTAAACACTGAAGTTCCTTCTTGGTTCCACGGGCATGCATTTCTCTCAAAACTGATATTTTGGTTGGATTAGCTTCTATACCTCTAGCGTTGACCATGTACCCAAGGAACTTGCCCGAAACGACTCCAAAAGAACATTTCAAGGGATTCAACTTCATGCCATATTTGTGTAAGATATCGAACATTCGGGCTAAGTCTTCCAAATGGTCTATTGCTCTCTTTGACTTAACCAACATGTCATCAACATAGACTTCCATCATCCTACCGATTTTCTTTTTGAACATAGCATTTACAAGTCGCTGATAAGTTGCCCCTTCGTTTTTTAGACCAAATGGCATCACCTTATAGCGGTATAGACCGAAATCAGTAATGAAACTTGTGTCTTCCTGGTCCGGACCATACATCATGATTTTATTATAGCCGGAATATGCATCCATGAAAGATAGCAACTCATGACCGGCAGTAGAATCCGCCAATTGGTCCATTCTGGGAAGGGGAAACTATCTTTCGGACGAGCTTTATTCAGGTCTGAATAATCTACATAGACCCGCCATTTACTATTTGATTTCTTCACGAGCACCGAGTTGGATACGCATTTAGGATAGGTAGATTCTCTAATAAAACCATTCTCCATTAATTTGTCGATTTCTTCTTTTAAGGCGCGCGACCTCTCCGACCCCTAGGTTTTCCTTTTTTGTTTGACAGCCGGAATGCGCGGGTCAATGTTTAGCATATGGACCGCAATGTCCGGAGATATGTCGCACATGTCGGAATGGTTCCATGCGAACACATCTAAGTTAGCTCTTAGGAAGGCAATCAATTAATTTTTTAATTCAGGGCTTAACCGAGATCCTATATTCAGCACACGGTTTGGGTCCTTCGGATTTACAGCTATAGGAATTGTGTCTTCGGCCAATGTCGCCCTCTTGTCCTCTACACTGGCTTCTCTAGGATCGATCTCTTTTTGCACTCCACTATGCTCGCCAGTGCATGGACCCTTCTTTAATTGCTATAAAAGTGGGTTTTGGATGCAGGGAAGAGCCTCCGCATCCTTTCCCGATTCTTTTTTCTTAGCCTCTCTTAGTTCTGTCACATAGCAGTCCTTTGCAGCAATTTGGTCACCCTTAATTACACCAATTCCCCTTTCAGTTGGAAACTTCATGGTCAAGCACCATGGAGTTAATGCAACCTTGAAACTCGAAAGAGTCGGCCTCCCAAGGAATGCATTGTAAGACGAAAACTCATCTATCAGGACAAAGGTTTGTACCATGGAAACCCTACATTCCCCATCTGCCAATTCCACATGTAAATCTATCGTTCCGATGGGTTGCGTAGGTTGACATGTAAAACTGTGGATCTTATTTGGGTATGCGCACACCTTTTCCATAGGGAGATTCATCTTTTGGAAAGTGTTTATAAAAATCACATTAACTAATGCACCCATGTCAACTAGAACCCTTTTTACCACCGCAGGTCCGAGACCAATTGTGATCACCATGGCATCAACAGTTGGTGTAATTAAGCCTTCCACATCTTTATCTCTGAATATCACATCCTCGGTCGAGGTTTTGAGCATTTTCATCGGAAGCCCGTTGTTCAAGATCATGCATCCTTCCTCTTCCGTGGCATCATTCAATTCGTTAGCGTATCTTTCCATATCTTCCCAACTGTTCCTAGCTGGGTGGGGACCTCTAAATATCATATTGATTACTGGCCTCGAGTCGACTGGTACTTGGGCTTCTTCACTCGAGTTGGGCTGGCTAGCCGCATTGTTATGTCCTTGCACAACTGGAGTACTTTGGGGATTTTTCACATAATGCTGGAGTCAGTTCTTCCTGATGAGTTCTTCAATTAAACTCTTCAGGTGCCTGCAGTCGTTGGTGTTATGCCCTGGTTGGCTATGAAACAGGCAGAATTTTCCAGAATTTGCCTGCTGCTCAGTGTGACGAGAAGGAATTTCGCTCGATCCGAATCAGTCGCTAAACCGACCCAGACCGTTCGAAACGCCCTATCGTTTGAAAACACGACAAAATAGAACGCATACAAAAGAACATTTCACTGTATATTACAACAATGCATCAGATTACAAGAATATACAGAGTATAAATGAATATATATTACACAGAAATATCAGAGATTTAAATTACATTTAAATACATCGCAGCGGAAAATAATACAATACACAACTAGAAGAGATATACGGATACAAAGCTTTCCGGATATCATTCCAGCTGTAAACCAGGATCCTGTGAATATAAATCTGCAAAACCAAAACTACTAGCTGCCCGTGTCGAAAAAAGGGCACCCAGAGTTTAGGTTAAAACAATAAACTCCAGGTCAGTCATGTGACTGGTGTGAGAACTAAAACAGTTATTAATCTTTATTTTTAAAGTTTGGTAAATCAAGGGACCACGCCGTATAACACGGAACGGGTTTCCTCCCAAGAATACCAGTGCATAAAACAAACAGCGCAATGCTAAAATAAAGAAAAATGAAGCTGTTATAAGACCCAGGTCCTATCACACAATGCAACGCAAGCCGGGGGATAGGGTTTTCCCTTATAACAGCCAAAGAATGCTTGATACGTTTAAAACAAATCATTTGATACTATAATAAGTGCATAGTGTATAAAACAACTTCAAATCATAAGTATCAATCATAGGCGACATGAGCGTCCCATGCCACTATGTCGCCACATATAGGTTTACAATCAAAACCGCAATGTCGTATTGGAAGTTGGGTTATCATTTATGGTATGAACCGAGGCTAGGGGCAAGATCCTCTACCGATTTGTGACTCTCTAGCCCGAGCCACAGGAACAACCGCCACTGCCCCTTGGATCGTCAGGGCCGGTCCACCTATGTGGATTATAGTGCCTGAACAATACGTTTCCCCGCCCTTTGGGGGCGTAAACCTGGCCTGTCAGCCGACTAGAAGCATCGGCCGAAACCGATATCACGAGGCGCCTCGCTTTTCAGCAAGTAATAATAAGCAACATCCACATGAGTCAAACTCGTCAGCCAGTTCAAGCACTGACGCCACTCCTAACTAGAAAGAAACGCATGTCCTCCCTGATGTCCGTCTCCCGTTTTTGGTTCATACCGGGTGTGATACTCGCGAATCAACGTTACACAAAGCTGTGCCACACAGGCTGTGCTTCGATCATCAACCACAAGACTTTGCTTTTCAACAGAAGCCTTGATCATTTGCCACTTAGGCATGCCACACAGGCAATTCACTCCATGCGATTGATATCCGTCAATATATAACCCCTGAGCTCGTACGTCTCAGAGAAGGGCGTTAAGCAAGAGAATAAATTCTCCGCCGCCAAACAGATATATATATTTAATAGAGATCAATCACACGGACTAAAATCCAATGTCAGACACACAGTCCATTTACAAGTCCGTTCTGGGGCTGAACAAAACCGGAGGCACCTAGTACCTCGCATAACCATCGATCTCCAAGTACGTCTGGACGATCACCAACTGTTTCCATCTTCTTGGGTGTACAGCCCAATCAAGATTATCAGTAATTATCCAAACGACGTGAAGACCTCTGGTCTTCGACCATCGTCTTCATCTTCGACTTATCGTCGTATCAGTTATTCAGAATAGGATAAACCCGGTCTTTCCGAATAACTCGCGTATTATTTTAAATAAGTATTACACAAACACAACATACGCCTCATTCCAATTCATTAGTCACTAACCGTAAATTAATCAAGAGAATAATTCCCCAAATATCAACCCCGAAGGCCGAAACCAACATCAGATCAATATCCAGAAAACCATTCTACTTGGCTAACCGACAGTTTGTTTCTAAATTTCATATTCATAGGGAAAGTTCCCATTAATTTTATCCAAGATAAATTATTAAAATTTATTCTTTAATCTTCTTTTAAATTTCGATTCAACTAGTCGGGATTAACGAACCTTACTGATGTAATCATTTGTTTTAATTTCCCAATCCCAACCTATTCATCCCATGAAGTAAAACTGGTAATACTTCATATCTAACACCACGGTGTTATCGGTAAATTCAATTACATTTCACGTTCAAATCTAATTAAAGATTTAACTATCGCCTGGAGTAAAACTGGTGATACTCCATTCTCGATTATTTCAATCTAATTAAAGATTCATTAAAACTCCACTTAGTTTTAATCGTTAACTGGGTTAAAGAATCCGTGTCATTTAAAACACGGTTCACGATAAACCCAAAAATAAATATCAATTCAATTCCAATTAAATATCATTTAATTGGTACACTTCATTAAATCCAAATAAAAAGATTTAATCTTTTCTCAACTGGGTTCAAGAACAGTGCTAATGAAGACACCATTCACGACAAACCCAAATCACATTTGATATTCAATACAAGGCTCTGAATAGAAAATATATCGGCTTATATTCAATATCAAATTCTACGACTAACAAATGTCGTATTGGAAATAACGATATAAATATATATCTTTCAAATTTCCATAACAACATCCGTATAATCACGAATTCCAACATCGAAATATTTCGAAGACAATTTCGATTCAAATCCACTCCAATGCAATCATTGGAAATTCTGGTTATTTTTAAAACCCATTTCACATTCAATTTATTTACTTAAAAATAAATAGAATTATAATTCTAGTTCAAAACTAGTTTATTTCGATAAAAATCTATTTTTATCTTTTCAAGCATGGAGTTTTTAATCCCAATTCTTTCTAAATCATTTCTTATGATTTTACACAAATTATTACTATTTTTAATAATTTTATCAAGGCCCGTACAGTCGATTTCCATCAACGGCTATCAACTGCACTTACAACGACCTTTTTCAAATTTTATTTGGACATAATTCCAAATCCAACCGTTAGATTTCAAATTTCTAATATTCGTTAGAAAGCTCTTTTCGATACGAACCCAACGGTTCCGGTTTTAGGAGAATCCGACGGTCGGATCTCCCGTAATGTCCGTTTGAAATAAATGGTCGAAATTCACGAACTGCCGCGGCGCGGCGCGTTCTATTCAGGCCATTATATTATATATATAATATATATTTCGTCGATTTCTATTTAAAACGAATTATATAAATAGTTTTGAATTCGTTTCAAAAACATTTTCAACTTCCATTTCAATTGAAATCAAAATTGAATTCTTCTTTATAAATTCGTTTTAAAATTCATTTCTATTCAATTCAAATTTCAATTCAATTTGAATTCATTTCAATTCGCTTTCAATTCAATTTGAATTCGTTTTCAATTCATTTCGAAATCGTTTTCAATTCAATTCATTTCGAAATCGTTTTCAATTCAATTCATTTCGAAATCGTTTTCAATTCAATTCATTTCGAAATCGTTTTCAATTCAATTCATTTCGAAATCGTTTTATATTCAATTCATTTCGAAATCGTTTTCAATTCAATTCATTTCGAAATCGTTTTCAATTCAATTCATTTCGAAATCGTTTTATATTCAATTCATTTCGAAATCGTTTTATATTCAATTCATTTCGAAATCGTTTTCAATTCAATTCATTTCGAAATCGTTTTCAATTCAATTCATTTCGAAATCGTTTTCAATTCAATTCATTTTGAAATCGAATAAAGTCGATATAAATATCGTTCACGTCTAAATGGCGTCAATCTAATCAACACGGCTTCATATATTCCTTTATTCTATTCAACAAATGAATATTTATTTTTGTCAACACACGACTAATCTCAACGAATGAGTACTGTCCACATGTCACTATTTTTGTTAAATTATTTCGTTCAACACATGACTAATCTCAACGGATGAGTACAGTCAACACATGAACCTTTATTTTATAGTGATAAAGATATAAAATTTATTAAAATATTTCGTTCAACACATGACTAATCTCAACGGATGAGTACAGTCAACACATGAACCTTTATTTTATAATATTCTTTATTTTCTAAATTGGAATGAGGCCCAATCAATTACCATATAAAGTTAATTATATGGATTCCATACAACAAATGTATATAATAGCAACGATAGATAATCAACCATCAACCAAAGTGCACTACACTGTATAAGCATCAAATATAGATATCTAACGCTTATAACAGCCTGTCAATCAATCGACCGACATATTTAATCAATCAGGATGAGTGAACTTCATATTTCATCCCAACACCCGTGTGGGGTTTTCAAACAATCAAACACAGATTTTAGTTGTGCAGTTGGGCGATGTGTAAAATTTATCGACCCAATCAATATCAGTCAAATCAGTGTATATAAACAAATCGGCCGATTTGTTTATAAATATTTATTTATTCACTTTCACGTTAAAAATTATATTTTTAACGATAAAACATTTTATTCAACCTATGAATATTCTATTCAGTTCATTTATTCAATAAAATGATATTTTTATTTTTCTAACATATTTTATAAAATTTCGGCGGCATAACGGCACGATACTAGAAACGGGACAAGGCCTAGCCTTATCCCCGGTCTAGTGAAGGCCCACGCCATTCACACATCAATCAAATCCATTCCTTTCACCAAACAATTCAATTTCAATCAAATAATCTAACTAATTTTATGCAACCAAACAAACAAGTCCATGGTCTGTGGACGGTTGTGTCGGGTGCTACTAAGCACCGTCTGCATCCTAGTATATTTATATATAACTAGAAAATGAAATTGAAACGTGAGAAATTCTCACCGATAGCTATCCAATCATCTTGACTCTTCTTTGATAGAAATCTTCTTCGTTATCGCATCTTTGTCAACTTCGTTGCCCGTAGCCACTACATATGTAAAAATCGAATTTTTACTTTGCTATTCAATATATAAAAATCGAATTTTTACTTTGCTATTCAATATATAAAAATCGAATTTTTACTTCGTTATTCAATATATAAAAATCGAATTTTTACTTCGTTATTCAATATATAAAAATCGAATTTTTATCACTTCAACTTCATATTAAAAATCGTATTTTTTTTCTATATTAAAAATCTAATCTTTTCTAAGATAAAAATCTAATATTTTTACTTAGCTAAAAACCATGCTCTTCGTTAGCTAAGAATCATATCTTTCGTATGTAAAAATTCTATTTTTTCTTTATATAAAATTATAAATTTTCATATTAAAAATATATTCTTTCGTATATATATATATATATATATATATATATAATATAATCTTTTCTCATTAACAATATGATGTTTTCCATAAAAAACGAATCTTTACATTATTAAAATCAGATTTTTATTAACTAAAATTTGTATCTTCTTCTAACTAAAAGGATTTTTCTCTATAACTAAAAACCTTAACTAAATATAATAAAAATATTAACTTTCCTGTAATAAAATATTAACTTTTAAATATAAAAATATTAGCTTTCCTATCATTAAACTATTCTACATATAAATTGAAAGTCACATTTTTAATAAACCGTATTATAAATTAAAAACCACATTTTTATTTAAACTATATATATATAAAACTGAGTTTAAACTATGGGTTCAAATTCGAATTGATTAATAAAAACTCACCTTTTTATTTGCTATAAAAACCTAAATTATATCTACTGTTAAAAAATAAAAATAAAAATACATTACTTTAAATAATAAAATGAATAAAAACTTACGTTGCTGGCCTTGGTTGCCGGAGCCGGGGGGGATTCGAACTCGCGTTGGGGGAAAGGCATCGATGGTAGGGTCGGTCTGCGGTCTTCGGTGGTGGAGCGGTGCTGATTCGAGCAGTGTCGGCCAGGTTTCCTCGTTTGGAGCGAGGGACGAGGGAGGAGCAACATCGAGGGGAGGAGTTGCTGGAGACGAGGGGGGGAAGCAATCGCCGGCGGCGCGGTGGTCTTCAGGAGCGGCGGCTCCGTTAGTTAGGTTTTTTTTTCTTCGTGGATCTGAATAACGAAAAGGAGAGAGGGGGGGAGGCAGAACGATAAAAGGGGTGAGGAGATATTTATTTTTATTTTTATTATTATTTTAATTACATAAAGTTGACTTTTACATACGACCTCAAAACGAGGCCCACCGCCTGTCGTCCATAGTGGTTTACCCCCATTCCGAACACAATGGGATATGTATCGTAGGCTGATTCGGCTGTTACAATCAGTTTCCGCTGAATTTACATTTAAATCATTATATTGTATTTTAAACGTACATTTCAATTTACCGGGGTCACATACTAACTCTAAAAATTCTCGAAAAATATTTTCTAGCTTCGTATTGACGATACGGTCCTAACAAAACTAGTTTCGTCGAATTCTGAGACCGTTAGAAAAGTGGCCATTTTCCAGTCGATTAAAATCAACTGAAACTGGTCAAACGCGTTTTCCTTTGCCACGCTCACACACTGATTCGAAAAATTACGAAAATTGAAATCTAGCAATAACTTTACATCACGGATTCAACAAAAGTGGTTTCGTCGAAATCCGAGGTCGTTTGCAAAATTTCCATTTTTAAGGGCCTGAATTCCATAGCGACTATTCAGAATTTTCAACTGGGCATATCTTTTGATTCCCGCTATGAAATTTTAATTTTTCGGATTCGTTGGAAAGATATCATCAATTAGATCCTAATGTTTTTGGTTTCACTAAAATCCGGATTGTTTTGCACTCGGTACATTCAATTGAAGTTTGAAATCGAATTATCGAACTACCGCGCCATTTTCAATTCCTATTATAATTATATATAATTATTTATATTCTAACGACGACGTATATAATATATACGTTCTAAATATATTCAAAATAAATTTCTCGTCGTTTTTATTTAAAATAATACATTTTAAATAATCAAAATTCGCTAAAATTGCCAAAATAAAAATTTTAAACTGGCCCAGATTTCCGGGTTGTTACAATCTCCCCCACTTAAAACTTTTCGTCCCCGAAAAGGAACAAAGTCGAAAGTGGTTTGATTAATCAACTCTATGTTCGATCTGGCTTCCATTCTCCAACTTTTCAGTTTCTGAGAATTTCCAAAAATTTCAAAAATTTGGCTAACACCCTAAATTTTCGAAAAATTTCGCCATAACCTCCCCTGCACCGGGAGCATCGGGGAATTTCAAATAACTTCCCCGGTCCTTCTAATCTCAAAAAGAAAAAGAAAAAGCCAAGCAGCTAGCCAATAGGCTCATAAAATCATCATCACCCAAACAAAACAGTAAATTATGTAGTAAACATGTACCTATTTGTCGGGCAAACAAATTTTATTCCCTGCTCTAGCCTCCTTGCTATGACCTGTTCAATTGAAGCACATGTATATGCAAGCAAATGCGACCAATTTTCAATATAGTTCAATATTTGATTCAATTAGGCATAAACGGTTAAAATTACCAAACAAATAAACAAACAACACAAACAACACAAACATCAATCAATTAGTGAATTAACGTTTCAAATTCATAATTTTGATTCATATACAAAAAATCATGTTTTTGATGCCAATTCACAACAATGTGTTCTAACTATATATGTTTTGGTTCTCACACCAGTCTAATGGAAATATATAGATATCACACCTTCGAAACACGAAAATAATTACTGATGATGACGCATCAATCATCAGAATCAGGCCCGTGCGACTAGAGTGTGATTCTATATCTATCTAATATATTAAAACTTTGAATATACGTTTGCAAGGCATATATGCAAATTCTTTATATACTGGACTGTCCAAATCAATATGAAATAAATAATCAAATACGAATAATTGATTTAGATTTTCAAAACAAAATTTGTTTTCACTTTAAAAATATACTCTTCACGCTCGTTCTAGGATACTACTGATCCCATCTCTAACGAGTCATTCTCATTGGATATTGTTAATCCAAAATCTGATGAATTCTTTCGTATGGTTCTAATGTGCCTTGTTCTCTGCTTTGTAAACCAAAGATCTGATACCAACTCTGACGAGAAGGAATTTCGCTCGATCCGAATCAATCGCTAAACCGACCCAGACCGTTCGAAACGCCCTATCGTTTGAGAACACGACAAAATAGAACGCATACAAAAGAACATTTCACTGTATATTACAACAATGCATCAGATTACAAGAATATACAGAGTATAAATGAATATATATTACACAGAAATATCAGAGATTTAAATTACATTTAAATACATCGCAGCGGAAAATAATACAATACACAACTAGAAGAGATATACGGATACAAAGCTTTCCGGATATCATTCCAGCTGTAAACCAGGATCCTGTGAATATAAATCTGCAAAACCAAAACTACTAGCTGCCCGTGTCGAAATAAGGGCACCCAGAGTTTAGGTTAAAACAATAAACTCCAGGTCAGTCATGTGAATGGTATGAGAACTAAAACAGTTATTAATCTTTATTTTTAAAGTTTGGTAAATCAAGGGACCACGCTGTATAACACGGAACGGGTTTCCTCCCAAGAATACCAGTGCATAAAACAAACAGCGCAATGCTAAAATAAAGAAAAATGAAGCTGTTATAAGACCCAGGTCCTATCACACAATGCAACGCAAGCCGGGGGATAGGGTTTTCCCTTATAACAGCCAAAGAATGCTTGATACGTTTAAAACAAATCATTTGATACTATAATAAGTGCATAGTGTATAAAACAACTTCAAATCATAAGTATCAATCATAGGCGACATGAGCGTCCCATGCCACTATGTCGCCACATATAGGTTTACAATCAAAACCGCAATGTCGTATTGGAAGTTGGGTTAACATTTATGGTATGAACCGAGGCTAGGGGCAAGATCCTCTACCGATTTGTGACTCTCTAGCCCGAGCCACAGGAACAGCCGCAACTGCCCCTTGGATCGTCAGGACCGGTCCACCGATGTGGATTATAGTGCCTGAACAATACGTTTCCCCGCCCTTTGGGGCGTAAACCAGGCCTGCCAGCCGACCAGAAGCATCGGCCGAAACCGATATCACGAGGCGCCTCGCTTTTCAGCAAGTAATAATAAGCAACATCCACATGAGTCAAACTCGTCAGCCAGTTCAAGCACTGACGCCACTCCTAACTAGAAAGAAACGCATGTCCTCCCTGATGTCCGTCTCCCGTTTTTGGTTCATACCGGGTGTGATACTCGCGAATCAACGTTACACAAAGCTGTGCCACACAGGCTGTGCTTCGATCATCAACCACAAGACTTTGCTTTTCAACAGAAGCCTTGATCATTTGCCACTTAGGCATGCCACACAGGCAATTCACTCCATGCGATTGATATCCATCAATATATAACCCCTGAGCTCGTACGTCTCAGAGAAGAGCGTTAAGCAAGAGAATAAATTCTCCGCCGCCAAACAGATATATATATTTAATAGAGATCAATCACACGGACTAAAATCCAATGTCAGACACACAGTCCATTTACAAGTCCGTTCTGGGGCTGAACGAAACCGAAGGCACCTAGTACCTCGCATATCCATCGATCTCCAAGTACGTCTGGACGATCACCAAATGTTTCCATCTTCTTGGGTGTACAGCCCAATCAAGATTATCAGTAATTATCCAAACGACGTGAAGACCTCCGGTCTTCGACCATCGTCTTCATCTTCGACTTATCGTCGTATCAGTTATTCAGAATGGGATAAACCCGGTCTTTCCGAATAACTCGCGTATTATTTTAAATAAGTGTTACACAAACACAACATACGCCTCATTCCAATTCATTAGTCACTAACCGTAAATTAATCAAGAGAATAATTCCCCAAATATCAACCCCGAAGGCCGAAACCAACATCAGATCAATATCCTGAAAACCATTCTACTTGGCTAACCGACAGTATGTTTCTAAATTTCATATTCATAGGGAAAGGTTCCCATTAATTTTATCCAAGATAAATTATTAAAATTTATTCTTTAATCTTCTTTTGAATTTCGATTCAACTAGTCGGGATTAACGAACCTTACCGATGTAATCATTTGTTTTAATTTCCCAATCCCAACCTATTCATCCCATGAAGTAAAACTGGTAATACTTCATATCTAACACCACGGTGTTATCGGTAAATTCAGTTACCATTTCACGTTCAAATCTAATTAAAGATTTAACTATCGCCTGGAGTAAAACTGGTGATACTCCATTCTCGATTATTTCAATCTAATTAAAGATTCATTAAAACTCCACTTAGTTTTAATCGTTAACTGGGTTATAGAATCCGTGTCATTTAAAACACGGTTCACGATAAACCCAAAAATCAATATCAATTCAATTCCAATTAAATATCATTTAATTGGTACACTTCATTAAATCCAAATAAAAAGATTTAATCTTTTCTCAACTGGGTTCAAGAACAGTGTTAATGAAGACACCATTCACGACAAACCCAAATCACATTTGATATTCAATACAAGGCTCTGTATAGAAAATATATCGGCTTATATTCAATATCAAATTCTACGACTAACAAATGTCGTATTGGAAATAACGATATAAATATATATCTTTCAAATTTCCATAACAACATCCGTATAATCACGAATTCCAACATCGAAATATTCCGAAGACAATTTCGATTCAAATCCACTCCAATGCAATCATTGGAAATTCTGGTTATTTTTAAAACCCTTTTCAAATTCAATTTATTTACTTAAAAATAGATAGAATTATAATTCTAGTTCAAAACTAGTTTATTTCGATAAAAATCTATTTTTATCTTTTCAAGCATGGATTTTTTAATCCCAATTCTTTCTAAATCATTTCTTATGATTTTACACAAATTATTATTATTTTTAATAATTTTATCAAGGCCCGTACAGTCGATTTCCATCAACGGCTATCAACTGCACTTACAACGACCTTTTTCAAATTTGATTTGGACATAATTCCAAATCCAACCGTTAGATTTCAAATTTCTAATATTCATTAGAAAGCTCTTTTCGATACGAACCCAACGGTTCCGGTTTTAGGAGAATCCGACGGTCGGATCTCCCGTAATGTCCGTTTGAAATAAATGGTCAAAATTCACGAACTGCCGCGGCGCGGCGCGTTCTATTCAGGCCATTATATTATATATATAATATATATTTCGTCGATTTCTATTTAAAACGAATTATATAAATAGTTTTGAATTCGTTTCAAAAACATTTTCAACTTCCATTTCAATTCAAATCAAAATTGAATTCTTCTTTATAAATTCGTTTTAAAATTCATTTCTATTCAATTCAAATTTCAATTCAATTTGAATTCATTTCAATTCGCAATCAATTCAATTTGAATTCGTTTTCAATTCATTTTGAAATCGTTTTCAATTCAATTCATTTCGAAATCGTTTTCAATTCAATTCATTTCGAAATCGTTTTCAATTCAATTCATTTCGAAATCGTTTTCAATTCAATTCATTTCGAAATCGTTTTCAATTCAATTCATTTCGAAATCGTTTTCAATTCAATTCATTTCGAAATCGTTTTATATTCAATTCATTTCGAAATCGTTTTATATTCAATTCATTTCGAAATCGTTTTCAATTCAACTCATTTCGAAATCGTTTTCAATTCAATTCATTTCGAAATCTTTTTCAATTCAATTCATTTCGAAATCGAATAAAGTCGATATAAATATCGTTCACGTCTAAATGGCGTCAATCTAATCAACACGGCTTCATATATTACTTTATTCTATTCAACAAATGAATATTTATTTTTGTCAACACACGACTAATCTCAACGAATGAGTACTGTCCACGTGTGACTATTTTTGTTAAATTATTTCGTTCAACACATGACTAATCTCAACGGATGAGTACAGTCAACACATGAACCTTTATTTTATAGTGATAAAGATATAAAATTTATTAAAATATTTCGTTCAACACAAGACTAATCTCAACGGATGAGTACAGTCAACACATGAACCTTTATTTTATAATATTCTTTATTTTCTAAATTGGAATGAGGCCCAATCAATTACCATATAAAGTTAATTATATGGATTCCATACAACAAATGTATATAATAGCAACGATAGATAATCAACCACCAACCAAAGTGCACTACACTGTATAAGCATCAAATATAGATATCTAACGCTTATAACAGCCTGTCAATCAATCGATCGACATATTTAATCAATCATGATGAGTGAACTTCATATTTCATCCCAACACCCGTGTGGGGTTTTCAAACAATCAAACACAGATTTTAGTTGTGCAGTTGGGCGATGTGTAAAATTTATCGACCCAATCAATATCAGTCAAATCAGTGTATATAAACAAATCGGCCGATTTGTTTATAAATATTTATTTATTCACTTTCACGTTAAAAATTATATTTTTAACGATAAAACATTTTATTCAACCTATGAATATTCTATTCGGTTCATTTATTCAATAAAATGATATTTTTATTTTTCTAACATATTTTAGAAAATTTCGGCGGCATAACGGCACGATACTAGAAGCGGGACAAGGCCTAGCCTTATCCCCGGTCTAGTGAAGGCCCACGCCATTCACACATCAATCAAATCCATTCCTTTCACCAAACAATTCAATTTCAATCAAATAATCTAACTAATTTTATGCAACCAAACAAACAAGTCCATGGTCTGTGGACGGTTGTGTCGGGTGCTACTAAGCACCGTCTGCATCCTAGTATATATATATAACTAGAAAATGAAATTGAAAGGTGAGAAATTCTCACCGATAGCTATCCAATCATCTTGACTCTTCTTTGATAGAAATCTTCTTCGTTATCGCATCTTTGTCAACTTCGTTGCCCGTAGCCACTACATATGTAAAAATCGAATTTTTACTTTGCTATTCAATATATAAAAATCGAATTTTTACTTTGCTATTCAATATATAAAAATCGAATTTTTACTTCGTTATTCAATATATAAAAATCGAATTTTTACTTCGTTATTCAATATATAAAAATCGAATTTTTATCACTTCAACTTCATATTAAAAATCGTATTTTTTTTCTATATTAAAAATCTAATCTTTTCTAAGATAAAAATCTAATATTTTTACTTAGCTAAAAACCGTGCTCTTCGTTAGCTAAGAATCATATCTTTCGTATGTAAAAATTCTATTTTTTCTTTATATAAAATTATAAATTTTCATATTAAAAATATAGTCTTTCGTGTATATATATATATATATAATATAATCTTTTCTCATTAACAATATGATGTTTTCCATAAAAAACGAATCTTTACATTATTAAAATCAGATTTTTATTAACTAAAATTTGTATCTTCTTCTAACTAAAAGGATTTTTCTCTATAACTAAAAACCTTAACTAAATATAATAAAAATATTAACTTTCCTGTAATAAAATATTAACTTTTAAATATAAAAATATTAGCTTTCCTATCATTAAACTATTCTACATATAAATTGAAAGTCACATTTTTAATAAACCGTATTATAAATTAAAAACCACATTTTTATTTAAACTATATATATATAAAACTGAGTTTAAACTATGGGTTCAAATTCGAATTGATTAATAAAAACTCACCTTTTTATTTGCTATAAAAACCTAAATTATATCTACTGTTAAAAAATAAAAATAAAAATACATTACTTTAAATAATAAAATGAATAAAAACTTACGTTGCTGGCCTTGGTTGCCGGAGCCGGGGGGGATTCGAACTCGCGTTGGGGGAAAGGCATCGATGGTAGGGTCGGTCTGCGGTCTTCGGTGGTGGAGCGGTGCTGATTCGAGCAGTGTCGGCCAGGTTTCCTCGTTTGGAGCGAGGGACGAGGGAGGAGCAACATCGAGGGGAGGAGTTGCTGGAGACGAGGGGGAAGCAATCGCCGGCGGCGCGGTGGTCTTCAGGAGCGGCGGCTCCGTTAGTTAGGTTTTTTTTTCTTCGTGGATCTGAATAACGAAAAGGAGAGAGGGGGGGCCAGAACGATAAAAGGGGTGAGGAGATATTTATTTTTATTATTATTATTATTTTAATTACATAAAGTTGACTTTTACATACGACCTCAAAACGAGGCCCACCGCCTGTCATCCATAGCGGTTTACCCCCATTCCGAACACAATGGGATATGTATCGTAGGCTGATTCGGCTGTTACAATCAGTTTCCGCTGAATTTACATTTAAATCATTATATTGTATTTTAAACGTACATTTCAATTTACCGGGGTCACATACTAACTCTAAAAATTCTCGAAAAATATTTTCTAGCTTCGTATTGACGATACGGTCCTAACAAAACTAGTTTCGTCGAATTCTGAGACCGTTAGAAAAATGGCCATTTTCTAGTCGATTAAAATCAACTGAAACTGGTCAAACGCGTTTTCCTTTGCCACGCTCACACACTGATTCGAAAAATTACGAAAATTGAAATCTAGCAATAACTTTACATCACGGATTCAACAAAAGTGGTTTCGTCGAAATCCGAGGTCGTTTGCAAAATTTCCATTTTTAAGGGCCTGAATTCCATAGCGACTATTCAGAATTTTCAACTGGGCATATCTTTTGATACCCGCTATGAAATTTTAATTTTTCGGATTCGTTGGAAAGATATCATCAATTAGACCCTAATGTTTTTGGTTTCACTAAAATCCGGATTGTTTTGCACCTGGTACATTCAATTGAAGTTTGAAATCGAATTATCGAACTACCGCGCCATTTTCAATTCCTATTATAATTATATATAATTATTTATATTCTAACGACGACGTATATAATATATACGTTCTAAATATATTCAAAATAAATTTCTCGTCGTTTTTATTTAAAATAATTCATTTTAAATAATCAAAATTCGCTAAAATTGCCAAAATAAAAATTTTAAACTGGCCCAGATTTTCGGGTTGTTACACTCAGTTACCTTCTGCGGCTTCATCTGAGCAAAAATGCCTGAGACCTTTGCAGCTTGGTAAATTCTTTCTCGGGTTTCATTTAGGAGGGTTAGCTCGGATGGTTTGTACAGCCGCGTCTTCTTATAAGCTTTGCTATCCCTCTCATCGTTTTCCCTCTTTTGTCCTGCATCGCTCTTTAGCTCGACCTTGGACTCATTGCTCTTTCCTTCTCTAGCGGCGTTACTTTCTATAGTCTTCTGGACACTTGGAGCTTCATCCTCCACACTCATTTATTCCTCAGCTTTTTTGTAAAATTTCTTCAAAGTTTTTGTTTTATTCATCTTGAACCACTTTTCAAATTCTGACTTCTTATCGATAGCTCCTTTCAGAGCTGCCAATAAGTACCAAGGTTCTGATTCTATGACCTCCGCTACTGAAGCATGTAAGGAAAGCTCTAATGCTTTCCCCATGCTTCTATTCCATTTCGCATAATGACATTACATCCCTTGCCTTGGTGGTTTGTAATCGGAATTGATCTTGAAATCTCCTTGCCAAATCAGCAAACAGGTCGATACATCTAGGTGGAAGTTTGGTGAACCATAGTGAGGCCACACCGTCCAGGCACACGGGAAAGTATAAGTACTTGATTTCATTAGTGGCCCTAGCTCCATTCATGTGCTGCTCGTACTTAAACACAAAAATGGTTGGATCTCCAACTCCGCTATAAGGCGCTATTGTTGGGGGTATAAATTTCTTCGGGAATTTTGCTTGACGGATTTCCTCTATGAATGGATTTTTGCTGGGGGAAAACTCCCATTCTTTCTCCTCATCTTCTCAGGTCGCCTTCTCCTTCATTATTCGCTAGATCATGTCCGTGATGCACCTCTCATCACCTATTTGTTCATCGGGATCAGCACTGATGATCAGCGCGACCACGGTTTGAGCTTCAGTGCCTTGCATCCCTTTTGAGGGATGTTTCGTTGGTGGGACTTGCGGCAGCCCGAGTAGCATGTTCTTCTTTGCACTGTGGAGATCTTTCCTTAGGATCCTCAACGCCGGCCTCTCCCCTATCTCCCACTACGTTGTGAGGTCATCCAGGGTGTGAGGGTGATGAGTCCTCTTTCTCGCCAGGATTAACCATGGTATTTGGTGGTAACAAATTGGCTTGAACATTAGTCAGGACATCAAACCTTTCCATTATCATCTTCGTTGAATTATCCATTTTTCCATTCAGACCGGCTATCACTACATTCAATTCATCTCGCGTTATAGATAGCCTAGTGGTGTCCCCTGTCCCTTGATTCGAGATTTGAGGTGTAGCTTCGTTAGCATTATCATCCTCACTGATTGTAGTAACTTTAGTAGATTCGCCGCTTTTCTTCGATCCGACCATGGTTTCAAAGAGAAAGCATTTTTGGATTTTTTTTTTAGATTGCTGAACTGCGAAAGGGAATTATGACCACAGCCGCACGGTGGGCGCCAAAATGTTTACACCAAAATTGTTCTAAACACCCATGGTACTAAAACTGTACTTCACCAACATGGTAAGAAATAAGTGGAACCGTGTTTAATCAGCAATTGAGAATGAAAATGCGAGAAAGGTAAAGTAGAGACGAGATTTAGAGTGGTTCAGCCGTTAATTAGGCCTACGTCCACTGTGAAGGTGATTTCCAATCTTATAATGATGATTAATAAATACATCAATTCTCTCTTTTCATACATCTCTATATTCACTCAATATACCCTCGTTTATATATTTCAATCTTAGAATTATAAAAGAGAATGGTAGAATCTATACTATATTATAAAAGATGAGTTTGGTTTCGAGAGCTCACAGCGCTCCTCACATATGTAAATCTCAAATGTCACAGCATATATATCTTTTCGTTTGCTCTTTTATCCTACCCTCTCTGCCTTTCCCTTTCTGCTTTATTTTTGTGCTCTTTCCATTCATCAATAACCTACCTTTTCTGATTTCTGCATGGTGTCGCAATTTCTATTTTGATAACCTACGTATAGATCCGCTTGCCTCCTTCATCATCGTCGATTTCATCTGCGTCAATTATAGAAACACTCCAGCTTCGTGGAAGCAGGGTTACTGCAGTGGGCTATAACATCCAATCTACGTTCTATTGCCCTACCGTTCTCCTCCCTGTCAGTGCCAACAGCTGCGACTTCGATCCTAATACCGTTACCGTGTACTTCGATGGTGAGTTCAAGTTCTTGCTCGAACGGCCATACCATATCCAGTTCCATTCTTCCCCTAAAACCCTAGATTTGCACGATGCCTCTTTTTGCCCTTTTCCCAACCTATCGTTTGACCTTCCCACCTACAGGACGTAGTCAGTTGATCGATTCTGGCACTCTTCTTGCTTTGTTTCTTCAAGTTACATAGGTAAATTTTTAGAATTTATTTTACTGACTTATTCTGTAATTACTTTTGGAACTTGGAAGTGATAATTTTTGACTTTTGGATGAAATGAATCCTTTTTATAACTACGATTTGATTTAAAGTGTCTTATTTCTTTGTTTGAACTAATAGGAAATTGCAGTTAAATGATTAATTTAACATCAATCCGGATAAAATTATTTAGCAATGTGATATTGTTACTAGGATAATTTAGCTTTTGGCTTCAAGTCCATGAAATTACTGGCCAATGTCAAATGAAGTTTCTTATTGTTGCGTTCATTGCCTTATACAACATGTTGATATTTGTTTCCAGGTTAAATTATCTATGGCTTCTTGAGATTTTCGCTAGCTACGTCCTTTTTTGTTTTTAAATTACTTTACAGCTTTCAATTTTACATAACCTATTATTTTACGAATGAGTTTCATGTTTTATTAAAGTTTAAAATGCTAGAACGTGTAAAAATTGGGATATGTGATTTACAGTGTCATTGTTTTTCGAATGGGAAGACTATAAAATAATTGATGGCTATTATAAATGTTACCTGTCATCCTCAAATAGAAGATGCATGACACTGCTATTGAAATGTGACACTTAAACAATGAATTTCATTGGACACATTCACGCACTTGACTAAATTCAATGCAAAAGTTCCATCATTGTAAATTAAATTGTTTATTTCTGAAAGTTGGCCCGTTATTGCTCCTGGTGCCTTTTGATATTATTTTTTTTCGTTTGAACATTTCAAACTTGAATCTATTCAATGACGTTTTGTAGTAATTTGTCTCAATTTTCATTTTAAAGTCAACTTGAAAAATTAGCATATCATTTCAACTAACAAGTACTTAATTCTGGATGCAAGGACATGCATGTATATTTTTCCATAATTTGCATACATTTTTAATTAATGTATACAGAACAATTAAATCCTGCTTTTGCACACAGACTGCATGCATGTATATGTACATATACATACATACATACATAACATACATATAATAATACATTTTATGTATGTGCATTATTAGTATGCAAGTTATGCAAATTTGGTAAGAAAATACAGGGTTATGCAAAATTAATGCAATATGGTGATACTACTTAAATTAGGATATTGCATGAATTCTGGCCAGGTATTCTTAAATTTTGGCACACTATACTATTATGGATATTTGTTCTAACTTCTCATTGTCTGTACTTTCTAACTTTATCAGCTATTATTGTCAGCTTTAGAATGTGATAACAAACTCCATTAACACTTACCATGTAGATTAACATCCACTCAATATTTAATGAGCTACCAATCCTTTTGATCTTCTCTAAAGCCAAGAGAATATAGGATCTGATGGAACTACAAATTTCCATTTCAATTTAAACTAGCTTTAATAATGATGACTTCGTTATAAGTTCTCGGAGATTGTTATTTCATAAGCATTGTGCGTTTTTAATTTAAGAGATCCTTTGATGATTTTATCTTGATTTCCTGAATTTATTTGGAATTTAATTTGGTAAGGTTGATAATTGTGACTACATGATATACATATTATTGTAAACCACTTTATAGATATACCATTTATTCTCCTTCATAATAGACGGTATTCTAATAGACAACTTTTTATGATAAATTATAATGCCATAAGGTATGATTTTATTATTTACAAGCGTATGTGTTTTACTAACAAATCTATTCCATTCCATTATATTTATAGAAAAGGAAATATTTGATGGTTTGTATTCTCTTTTATCTACTAATATGAAACTATGTATTGATTTTCAATTGATTTAGTTAGGCTTTTTTAACTTCTCATCTCTTTAATAACAAACGATTTTACATATGTTATTACCATAAAAACATTTTTACAAGCAAATGTAATTTTCTTCCCACCATCAACGATAGTAAGAATTCAATCCAACACATGCTGCTCTATAAACAGAATAACGATTATTATAATATTGTCAAAATGTAACTGAGTACCAAATTGAAGCATGAGCATTCCTTTTATTGTATGATGAAGTGTATCGGTTCTATGCACAGTTAGCAAATAATAAATAGAAAAAGACCCCATTGTTTGCATAAATTACTATTCAAATTTATTAATTGCTTCATATTGATTACATATGTTAAGGAACTAAATTAAAATAGAGAAACTACATCCCAAGACGTGTTTTGAGTAAATATTTTGTTTATGGTGGAATATGCAAGGAAATTTCGAATGGAGGAAACCGGCTTCCGTTCTGTAGGGTCATACTGTGTGACGGCAAGGAATTTCGCTCGGCGGCATAACGACACGATACTAGAAACGGGACAAGGCCTAGCCTTATTCCCGGTCTAGTGAAGGCCCACGCCATTCACACATCAATTTCAATCAATTTCCAATTCAACCAAACGAATAAATCAATCACCCAACATTCAACTAAACAAACAAGTCCATGGTCTGTGGACGGGTGTCGGGTGCTTCTAATAAGCACCGTCTGCATCCTATTATATATATATATATATATATATATAACTAGAAAAATAAATTGAAGGGTGAGAAATTCTCACATATAGCTATCCTAGCTCCACGGCACTTCTAATGCAGGAAATCTTCGCCGTTTTCGCATCTTCGTCGCCCGTAGCCACTACATATATAAAAATCGAATTTTTAGTTCGCTATTCAATATATAAAAATCGAATTTTTAGTTCGCTATTCAATATATAAAAATCGAATTTTTAGTTCGCTATTCAATATATAAAAATCGAATTTTTAGTTCGCTATTCAATATATAAAAATCGAATTTTTAGTTCGCTATTCAATATATAAAAATAATGATTTTTACTTCTAAAAGTTCAAATCCTTTCCTTTTTAAAATCTAAATCTTTTCCCTTTTAAAATCTAAATCCTTTCCCTTTTAAAATCTAAATCTTTATATAATTATAGTTTTTAAAACCTATAAAAAAACAGTTTTTACTTTATATAATTTTCAGTTTTTAAAACCTATAAAAAAACAGTTTTTACTTTATATAATTTTCAGTTTTTCTAACCTATAAAAAAACAGTTTTTTACTTTATATAATTTTCAGTTTTTCTAACCTATAAAAAAACAGTTTTTTACTTTATATAATTTTCAGTTTTTCTAACCTATAAAAAAAACAGTTTTTACTTTATATAATTTTCAGTTTTTCTTATTATTAAAAAAAAAAATCAGTTTTACTTATTATTAAAAAAAATCAGTTTTACTTATTATTTATATAAAATAAAATAAAATAAGTAAATTAAAAACGACTTACAGAGGGGGGGTTTGGCAGTGGTCTTCGTCGAAGGGGGGAGTTGGAAACGGAGGAGCGGGTCGCGCAAGCGGTGGCACCGGTCAGTAGGCGGTGCTGGAGTTCGACGAGGGGGGGTTCAGGGCTTGGGTCGCGACCTGGAGGAGGTCGGAGCAAGGGGGAGGGGGCTTCGTGATGCTCGGTGGCGGTCTCGAGGTGGGTGGTCGGATCCGGCGGCGGCGCTAGGGCAGGGGGCGGGATCGACGAGGCGGTTTTTTTTTTTTTTCTTCTTCGATCAGAAATGAATTGGGGGGGGGGGCAGAGCGGTAAAAGGGGGGAGAAATATATTTATTATATTTTTTTTATTTAATTAATTAATTATGCAAAAAGGTTGACTTTTACATACGACCTCTAAACGAGGCCCACCGCCTGTCGTCCATAGCGTTTTACCCCCATTCCGAACACAATGGGATATGTATCGCAAGCTGATTTGATCGTTACAATCAGTTTCCTTTTGAATTTTCATTTATTCACTTTATTGAACTTTAAACGTACATTTCAAATTACCGGGGTCGCATACTAGCTCGAAAAATTCCCTAAAAATATTTTCTAGCTTCGTATTGACGATACGGTCCTATCAAAACTAGTTTCGTCGAATTCTGAGACCGTTGGAAAAATGGCCAATTTCCAGTCGATTAAAATCAACTGAAACTGGTCAAACGCGTTTTCCTTTGCCACGCTCACATACTGATTCGAAAAATTATGAAATTTGAAACCTAGCAATAATTTGACACTGCGGACCCAACAAAACTGGTTCCGTCGAAATCCGAGGTCATTTGCAAAATGTCCATTTTTAAGGGCCTGAATTCCATAGCGACTATTCAGAATTTTCAACTGGACATATCTTATCATTTATAAAGTGAAATCTCAGTTTGTTAACTTCGTTGGAAAGATATCGTCAATTAGATCCTAATGTTTTTGGTTTCACTAAAATCCGGATTGTTTTGCTCTCGGTACATTCAATTGAAGTTTGAAATCGAATTATCGAACTACCGCGCCATTTTCAATTCTATTTATAATTATATATAAATATTTATATTCTAACGACGACGCGTATAAATATATACGTTCGAATTATATTCAAAATAAATTTCTCATCGATATTATTTAAAATAATTCATTTTAAATATGCAAAATTCGCAAAAATTGCCAAAATAAAAATTTTAAACTGGCCCAGATTTTCCGGGTTATTACATACTGGTTAATGTATATATATATATATATATATATGTGTGTGTGTTTGTGTGTGTGTGTGTGTGTGTGTGTATGTATAAGCATTAAATTCTGAACCATTAAAGTTTCTTTTGCAGCGGTAAAATGGAATTAATATTTTTTTGCCAGATTTGGTAATAGTTAATTAGTTATGTACATTTAGGTAATGGAAAGCTAAAATTTGACAGTTTGTATTCCCTTTTATGTAGTAATATAAAACTATGTACTAATTTTCAGTTGATTCAATCAGGCTTTTTAACTTATCTTCTCATTTCGTTGATCGCAAACGATTCTCTATATGTTACTACCATAATGTATCATAAACAAATTTAGAATCACATATAATTTTCTTTCCACCATCAATGATGGTAAGAATTCAATCCAACATGTGTTGCTCTCTAAAAGGAATAACGGATGTCGTAGTAATGTTAAAATGTAACCAAGTCTACCTAATCGAAGCATGTGCATTCCTTTTATTGTATGAAGAAATGTATCGGTTTTGTATACAATTAGCAAATAATAAATAGAAAATGACCTTTGATTACATAAATTACTATTCAAATTTATTTATTGGTTCATATTGATTACATTTGTGAAGGAATTAAATTAAAATGGTGAAAACTAGATCCCAAGACATGCTTTGAGTAACTATTTTATTTATGGTGGAATACGCAACGAAATTTTCGAATGGAGGGCATCCTGCTTCCATTCTACAAGATCATAACGATATATATATATATATATATATATATATATATATAAGCATTAAAATCTAAACCATTAAATTTTCTTTTACAGTGGTAAAAGGGAATTAATATTTTTTACCGGATTTGGTAATAGTTACATACGTTTAGGTAATAAAAAGCTAAAATTTTTCATTCATGTAAGTTATGTTTTCCTAACATATATATATATATGTATGTATGTATGTATGTATATGTATATGTATATATCTACGTATATATCTGTGTATTTGAAACATATATTAATTCTTCTTCTTTTTGTTCCTACAATAAGATCTGTAGTTCCATAGTAATTTTATTAGATCGGATTTTTGGTTTCGTCATAACAGATCCAACCGCTATTAAAACTAAAATGAAACAATATAAGTAATATAATGATAATAACTATGGATATTTAAGCACATCTGTAGATTGCACAGGCATTGAGACTTTGTTGGTATCCATCAAAGTTGTATAACCGACGTTTAAATGCATTATAAAATTTTATGATGTTTTTACACAATATGGTGATCCATCAAATTTTGTTAATAGATCTCAAATTTGGTTGTAAATGATTGTAATGTTAATTCCATCTTCCTTTGATGCAAACTCCAAAAAAAATGTTGTAATCGTATCCAGTAATTCAGTAATGTTTACAGTTATTACTAAATCATGATACTATTGAAGGGAATGGAATATGCATTCACTATTAATTTTTTTTTTAGCTTTATCTCTAAATTATTTTAGAAGGAACTATTTTATAATCATTAATTATTTCTAAAAGTATTACTGTTTTTACGCAGAAATTATCTCCACAAGTTATAAACATAATTATTTGTTTTAATAAAGGGAAGTGCACTTCTGAATTCAAGTATCAAAATTTTTCTTTTTTAAATCTTATGGCCATATATAATTTACTGCAAGTTTCTTCTTTTAATAATAAGAAATCTAACCAATAAGTACCTAATTTGAATGTATATTATAGTCAATCATCAAATGAAGACAACATTAATATATTCATGGATGTTTAACTACCTACATCTATTTATGAATCTCACGTCAGCTAACTGTAATCTAAATTATTAGGTATGGGTTCTCTTCTCATAAACTTTTAGCAACAATAATATTACAACACATTTGATGTAGATGTTTCCAAAATAGTTAAAAAATGTGAGTGTTGTAATTTTTTCTTGATTAACTAGACAACCATGGTTATTACACATACCATCACTTTTTATATATGCAAGTTATTCTTTTATTTTTTATTGTATTATCCTTATCCAATACGGTTGTACTTTATATTTTAAAAGGTTCATAAAGAAACTGTAACTAATTTTTTTTTTGTCTTTTAGTACTATTAGTTTATGCATGGAAATCATCCTATCGATAATGTTTATTATTTCATTGTGCATATTCGTTTACATCCTTATAAGAATGCAAACATTTATTTCCTGATAAACAGTCATGATTGGCAATGGAAGCCTAACAAATAGCTTATAGTTCTTTTCCTTACACCATCATTTAGCAAGATTAATCTGTATCTTGATTTTATGTGAACCAAAGGGTTTTACTGAACTGACGGAAAGTTTACTAAATTTGATTTGACGATTATATCGTTTTCGGTTCAGTTTGACAATTATAACATTTTTTTGCTCACATTAATGAATTACCATGCTCCGTTTTAATGAAATGACATAGAGTTTTCAAATTGCACCTAATTTTAGGTAAGTTCTTTTCTCAAATGTACATTGGTTCTCATTGCAAATAAATACATGTTATTCTAGCAATATATTGCTTGATTAATATGCAAAGGAGAATTGCTGAAAAATATTAATCCATTTCTGAATAATTCTACCATATCACCTGATTTCCTCATTTAATATTTCCTTATTTTATCAAATCTATTCAGAATTGTATTTTTCGCAATGTGTGTATGTGTGTATGTATGGATACATACACATATATTTCTTATTATAATTTTCGATCTTAGGTTAACATTTTCTTTTTCGCATCATATAATTTATACCCAAATACTTATCATTTTTATATGATTTTTTTCTTTCTTTTCTCGAAGGCTGAAAAGGGATAAGCATCATGATCGTTTCGCCTAGCACTTCTTATTATCTTAAAATGGAATGAAAATCCTACCAAATACTTTGCTAAGGTGACTTTCTGATTATCGGTGAAACTTCAGTACATCTCACTAATGCATAATTGTCAATTTGGTTCCACCATAAATTTAGTTCATGATAAGGAATAAAATTTCTGTCAACAACTAAAGATATGGTACTTAGGAGGATTATATATGGAAATGAATAATGAGCAAGTTCGCTTTAACAATGGCATTAGCTAGGTGGATTTTATAGGCATTTATTGTGCTTAAACGGCGTAGAATACCACACAAAGAAAATGGTAGCCCCATGGAAGCAAACTATTATGATAGGTTAACGTTATTGACATAGCAGTATAGCTGTGCGTATATCCTAGCAACAAACTATTGTTACTTAAATTTGTTCTTCCTTAATTAGGAACATCTGCTAATTTACAGATATTGATCATTTTTAAAGTACCAATGGGTTTAAGTTATTAAAACACTACATGTCAGTCAATGAGTTTTTATGGGGAAAATGTAGACATCTCATCCTGTTATCGAATGACAATCTAAGATTTTCATCTAAAAGTTTTGGTATTCAATGTTGGATCCAACAACTTTTTTATCACTTATTAAATCATTTAGGCAAGTTCATCACTTATGCATATCAATAAAGCCAAACCCCAAGGCATGAACGTTCCAGCATTGCTAAAAAGGTAACTCTTTTCAATATATATCAATAAACTTCGAGAATGAAACACATGTCTCTTTACTAAAAAGTACCTAAACAGCCGATATAATTACAATCATGATTGCATAATTTACGATACTCTGCTATATTGGTTTCCCTACAAGCAAATATAACATTGTTCATGGCTTTTTATAGGTTATGTTGTACATGATTTGGATCAGCGAACAAGAATAGTATACGTAACCAAGTATCTTGAATGAGAATTACATAGAAATTATTCCTGAAGATTTTTATATTACCGTTATGGTAATGAAGTTAAGTTTATAGAAAGTTTTCATTACTTTTTATTTTATTTTAAAATTCACAATCCAGTAATTCATAACTATGTACGTTAATAATCTAACAAGTCATTAAAGCTTGAACATGCTACCATATGAAACCTTGACGTGTTTAGATGAATTCAATATTATGACAGTTTTACCTCAAAATTGAATTGACTTGCATAGATTTACATCCCTTTTCACTTTATTTTTCTAAGGTAACTTCATATGAATAACCTTAATCTACCTCAAACATTCTTTTTTTGGCTAAAAAATAATGCTAAATGTTAGAATTGTTTCCCTTTTTATGTGGTAAATGGTAATATATTCACCTTTTTTTTCTTTCATAGCCATCTTTCATGTTTTGAATTTAAACGTGTCCTTCAGGATTTCCAACGACAGTTAAGTGCTACAACATCTAAAGAATCTTATATTTCCAGCCATAATGTGTAAATTATAGTTGCATTTTTTCAAAGCACCATATTAAGTTTTAAAACACACGTTTGTCACTCCTCAAAAGCAGGTTGTAATTAACAGTTTTGTTTTTAATTTTAGCTAGAACGTGCAAATTTTTATATACAAATCTCATGTTAGGTAGCTTTCTCTCTAAGAGTTGAAAAAGATCATGGTTTTTTACATACCTTTTGACCTTTACTTTTATGTGGTCTTTGTGGTTTTTGAAATAATGTGTGCCTATATTGAATCTTTTTGCTTTATGTGAAAGCATTTATTAATATCAGATCTTAATATATAAAGCAGAGTATCTTGATTTGATCCGCATTTTTCGAACTTATTTTCTTACTATGACATTCGTTTATATATGTAAATGTTTTAAATTACTTTATAAATCCCCTTCTAGACACAGAAGCAACAAAAGAGAAACCATATACCTCTTACCTCTCTTCATCTTCTCATTAATCGTCAAATGAAGAAAACCATACCTATAATAATCAATGATGATGATTCTTTTTTTTTTCTTCTTTTTTTTGCAGAGATGATCCATCGTGAAATTTTATTAGTGCCACAATGCCAAGTCTTATACATTCACATTTCCTCTGTATCAATGGTTTACTGATTGTTCATATTCCCGCTTCAATACAAAAACAACTCCAGGTAATTTTGTACCCTTTTCATGCATATGGTTTTTCTTATGCTGGTATCTTCACTCTGTCCTTTGAGATGTCTGTTTCATGCTTTTTTTCCCACATTACCTAGGATATTGATTTGAGATATTTTTGCTTTTATTAATGTTTCCACTGCTAAATGTTCCAGTTTCTTTGGGTATTCATTGGCTATGAGATATTGTTAAATAGCAAGCTTTTTTTTTCAAAGGTTGAAAACTATGAGAATGAGATGAATTTCACAACTTCTTTTTTAAATCCTATTTAAATACTTTACCATATCTGGTTACATTAACTATATAAATTTGAATTCAGCTTTTTTGTACGCCTAAATAATGAAATGTACCATCCGCTATTAATGGAAACCATTATTGAATTGCAGTTATCACAAAGTTTCAAATAGCTTAATTTTACGGTTAAATTATGCACTATATATTTTGTACCATTGTCAAAGCATTGAAGTTTTTACCCGTCCGTATTAATTTGACCTACATAAATATAATATAATGCTTTTTTTGCGATTGAAATCTCGATTTCAGTTTAATAAATTCTAGAGTTATGACATTTTAAAATATTAAATTCTTCGAGTTTTCTACTTATTTTGACCTTTCAAGAAAATAAATTATTTGCATTTGTTTTAATATATTATAACTTTTGGATTTTTGGCTTTTTTGTTTTAAAAAATTTAAAAGCTAGATTTTTTGTTCTTGATTCTGAAGTTTTTATCATAAAAAGGTAAATCTTCGTCATTTTACTTGATTTTTAAGTTTTAAAGTCTGTTAAAACTTGGCAAGTTCAGAATTTTTATTCAGAATTTTATAAATATACAGACTATTTTAATCACTTGCGCCTTTGAAATATGTACAAAATTGATTTTTTTTATTAAATTCACTGCAATTGCTTTTAGTATTTTGCGAGATTTAGTTTCTTTAATTTTTTCAAAAATATATTCTCAAGCGATAGTGCCTCAATGCTTATTTTTGTTCTTGAAATTTTAGTTTTCCTTTTCTTTTTGGGTAAGTGCTGCATTTTTTTTATTTAGGTTTTTCCTTACCTTTGATTTGTGTGTGCCTCGCTCTACCACCATCAACCACCCCTTCCACCAACGTCGCTACCCAAATAGAGTCTGATTCAGGTATGAAGCCTTTCTTTTTTGGGACGTTCCTCTGTTGTGCGAAGCCAAATAGAGTCAGAATGACATGGAAATTAACATGAGTACTTGGTAGTTTTCTTGCCTTTGAAGCGGTTATTTTAGCTTTAGAAAATTATTACTCCCTTGATTTTTTTTTTTTTTTTTTTGCATTTTTGTCATTTTTTTTTGTAATTTGCTGACTGGGTTTTCTCCTTTATTTTCCATGCCACCCGAATTGGAGGTCATTACTAGGGATAGTTCATCAATCTCTATGACAGACTGGACAATTTGTACCGTTTCTACAATTTTCCTGCTTTGTTTACTCGAAAACCTAATAATTTGTATATAATTCATCTTTACTTTAATATTTTAGCAATTGGAGTTCCTTAATGTCGTAGTTGGGCCTTTTGCCACAGATTTATTTGTTATTTTCATCCGTAAAAATTGACCGCATATTAAATGTCACTGATATGAGTATTTACTTCATAGTCTCTTACTAATTTGTAAGCAACAAATATTACGTTGTCTATAATAAAACTGTATTAATATATTTTTTATGCAGCAAATTAATAACGATAATGAGCTTGGTGATTTAGACTGTCTACAAGCTAAATAAGGTAAAAGTAGCAAAATGAATTCAATTGGCAGTGTTCTTTTTTGATTGGATTCCCTGTAAATCTTTCAAGTGCAGAAGTTCGGAAAAGAAAATTGAGTAATACTCATGTATAAGACAATAGTGTTATCCTATTCTAAACTTTAATTTTCATGTTTTTTATGTATTACAGAAAGTGATGTAGATTGTTTAGTTGTAGTTTTTGAAATATTTTAAATGAAAGTGCTCATCCTGATGAGAAATAATGAATTAAGTAATCATCCTTCTTCAACTCCAAGACGAACATGGTTTTGATTTGTAAAACTTAAAAGGAGCTATGCATTTCTAAAACTAAGCAGTATAATTAAGTAGTTTTGTATGTACTAATATCAATGTTTTAAAATGCAAAAGGCGTATGTGAGGCGTTTTCGGGTTCGTGAGGCGAGGCGTAAGCGTTGAGGTGTAAGCCTTTCGGGTTTAAAAAAAGCACAACACGTATACTTAATTTTAATATGGAATAACATTAAGCATCAAATAGTAAGTAAAAACCATAAAAACAAAAAAGCATTCGATTCCATCTCTCAAATAGTAAGTAAAAACAATAAACCATAAAACAAAAAAAAAAATAGTATAAAAAAAGACAAAAAAAAAAGTACGCCTCAGCCAATTGAGCCTTTGAGGCGTACGCCTTTTTCGCTTTTCAAGCCTCAATTGGTTGAGGCTTAAGCCTTAGAGGTAAAACGCCTCATGAGATGCGCCCCAAGGCGTTTTTGCCTACGCCTCACCTCAAGGCGCGCCTCAGGCGCGATTTTTAATACACTAACTAATATATGAATATTTTTTATAGAAGCACATTTTTATCCAAAGCCATATTCATATCCTCCAGCTAAATGATGTTACTTTCATGTGTGCTCTATGCACTTACTATTGTGTATATGTATTGCTAAAAGTGATTGCAAGTTTATCTTCTTTTTTCATTTCTAAATCTATAAATGTGGTTTATCTAACATATTTGAAGGTTTACATCTGGATTTCATCTAAAACTAATTTGTCAACTGTCATCTTACTGACTATTCACTTGAAACATGAAATTGTGTGTGTATACACGCACATAAACAACTCCTTAGCTCAGAGACGTGATTAATAACATAATAATACAATGAATTATTTTAATTTTAGTTTTAACTATATCTTCGACTATAAAAAATGGATCTCTTTCTTTGCTATATAATTTTTGCATGGCAAGTACTTATTAGAACATATTTCTTTTACCGTTTCAATTTTGCTTAGTTACAGTTTAGTGTACAATGTTACAATAATTACTATTAGATGATGTCAGGATTAAATACGAACTAAAAGCACCAACTTCTCAAAAATACCATGTATGCTTGGTATACTCTATCAAGGAGGTTGCCTGTTTTGTTAGAACCATACATTTAACCAAATTTTATTCTGAGTGTATGTGTGTTTATCTAGCATTGTATATGCTGAAAAACCTTATATGACATATTATCGGTGTTGATTTTACTATGATATTTGTTAATATGCTTTAGATTTTGAAGTATCGATTTCCTTCAATGTTTTATAGGAATAACATTTCCTGTGTTGCCTTTGGATCAATGAGTCAAAGAGGGCATATGTGGTGCCATGAGAGACACATACGATCTTTTGTAGTGTTGGGCTACAGAATCAGGTACCATCATTTTTCATCTTGCCTCATCGTTTTTTTTTTTACCAAAAATTAATTTGTAACAGAGTATAAAATAGTAATATGTGTGATGCCATGGTCTTAAATCAAATTCCTGTTTCACTATAAAATTGGAATTGTAATTAGTCTAAAATAATTATACTTAAGAGTTTTTTTGGATTGGATGAGCAAAAGAGAATATTACGTCATACTTAGAATTGAGTTTTGACAAAGGTTTTTTGTATGATTCTACTTGGGGTTTATTTAATTGGATGAGAAAAATAAAAATGTAGTGTTATGAGTTAGCATAGTGTTTTGCAAAAGGTATATTATATAGTAGTGTATAATGTAATGTTTTGCTTTTTTTTTTTTTGTTTCCAGATTAAATTAAAATAAATGAGCTGATAGTTCATTGTCCAGGAATTCAACAAAAGCTTAGTACTTTAGCAACTTTTTTCCAAGTTTACTTTAGCACCACTGATTTGGTAATATAATTTTTCCCTTTGCAAAACAACACTGTATCTTGTGTATTTTCAATAATAAGATAAACAAGAAACAAAGAGATACTAATATTGACAATTTTTACGAATTTACAGTAATGGTTTTACTATTGTAATGGGTTTTACAGACATGGAGTCTTTAACAAAAATAATACAATTTCTGTAATGTAGTTATTGAAATTTTTACATGAAGGCAGAAGTGTTTTCACTGATTTTCAAGTATTATACTAAACATTTATTTTTAGATATGCGTTAATAGTTAGCAAGAATTATAAATCAGAACATGATAAATGGTGGAATCTTTTTGGCAATATAGATATGGACTGCAGTGTGTTTATGAGGTTGTTTATCACATAATGTTGTACGTTATGACAAAATTTAAGCAATTTCATTTTATGTTGTGTTGAAGATATGCTACAATCAAAAATAGAATCATCGACATGGTAAATTATCATGTATCTAATGTCAAAACTAATCTGTTTAGTTATATTTTTATTGTATGTACAAATATAACATAAAAATAAATGAACAAAGGAGAAAATTACTCAATACTTCTTGCCTTTTATTTGATATCATATACATTTTTAAGGAACAACGGGTATGTAGATGTTGTATATCAATTTTAGAATGTACTCTCAGTGGAAGAGAAGGCGACGTAAACGTACAACCAGTAATAGTGATTTCCTACATCATCGGTTGCGATTGCAGTATTTGTGGATTTATGATGAGTTAAATTTAATTTCTTTTACTATATAATTATGTTACTTGAACGCCCGTCATTTTATTCTAATCTGAGTAATTTATTTACATATATTTGACCTTTTGTTGCGACATCAAATTAGATCTTAAACGGCTATGTGTTCTTCAATTTTTGGTATAGAACCTTCTGTGCCTGTCGCCTTCCATGCTTGAGAAGGCGACGGTGCATTTTGTAGCCTTTTGTAACCGTCTTAAAAGAATTCTTAAATAATTATACCATGTCATGAAATACAAGGTTAAATTTCTTAGTTATCAACGAAATTATTGTAAATTTACTGCAGTACTAATTTACATGGGGTTTTTTATGCATGAAAATTTTGAGTTCTTACGTAGTATGAAAAGGATGTACAACGCAACCTCGATCATTTAAAACAATCGTGGTAAAGGCGTAGGAAGTTATAAAATCCTATATTTATGTATAAGCATACATGCAATGTCAATGTATTAAATAAGTAATGGCTTGATACAAGATTTTGAATAATAACGGGTCTAAAATATAACCACTTACGAATTTTTCGAATTGGATGAGCAAAAGAGCATGCTGTCATTAGGATCTAGATTTCCATAGGTTTATTATATGATTTACATGAAGTTTATTTAAATGGGAAGAGAAAAAGCAAGAATGCAGTATTATAATTTATGACAGTGTCTTGGCAAAGGTATATTATATAATAGCATTTACTAAAAATTAGACTATTTTAGGATCAAATTTTATGAAAATGGATTAGCTAAAGCTTTGTAGTCCGGCTACATAGTGAAAACTTATTACATTAACTAGCTTGATCTTTTTAATTTCTTTGAGTTCTTTTATGGCCTTCGTGATCAGATCATATAAGTTTTTCCCTTTACAAAAAGAAGAGTATTATATTTCTCTATATTTTCATAACTAAACAAATAGGAAAATGAGATATAGTTTAACATTTTCGTAGCACCGTTGATCTATAAGTTTATTGTTATCATGGTTTTATGGTTTTGGATCCTTCAACTAAATGATATAATTCTTCTATGTAGTTGCTAAATATTTTTTACTGAAGGATCAAAGTGCTAAGGCTGATTTCCAATGGTTATACTGAAGTTTTCACCTAATTTTAGCATTTTTCATTAAAATCGCAGTTACGGTAAATTGTAAATTTAATGAAAAGAAACATGAACTGAAGATTATGACAAAAATTGGTACTCCAAACAAATGTTTTAATCATGTAAATAAATTTAAATGAAGTTAAATCAGATTTGTGAAGTCCCCGTCGGTGTAATACTAACTTGAAGTGCATTATTTCTCCTTTAGCTGAAGTCAAATTCCCTTTTAGACTTAACTCAACCATAGTCTTTTTTTTTGGACTTTACTCAATGATAATTCAGAAGATTACTGTTATGAACTTTGATTTTCAGCAAATCAAAATTCCATTAGCAATACCCAGCTTATCCTATCCTTTACATTGCAAAATTAACTTAATATGAACTGCTACCAACCATTTACCTTCTTACATTGTAGTAGGCTTCACCATGCTGTTACATGGGATGCTTAACCACACCATTGTCTGATTATTCAACCTGTGTGCTCCTATTATAAAAGTATGCAATTTAACTATTCCACTAAGTACTTCACATCTGCATTCAACTTCTAACTATTATATTATATACTTCTGATATTCCATATATCTTATGTATACAGCAATAAAAAGAAGACTGTTCACTGCTGATCATTGACATCTTTTCCATTTTTTCCAGGATGCTCTTTCTATTTTGATCAACTATCAGGAAGACGGGGAAAATAAAGCCAATTAGCTGTTTTCCTCTGAAATTTAACCAACTTCTATGCACTAAATATTTATTACATTATCGTTGTTTCATTTTATGTTTAATGAAAAAAGAGTGAACCATTTAATTTCTGTACCGCTGTATTGGGTTAATACTATTTTTTATCAAGTACCAAAGTTTTCATGTTTGCTTACGGCTGTGGTTATATCGGTTTGCTCTGTTTGTATTGATTGTTGACTTGCGTATGTGGCAACATTTAATGTAATTTGAATCTGGTGCAATGATACCGCCCTCATCCAAGTTATGCAATACCATGCCTTATGCTATGCACCGTTTACTTTGGCTACACTTAATTTTTGTGGTCGTATGGTGCAATGCATCAAGCACGATATTTTGGTTTTATTCCACATGACATTTACTTGCACATTACAGCGTCTATACTTAACATTGCACTTCTTGATTAGGACAACATGATTTCAACAGTATGCAGCTTTAATGCATATACATAGAGGATGAAAAGTATTGCTTTACTCAAACAATTTAGATTTTCATGCCATAATCTATTTTTAAGTTATATGCATAATAAAATTATGTGCCACACCATCATCCAATTCTATAATGGCCTGCATAAATGCATTGTTTTCACGATGACCGTGTGCGAAGCACGGGTTCGCACTTGTTAGAGGAGAAGAGGGATGGATGATTGAGAAGGAGGACGCCTTCGTTTTCCTTAATCACAAGACTGTACTTGACGCCATGGCCGAATAGAATTTAGCAGCACTTCGTGGTTACAAAGATTGGATCCACTTTATGTTGGCAGCCATGGTGTATTTATAGATGAGCTTCCTTCGGGAAATGACTTGAAATCCGTTTATGCAGGCTACGGATCGCTCATTATGTTAATTACAGTCATGCCACTGGCTAGATGTAGCCAGCTATCCGCGGTGTATTCAGTTATCATGTGCGAGCGACTCGATGGAGCGAGTGTCTTGAGTGGTTAAGCGAGTGACTTCGGTCAGTGCTCTTCGGTCACGTCTATTTCTAGCATTCGATGAGTAGATTTCTGATTTGCTTGATGGCGAGATGAAAAAATGACCAATCATAGTTCCTTAATGTGGTTGTGTCTGATTTGAGTGAGCGAGCAACGATCTTCATTAGTCTAGAGGCGACCAACTGAGACTTGCGACTTTGAGATGTGAATGTGCTCTTTCTAGGAGTAGGTATATGACCTACCAATGGGTTTCTGATTCGATTGTCGAGCGATAGGAGTTGCAATTCATGAGCAGTTGTTAAATATATGTGCGATCTTGACTCCTGTCTTGATGCGTGCGACTGAACTGTGATATTAGATCAAGCGTGCTCCATTGTTGTGGGTAGCTTTACAAAATGTACGATCCTTATCTCTATTGAGCCGCATTTCTCATACCATATCATGCCATCTTCTTCGGTCATACTGGTTGACTTGATTTGTCTTGGTTTTGATACTTGGGTCTTGCTCTGTGTGGTTACGTCATATCCATTGTGAGTCGTTTAAGTGCCTTGGATAACATCATGCACGACAACCCTGATGATATCCATTCCGCATCCTTTGCTCCATGTGCGTATGGATTTTTTGAGGGATTAACAAAAACCATATTAAATTATATTGGTAATAACTTTTCAATTCGTTAACAGAATTAAAAAAAAAAGGAGCGATGTGGTCGTATCAGAAAAGGCGACATGATGGAGCTGGCCTAGTCAATACGAAAAGTTGGTAAAACGAACCAGTTAATCGACGAAAATAAAACCAAGGTGAGTTTAACTCACTCAGTTATCCCACTTATGTTTATATAAGTCAGGTTTTATTGTTTGTGTGCTATGATTGCTAATTATTGAATTGATTGATGATTGCTTGGTTGTTTGTTTAATATTTTATGTATTGTTTAAATTAAACGGTTGTTTAATTTAAATGAAATGAAATCGTTGTTTTAACAATTAATTCTAGTAGAGGTAACTTACCTTATTGGTTATGTTTATAATAATATAAACGTTTAAAATTGAATTGGATGCTTGAATGGTTGTTAGTGATCGTTACTAGTTGAATTAATTATTCATGTCGTATTGAATACAGGAAAGAACAGATTGGGGGAATCCAACAGGATTCCTCAAATTTATTGTTTATTTTCATGTTATATCACATGTACTATTTAATAACCTGATTGGATGATGGATTGATTTTTGATTACTGTTGAACCCTTGATATTAACCAATGACAAATAGTGGTTGAGAAATTGGCAGTAGATGGCCTAAATTATAATCATTTTATAAAGATTGATTTACCATAACGTGAATTGTTTGAAATGAAGTTATAAAATTTAATTTATAACTAAATATAGATTTTTAAATATATATTTTTAAATGAAATTTATAAAAAGAAAAATATACCATGTGTGAAGTATACGCGTATATTGATTGTTTAACCAAAAATACCATTTTTGTATCAAAAATATACCTTGTGCGAAGCACATGCATACATTGATTGTTTAACCATAAATGCCTTTTTTGTATCAAAAATATACCATGTGTGAAGCACACGCTTATATTGATTGTTTAACCACAAATCCCATTTTTGTATCAAAATATACCATGTGCGAAGCATATGCATATATTAATTGTTTAACCAAAAATACCATTTTTCTATCAAAAATATACCATGTGCGAAGCATATGCATATATTAATTGTTTAACCACAAATACCATTTTTCTATCAAAAATATACCATGTGCGAAGCACGTGCCTCATCTAAATTGTTAAATGATTTATAAAACTAATTATTATATTAATAAGATGGATAAGTAGATGAGCAAGGATTTATGTAACGATTAATAATTTAGATTAATTGTTGTTAAATAATAATTAAAATGGGATTATGTTATTATTTGATTAAATAAGTATTCAAAGTTAGCATTGAAATATAATTGAATTTTAAAGAATGTTTATGAATGGGTTTATATTTAAACTGAGTTGGCAAACTAGGGAATTTCAAGCAAATTAGATAAGCTTAAAATGAATGTTACTTATTAAATAAAGGGCTTGAGATGAAAAAGGGTTTGATATTAAACCAAAGTTGTATAAACAAGTTTATAAAGAGAGATGTGAAATTAGAGCGTAAATTTTAAATTAATGTTATCTAATGTTGGCGTCAAGTGAAATGAATGGGATTTGAAATAAGATTTTCCCAAAGGAAATAAATAAAAGGTTTAGGTAGAGGTATTCTTGAATTTAATTTGGTAAAAGTTTGATAATGCAATTTGTATTAAGAATCTGGATAATTAAATAAATAGTTTAAAGAAGTTAAAGTTTAAAGTTTGATGTTTTATTTATCATTTATTAAATTAATGAATTTAGTAATAACAGTATAATTAAAAGTGAGATTTCAAAGGTAAGGAAGTTGTATAAAACCGTATGTTTAATAAAATAGTGAATTGGTATTGGTCGATATTAGAATTGAATATGGGTTTTTGAATTACAGCTCGTATTTATCTTAAGATAAGAACGATGTTGATCAAGGTCTGAGAGGCAATTAAAATACCTCAACTTAAACGACTCCAGGATTATCGGAGGATGTATTAGTTGTAATGACGGAAATATTAGAAGTGAATTATTTTGTGAAATAATAATGTTACATTATTTGAAGAAGTTGGGAATGTACATATATTGGAATTCCAACGTAAAGAATTTAATAAGGTCTTGAGAATAAAATGATATTTCTATAGTAAAGAATTAATAATAAAAGATTTCGTGATAATATAACGATATTTTCAAAAGAAAGACATGAGAATTAGAATGTGTTATTCTAAAAGGATATGTGTGATTATGGTGTTTAAATAATGGAACGAAAAGGAGATTTCGTAATTGTTGTTTTAAGAATAACAAATTTGGATCGATTTCCAAATGTAAAATAATGTTTTATCAATATTTTGAACGATAGTTGAAGGAATATTGAATATGATTTAAGATATTTTCCAAAGTATTAAAATAAAGGATTTTAGAATATTAATATATTAATACTAATATATTATTTTTGGTATTACAACCAATATATTATCTTTAAAGGCCAAATGACGTTGTGTGCTAAACCAATGGATCTATTTGGTTTTATTTTTAATTATTTATTTTGATAGTTAAATAATCGACTATCAAAATCAAACCCAACGAGTGTTGGTACGGAAAGACCAGGATCAAATTTATATTCGAAAACCATTCTGACTAACAAATACGAATATGTGAGAGATGCTAATCGAGATGGAGCAATTGAAGATCGTAAATCTTCATGAGCAGAGATACTACTGTTGAATTTCTCTGGCTGATCCCTAGAGATATATTTTTGGCAGTGATTCTGTCGTGATTGGAATCTACGAATTGCAAGGACTTCTCACTACTGATCTATAGGGTGATTCCTAGGATGTGGTAGGAGGGTGCCTTCGGTTCATCCTATTCCTGGATGACTTATATGGACGAATGTCTGACAAAGTATTTCTTAAGAATCACATACATTGATTTTTACAAACTTACTTCTGTTAGCTATAGAGGATTTTTGTAGACGTCAATTAGTGATTTGATAGATCTGACGATGTGGCATTCAAAGTGGATGGAGATGTGTTGTTCTGAAGGATAAGCTTAACCTCTAGCCTCATCAACCAGGAATGGCATAAAATCGGGTAGGTTGCATGGCTATGTGGGTCGCACCCATCAAAAAGGTACATCATTACCTGATCTGGTGAAATCAAATGCATTCGGTTGTCCCTTTTTATCTTCTGTATGTATGCTATTGGTTAGGTTGGCTGGCCCCCAACCGTGGTAATGATATATTCGGTACTCTGAAAGTATAGTGAGGGACCGGTCATGTTTAGCCTGGGTTGTAAGATGTTCATGTTGAATCCCAATGTATTCATCTCCAGAGGTACATTGTCGGGAAGGTGGTCCCATACCTTGCCAGGAAATCCATTCTCCAATAAGCGCCCGCGGTTTTGATTGTATACTATATATGTGGAGCGTGAGATGCAAGCATTCCACTAGATTATATTATTTGTATTTAGACACTATCATAATATCAGAATAATATTATTTTTCAAAAATATTTTGGGTTATCGTAAGGTAAAAACTGTCCGTATTTATGTGCGGATTCGATCTTACGATTATCCTTTTCTTTTGAAAGGATTTTAATGTTAAAATCAAGTTGTGTGATGCCTTTAAAATTAGTGTGTTTTTCTCACTCTAGTTCACCAGACTGACCCGGTGTTTGTAATGCTCGGGTTAGATCGAGATGTACAGGTTCAGATTATCGGTTGTTATGAAGAGACGAGATGGAAGAGCTCAGACATATGCTATTATATATTCCGCTGTGTAATTGTATATGATGACAGATTATTATAACTGTCCAGATGTGTGATGTACTCTGATGATTGTAAGTTTTATTTCAAGCTCTCAATAAATATTTATTTCTATATTATATTTTGTTCCGCTGTGATGTGAGAATCCATGTTGTGTTAGTTCCTCTTCTTCTTCTATTCTAATATTTCTTTCTTTCTTATCTCACTTTCTAATTTCTTTCTTATAACTATCTGCATTTCTATACAATTTGGGTTGGACGTGACTTGTGATTTTCAGCTCAAAGGGTACGAGAAAGTCAGGCATGTTACAGAAACCCCACTAGTTGACTGGAGACCCTAAGATCTAGGTTCAAATGACAACGAAGTTAAAGAGAAACTTGATGGAACTGTTATACACAAACCATTCCTATGATAAGTTAGTGCATTATATGTTGAATAAGGATAAGTATTAATACTTTTAATGATTTATGTGTTTGAGGAATTAGAGAGTACTGTTTACATAATCACCTATGTAAGTGCAAAGGCACAGCTTCAAAGTGAATCATGAGGCCAAATTCTCTAAGCACATATGAGACCAGGTAGGTGTTCAAGGAAAAAAACAGCACATACAGAGAACGAAGGGTTATAAGAAACACTTATTGTGTGTTAACTACTTTAGAATTACACAAAAGGCTTACATTTCAAGGACAATCTACGTCTACTAATTCGCTTGTGATTCAAATAGGTAATCACTATGGAAATTCAAGGTCCTTGTGCTACTTTAGTTGATGAAATAAATGATTCGTGAAACTAAGAATGATTGCCCATTCATGTAGGGGATTATTTGAAATGAATGAGTAAGAGAAAGAGGAATTTGGAAAGGAGAAGATATAGAAAACCACAGTCCTACATCATCAAAATATAAATACACACCCCTCTTATATATTACAAGCCAATAGGCTTATATAAAATAAAATGATGAGGGCTTGTAGAGGAAGTGGGTCAGGCCTTGACAAAATAATATATTAAAGTGTCAAAGATTGGGACTTAGAGTTTTTGGGGCCTCTTGATTGGATGGGCCGACGGTTGTTGCCCAGGCCAGCGTGCTGAAAGGAGAATTTTTTTTTCCTTGAAATTTGATCGGCATATCCGTACATCTGAATGGGTGCAACCATTTGAATTTTCATACATTAATACACCACGTGGTTAAAGGGTCACAACCTTTTCCAATTCCAACGGTTACTAATTTCCAAATAGAAATCTCCTTCATCCTATAAATACATCGCCCAAAACGAGATAGACTTCACTTTTTAACTTCTCGTATTATTGCTCTTCTCCAAAGTAATCCTCTGATCTAGTGTAGCGGTACGGATTTCGCTCGGACCTAATCGATCGCTAAACCGACTAAGACCGTTCGAATCCTACAAACGCTAACTCTGGGCGCACAACACATCAGAACAAGCAACAGAAGACTTTTATAAAAACCATAATAATGTTACATCAGAGTAAAGAATATCAGAGTACATCGAAAAAAAATAAAACAATGGAAGATTTATTTACAATAAATGTAATACAATGCAGCGGAAACAAATAAACTAACGCAGCGGAAGACTATCAATGCTCTGGACACAGCTTTAAGATTCAATCCAGAATCCTGTTCAATAAATAAATATCTGCAAAACAAACCAGTCGACTTCCCGTGTGGAAAATAGGGGCACCCGAGTTTGCAAGGAAAAAACAAACTACAGGTCAGTCATGGGACTGATGTGAGAAACTCTACATTTAAAATTAACTTATATATATAATAAGGCAAATCACAGAACCACACCGCTAACGCGGAACGGGTTTACCCCCATGAATGCCAGTGCATAAACAACATCAATAATAGAGATGGATTTACTATGCATCAATCAATATGCAATATCCCAATCTACCAATTTAGATTAATCACCACACTTAGATTTTACAAATCCAATTCAATTTACAAAAATTACTCATTTGGACTTTATTTCCCGATTTCTATTTCAAATCATTTGAAATACATATCTAACGTTCATATCAAAGTAGATTTCACTTCGGGATCCCAAACCAAAATCTTTGGAAATATAAATTCCAAAACATAACGATGCATACAAACAAGTACACAATCAAATATCGTGCACGGCCCTCAGATCAGGCTGTACGCGCCCCTCCAACTCTCTCTCTCTCTATACATATACATATATATATATATATATATATATATATATATGAACCTCCCACGATGGAGCAGGCTACTCTAAATTTTATTTTAAGGAACAAATATTTATTCCATTTCATGACCATTTTATATATATCGCATATATATAATTTATACAAGGCATATATATATATATATGATTTATACACTGCATATATATTTTATACAACGCATATATATTTTTCACGTCGCTTATATATATTTGATTCACATCGCATATATATATATTTTATTCACATCGCAAATATATACTATATTCACATCGCATATATATATTTTTCACATCTCATATATATAAATTATATTCACATCTCATATACATATTTTATTCACCGCATATATATATATATATATATATATATATATTGTTGAGTCAACGAGTTTTGGTTTCTGACAAAAAGAATAGCCGTGATCAACAAAAAAAAGATATTCATTGATTTCAAGAGAGGAAGATCTACATAGGGTATTTTATTTTAGAATTTGATTATTTAGAAGTAATATTCATGTTAAAATCTATCCTCAAATAATCAATATATATATATATATATACACACAATTATGTGTGTGTACATATATATGCACATTGATTGTGCAAACTGGGCATAACCGGTCGACCACCCAAAATGGACCAGTCGACCGTTTTTACCTAGTTTGCACAATAAACATGCACACATATACACATATTGTATATATATTCAAATTCCTGTCTACCGCTTCTTTTTAATCCGTCGACCGTTTTTAAACAGAAGCAACCTTTCGTATAGACACTTCCATTTCTTCAAGAGTTGCTTCTCTTTCTGTTCACCAATGATCATGACCATTACTTGTAACTTTCACAAATGGTTACTACCGTTTATTCCTTATATAAACATCATGATTTCTTCATTCCAAATCACCAAAAGTTCTATTGATTTAATCCTTATTCTCTTGCTCTAAATTTCTTACTCTCTAAAGTACTAAAGTGCTCATATTCTTCAATATATCTTTTTTGAATCCTAGAATTTATATAATATTCTTTTGATTCAATATGATATTCACTTCCAAATCTTCGTATACACAAATATACTATTTGAGGATAAGATTATAAGAAGTCTGTACTACAAGCGACAAAATTGTGCTATTAAGAACACATATCGTCAACTACAATTATATTCATCTCTATTGAAATCCTCGGTGTTGTGAGAGGCAAGTATTGAAGTCCTCATTATTGTTAGAGGTGTGAAATCCCGTTCGTCTGCTCGGGTGTTGTATACCTGTTCCTCCGGGTGCATTGAGGTTGTTGTTTTAGTAAAAATCCAGATAGAAGTCTGGGACTAGACGTAGGACAGTGCTCCGTACCAGTATAAAAATCCCTGGTGTGATTTTTCTATTTTACTGAATTTTCACTTATTATATCCATGATTCGTTGTTATCTTATACTTGTCTGTGATATACCATATTACATGATCCACGTACACGCATTTCAATTGGTATCAGAGCACGATTTTCATATAACCATAACATAGTTATTTGATATATTCTAGGAATATGGAAAATAATGCAAGCACTAGCTCTATCATTTACACAGAAGGTCAATCAACACAAAGACCTCCATTCTTTAATGGTCTCAACTATAGCTATTGGGCAACACGTATGGCATTCTTTATGCAATCAAATAAATATGATGCCTAGAATGCTACCCAAAAGGAAATAGTGAATCCAACAACTGATTATTCAGAATGGACACCTGCTGAGAAAACAACAGTAGCTGTAAATGCAAAAGCAATAAACATGTTGTTTTGTGCATTAGACCAAAATAAATATAACCGTGATAGTACCTGCACCACTGCATATCAAATTTGGCAAACGCTGAAAACTACTCATGAAGGTACTAACAAGGTTAAACAAGCCAAAATGGTCATGCTAAAAAGTCAGTTTCAAAATTTCAAAATGAAGCCGAATGAGACAATCAATGATATGTATCTACGGTTTCAAACTATCCATCATGCACTTATTGGTTAGGACAAAAATATTCTGATTTTGATATTGTTTCAACAGTTCTACATTCTCTGACTAGTGAATGGGAAGAAAAAGTATTAGCAATTGAAGAAGCTAATGGCCTTTACGCCATGAAACCAGATGAATTGTTAGGGAATCTAATGTCCTATGAAGCAAATTTGCAGGCTAGAAATGAACAGAAGGAAGAAAATAAAATTGTAGCAATCCATGCTGAAAAAGAAGAAGATGAATCAGATTCTGAGGAATAAGATTTGGCATTCATTGCTAAGGGTTTCAAAAAATTCATAAAGCAACGAAAAGGTAGTCGTTATAGCAAAAAGAAGACTGGATCAAATAAACCACCATCGTCCGCTATAGAATGTTTTAACTACCACAAAAAAGGGCACATGCACAAGATTGTCCAGAAAAGAAGAAATCAAAAAATGACAAATTCAAATACAAGAAGGAAAAATCAAAGAAACGAGCATTATCAATAATATGGGATGATTCAGACTCGTCTTCATTAGAAAGTGAAAGTGATACGGGTGATGAACAAGAAAATGTTTGTTTCATTACAGGAGAAGATGAGGTACAAATTCCTACATTTGATGAAGTACTCGATATTAATGCTGAATTGATAGTCAAATATAAATAAATAAAACATCAACTCAAAGAAGCCAGAGCTGATTTGAATAAAACAGAGTTTGAACGAGATATGTTGAAAGACGAGAAGAAAATATTAGAAGAAGAACTTGAAAAACTTCAAGATTCATCATCTAATATTGACTCTCAATTATCTCTTTTGAGTCAAGAAATTGAAAATCAAAAAGGGAAAATCGATGTCCTTACTACTGAAAATCATGAGCTAAAGGCAAAAGTCAAAATACTTGATCTAGAAAAAGCTAGTTTACAAACTAAGTTAGATAATATTAATCAAAATGTTTCTAACTTCAACAAAGGTCGAGAAAATTTGACAAAGATCACTGAAAGTTCACAATCTGCTTCAAACAAACATGGTTTAGGATATAAGAAACAAGAAATCAAGAAACAACTCAAGAAAAAAGATGTTATAAAAAATAAAGCTAAGAAAAATCTTAGTTTATTATATTCCAAGTCAAAATCAGTTGTGAATTTTCAAAGGAAAAATGTCAAGACTATCAAAATATGGGTTCCTAAAATAAATAACAATTTGATTAGAAACAAATATATTCAGTATTTCATGAATTCTGTGAATTTCAATTCAAATTATATATATAAAGGGTATACCAGACCTGTATGGGTTTGGACTCCTAAGACCTAACTCTTAGGACCCCATAAAAAGTGGGTACCATAGACTTAATTTTATTTTTTGTAGGTCCCACTTAAGAAAAGAGGAAAGTGGATACTGGATAGTGGTTGCTCGAAGCACATGACTGGAGACAAGAGCTTATTGAGAAAGATTACATACTCAGATGGTGGCTCCGTCACTTTTGGAGATAATCCACAACATCGTTGAAGGCAAAGAAATATAGTTTTATGTACAGGCACAAATTCAAGGGGAGATCATATACGGTGGAGATTTAGAGCTATGTTGTCATCAATCAAAAAGGGGGAGAATGATGTGTCAAGGAGTTTTGATTTCGGACAAAAAGAATAGCCGTGATCAGCAAAAAGAAGATGTTCATTGATTTCAAGAGAGGAAGATCCACATAGGGTATTTTATTTTAGAATTTGATTATTTAGAAGCATTATTCATGTTAAAATCTATCCTTAAATAATCAATATATATATATAGAATTATATATATATGCATGTTGATTGTGCAAACTGGGCATAACCGGTCGACCGCCCAAAATGGACCAGTCAACCATTTTTACCCAGTTTGCACCATAAACGTGCACATATTTACACATAACGTATGTATATTCAAATTCCTGTCTACCGGTTCTTTTTAACCTGTCGACCGTTTTTAAACAGAAGAAACCTTTCATATAGACACTTCCATTTATTCAAGAGTTGCTTCTTTTCTTTTCACCAATGATCATGACCATTGCTTGTAACTTTTCACAAATGGTTACAACCATTTATTCCTTATACAAACATCATGATTTCATCATTCCAAATCACCAAAAAAATTATTGATTTAATCCTTATTCTCTTGCTCTAAATTTCTTACTCTCTAAAGTACTAAAGTGCTCATATTCTTCAATATATCTTTTTTGAATCCTAAAATTTATATAATATTCTTTTTATTCAATACAATTTTGACTTCCAAATCTTCGTATACACAAATATACTATTTGAAGATAAGACAATAGGAAGTCTGTACAACAACCGAAAAAATTGTGTTATTGAGAACACATATCGTCAACTACAATTATATTCATCTCTACTGAAGTCCTCGGTGTTGTGAGAGGCAAGTGTTGAAGTCCTCAGTATTATTAGAGGTGTGAAATCCCGTTCATCCGCTCGGGTGTTGTATACCTGTTCCTCCGGGTGAAGTGAGGTTGTTGTTTTAGTGAAAATCCAAATAGAAGTCTGGGACTGAACGTAGGACGGTGCTCCGAACCAGTATAAAAATCTCTGGTGTGATTTTTCTATTTTACTGCATTTTCCATTATTATATATGTGGTTTGTTGTTATCTTATACTTGTCTGTGATATACAATATTACACGATCCACGTACACACATTTTCATATATTTTATACAACGCAAGTATATAATTTTCACAATGCATATATATATAATTTTCACAATGCATATATATAATTTTCACAATGCATATATATATATATATATAATTTTCACAACACATATATATTTTTCACATCGCATATATATATATATATATATATATATATATATATATATATTATTCACATTTCATATCACAATCACAACACAATACAGTCAATTAAATCGTCCGTGGTCTGTGGACGACATGGAGGTGATCTAATCTACATCGTACAATATTCGTGATAATTAAACTGATTCAAATCAATACTGGCAGTTCATATATGCAGCTATAAAAAAATAATTGTACAAAATTTTTTGTGAGAAGTTCTCACATTGGGTTCCACTCCACATTCTCTAACTGATGATTTCAGTGCTGTTTGGGTTTAAATTTGCTCCAAATCCTACTTACTCTATTTCTGATCTAGTCAATTCCATGTGGTAGAGCTCGTCCTCATGAATCCGACGAACTCAAGTTTTCCCAATTATGATATCGCACGAAGAAGATATCATCATTACAAGTTACACGATAAAATTAATATAATTATTTCTCTAATAACTCTTATTAATTAATTACATTTGAACATGGATCAACACAGGCCATCCATCTCAAATCCAAAGGCCACCGGGTATGTTTTCCCTTTCCACTTCGTTGACGCTCCAGGTGGCCATGTTAAAATCGAACCCAACTTGAACCGCCTTAATTCTGAACCGCACGCTTCCTCAAGGCACAAATCCTCAATCAACAACTACCACTTCGACCGCCGTTCACATCTCCTCCGACACCTGGAGCCGTGGCCGATTCGAGGACCCCACGTGGCCAGAAAACGCTGTCGAAGTGTGATGGTTTGAGCGCGAAAATTGGGGTCAATACCCCAATAGAAGTGTTCTCGACCATTGAGCATATGGAGCTCGAAGAGGAGAACGTATTTACTGCTGAGAATTTTGGACAAAGATGAACAGATTGGAGGAAGGATGTGGAAATTCGCGGAAGCTTTCGGGCCATTTATCTATAGGGCCGGCGCCCTTTTTTCTGAAATGAGAATGGGCTTTGAGAGGAAACAAGAGTACATATATTATATTATTTTAATTATTATTTAATTAATTCGCTTTAAAACTCAAAATCATCACGAACTCCAAATCAAACCCAGTGACTGTCGTTACTAGCTAAATACCCCCATTCTGGCACAATGGGATATGTTTCGTAAGCCTATTTTACTGTTTTGGTCAGTTTTTAGCCAAATTAAAATATAAATCAATATAGTGAATTTTTTAACGTACATTTTAATTTATCGAGGCCATATACTTACTCCAAAAATTCCAAAAATTAAATAAATCTAGCTATGTTTTGGCGATACGGTCCAAACAAAACTAATTCCGTCGGATTTGGAGACCGTTTGAAAAATGGCCCTTTTTCTGGTCGATTAAATTTAAACTGAATTTACCAAACACGTTTAAATTTACCATGCTCACATATTAATTCCAAAAATTATGAAATCTGAAACCTAATAATAATTTGACATTCCGGATCCAACAAAAGTGGTTTCGTCGAAAACGGAAGTTGTTTGCAAAATGGCTATTTTTAAGGGCTATATATTATATTAAAATATATATATAAATTCTGTAGCGACTATTTTAAATTTTAAACTGGACATAACTTACAATTTATAAAGTGAAATATCAGCTTCTTACATTCGTTAGAATGGTATTCTTAAACGGATTCAAATATTTCTTGTTTTACAGAAATCCGATTTATTTTTAATCCTGTACATTCATTTGAAATTTGAAATCGAATTTTCAAACTACCGTGCCGTTTCAGGCTCGTTTTATAATTAAAATAAATTTATTAGTTCTAACTACGTTCAAAATAAATTTTTACTTGTTATTATTTAAAATAAATCATTTTAAATTTCCAAAATTCATTAAAGTAGCTAAAATAAAAAATTTAAATTTGTTCTGAAAATCCGGGTTCTTACAATCTCCCCCACTTAAAATCTTTTCATCCTCGAAAAGGAACGGAGCTAAAAGTTGTTTATCTAACCAGCTCAACTTTCATTCTAGCGTTCATTCTTCAACTTTTCAGTTTCTAAGATTTTTCAATTTCCTAAAAATTTGGCTGACACCTTAAATTTTCGAATTTTTTTGTCATAACCTCCTTTATGCGGGGAGACCTTTAAAATCGCAACTTGCCTCACAGGGCCCTCATCAATCCAAAAGAAAAAGCCAAGCGGCTAGCTAATCAGCTCATAAGATCATCAAACTCCAATAAATACAGTAAATATGTACCTATTTGTCGGGCATACAATTTTATTCATCTTCTTAGCTTCCTTGCTATGACCTGCTCATTATATACACATGTACATATATGAAATTTCAATCAATTTCCAATTCAGTTCAATATTTGATTCGATTTGGCATAATTTACCTTTTGTTCTTTTATTGGTTACGATAATTTTATTAGTAAACTAATAATCACACATCACAACCATCAGTCAATTAGTTGATTAACTTCTCAAATATGTAATTTTCATATATTCAAAAATCATATTTTCTAAGATCGGATTATATATATAATCACGAATGCGTTAATTATAAACTTATCTCTCTCAACTCATTCTAGGGCATTACTAATCCCATCTCTAATGAGTTTCTCATTCTAGGATACTAAAGATCCTATCTCTAATGAGTTTTCTTTCATAGGATATTACTAATCCAATCTACGATGAGTCTTTTATTCTGTTCTAACGAGTTGCACCCCAAAGATTTGAGTTAACCAAAGCTCTGATACCATATGTAGCGATACGGATTTCGCTCGGACCTAATCGATCGCTAAACCAACCAAGACCATTCGAATCCTGCATACGCTAAATCTGGGAGCATAACACGTCAGAACAAACAACAGAAGACTTTTATAAACACCATAATAATGTTACATCAGAGTACAGAATATTAGAGTACATCGAAAAAATGATAATACAGCGGAAGATTTATTTACAATAAATGTAATACAATGCAGCGAGAAAAAATAAACTAACACAGCGAAAGACTATCAACGCTCTGGACACAGCTTTAAGCTTCAATCCAGAATCCTGCTCAATATATAAATATCTGCAAAACAAACCACTCGACTGCCTGTGTGGAAAATAGGGGCACTCGAGTTTGCAAGGGAAAAACGAACTACAGGTCAGTCATGGGACTGGTGTGAGAAACTCTACATTTAAAATTAATTTATATAAATAATAAGGCAAATCACAGGACCACGCCGCTAACGTGGAACGGGTTTACTCCCATGAATGCCTGTGTATAAACAACATCAGTAATAAAGATGGATCTACTATGCATCAATATCCCAATCTACCCATTTAGATTAATCACCACACTTCGATTTTCCAAATCCAATTCAATTTACAGAAATTATTCCTTTGGACTTTATTTCCCGATTTCTATTTCAAATCATTTGAAATACATATCTAACTTTCATATCAAAGTAGATTTCACTTTGGGATCTCAGATCAAAATCTTTGGAAATATGAATTCCAAAACTTAACAATGCATACAAACAAGTATGCAACCAAATATCGTGCATGACCCTTAGACCAGGCTGTACGCGCCCTCCCAACTTGATATATATACATATGTGTGCATGTGTGTGTGTGCACCTCCCACGATGGAGCAGGCTACACTGACGATGCACCTCCCATGCATGGAAACATACACCGCCCAAAGCCATTTAAGGCTATAACACCCATACTTTTAGTCACTCTCGGGTTACCCGAATCTTTAGGCACATACTTGCTAAATCATTTTATATCCCGAAGTGGGGAAAATCATTTCATAACATAATAATCACAAGTACTTTCAAACTATAGTACTTCACATCAGCAATTCACACATATGATTAGTCACTATTAATCACATAACCTTTGAGCTCGTACGTCTCAAAGAAGGGTGTTAAGAAAAAGAATAAATTCTCCGCCACCAAATAGATACATCATCAATAGAAACTAATTGGATACGTGATAAACCACACTGTAAAACCGTAATACATTTCCAAATCATTTCGAAATCATCGGGTTTATCCCTCGAAATCCTTTCTGTTTTATAAAACATTTTTATAAAACATTCCCTATCCAAAATTGGGAATATATTTCTTTACAGTTAAGAAAAATATCATTTCAAAATCATTCATTAAACTTGAAATGAACTCAACAACATTGCTAAACATCTCATAGTCAAATCGTGAAGTGTTTCACAAGATGTTAGCATACAAATATTTCTACCTAATCCAATGCTAAATGTAAAAGCATATTTTGCTCATAAACGGGTTGAGCACAATCCAAACAATCAATCAATCATGATCAATATCAACAACCAAGCATATTTAGTTTATACCACATCTCATGTTTTGGTAAATTTAATTACCATATATTCATTCCAATCTAATTAAAGATTATTAAAACTCTAGTATAGTTTTAATCTCAAAAATCATACTTAATGATTATTCAACTTTCTGGAAATTAATCCTGCTTTTAACTGGGTTAAAGACCCAATGTTATTTAAAACAAAGTTCACGATAAACCCAACATCATCTTCCATCAAAATGGAATCTTCACGGAAATAATAATAGTATATAATCGATATAAATTTCCATATTAAACTAATACTATAAGTGGAATAACGAAAAAGCCTTTTAAATTCTGTATATAGTAACGGTCTTCCTTCATAGATGCTCATCTCGATTATTACCAAATCGAATTCCATTCAATTCCAATTTAATATTTTAAATTGGAAAATTTACTTTGGAAATTTTCCGTTAAATCTTAATAAAAAGATTTATAAATTCACTACAACAAAATGACCCTATTACAACGGTGGAACACCGTTGTAATATACATTTTACAACGGTGGACAAACCGTTGTGTATTAAGAAGTTGTAATAGACGCATATCTTTTACAACTTTTTTGCACTGTTGCAACACTATTGTAATATGTATATTTTACAACTTTTTCCACCATTGTAATAAACTTTATTACAACAATTATGCACCGTTGTAATAGAATCTACTACAACTGTTATGCACCGTTGTGATTGACATTTGGGTTTTAAAAAAAATAAACATCTTTTGCAACTGAAAAGAACAATACACTAAATATAGCAATACTCCATAAGCAAATCCGATAGTTCAGTTATTTGCAAACTAATTTATTAAAATACTCAAATATTCAGTATTACAAACAATAAGTTTTAGATAACATTTCGTACATTATTACATACTTGACCGTTACAAAGCAACTTAGTACAAGCACAAGTTATCCACAAAAAGTTGCATATCCTATGGGAGTATACTAGTCGAAGACAAGGAAATCTTTACACCATTTATCTTTATGTTGCAAGTTCACTGCAATGATCAAACCTATTGCATAAGAATATGTCTGTTGTTAGAAAAAAGAACAAAAAGTGTTTTTTTAAGCCAACAATACCAAAACTTAACAATAATGTTTAACGTACCTGATAGCATGAAATGCATGCGGTCCAAAACCCCTTTTTAAAATCTGACAACAACAATGAAATGCAATTTTTTTCTTTAAAGTCACATGGAACCAAATGTCGACTTATGCATGTGGATACTCGTGCTGAGATATGTACCAAGGGCCTAAACATCAGATATGTCAACAATCCAAAAACAGAGGGATCTTCCAAAAAGTCACTTCCAAGAAGGAATTAGCAAGAGACCAAACTATGTAAAAGAATGTCCAAATAGACAAAATGTTATAAATTAATTGACATATGTACACAAACATGTAGTGTTATATAATTCTAATTTATGTCTATTGAAATTACATACAAAATCAAAATTTAATATAATAAGACATGTTTGTTTACATGCATGTTTACCACACATAACAAAGATCTCTTCTCAATAATCGTTCTACAAATTGTGCATTTTATATGCCACCCAGAAAATATAGAATTGAATTATTGTAAAATGGTACAGAACTGCTAATTAATATTTACGAAACTAAGAGTGACTCAATACATGTTCGAATGATCATATTGAGTTCAGATCTATGTAAGAAAACCATATATACAGGAACAGTGGTATGATATTTAATATTTAATAAGAAAGATACAAATCCAATGTGAATAGGTAATACAAGGTAGATGCATACCTTTTTGAAGGGTTCGTTGTCAATGCTTGGTTGTTTACCTTCACATGTACAATGTGTTTCCTGTTAAAAATACATCAACAAATTGTTGAAGATTTTGAATCAATACTTGTTTACATTAACATCTAAGTTATCAAACATTGTAAGTGGAATCAAAATCTCCAGCTATAGAAAGGGGATTTTTTGAATAAGCATTTATTCAAACACTTTTTATGCAACCAACATAAACATCTAAGCCATAGGAATTTTTGACAGCTTCATTACATCCAACCGCTCGGACGTTATCACAGCCTTTACCATTATAATTCAACACATCCAATAGATCACTATAATGTATTATTAAAAAGAAAACAAAAGGAAACAACGAAATGTAATTCATAAAAGAACCAAATGGAAAGAAAAAATAGCAGCAATGTTATTCTGAAAAGCCGCAAGCTTTTACACAAACACACCCAACGTAATGTAATTTTGAAAAGAGGCAGCAGTAAAAGATGCTTATTCGCCACTATAATACAGATGTGATAAAAGGACTCACCTTCAAATCCTCAAGCAAGTAGCCGAAACCTTTCTGCATCGATTTGGAGCTACACTTGGATGCGATAAAGGATTCACCTTCAAATCATTAATGGCAAGCACAATATCTCCTCTTTTCACGAGGAAAACAGGTGAGGGAAGTAGAGGATCGGAGATACAAGAGGAAGGAGAGTGGATTTGAAGGCGAAAATAGATGATAGGAAGACAAGATAAAGAAACGTAAATCCAGATCTCATTTTTCTTCGTAAGCGCAAGTTTTTCTGAGGAAGGAGGAAATGGGAATCGACTCAAACATACAGAAGAGAATAGGGTAGGTCGGTCCCACAGAAGGCACTGGAAATACGAAATGTGAATTACTTGGAGCCAATTTTTCAACTTTCCGCCTTCATTTTCATCGTTTTGAAATACCGCGTCAGTTTTCCATGGGGTCACAATTAAATTTCACTAAATTTTAAAGAAATAAAAAAATAAGTAAGAATTAATGAGTTAAGTAAGAATTAATAAGTTAAACTTTATTTTAAATATAATATGAATTTATCAATGCTAACAGAAAAAATAGGTGTTAAAAATACGCATTTATTACAATTAAAAAGAAAGATTGTAATAGCATCTATTGCAATTGGTAAAAAATATAATTGTAGTACCACATTTATTGTTTTCTAATAATGTACATAACATTAGTTATTGTAGTGATCGGTTGAACACTTTCGACATTTGGATCATTATACACATTTATTAAAAATACGCATTTATTACAATTAAAAAGAAAGATTGTAATAGCATCTATTACAATTGGTAAAAAAATATAATTGTAGTGCCATATTTATTGTTTTCTAATAATGTTAAAAGAAAAAATAGGTGTTAAAAGTACGTAATTATTACAATTAAAAAGAAAGATTGTAATGGCATCTATTACAATTGGTAAAAAATATAATTGTAGTGTCACATTTTTTATTTTCTAATAATGTACGTAACATTAGTTATTGTAGTGATCGGTTGAACGCTTTCGACATTTGGATCATTATATTATAATAAGTCACGTTGTAATATATATCTAATAGAATATTATATAAATTGCTTGAAATTTTTATTAAAATATTTAAAAGTAATTATTTAATTATTACTTCTTAATTAGTGATTCTTACTTCTTATTTAATGATTGCTAAAATTAATTATTCATTACTAAAAACTATTTTTTATTTATTTATTTTTAATTTATAATAATACTACATAATTATTATTTATTAATTATTATATAGCGAAAAGTAATTATTAATATTAGTTATTACATATTTTTAAATAAACTATTTATTATTATTATTAAAAAATAGTTATTGAGTATTAATATTTTTTAGTAATTATCGAATTTTTATTAATCATTAATATGGTATTTTTGTTGTAGTGTAGTCATATATTACAACAGTCAAAAAATAAAAGTTGTGATAGGCTTTTATTACAACTGTCACAACAACACAGTTGTTAAAAATAAGTTTATTACAACTTTTCAGGAAAAAAGTTGTAAAAAAACATTTATTACAATGGTGATTTTACCACCGTTGTAAAATTAAAGTTTTAATATAGTGTTTTTTTTATAGTGATTCCAAATCATATCTTTACTGTCAATTGGGTTAAAGAACTAATGTTGTTTAAAACACAGTTCATGATAAATCAAAAATCCAATTTCAATTCAATTCCAAATAAATATTAATTAATTGGAAATTTTCAATAAATCCTAATTAAAAAATTTATTCTTTTCTGAACTGGTTTAAGAACAGTGTAAATGAAGACACCATTCACAACAAACCCAAAATCCAATTTGATATTAAATATAAGGCTCAGAATAGAAATTGTATCGGCTTATATTCAAGATCAAATTCTGAAACCAATAAATATCGTATTAGGAATAACGATATATATATCTTCCAAATTCCTCAATAATATTCGTATAATCATGGAATCCAATATCGAAATATTCCGAAGATTATTTCCATTCAAATCCATTCCAATTTATAAGTTAGAAAATTCTGGTTATTTTAAAACCATTTCTCAATCCAATTTATTATTCTAGTTATTAACTAGTTCATTCAGATAAAAATATCTTTTATCTTTTCAAATATGTAATTTTTCATCCAAAAATATTTTCAAATCATTTATTATGATTTACACAATTTTTCCATATTTTTAATGATTTTAATAAGGCCCTTACAGTTGGTTTCCAATATCGGCCATAGAACTGCATTGTAGCGACCTTTTCTGAATTTGATTTGGATATACAAGATCTAACCATTCAATTTTCATTCTCTTATATTCATTCGAAAGATATTTTCGATACGAACCCATTGGTTCCTATTTTAGGGAAATCCGACGGTTGGATCTCCCGTTACATCCATTTGAAGTTAATGGTTGAACTTCGCGAACGGTCGCGACACGGTGCGTTTTATTCAAGCCATATATATATAGCATTGATTTCCATTTAAAACTTATCTTATAAATTGTTTTAAATTTTGTTTTAAAAACGATTTTAACTTCCGTTTCAATTTCAAATCAAAATTGAATATTCCATTACTTGATAATTTTATACAGTGCATATATATGTTAAAAATTATAAATTTAACAATCCAGTAATTATTTCAATGCATGACTATTTTATATACCTCATGTATATGTTAAAAATAATATTTTTAGCCAACCAATAATTATTTTATAGCATGACGATTTTATACATTGCATATATACGTTAAAAATCATATTTTTAACGAACTAATAGCTTTCCATTGAATGACGATTTTATATATCGCATTTACATGTTAAAAAAATTATTTTTAACGAGCAAATATTTATTAAATTTCATGATCATTTTATATATATCGCATATATATAATTTATACAACATGTATATATGATTTATACACCGCATATATATATTTTATACGACACATATATATTTTTCACATCGCATATATATATTTTATTCACATCGCATATATATTTTTTATTCACACCGCATGTATATATATATTTTATTCACATCGCATATATATATATATATATATATATATATATTTCACATCGCATATATATATTATATTCACATCTCATATATATATTATATTCACATCTCATATATATATATATATACATATATATTATTCATCGCATATGTTATTTTATACAACGCATATATATAATTTTCACAATGCATATATATAATTTTCACAATGCATATATATATATATATATATATATATATATATATATATATATATATATGTTATTTTCACACTGCATATATATTTTTCACATCGCTAATATATTTTTCACATATCATATCACAATCACAACACAATACGGTCAATTAAATCGTCCATGGTCTGTGGACGACAGGGAGATGATCTAATCTATGTCGTACAATATTTGTGATAATTAAACTAATTTAAATCAATACTGGCAGTTCATATATGCATTTACAAAATAAATAACTATACAAAAATTTTTAGTGAGAAGTTCTCACATTGGGTTCCACTCCGCCGTTCTTTAACTGATGATTTCAGTGTTGTTTTAAATTTGCTCCCAATCCTACTTGCTCTATTTTTGATCTAGTCAATTCCATATGGTAGAGTTCGTCCTCATGATTCCAACGAACTCAAGTTTTCCTAATTCTGATATCGTACGAAGAAGATATCATCATTACAAGTTACACGATAAAATTAATATAATTATTTCTCTACTAACTCTAATTAAATAATTACATTTGAACATGGATCAACACAGGCCATCCATCTCAGATCCAAAGGCCACCGTGTATGTTTTCCCTTTCCCCTTCGTTGACGATCCAGGTAGCCAAGTTAAAATCGAACCCAATTTGAACCGCCTTAATCCAGATCTGCACGCTTCCTTAGGGCATAAATCCTCAATCAACAACTACCACTTCGACCGCCGTTCACATCTCCTCCGGCACCTGGAGCCATGGCCGATTCGAGGGCCCCACATGGCTAGAAAAAACTATCGAAGTGTGATGGTCTGAGCACGAAAATTGAGGCCAATACCCCTATAGAAGTGATCTTGGCCGTTGAGCATATGGAGCTCGAAGAGGAGAACGTATTTACCGTTGAGAATTTTGGACAAAGATGAACGGATTAGAGGAACGATGTGGAAATTCACGGAAGCTTTCTGGCCATTTATCTCTAGGGCCAGCGCCCTTTTTTCTGAAATGAGAATGGGCTTTGAGAGGAAACAAGAATATATATATATATTATATTATTTTAATTATTATTTAATTAATTCGCTTTAAAACTCAAAATCATCACGAACTCCAAATCAAACCCAGTGACTGTCGTTCCTAGCAAATACCCCCATTTTGGACAAAATGGGACATGTTTCGTAAGCCAATTCTACTCTTTTGGTCAGTTTTTAGCCAAATTAAAATATAAATCAATATATTGAATTTTTAAACGTACATTTTAATTTACCGGGGCCACATACTTCCTCCAAAAATTCCAAAAAAATAAATCTAGCTATGTTTTGGCGATACGGTCCTAAAAAAACTAATTTCGTCGAATTTGGAGACCGTTTGAAAAATGGCCCTTTTTTTGCTCGATTAAATTTAAACTAAGTTTACCAAACACATTTAAATTTACCACGTTCAGATATTAATTCCAAAAATTATGAAATTTGAAACCTAACAATAATTTGACATTCCGGATCCAACAAAAGTGGTTTCGTCGAAAAAGAAGGTCGTTTGCAAAATGGCTATTTTTAAGGGTTATATATTATATTAAAATATATAAAAATTCTATAGCAACTATTTTAAATTTTAAACTGGACATAACTTACAATTTATAAAGTGATATCACAGTTTCTTTCATTAGTTAGAAAGATATTATTAAACAGATTCAAACATTTCTTGTTTTATGGAAATCCGATTTATTTAGAATCCTGTACATTCATTTGAAATTTGAAATCGAATTTTCAAACTACCACGCCATTTCAGGATCGTTTTATAATTAATATAAATTTATTAGTTCTAACTGCGTTCAAAATAAATTTTTAGATCTTATTATTTAAAATAAATCATTTTGAATATTCAAAATTCATTGAAGTAGCTAAAATAAAAAATTTAAATTGGTTTTGAAAATTTGGGTTGCTACATCTGGTTTCTATTACTTACTTTAGTTCGTCGGAGCTCCGTTTGTTGGAAATGCGCTACGGGGTTTTATCTTAGGAAACAAATTGCTGATACGTCAATCAGTGCATACAACAACAATATTTTTTCAAGCAAAAAGAATATTTCTGGACTCGAACATTACTGAAACTGAAAATTTTCTGTACCGCTTCAATCTATTGCATAATCGGTCATGCTTTCTACCATTACTATAAACATAGTTTGACGTAACATGTTGGCAAGCTTTTGGACCAAACCACCAAGACTCACAAGCAAGTCCAATTTGAAGTCTCACTCGTAAAAGCCATATAAGCCAGATCGTGATCACCCTGTCGCCCTTGGCTTGTGCCACTACTAGCGCGATCCACTCGTGATAGCCCCCCACGACCTGCACCATCGCCACAAACCGATCCCGAACCACCACACGATCCAACCTCAAGCCATAGACATGATGGCCATGACCCAGTCCTCCACGAGTCGAAAGTTCAGGATTTGGTGACATCTGTCCATAACTGCCATATTGACCATTTCCCCACCAAGCCACGGATCAGTCTGAGATCCTCGAGATTTGTGCCACGTGTGACCACGAACCGCCTGCAAATATTAGCTATAAATAGCCCTAGACTTGGCATTTTTGGGGATCTTTTGGCAGTTCTAAGTACTGTTTCCTCCATTATTAATAGCTTACAATTTCTTATCAGTCTTAGCCCGAAATTATTGAGTGAATCATCGTTTTACAAGTGAGATTGAGAGAAATATCATTGATTGTACTCGAATCTACCGTATAATCATAGATATAAAGTGGACGTAGGCTCGTTAACGCCGAATCACTATAATTCTTGTGTGTTATCTGCGTTTTCTTGCATTTCCACCTATAAATCTCTGCCTATTCAGATAATTAGGGTGTTAGAGCCACTTTTGGTTCTAACATTTTGGTGCTTTCACTGAGAAAGAAGTCTCAGCATATTGGATTGTTGTTCTATTTTTTGGATAGTCAGGTCCGAAGAAAACAGTCCAAAACCCCACTGTTTTGATCTTTGAAGATTTCAGCGAATCCAAAGTATTATGGCTGGAAAGAAGTTCAAGGATGCACGAGCTTCACAGACCGATGAAGTAACAAACGAAGCTCGTGATGACAACGTTCAGGAATAGGTCGAGGATGATTATCCAGATCGTGGAGTAGAGGGGGCCGATCCGACCCACTGGAGGTACCACGAACCGTGTGACGGAAGGCGTAACGACCCGTTCTCAAGAGAACGCCACCCTCCTTCCTACCAATGCTCCCACAATCTGAACCCAGGGGACCACCCCGAACCGACGATAAGAGGGTACCACGAGCCATCATCCTAGGAGGACCACGATCCGAAATGACAATCAGACCACTACTCGACCTGGAAAGGAGATTATGGCTCGTTCCGCTCATGCTGGTACCTCTGCTCGACCTGGCTCAAGTTCTTTGCGTATTAGAGAAGATGACGATGATCAATTCAACCCTTCTGCCCCAGCTACTGAAGGGGATCTCTCTCACATAATTGAAGCATTGGATAGACAAAATGATGAATTGGCTGCTCAAAGGCGGGAGAGCTCGTTGCTGCGTCAGAATATTACTTCCCTAGGCAGACGAATTGATAATATCCAGAGGCAGGTTTCGCCACCGCCAGCTCACTCTCTTTCTCCGGAACACACATCCTCGCTTAAGAACGTCGAAGAAACCGGCGGTGGCCTCCATTAGAAAGAGATGAAAATATAAGGCAGCCTCAATTTGGGACATTTCCTTCTCGAGAAGAAGAGGCGCTCAATCAGGGAACTAATTATCGTAACTTAAATGAGCCCGTCCTACCACCTAGGAGTGGAGACGTCATTGACCCGGCTCAAAATCAACTCATTCCTCCTGCTCATCGCGTGACTGACCGCGGTAATAGCGGGCAAGGGAGTTCTGCTCAGGCCCTAGACCTTGCAGCAGCGCGTCAAAGAAATGCTGGAGAGGCCCGCAGGGCAGAAAGTGTTGATCCCGAATCCACCCTGACCCATGCAAACATTGAGGCCATGATTATACGGGTGATGGTAGAAAACCGCGGACAAAGAATTGAGGATTGGGGTATAGGTCGGAGTCATACGCCCTTCATGGATGACATATTAGAGGTTCGATTCCCCAGGAAATTCAACATGCCTCCTATAAACCGCTATGCAGGAAGGGCAGATCTAGTCCAGCACCTAATGAGATATTCATGGTTCATGAACGCAGCTGCTGCCTCTGACGCTGTAAAATGTCAGGCATTCCCGATATTTCTACAGGATACAGCGCTAATGTGGTTTGCTCGCTTGCCTGCGCGATCAATCTCCAGTTTCAGGGAATTGAGCAAACAGTTCGTGAACCAGTTCCGGTTGCATACTCAGATATCTAAGAATGTCCTCGAATTATCCCTCATTAAGCAACGTTCGGACGAATCTTTGGGGTCCTATCTAGATAGCTTCAATCTAGCAGTTACGGAGGTCAGATAACCTCGTGAACAAACTGTTTTGATGGCCTTGATTGACGGAGTGGATAAAGATACCGAGTTTGGGAGATACCTGGCCGGTAACGTTGACCAGAGAAATATTTTACGAAAAGGCCAACATCCGCCTACGTCAAGAGGAAATTTACGCTAACCGAAAGAGGAAGGCTGCTGATAAGGAGGATATCCAAAGTAATATAGCCATTAAACAGATGGGAGATAGCTCATGAAAATTTGAAGTTAATGTCGGGAACAAGAATCAAGGCATTGGTCGCCAATCAGGGAATAATAATAACAATAATCGGAAGAGAAATCGAGGGAATGATTCTCAGAGAAGATCTCGTCCTAGGCCATTTAAGAGTTTTACATCGTTAAACGATACATTGGAGAATATCTTCCTGGATACGTACAACGTCCTCCAGTATAAGAGGCCTCCTCCGAGAGATTCGATAGAAAAGGAACGTGAGACTGGGAAATTTTGCCTTTTTCACCAGACTCATGGCCACACTACAAACGAATGTCGTCATCTGAGAGATGTGGTTGAAAAGCTACTTCGGGAAGGAAAACTCGATGAGTATAAGGTAACGCCCAGAGACAGGGGGCGAGCCGTGCAAGCCCTGGACCAAAGCCAACCTGCTGCCAAACCAACGGCTCAGCAAAACGGAAAAAATATTGTTATCAATACCATAGTTGGCGGGCTTCATCTAGCAGGGCATAGTTTCAGGGCTATGGATCAGTACTTTAACGCAGCTAAACAACATTTTTGAAGTGGGAGAATGTAGCAATCCTGAGGATAATACCCCGATTAAGCAACAGAAGACGATGTCTGATGACGTCATATTTTGCGATCGGCAGAGTACTGGGGTCCACTTCCCAACCGAGGACCCATTAGTGATCACCATCGCCATTGGTCCAGCTACAGTCCACAAAGTTCTAGTGGATAATGGGAGTTCGGTTAACATTGTTTAAGAAAACATTCTACCAAATGAAACTCGAACCGAAGGATTTGAAACCATGCGAGGGTTAGGTAAGTGGATTTAATGGAGTCTCAACCGCTCCAATGGGATATGTGGAACTGTCAGTAACCCTTGGGGAAGGAGAACGCCAGAGAGTGAGAATCCTCCCCTTTGTAGTTCTGGATATTAAGTCGCCTTATAATGCCTTTTTGGGCCGACCGGCCCTAGCTAAATTCAGGGCCTGCATTGCACCATGGTGTTTGTTGTTGAAGTTCCTGATGGATGCTGATATAGGTATAGTCATATGAGATCAAGTTGTTGCACGAGCATGCTACATAGCAGAGCTGAAGTTGCTCCGTAAAGGAAGAGATGTAGAAACAAAGGACGCTTATTCCCTCCCAAGGGACGAAACGTCATAACAACTAAAGAAAGTAACTCTAGGAGAGTCGCCCAGAGAGTTGCCCGAGGATATAGATCCCAGAGAAGATGATGAGCCTGGGGGCAGAATGGCGACACCAAATGAAGTGACTGTGGGTGTACCAATCGATGATAGTGACCGAGAGAAAGTCCAAAAGATTGGATCCCAGTTGGATCATGTTCGAGCCAAAGAATTAACAAAATTTCTTGAATGCTAACTTGGATGTATTCGCCTGGACCCATGCGGACATGTGTGGAATATCTCCCTCAATTATGTGTCATTCATTAAGCATTAACCCAAAGCATCCCTCCGTCAAACAGAAAAGGCGAATGCTTGGCCCAGAGAGGTCTTCTACCTTGAAGGAAGAAGTCGAAAAGCTAAGAAGTAATGGGTTTATTAAAGATTCAACATACCCTGACTGGATTTCAAACCCAGTTTTGGTGAAGAAGGCCAATGGAAAGTGGCGCACATGCATTGACTTCTCAGATCCAAACAAAGCATGCCCAAAGGATAACTTTCCGTTACCTAAAATCGATCAGCTCGTGGATTCGACGGCGGGTCATGAGCTTCTTTCTTTTATGGATGCCTACTCAGGGTACAACCAAATCCCCATGCACGTCCCGGACCAAGAGCATACCAGCTTCATTACAGACCTGGGATTATACTGTTACGTAGTGATGCCTTTCGGTCTGAAGAATGCTGGTGCTACGTATCAGCGATTGGTGAATAGGATGTTCTACAACCAATTTGGGAAAAAGATGGAGGTATACGTCGACGACATGTTGGTGAAGTCCAGACAATCATCGACCCTACGGCCAATTTAGCAGAAATGTTTGAGATTCTCCGGAAATATAAGATGAAACTAAATCCTTTGAAATTCTCATTTGGGGTAGCATCTGGAAAATTCCTAGGGTTCATCGTCAGCTCGCGTGGAATCGATATCAACCCAGATCAAATTGCGGCAATCAGAGACATCCAGAAACCAAAACAAATCAAAGATGTGCAAAGCCTCGTAGGGAAAGTAGCCGCGCTAAGCAAATTCATCTCCAAAGCTACGGACAAATGTATTCCTTTCTTTGAATTAATAAAGCGAGGAAAGCGCAATTTCGAATGGACTCCTGATTGTGTAGAAGCATTTCAAAACCTTTTGAATCATCTGGAAAGACCCCCGATACTGTCTAAGCTCGTGGATCACGGGGATTTGTTTGTGTACTTAGCAATGTCATCCCATGCGATCAGTTCAGCCTTAGTGAGAGAGGAAGATAAGGTCCAGAGTCCAGTGTACTATGTGAGTAAGAAATTGGCAGCGGCCGAGCGAAACTACCTAAGAATAGAAAAGCTTGCGTATAGCTTGCTGATCGCATCTAGAAAGCTTCGCCACTACTTCTAGGCTCATCCCATTACAGTGTACACTGATCACCCACTCAAACAAGTTCTGTAAAGGCCAGAAGCATCAAGAAGACTGCTCAAGTGGAACACTGAGTTGAGTCAGTTTGATTTGAACTTCCAGCCTCGAAGGTCGATAAGGGGGCAAGTACTGGCAGAGTTCACTCTCCTGGAGGATGATGTGGCAAGTGAAGAAGTCGACCCACCAAAACTACTCCTTGACCCTAGTGCCTAGAAATTGTACACTGATGGAGCTAAGAATGAAAGGCGATCTGGTGCCGAAGTGGTCCTTGAGACTCCAGAGAAACGGCTAATATACTGTGCTCTTAGATTGGAGTTCCGCGCTACTAATAATGACTCCGAATACAAAGCTTTAATTGCCGGGTTGAAGCTTGCAAAGGAGTTGGAGATCACAAAGCTGGACATCTTTTGCGATTCCAAGATAGTCATAAATTAGGTCACTGAAAAGTTTTAGGCCAAGAGTCCAAGGCCGATATCATATTTGTAGAAAGTGAAGAAGTTATTGGAAGGTTTTGATCACCACAACATATCTCATATTCCTCGAATGGAGAATCAAAAGGCAGACAAGTTAGCGAAGATGACTAGCTCTAATAATCCTGAAAATACGGAGCTAGTCCCGATCGAAGTGCTACAATCCCCTAGTATAGATCAGATGGAAATTGATTCGGTACTAGAGATCAAACCTGAGAGGGAGTCATGGATGACCCCTCTAAAGAATTTTTTGATGAATAGAACGCTTCCAACAAAGAAAAGTGAGAGGCGTGCAGTTATCCAGAATGCTTCTCGATATGTGTTGCAAGGCGAAGTCCTATAGGACAGGGTTTCTCGATGACCCTCCTTCGGTGTATCGCCCATGACGACATCAAGCGTGTACTGAAAGAGGTCCACGAAGGTGAATGTGGAGACCACACTGGAGGGCAAACATTGGCAAAGAAGATATTGCGATATGGCTATTTTTGGCCCACCATAAACAAGGATGCAGCTAAATATGCATGACATTGTGATGCGTGCCAGAAGTTTTCTAAGATCCCCAGGACAACTCCTGGCCAGCTGAAGACGACGATGAGCCCATGGCCCTATGCTGTTTGGGGAATCGATATTATTGGAAGTCTCCCCGTAGTTAAGGGCGGAGCAAAATTTGTCATTGTGGCCGTGGATTACTTCACCAAATGGGTCGAGGCTGAGCCATTGACCACAATCACAACCAAGCGAGTGATCAACTTTGTCATTAGGAACATTTTATTCCGATTTGGGATTTCGAAAGTCATCATAACCGATAACGAAACTCAGTTTGATAGCACCGAGTTTTGAGATTTCTGCCAGAAGTATCATATCGAGAAAAGATACACCTCTATGGCACATCCGCAATCGAACGGGCAGGTCGAGGCGGCAAACAATGTGATCAAGTCTATTCTGAAGAAAAGATTGAAGCAGGCCAAAGCCATATGGGTTGATGAATTACCCTTGGCACTATGGGACTACAGGATAACATACAAGTCGGCAACGGGTCACACACCCTTTTCCCTCGCTTTTGGAGCCGAAGCGGTCATCCCGGTTGAGTTAGAAGTACCATCTCATTGAATCACTTATTATGACCCGATGACCAACAATGACCTGCTCCTTGAGTCTCTGGATATGATTGAAGAAAAGAAGGATGAAACCGATCTACGCGCCTTGAGACACAAGCAACAGGTCGCTCGGTATTACAACAAAAAACTCCGAGCTCGAACCTTTGAACCCAGAGAATTGGTCCTGAAACGCATCTTTCCACCCCCGATGGATATGGGCCCGAAATGGGAAGGACCGTTCTCCATTTTATGAAAGCTTGATAATGGAACCTTCAAGCTAGCAACCATAGATGGAGATGAAATCCCCAAAGTGTGGAATGCCCAGCATTTGCGGCCTTATTTGACGTGAAATTGTCAGGTTTACCCTTTTGTTTTTAGGACCGTGTAAAAAGGCACAACTTGCCATGAACAGTCTGGTTACTTGAACAAAAGATTATAAAGTGGACGTAGGTCATGATTCGACCGAACGACTATAAAAATATCGCGTGTCATTTACCTTTACTGCACCGTTTCTTATCTGATCTTTTATTTTTAACTAACATCAATAATTATCATTTCGAGATTTATTATAAACTATGCAGCGATTTCGAAACACCTAATTCAAAGTTCTAAAAGGTGCAGCGAGGTAAGTCACACTACTACTTGCACTCTAACCCTCGAGATTGGAGAGAGAGCATAAAGGACGCAAAGATAACGTCCTCAAGGCGTGAAGGTACACTGTGACAAAACCACCTTGATAACACTCTAACCAGCTGAAGGATCGGGAGAGTATAAAGGTGCTAGAGACTTAGCGCCCCCAGAACTTCTGCCCCGATGAAGTATCGGTGAGCAGACAAAGAACCGAGCTCGAACTCTAACCCGCTGAAGGATTAGGAGAGTATAAAGGTGCTAGAGACTTAACGCCACGAGAATTCCTATCCCAACCAAAGGGTCGGTAAAGTACAAAGGTTCAACAGCGTATGCCGCCAAATGACTCGATCCCCTCATTTATGAAAATGAGGGAAAGCGCACATATGACCCCAATCAATCCTCAACGAGCCCTAGCCAGGCATCATATTAATGATTGATTGGGGGCATATATACACACATATTCATGCTCTGACAGAAATTTTGAAATTTTTTGTTGCTTGAAATTTTTGTTGCAATACTTCCTGGTTCGATTTTTAACTTAGTTAAGATCTAAAGGTTTATGACTGAGTACAATAAGCTAAACTTGCAGGTACACAATGGTGCAAAAGAAACAAATTTTCATTCACTAAAAGCAGGTTTACAAGACCAGGAAGCTAAACAAAAGTGAGGGCTATTCCCACAACAACATTTCCTGGCCAGTGGAAAGTCTAAAAGAAAAAATGTGAGCTAATAAGTGCATCCTATTTACGCTTAGGAGACGATTTTGATTTCTTCTACTTCCTCTGTTTCTCCAACTCCTCCTTGTCAGCATCAGATCAATCACCTTTCTTCCTCTTCCTCTTATCAACAAGAGACTCCTGGGGAGAATTAGGAGGCTGGGAGGCAAGTTTTGCAGTTATTGATTTGGAAGAGAATCTTATAACCAACCCAATTTTGGGATCGATTTCTGAGATAGGAGGCACATATACAGGGCCCTGCCCCTCCTTCTGCAAAGCCAATTATTTCTCTCTCCTAGCCTGCACACCAGCCAAGGTCTCACTATCGTCGTCCATGATTTTTCCTGCGATGACTACGTCATCCTCTTCATCTCCATGACCACCATCGGTGTCTTGCAAAGCCCCAATAACTTCGGCATCCGCAGGAGAATCAGCGCTAGGTGCCACAATAGCCTTCTCACTTGTTGTATCCTTCGTTTGCTTTGCAACCTCAGAGACTTCAGCACCAGCACTTGAGGGAACACTAACTTTCTCTTCCTCTTCCGAATCCTTCTCGATCGGCTCGTTACCTATGTCATGAGAAGCAAATGCTAGTGATTTGGGAGATAACGTGGTCATCTTAGTTATCTGTCCCGTGATAGGATGACAAGTTATAACCGCTTTGACGAACTGTGGAGAGAATATGAAGATACCTTCAGCCGACTCCTCGCCCAGATTCGTGATAACAGCTCCAACAACTGAAGGGGTGGGAGCCAAGGGAATCAATGGATCATCAGGATTGTATTCCTTGATTTCGGAGGCCTTGGGATCCACAACCGAGCTAGAGGCTTCCTCAATTTTATCCTTGCCCTTGAGTTTTGTTCTCTCTTTCTCGATTTCCTCGTAGATTAGACGTTTGCCTATCTCCAAAGCCTCAGGCTCTTCACCTTTGAGATAAGTCTGTATGAGTTGTTTCTCATCAACTTCCATGGTTCCCAACCGATGCTTTTTGCCCTCAATGATCATATCCCACACATTGGCCAAAGTGATGTGATAATCTTGAATCCACAAGATGTCTCAGGTATTAATAACTTGGCCAAAGAAGTCGAATAGCAGTTCTTCGAAACCCTCTATCTTTTTTTTGGTTGTAGCAAGCTCATCAGAAGTGGCGGAGGTCGATTCAAGAGCACTGTTAGCATTACTTTCAGCAAGAGTTGCGCGCTCTTCGGCTTGGATAAGTCGATCATTCAGGGCTGCCTTCTCTTTTTCAACAAGAGCGAGACTGTCTTTTAAGCTCGCCTTCTCTTTCTCCCAGGAAGCCTTTTCAGCAGCAAAATGTTCATGTTCTGTCTTCAATTCAGTATTGATTGTCCTGAGATCCTCCACTTCTTTTTTCAAAGCCAAACGTTCTTGGCTATTTGAGTCGAGCTCAATGTGAAAACGCTTCCTAGCACTCTCTAGCTCTAATTTGTAATTTTCCGCATCCCGCCGAGCTAAAGAGAGCTGAGCTTGTGTATCCTCTACTTCCTTTTCCATTCTGCTCCTGGCCCTACCATCATTATCAATCTTCACTCTGGTTCTAGCTTCTTCTGTCTCCTGGTGGCGGATGGCAGTAGAAAGTGTGGCGGCATGCTTCTTCATCACCCTATATTGTTTGGCCATGTGACTCACCTGCTCTTTGACTTCTACATCCCAGTTCTCAGAAACCGGTTCATGATCTAGAACGAACATTATCCTTTCGAAGAAAATATCAGGAAAATGCTTCTGCAAATGCTCTAGCTTGACCTGATTCTTAGTAGTATAAACAATATCCTGCGTAGTGGTAGTATCCAAATCGCGCTGGCTAGGGGGGACAATAGCTATCTTCTTCTTTTCTAAATCCTTTTTCGGATCTTTTCCTTTATCTTTCGGCTCATGGTGTTTTTTGAAAGACTTGCTAGGAGAGGGTGTACTTTTCGGAGGAATCAAGTCTTTGGGAAGTTGTTTACCTCCCGCTAGTGGCACTGGATGACTATGGGACTTCCTAGCATCTTGCCTTGATGGAGAACGAGACCGTGTAAAATGAGATTGATAAGAGTCACGAGGTCGGTAACTATCTCTCCCCCGACTGTCACTACGGGCATGCTCAGGGTCAGAAAGGAGCCTCGGCGTGCTTGCTCGGAGAGAGCGATAAGAATAGGATTGTTTACAAGGCATTTTCCCTGCAAAGAGAACAAATGTGTATCAGAATCATGAATACTTGTGGTGTAGAAGTGCTATGACGAGTGGTGCAAGTGATTCGTGCATCCCGTATAATCCCCCCTAACAAACCAAGGCCCAGAGTCTGGCATGTCTGTGTGTCTTCTTTTTCCCCAATTGGAACATTCACTTCCTCAGAGGTAGGAAAGAATGGTTCCTCTTTGATGTCTTCTTGTGTGTAAATATCGTCTGGTAGAGGAATCTTGCTTAGTTCCCCGAATATATGTTCCTCTGTTAATTCATCATGAGCAAAAGGCTCAGCTGGTGGCGAAATCCTTAAGGGATATTGTCCCTCAGAGTCTGGAACTTCTTTTTGCTCATCGGCTCAGACCTCGCCTCCTTTATATACATTTAAATCCTCATCATCCTAGTTGATCATTGGTGAGGGGCTCTTGCGAAGTTCAGTGGTCTTCGTGACCCCGATGTCCGTTCACCTTCAGTCGGGGGCACATATTTGTAAGGAATGCCGCCCACACCAATTCCGAACCTTATATCCAGAAGACGATGCTTGTGAAGATTCTCGTCGGTGATACATTTCTTGATTTTTAAGAAGTCCGATTTGCTCTTGAGAAGGCGGGACAGTCGATCATCATATACCGAGCCTTCCATTTTTGGGAAGCTGTGATCTGTATAGAGAAAAGAAACATGTTAGTGCTTTGGTTACGTAATCAGGTTACACATCTATAGGATTAAAGCTTACTTGATTTTGGCCACATCCTTGCACACCCTGCTTGGTGTTTTATATAGAACCAATTGGCTTTGGGATCCTCTATGCTGTTGTGACCCTCCGATAAAACCTTCCTATTGGCTACTAATTCAAAGAAAGAGAAGTTTGGAGTCGTTGTAGAACGATGTTTGAAGAGATAGTAGAATTTCAAGTCTTTGAAAGTGAGCTCAGTCTTTAGAATCTTCGTATACGCAATGCATAAAGTGTACAAGGCTGCGTAAGCATTAGGATAAAGCTGCATAGGGGCAATGCGCAAGCATCTTAAGGTCTCAACAACGATCGGTGGAAAGGGAGGAATAGCGCCTACCCAACGCATTACCCTACTAAACGTCATATACCTCGGCGGGGCAGAATAAGGTATATCCTCACTTCCTGGAGTCTTAACATCGTCCCAGGGTGATCCCGTGTCTTAAGCATATTTTCTTAAGCTTTATGTCATCTAACTTGGAAGCCAGAGAGTCAGTGAGTTTCTCTTCCTCGACTTCCTCAGCACCTAGGATCTCGTCGGGGGCCCGATCATCTTCTTCCTCGTCTTCAAGAGATGTACTTTCAGAAGTCATCGATTCAATATCGGTGTCGGTCTTATAATCGGAGTCAGAATCTTCCTAATCTGAATCTGTGGGAAGCACATCGGGAACACAATGCTTTGATGACTCTGATTCTGTATCTCTTTCTGACATTTTGGTTGACTGCTTATCTGACATAACTGTGTTGGCGATAAAACGTGAGAAGTTAGAACACAATTACCCGTTCCCCGTGTGTGTAAGTGCAAGTGTGTTCCTGTGCGTACATTAAAGAAAAACATGAAGCTAGTTAGATAAACGGGATATTGGTCGTTGTATGCTGTAAAGTCATGTTGTTGATTAGTCCAGAAAGTTCATCTCGAAGGCTCTAACCTAACTGTCTGTTAATACACCAGAATTATAGTGCATTTTTGGTCAATATGTGTATTGGCTCGTGAGGCTTGGTCCGACTCGATATGTGAGGCTGGTTCGTGATATAGGTCAAGACGGTGGAAGGACTTCGACTCGAGAGAATGGCCTTGGCTCGTAGTGGATTCTTCGGATCGTGGGACGGCCCAGCTCGTAAGACCAAAACGGATCGTGAAGGAATCCCATGATCCGCCCCATTTTCCATTTCCATGATCCAATCCATTATCCATCTCCACGAACCGGCACTCTCCCATACTCACGAACCGATCAACTGACCATTTTTTGCCAATGATTCGCCTTCATCTCCACAACCCGAACCACCATTTCACCATTACGAGTCGAAGTTTCACTCTTCTCTGTCTTTCTTCATGAACCGACAAAACTGTTCTTCCTCTCCAACAACTCCTTCCTCCACTCACAAGATTGTCATCACGAACAGGTCCCTAACCTACCATTTACTTCGCCAAGGCTCTTTCCTCCCTAATCCACCATCTACCATCTCCACGAACTTACTAGAGCTCCATCGTCATCACCTCTAGTGCTAGCGATGACCCCAGAACCAACGAAAAAGGAAAACCATGGAAGTGGAGCTCAATTCAAATCGATACTTTAAAGAAAAAGAAAAATTGCAATCGAAATCATCGCTGTAACTACCTATTTAGATTGAATGGTTGATCTTGGAAGTTTGAGGGCTGGAGGAGGTTCCGGTTTAGTGTTTGAAATGAAGAAACCAAGTCGGCGGCAGCTAAAATGAAGAGAGGAAGGGTAAGGAGAGTGGGGGGTCAGCTTATATAGGCAATTTGAAGACCCTTCGTCTCCCAGATTTTGTCTCATCTGGACCGTGAAAATCCATGGGCCACGAACGTCCAAGGGAGCCCATTGTGGTTTGGGAGGAGGCCTGGACTGTAATGTATACCCCGTTCCGATAACCATACGTGTATTACAATGACCGGACTCGAGCATGACCAAAAAAAAAAGAATACAAATAATATGGAAATGCTCATGGGACTTAAGACTTACCTGATAAGTTGATCGCGATACACTCTGAAGTTCAGAAGATGGAAATTAACTAATGAGCAGAAAAATAGTTGGAAATCCATACTAATATTTATGCTGGTCAAAGAACGTAGCTATTCAAGACGTCGCGACCATCCAAACTGATGCAATCATTGATCACGTTACTTCATGAAGAGATATCTTAGCAGTTTCGAAGCATGTTCCATCCTTGATAAAACATACTTCGAGGGGGCAAAATGTTGGCTAGCTTTTGGACCAAGCCACTAAGGCTCATAAGCAAGTACAATATGAAGTCTCACTCGTAAAAGCCATATAAGCCCGATCGTGATCACCCTGTCGCCCTTGGCTCGTGCCACTACTATCGCGATCCGCTCGTGTGACGGCCCGCCCCGCACCAACCGACATTTACTCCAAAGGTGCGCTGTACACATGTCCGGTTAGCACGGAACGGGTCGCCAGAAGGAAAAGGAAGAAGGAAATGAACATACAAAGAACCTGTAGAATGTCTCACAGCGCATAGAACAAAATATAATAATAACATACTTGACATAAAACAGGAGAGACAGTGCATAAGCTGAAAATCAGAACTAAACATCATAGCAGCGGAAATCCAAAATACAGCTTATTACAACTTTCAAACTGTCTCAAAGCAAAAGTAAGGTAAATGAGGTACACTACTAATGCCCAAGTAGTGACCACCAACGAAACAGGGAGAATGTGTATATATATCATACGTAGAAGCTTCCTGCCCGTCTCCGAATCAGCTACTCGCGCATCACCAGCTAACCTGTCTCTAGTCTGCTCGTGTGAGCACCCAGAGTAATAAGAGGAGACATAAAACTCTGGGTCAGACATAAAGCCTGGTATGAGCGATAAGCATCTAAAGTGAACATTGACAGGTAGACTAAAACATACCTGAACCTGCAACCAAAGAGTTAGCACTACATACTGTACAACACTCTAAGGTATCATATCAATCAATATAAAGATACGGAGGTGGGGGAGGTGTGCATGTCATAATGATAGCAAACAATCAAGCATAGCATCCATCCTCACATCTCTCACTCAGTGCGTAAAGCATACGATATTCACCACTTCGATCACCCAACATACCTTGCTACAATCACTTTGCCCCATGAAGTCATAAATGGCTTCATTGCACTGATAACGTAGCCACTAATCATTTGCTATGTCCACTTTGCCCCATGGAGTCACAAGAACCCCACTGCACTGGCTCATAGCCTTACTAATCCTCACTATGTCCACTTGCCCCATGGAGTTATTCACCCCATCTGCGCTGGCTCATAGTTTTACGAATCCTTACTATGTCCACTTGCCCCATGGAGTTATTCACCCCATCTGCGCTGGCTCATAGTCTTACTACGCATCACCTTGCCCCTCAGGTCATAATGACCCTACTGCACGAATAACGTACTCTTGCTACCATCGCTTTGCCCCTCAGGTCATAATGACCCTACTGCACTGATAAGTAGCCCATCATTCTTAGTGGTGAATCGAAGTTATGAACGTCGACAACTCCTTAGCACACGTCCCGCAGCAAAGTCCAATCATGAAGTGAACTCATTGGTTCCCAACTGGTTCCGGGATCCTGAGCTCTAACTCTCATATGGACTACCTTTGCATCTCGGGTTATTGGTTATCACTATCGAATCGGATCGGATCAGCCTTCACATTCTTCATCGGATCGGATCGGCCTTAGGCATTCGGATCGGGTCGCGCCTCCTGCATCGGATCGGGTCGTGGTCCTCCAGGTGATCGGATCGCCCTCCTCCATGGTCTCGTGAATCCAGTCTCCATCGGATCGGGTCTCCCCCTTCTGGTCGGATCGTGAACTCGCTGCGGATCGCATGCCAACGGGTCGGATCGTGCTACATGGATCGGGTCGTGACTTCCCATCAGTTCGTGAGGCTGGTCGATTCGTGGAAGGACGAGGCGGATCGCATAACAACTCCTCATATCGGATCGTGATCATCTGGTTCGGATCGGGGTGCGAAGCGCGAGTGCGGATCGTGGACATGACATGCGATCCGATCCGATCCCTGCATACTTCCTGCAGCTGTTCCAGCGAGTTGTTTACGCCTCTCGACGGCGTTTTCGACCATTCCAACTATTCTAATCAGTCACAAAGCATTTCATACAGTCATAGCAACATACAAAATCAACCACAACCATCAAAACATCAATATGATAAGTAGAAATGGATCAAACATACCCAAAATCCCATATTTTCCCCTTAAGCATGTTTAGGTGAAACCAATGATATGATTAGCAAATTTTAACCAAATGGAACCAAATTTCTAACAGAGGTCTAAAATATCATTCCGAATTTTATAAACATTTTTCCATAATTTTATCATGTTTAAATTCGCTAATTAACACTAATCAACCCTAATTAACCATAATTAGTGCAAAACTATGCAAATCACTCACCTTAGCCACAAAATAAACTAAGATCCGAAATAAATCTCTGATTTGATGTGAATCTCAATGCCAAACAGCAGCTCCTAAGTTGCTTTAGTGAAGATCTTCTTTGATTAGGGGTTGCTAAGCCAAATCCTTGACCAAAAGATGATTTGGAGGTGATTTAGAGGTTGGAGGCCATTTTTAGGGATCCTTGGTGATAAGTGGAGGCTAGAAAACTGAAATGGAATGATTCTCCATCTCATTTCAGCCCTCCCATAACCCTAATCCCGAAATGGGTTATGGGCCTACTCACTAATCACCCGATTTGGCCCGGTTAAGTAGTTTTTCACCCTCCAAACCTTGTTTCAGCCATATCTCCCAAACGGTAAGTCCGTTTGGCCATTATGACCACTCTACGGAAAGAGAAACTATCAAACGAATCAAATGGAAGTGGTTTCAAGTCAAAATTCCTTTCCAATCAAAAGTTATGGCCAAAACAGTACCGACTAAGGGCAAAATGGTCATTCAAAAATCAACAAAAATCATGAACATGGGAAATGACTCTCATGGATGTTTCCCAAAGTTACATGACCATACGTCTTCACACGGGAAAGAAATAAATATTCTACAATCCTATGATGTGTAGAATACGGGTCATTACACTCTCCCCCCCCTTAAGAAATTTCGCCCCCGAAATTCCCTAATCCAAACACACACAAAGGTCCTGCATGCCTATCAATCATAAAACAACAATCAACATGCAAAACAAGCAAAACAAGTCTACCCTAGCATGCGGAAAACTAAATCGTAAAGTAAATCTTACCAGACAAAGAGTTCTGGATACGCCTTCCTAATGCTTTCTTCTTTCTCCCAAGTACAATCATTCTCGTCCTCGCCCCACTGAACCTTGACTAGCTTCACCGACTTCCTTCAAAGGTTCTTTGTATTGTGCCCCACAATACGAATCGGCTTGCGGTTCCCAACCGCCTCGGGTTGTACTTCGAAGTCCTCTAACTGATCAGGTGAAATAGTCACATCTGAGTCGTGAACGAACTTCCTTAGTTGGGAAACATGAAACACATTGTGAACTCCCGCCATTTTCTCTGGTAAGCCAACTCTATATGCCAAATTCCCGACTAATTCAAGAACGGGGAACGGGCCAACAAATCTTGGTGCCAACTTGCCTCTCCTGCCAAATCGTATCACGCTCTTCAACGGAGAGATCTTAACAAACACCAAGTCACCAACGGAGAATTTCAAATCTCTTCTCCTCTTATCAGCATAACTCTTCTGCCTATCTTGGGCAGCTTTCATTCGTTGCTGAATGATTTTAATCTTATCTGAAGTTTCTCTCACCACATCTGGTCCAAGCACAAACTTCTCGCCAGTCTCTATCCAACATGATGGTGAGTTGCACGGTCTACCGTACAAAGCTTCATATGGAGCCATACCGATACTGGATTGGTAGCTATTATTATATGCAAACTCTACTAGATGCAAATGGTCATCCCATGATCCACCAAAATCCAATATACACGCTCTCAAGAGATCTTCCAATATACGATTCACCCTCTCCGTCTGACCGTCGGTCTGAGGATGATATGCGGTACTGAGATGTAATCCTGACCCTAGAGCCTCTTGTAAGCTCTTCCAAAACCCACTAGTGAACAACGGGTCTCGGTCACTCACAATGCTTTTGGGTACTCCATGAAATCTCACTATCCACTTCATATACAATTCTGCCAACTTGGCTGCCGTTCTGGTCGATTTGACGGGTATAAATCTTGCGCTCTTAGTCAATCGATCCACAATTACCCAAATGTTATCATATCCCGATCTAGTCCTTGGTAAACCATCGATGAAATCCATCGAGACTTGCTCCCATTTCCATTCGGGAATTTCTAATGGTTGCAACAACCCACTAGGCTTCTTTTGCTCGGCTTTAACTAGCTGACAATTCATGCATTTGGATATAAACTTCCCAACGTCTCTTTTCATCCCTTCCCAGTAGTAAGTCTGTCTCATGTCTCGATACATCTTATTACCACCGGGATGTATAGTCAGTTTTGAGTGATGACATTCTTTAAGAACTTCATCTCTCAACCCATTCACGTTGGGCACAACTAGTCTTCCATTCTTTCGAAGCCATCCATCTCGATCAAGCCCATACACATTCATCTCCTCATCGATACCCATCTCTAACTTGGAGATGATTTCCAATAGGTTAGGATCGTCCCTCTGATTAGAACCAATCCGCTCTATCAAAGTGGGTCTGATCGTCAAACTAGCTAGCATAACTGGATCCAATTCGCACCTTGGTCTGAAATCAAACCCCGCGATAAACTCTAGTTGCTTCCATTCAAGAAACATTGCCCTTAAGCTGGCATGTCTCCTACTCAAGGCATCGGCTACTGCATTACCTTTCCCAGGTGTATACGCGATATCAAAATCATACGAAGCCAAGAACTCTAACCATCTCTGCTGACGGAGATTCAGATCTTTCTGAGAGAAGAGATACTTTAACGATTTATGATCGGTAAACAACTCAAATCTTTCTCCCAAGAGATAGTGTCTCCACATCTTCAGCGCAAATACAATCGCTGCCAATTCCAAATCATGGGTAGGATACTTCTTCTCATGCGGCTTTAGCTGACGACTAGCATAAGCTACAACCCTACCTCCTTGCACCAATACTGCACCCAGTCCGGTACCACAAGCATCCGTGTATACCGTCATCTCTTCATTCCCTTTAGGAATGACTAACACTGGCGCACGGGTCAACCTCTCCTTTAGACTTTTGAAGGCATCATCACACACTCCGTCCCAGACGAAGGACTGATTTTTCTTAGTCAACTGAGTCAACGGTGCTGCAATCTGGGAGAAGTCCTGGATAAACTTACGATAATATCCGGCTAATCCCAAGAAACTTCTTACATCTGTAGCATTCTTGGGCGTAGGCCAATCTTGTACCGTAGCCACCTTTGCAGGGTCCACGGCAATACCACACTCTGAAACAACATGATCCAAGAATCTTACTTCCCTTCTCCAAAAATGACATTTAGAGAATTTCGCTTTCAATTGGTGTTTCCTCAACACCTCCATCACAATCCTCAAGTGCCCCTTGTGTTCCTCCTCTGTCCTTGAGTAAACAAGGATATCATCCACGAACACAAGAACAAACTTATTCAACTGATCTCTGAATACTCGATTCATAAGATCTACAAAATAGGCTGGTGCATTGGTCAACCAAAACGGCATGACCAACCACTCATAAAATCCAGACGGCGTCCTAAATGCCGTTTTCGGAACACTCTCATCCGCCACTCGTAGCTGATGAAATCCGGTCGCGAGGTCCAACTGGGAGAAACTCTTGCTCCTTCCAGCTGATCAAACAAATCATCTATCCGCGGTAGAGGATACTTATTCTTCCTCGTCACCTTATTCAACTCGCGATAGTCCACACACAAACGAAGGGAACCATCTGCCTTAGTGGCAAACACAACTGGTGCTCCCCACTCGGAGACACTCCTTCTAATCAATCCCTTCTTCAAAAGATTGCTGACTTGCACCCCGAGCTCTCGCTGCTCCTTTGGTGCCATACGACGAAGTGGCATCACTATAGGTCTGGCATCTTTCACTAAATCAATACGGAACTCAATCTCTCGGTGTGGTGGAAGCCCGGTCACCTCCTCGAAGACGTCCGGATACTGGCCAACCACGGGCACATCTGACAACTCATCCTGCGGGATGTCGAGGGAATTTACAAAACTAGCCATAACCCCATCACTAGGTAGACTACCAAACACTACCCTCCGCCCATCATCCGCCCTCACTGTCACCAAAAAGCCCTCACAGTCTACCACCACCCCGTATCTTTGGAGCCAATCGACTCCCAATATAATGCCATACCCAGTAAAGCCCAAAATAAAGCAATCACATACAAACATACATCCATGACTCGATAAGACCAAATTCCTGCAAATCATACTAAGACTAGTCGAACCACCAATCGGGTTCGTCACAACCAATGGTCTATCGACTATCTCGGGTTCCAATCCCAACCTATCTACCAGGTCACTAGATATGAAGGAACGGGAAGCCCCAGTATCAAACAAAACTCGAATTGGTACATCATAAATAGAAAGCATACCTTGAATAACAACATTCTTTCCTTTCTCCGCCGCAGTTGGGGCATTCAACGAAGAAGGAATAACATCAAGAGCATATGCTTTCACAATCTGCTTCTCCTTAAGAGGTTGCGGACACTTGTCCTGCTGATGTCCCACTTGACCACAGTTGTAGCACTTCCTTTCCGCTGGCTTGGCCCGACATTCTTTAGCATAATGGCCTTTCTTTCCACAGCTGAAGCACTCAACATCCTTTTTGCTCTTTTTCTAGCCACTCTTAGATTGGTCCTGCTTCCTCTTATTCTGAGAGTTATTCTTGCCTCCACCGCCTGCTTGCGGCTTTGGCCCTTCTGCAGATGCAGCCTCAGTCTTTGACTTAGGGTAAAGGCTCTCTGATCTCAAAGCTTTCCCCACAATCGATTCAAAAGTCTCATCGATGTGGTTAATAAGCCTTTCCCCCAAGTACCCATCCAAACCAGTAATGAACTTCTCGTTCTTCTTCTCAGGAGTATCAATAAGAGACAGTCCATACTTCGATAAAGTGTCGAACTCAGCAATATAATCAGAAACTGCCCTCCCATTCTGCTTGAGTTCCAAGAACCCCTTGAACAACACTGACTTCTGGGCAGCTGGAATGAACTTCTCGCTAAAGCGAGCTTTGAACTGAACCCAAGTAACCTGGTCCTCTGGAGTAGCTGTTCTAATAGCATTCCACCAATTCATCGCTCGCCCTTGCAGCTGGCGAGACGCTAGCCTTCTCTTCATCGCATCCTCAAGACCCAAGTCATCAAAGATACGATCACAGCTATCCATCCAATCTTGAACATCTGTGGCCGACTCCGTTCCGTGGAACGGCTTCCCACCAAGATTAGTGTAATCTTTGCACAACTTGGCGAAATCGACCCTAGGCGCCTGCACTACTGGGCCAACACCAACTCCGGGATTGGGAACTGCCCTTTGCACTTCTCTAAGCATGTCTCTCATGAGGTTGGTAAACATCGCCCTCATGTCAACGGCATTCCCATTATTGGCCCCTCTACCGGTACCTCTAACATGTCGGCTCATCGTCAATCTGTAAAAGGAAACGATTAACGACCCCATAGTGGTACTAGTGCAGTGCAACTTCATTCTTATACCACTAATAGTATATATATACATAGCTTTTGAAAACCAAAGTAATCACAAGTACGCGCTCTCCTATACGTACTAACTCTCCCTAGTGTCTTTCCCTAGGTTAACTACGCAACCTAGAGCTCTGATACCAAGTGTGACGGCCCGCCCCGCACCAACCGACATTTACTCCAAAGGTGCGCTGTACACATGTCCGGTTAGCACGGAACGGGTCGCCAGAAGGAAAAGGAAGAAGGAAATGAACATACAAAGAACCTGTAGAATGTCTCACAGCGCATAGAACAAAATATAATAATAACATACTTGACATAAAACAGGAGAGACAGTGCATAAGCTGAAAATCAGAACTAAACATCATAGCAGCGGAAATCCAAAATGCAGCTTATTACAACTTTCAAACTGTCTCAAAGCAAAAGTAAGGTAAATGAGGTACACTACTAATGCCCAAGTAGTGACCACCAACGACACAGGGAGAATGTGTATATATATATCATACGTAGAAGCCTCCTTCCCGTCTCCTAATCAGCTACTCGCGCATCACCAGCTAACCTGTCTCTAGTCTGCTCGTGTGAGCACCCAGAGTAATAAGAGGAGACATAAAACTCTGGGTCAGACATAAAGCCTGGTATGAGCGATAAGCATCTAAAGTGAACATTGACAGGTAGACTAAAACATACCTGAACCTGGACTTGCAACCAAAGAGTTAGCACTACATACTGTACAACACTCTAAGGTATCATATCAATCAATATAAAGATACGGAGGTGGGGGAGGTGTGCATGTCATAATGATAGCAAACAATCAAGCATAGCATCCATCCTCACATCTCTCACTCAGTGCGTAAAGCATACGATATTCACCACTTCGATCACCCAACATACCTTGCTACGATCACTTTGCCCCATGAAGTCATAAATGGCTTCATTGCACTGATAACGTAGCCACTAATCATTTGCTATGTCCACTTTGCCCCATGGAGTCACAAGAACCCCACTGCACTGGCTCATAGCCTTACTAATCCTTACTATGTCCACTTGCCCCATGGAGTTATTCACCCCATCTGCGCTGGCTCATAGTTTTACTAATCCTTACTATGTCTACTTGCCCCATGGAGTTATTCACCCCATCTACGCTGGCTCATAGTCTTACTACGCATCACCTTGCCCCTCAGGTCATAATGACCCTACTGCACTGATAACGTACTCTTGCTACCATCACTTTGCCCCTCAGGTCATAATGACCCTACTGCACTGATAAGTAGCCCATCATTCTTAGTGGTGAATCGAAGTTATGAACGTCGACAACTCCTTAGCACACGTCCCGCAGCAAAGTCCAATCATGAAGTGAACTCATTGGTTCCCAACTGGTTCCGGGATCCTGAGCTCTAACTCCCATATGGACTACCTTTGCATCTCGGGTTATTGGTCATCACTATCGAATCGGATCGGATCAGCCTTCACATTCTTCATCGGATCGGATCGGCCTTAGGCATTCGGATCGGGTCGCGCCTCCTGCATCGGATCGGGTCGTGGTCCTCCAGGTGATCGGATCGCGCTCCTCCATGGTCTCGTGAATCCAGTCTCCATCAGATCGGGTCTCCCCCTTCTGGTCGGATCGTGAACTCCCTGCGGATCGCGTTCCAACGGGTCGGATCGTGCTATATGGATCGGGTCGTGACTTCCCATCAGTTCGTGAGGCTGGTCGATTCGTGGAAGGACGAGGCGGATCGCATAACAACTCCTCATATCGGATCGTGATCATCTGGTTCGGATCGGGGTGCGAAGCGCGAGTGCGGATCGTGGACATGACATGCGATCCGATCCGATCCCTGCATACTTCCTGCAGCTGTTCCAGCGAGTTGTTTACGCCTCTCGACGGCGTTTTCGACCATTCCAACTATTCTAATCAGTCACAAAGCATTTCATACAGTCATAGCAACATACAAAATCAACCACAACCATCAAAACATCAATATGATAAGTAGAAATGGATCAAACATACCCAAAATCCCATATTTTCCCCTTAAGCATGTTTAAGTGAAACCAATTATATGATTAGCAAAACTTAACCAAATGGAACCAAATTTCTAACAGAGGTCTAAAATATCATTCCGAATTTTATAAACATTTTTCCAGAATTTTATCATGTTTAAATTCGCTAATTAACACTAATCAACCCTAATTAACCATAATTAGTGCAAAACTATGCAAATCACTCACCTTAGCCACAAAATAAACTAAGATCCGAAATAAATCTCTGATTTGATGTGAATCTCAATGCCAAACAGTAGCTCCTAAGTTGCTTTAGTGAAGATCTTCTTTGATTAGGGGTTGCTAAGCCAAATCCTTGACCAAAAGATGATTTGGAGGTGATTTAGAGGTTGGAGGCCATTTTTAGGGATCCTTGGTGATAAGTGGAGGCTAGAAAACTGAAATGGAATGATTCTCCATCTCATTTCAGCCCTCCCATAACCCTATTCCCGAAATGGGTTATGGGCCTACTCACTAATCACCCGATTTGGCCCGGTTAAGCAGTTTTTCACCCTCCAAACCTTGTTTCAGCCATATCTCCCAAACGGTAAGTCCGTTTGGCCATTATGACCACTCTACGGAAAGAGAAACTATCAAACGAATCAAATGGAAGTGGTTTCAGGTCAAAATTCCTTTCCAATCAAAAGTTATGGCCAAAACAGTACCGACTAGGAGCAAAATGGTCATTCAAAAATCAACAAAAATCATGAACATGGGAAATGACTCTCATGGATGTTTCCCAAAGTTACATGACCATACGACTTCACACGGGAAAGAAATAAATATTCTACAATCCTATGATGTGTAGAATACGGGTCGTTACAGCTCGTGATAACCCCCCACGACCCGTACCATCGCCACGAACCGATCCCAAACCACCACACGATCCGAGCTCAAGCCAAAGAGATGATGGCCATGACCCAGTCCTCCACGAACCGAAAGTTCAGGATTTGGTGACATCTTTCCATAACTTCCATATTGACCATTTCCCCACCAAGCCACGGATCAGTCCAAGATCCTCGGGATTTGTGCCACATGTGACCACGAACTGCCTACAAATATCAGCTATAAATAGCCCCAGACTTGGCATTTTTGGGATCTTTTGGCAGTTCTAAGTACTGTTTCCACCATTATTAATATGTTACAACTTCTTATCAGTCTTAGCCCGAAATTATTGAGTGAATCATCATTGTACAAGTGAGATTGAGAGAAATATCATTGATTGTACTCGAATCTAATGTATAATCATAGATATAAAGTGGGCATAGGCTCGCTAAAGCCGAACCACTATAAATCTTGTGTGTTATCTGCGTTTTCTCGCATTTCCACATATAAATCTCTGCCTATTCAGACAATTAGGGTGTTAGAGCCACTTTTGGATCTAACATGACAATTATGACATAATTGATTAACATTGATTGTTGTTGATGTCAATTTGTAATACAATTGTGTATTGACAAAAGTTCTAACAATTTTTGGGAGGATTATATGCATCAAACAAGGAATGAACTCATTAAATATGATATGCACATAAAACAAACAAATGCAAGTAATATACTGCCGTACATGTCCAAAAAATGCTCAAGTGCATAACAAGTAAAGGATACAAAATCGAAAGCATAGAAAGATCAGATAGCTAGGGAGATCATCACAAAATAAGCAATTTAATCAATATACACAAACATATATACATAAATCTAGACTATTAGCTTGGGTGAAGCCAAATATTTTTTAAGGTTAAAACCATAAAATCATGCTTTGAATATTTAAATTAAGCCTGGTTTCATAAAAAATTTGCTTTCTAAAAGGTCACTCAGGTTGCAAAAAAATGGATCTGAACTTGAGTTATGATCTTTGTAACTATATGAAGTTTGGATGACGTTATATTATTTTTGTCATAGCCTATTTGATTTCATATGGAACTCATTCATATTTTTATTTAGTAAGTGTGTAGGTAAATAAAGACATGTCATCGGTAAGGCTAGATGCTCAGGTTTAGCAGCTAAATTAATGGCCAACAAGACTGGAAAACTTGCATATGACATTGCTAATGGTCATATCTCTGGTATTTCCGCAAATTCAGATCGGACGAAGAATGTTATGCACCCAAAAGCAGTTGTGAACTGATCCAAAAGACAACAATGACTCGTGTTGATTTAGAATTAATGGTAGTTATATCTGCAATACTCCAAATATTTCTCTGTTGAATCAAATGATAATTAGAATAATTGTGAGGATGTTTTGTTTAAAATATTGCTAGTAATAATCATTATTATTTTTAGTATATCTACATTAATAAGTATAATTATGGTTAACGTAGTAACCAAAAGTTCTTATTAATTTGCCCTTCTTATTAATTTTTGAAAAAACATGCATGAAATAAAATTGAACAGTAAGTTGCCCCTCATATTAATTTTAAAGTTTTCTTTAACAATGTCATCATCCCTCCAAAAATTCCTACATATTTTGTATATAAATTGTTTGAATCCTAGTATTTTAGCTTTGTCACAACAATAAGGGTGATCATTAGTTCCAAAAGGAGGATAAATTATTGTACATAAAATGTATTTTTCCATTGTAGATTTATCAGAGTTCTGTCAATAGAATAAATATTATTCCCATATCTTGATCTCCAAATGTAATTAAAAACACAACTCTTAAGTTCACACATAGAAGATAACTTTTATTTCAGCCATCCTAACCATTGATTTGGGTGTTTAGCAATGATAACTCGACTTTTCCCTTTGGTGAGACTGGTTACTTTCATCCTTTATGTAAGGACTTAATCTTTGCTTAAAGGAATGATAGTGGCTGCTAAGCCAATCTCCGTGATAGTTTTTACCTCCGTTTGTAAGAAATTGTAATAATTCCTTTATTTCTTACTTTGATGAAATGTATAGAGACTTAATTGAATGAATTGTCCAACAGAATGTACAGATATGTATACATGAAAGAATAAATAGATAATGGTAAAAATAGATAGGCCCATGTATTAACAACTAGTGAAACGTAGCAGTAGCCCATCGGGTTTGTTTTGATATGTCATATATCTCATATGCTAACACCCTGCCTCAAAACAAATTAGGGTTTCTCCATTTCTTCGTTTGAGCCACCATCGGAAACCCCTAATTCTCTTCATAATCTCTCAAAATTGCTCCTTGATAAAGCTTTGGTTAAGACATCCACCTTTTGATAGAATGCTGGTATATGATTCATGACTAATTTACCAGACTCTGTTCTCTCACTGGCGAAGTGGAGATCAATCTCCATATTCTTCGTCCTTGAATGCTGAATTGGGTTGACAGATAGCGATACGGTGCTTCGGATGTCACACCAGAGCTTTGGTTTTCTAGAAAAGCTTAACCCTAATTCAACAATTAGGGCTTCCGCCCAAATAATCTCAAACGTGGCTGACGCAAAAGCTTAATATTCTGCTTCGGTGCTCAATCTGGATATGGTTGACTGCTTCTTCGTACACCAAGAGATTGAGTTCGGTCCAGAATACGCAGTACCCAGAATTTGACTTTCGATCATTTGGGTCGTTAGCCCAGTCGGCGTCACTGTAAGTATTCAAGTTTATATCTTTGATAGCTTTAATTACTAATCCGTGTTCCTGAGTACCTTGCAAATAACGTAGTATACTTTTCACTGCACCCTAATGATTGATTAACGGATTCGCCATGAATTGACAAACCTTATTCACACTAAAACAAATATTTGGTCTGGTAATGGTTAGATATTGTAAAGCTCCCACTATACTTCGATATTGCTCTATGTTGTCGAGAGCATCACCAGTATATTTGGATAGGCGGAGAGTGCTAGTCATAGGTGTAGGTAGCGGTCTTGCCTTGTCCATGTTTTCCCTGATCAATATTTCTGAAATATATTTCTTTTGTGAAAGAAACAGTTCTGAATATGATTTTCTTTGAACTTGTATTCCCAGGAAATAGTTCATATCACCCATGTGCCTGATAGAAAATATATGATCCAAATGGTTTATCACTTTGTTGATCTCTGAAGTATCAATTCCTGTGATTAAAATATCATCTACATACATAAAATGTAGACTGTAGCTTTATTGCTAATTTTAGTGTATAATGAGTGATCAGATTTGGTTGATTTGTATATAGGAGTTGAAAGTGTATCTTTCAGTTTTACATACCAAGTTCTGGAAGCTTGTTTTAAGCCATATATTGCTTTATGTAGCTTGCACGCATGATTTTCCTACCCCTTGATTAAGTACCCTTTTGGTTGTTCCATGTACATGTCTTCATGCAAGTCTCCATTCAAAAATTCATTGCACACGTCTAGTTTTCTTATTCTCTAACCATTGCTTAGTGCTAGGGTTAAAAGAATTCGAATAGTGGTTGGTTTTACTACGGGAGAAAATGTCTCATTAAAATTGAATCCATATTGCTGTGAAAAAGCCCTTGCAACTAGTCTGGCCTTGTACTTTGTTATTTTTCCATCTGCATCTTTCTTCAATTTGTATGTCCATTTGCACCCCCATAATGTTCTTGTCTTTGGGTGCTATAACCAAACTCCATGTCTGGTTTCTCATCAATGCATAATATTCTTCGCTCATAGCATTACACCCTATTTGTTTTTAACAACTTGCTCATAAGTCACTGGTTCACTTATATTGTCACCATTGATGATAGATGCATTGTATATTTTGGGTTTGAATATCCCACTTTTACTCTAGTGGTCATGTGATGTCGATTTTGTGGTTGTTGCATCTGATTCTAATCACTGCTGGTATCAGATGTATGATTATCACTACTTTGATTTAAGTTGTCTGCATCATTTCTGTTGTAGCGCTGTGGTTGATCATCATCATCACTCATGGGCTCACTTGAGCTATATCCAGACCTTGTACTGGATATGGTTGGAGTGGTTGTAGTTTGATGTAATAGCTTATCTTTATGTGTTTGCATTTTCCATTCAGTCAATGTTGGTATGCTGTCTACAGTGGTTTTGGTCTATTTACGTTCCTTCTTGTTTTTGCTTTTCCTTTCTGCAAAACGAAAAATATTTTCATTAAAAACAATGTATCTAGATATAATAATTTTCCCATTACTATCCATACACTTGTACCCTTTTTGATTACTTGCATAACCTAAAAAGGTACATGGGGTGGATCTTAAGGAAAGTTTGTGTCTATTGTACGGTTTGAGGCATGGAAAACACAAGCATCCAAATGTTCTCAGAGTGTTGTAGTCTGGTTTATTACCAAAAATAAGCTCACGAGGACATTTCTATTGTGATATTTTAGTAGCCATTTTACTGATTAAGTATACAGCTGTGTTAAATGCCACATTCCTGTACATCATAGGCATGGATGCCATAGATAATAAGGTTAGGCATGTCTCAACTATATGCCTATGTTTTCTTTCTACAATGCCACTCTATTCAGACGTGTAAGGGCAGATAGTTTTATGACTAATTCCCATTCTTTTGAATAAATTACTGAGCGGATTGTAACGACCCGGAAAATCTGAACCAATTTAAAATTTTTAAATTGGCTAAAATAATGGATTTTAAATATTTTAAATAATAACGATGAAAAGTGAGTTTGAATCGACGTTTGAAAATGAATATAATTAATTCTAATTATAAACAAGGCCTGAAATGGCGCGGTAGTTTCAAAATTTGAATTCAAACTTTGACTGACTATACCGGGTGCAAAACAAAACGAATTTGAGTGAAACCAAAAATATTTAAATCTGTTAGTGAATACCTTTCTAACGAATCTTAAAAATCGAAGTTTCATAGCGGAAAACAAAAGTTATGGCCAAATGAATTTTCAGAAAGGTCGCTATGGAAATTATATAGCCCGTGAAATTGGCCATTTTGCAAACGACCTCGGAATTCGACGAAACCACTTTTGTTGGATCCGGGATGTGAAGTTATTGCTAGGTTTCAAATTTCATAATTTTTGAAGCTAGTATGTGAGCGTGGCAAAGGAAAATATGTTTTGGTCAGTTATAGTTAAATTGGATCTGCCAGAAATGGGCCTTTTTGCAAACGGTCTCAGAATTCGACGAAACTAGTTTTGTTGGGACCGTATCGTCAAAACATAGCTAGATTTATTTTTCGGAAATTTTTAGAATCAATTTGTGGCCCTGGCAAATTGAAATGTACGTTCAGATTTAATATTGAATGTTTTATATTTTAATTTGAAGAAAAACAGACTGAAACATTCGAATGGGCCTTTGAAACATATCCCATTGTGTTCGGAATGGGGGTAAAATGCTGGGGACGATAGTCATTGGGTTTAAAAAGGAGTTCATTTGTGAAAACCCAAATTTTTTGAAATATATATACGCCGGCCAATCATATTTTTTATAAAAAAAACCTTTTTCTCTCTCCCCGATTCGACGACGGCGGCTCTTCAAACTTTCCCCTCCTCTTTCCGACGAAACCACGCCTCGATAGACCTCCCTCCAGTTGAACTTTTTAAAGTACTCTCCCCCCTCTTCCCATCCATACCTGGTTTGTCCTCCACCGTGCCCTGTAGAGCGAGATCGAGCGCCTCAAAGGCGGTAACTTCATTTCGCCGCCGCCCATTCATCTGGTCGTCGAACTGGCCACCAGTGGTGGCGCTAGAAAGCCCTCTCCAAGCTCGAGATCGTGGCACAGGCCGATCGTCATATAGTTGCACGGATTGAACGAAAATCGAAAACCTAGTTTCAAACCAAACTGTGAAGGTACGGCTTTGTTTAATTTCAACTGTTTTAACACCTTTAAACCGTTGCAAACTTTGAAAAATCATATCTTTTTCGTTTCTTGACGAAATTCGATGAAACAGGAAACATTGTGACCGTGTGGACGTCTTCTACATTCTAGAAGAGATCGCATATTTTTCTGAGCCTTCTGCTATTTTTGGTGGAGTGGAACCCAATGTGAGATTTCTAATTTATAAACGATATGGAAAACGACGATGTATAAATTATATAATCGATGTATGAGTTATATAAGCATTGTACAGCTCTTGTATAAGCGTTGTATAAGTTGTACGTTCGATGTATAAGTTGTATATGCGTTGTAAAAAATATATACGTGTTGAAATAGAAGTAAAATGCTATATATATATATATATATATATATATATATATACGCCCCTCGTCCACAAACCATGGACGATATTTATTGGTTGTGATTGGTGTGAAAATTGATTGATAGCGAATGGTTGATTGGAATTGTTTGTGGTTGATATTGATTGATTGTGGTTGAAAAATACCCGTTTGTGGTTGAGAAATATTTGGTTGAAACCACATAGGATTAGTTTGTGGAAATGAAAAAAATATACATGTCGCCTGCGTGCGAACTAGATGCATGATTCCCCATTGTCAAAAGCTGCGAGGCTTTAAGGTAGAGCGAGGAGTCGTACTAGGGACGGTCCCGGTTTTAACTAACCTGCCGTTATGCTGCCAAAATTTTGAATAATATTCATGTGTTAGAATTATTTTCCTGTGTTGAAATAATATTCGTCTGTTGAATAGAAAACCTTCATGTGTTGAATAGAAATTCATTCGTTGAATCATATTCATGTGTTGAATGGTATTCGTGTTTTGAATAAATTGTTTTAACAATAAAAATCACATTTTTACTCTCTATATATAAACTATAGAAAACCTTCATGTGTTGAATCGATATTCATTCGTTGGATAGAAATTCATGTGTTGAATGGTATTCGTGTTTTAAATATAAAAATCACCTTTTTATCGATATATACAAACTATAGAAAACCTTCATGTGTTGAATCGATATTCATTCGTTGGATAGAAATTCATGTGTTGAATGGTATTCGTGTTTTAAATATAAAAATCACCTTTTTATCGATATATATAAACTATAGAAAACCTTCATGTGTTGAATCGATATTCATTCGTTGAATTGAAATTCATGTGTTGAATGGTATTCATGTTTTAAATATAAAAATCACCTTTTTATCGATATATACAAACTATAGAAAACCTTCATGTGTTGAATCGATATTCATTCTGTAACACCCCACTCCCGCTATGATCACTCACTAAGGGAATGCCATAGCATCGGTGGAGTATTTTAGTGAATATAGAACAGAAAAATTACAACAAGACAGATATAAATAGTACTTGAAATTTTAAAACATCATCTCATAACAGCGGAAGTAGAACATGTCTGGTTACATCATAAAACCACAATAAAGGTCAAGTACAATATCCATCAAAATAAAGAAGTACATAATCCCACTCTCATACAATAGCCAAACAAAAGAAAAGATAACTGGATAACTGGAGCTTTACATCTATCCAAGCTCCTAAAGACTGGAACAGCAATCCGATCAAGCTCCACTACTGCTAGGATCCACCGTAGGACCTGAGGGTTGGGAAAAAGATAAAAACAACAGGGTCAGACATAAGTCTGAGCGAGTCCTATAACTTTAACAATACAATCGTTAAAGTAACCAGAGAAGACATAAACTGATATACGGTAACATATAGGGATGAATGGCTACCCTAAGCAGTCAACTAAACGAAGATAAAGGATAAAGACGCATCTACCCTCCCTAAGGTAAATTACTAAACTGCACCACACCAGTCGTTCCTAACTTAAAGGTTGATCCCACCCAAGGACTTATAAAATTTACTAATTAGTACCTGCGTACCCCTAGGTGACCAAGTAGGCGCCACGGGGCCCTACAATCCACTAGGTGTACACACTACTTCCCATTCGATCGGCTCCCTAACGTAGATACCCGTGCTGGCCCAACCGTGGGATGTATCATTCCCCAATGTGGCAACCTGATGAAACTAAAGGTGCACGGCTTATATCTACTCGATGCAACAACGGCTTACCTACCAGCCCGGGCCCACTCACGCATATGAAGCCCGTTGGACTTGCGTTGCCACCGCTAACCCGTTTGCCTCTTACAGTCAAGCCCAGTATGCGTGTCCCGTCCTCGACATGGGTCGAGCCCACAAAGATACGTATGGGTTACTGGTTGAAATGGGCCTCCACAAGCTACCCACCTAAGCTTGTCCCTTTTTCTAGTATATCCCACTTAACCCTTTAATCATGTTTTAATTACATGTTCTATTTTGGTTAAGTATTCTAATCGTATTTTCTATTGCCACCCAAGGCAACCACTAGATTTTCTCATGCCACCCGAGGCACCCACTTAACCCCTCATGTCCCTCTACATGCTAATGTGGTTAAGTGTTTCTTAATTAATTAATTAAGAACGTAACCTTTGTAAAGACCTCTCACATTAGACTGTCTTTTATGACCGCTGGTTAAGCCGGTTGGGTCCGGGCAGCCTTATGTCATAACAGAGTCTAACCTCGTGTCTTTACATTAATTACGTATTTAGTTTGTGCCTAAGACCTCTCACATTGGGCTAACATTTGTAGCAACTGGTTAAGCCGGTTGGGTCCGGGCAGTTTTACGCTACAACTGAGTCCAACCTCGTGTCTTAGTCAATTAATTACACCTAATTAATCACCCTCATAATTTTATATTAATTATCCCTAATTAATCAAGTTTTCTTAACATGGGTAGACCTAACTTAATAGGTAAATTCCCATGGGGTAGACCTAACTCAATAGGTAAATTCCCAACACATAGTATGGGTACACCTAACCAAATAGGCAAATTCCCATACTATGTTTATTTATTTTGTGTTATGCATAATTATATTAATTTCACACAATCTTATTAACTTATGCATTTAATTACCCCATCGTTCCCACGTAATTTCGTTCATGATATAACACATATAAAAGGTGTCAACTTGCATATGAATGAACATGTTTCAAAGGTGCCATCTTGCATATTAACAAACACATAACTTGCATATGAACTTGCATAACATGTCACATAACTTGCATATAATATGTCACATAACTTACATATTCATTTTGCATAACAAACTTGCATATTAGCTTATAGACTTGCATAATGTGTCATCATGAACTTGCATATTAATAAACATGTAACTTGCATATTTACATACATGTAACTCGCATATTAACAAACATGTAACTTGCATATAAAGAAACATGTAACTTGCATATTTACATACATGTAACTTGCATATTAACAAACATGTAACTTGCATATTAACAAACATGTAACTTGCATATTTACATACATGTAACTTGCATATTAACAAACATGTAACTTGCATATTAACAAACATGTAACTTGCATAGCATATTACCATGAACTTGCATAACATGCATATGATTACATAGCCCACAACTTGCATATTTAGCATCATGCAAACATAACATACATCATATTAAACTTGCATAAGCTTACATACTCAACATGCATAAACATAAGATTAATGCTAACATCATATCATATGATTCAAAGCTCATTAACCCACATACAAAACCATAAATCTCATCACATCTCATCTAATTAGTTTACCAAAAGATCATCAAAGTGATAGAAACTCACAACTAGCAACTTTGAACACCAAATGAAGAAGATTAAGATGCTAAGAAGGGATTAGAAGTTGATTAGAGAGTGATTAGTATGCAACCCTCTTCATAAAATTAGTGGAGGCCATGAGAGCTAGCATTTTGCCATAGTTTAGTCACTAGGTTTAATTATGAATGAATTAGGGTAGGTTAGGGTCTTATTTATAGATTAGGCAAGTGTTTTAGGCCATAGGATTAACCCTAGATTCAATCCAAGCCATCAAAGCATGTCTTGGGGAAGAAGTCAAGTGTAGGAACCATCTAGGGCCTTTAGATTAAAGATGGACCATGAGAACCATTCAAATGCAAAATCTGCACTTGAGCGAATCGGCCCACGGGTTGACAGCCAAACACCCTGGATTAACCCCTAGTCGACCCAGCGGGCTCGGGTCGACTTCAAAAATCGGCCGGTTCGGTTATTCCCCTCTCCCAATTCGCTGTTTTGAGCATTTTTGCATATTTATTTATTAAATTTTCAATTATATATATATATATATATATCAATATATATATATATATATATATATATATATATATATATCTACAAATCCCATTTCACTTAATTAAGTATACTTTAATTTGGGAATTTTCGTGAAACTTCGCGAGGCCATATCTTGGTCATACGGACTCCGATTTTCGAAAACTCGGACTCTATTTCGCGTATTTTTCCGAGACGAACACAATGGCATAGCCCGTTTCCCTTGATTCCCATTTTAGAATTAAATTCTGCCTCGATTTATGTTATTACAGGTTATTGAAAATACGGGTTGTTACATTCTCCCCTCCTTAAAGGATTTCGTCCCCGAAATCTTCAAGTTAGGAAGAACGTATCCTACCATCCAATCATCCATCTACTCAAAGCATCATCCACGAGCAATCATTGTCCTTACAAGATTCTAAATGCTGGATGGATATATGCAAAAGTGTGTGTATATGTACTTACCTAATGCGAAAATCAGGCGGTTACTGATACAGTAAACCTCCTTAATGCAAACCATGATAGTGCCATGCATCCAATATGTATGCGAAACCCTATTGACACATACAAATTTCTACATGCGTGCACAACCATACACAAAAATGCATCATCCATATGATAACACAGCCATGATACATCCATCAATCTAACTACCACATCCATTTATGCAATATGCAACATGAAGTGACTGAGCCGATCTAGTGCCTAATGTGTGTGTATATGCATCCACGAGCAACCACTAGCAAACAATTGCATCCATATGCATCCATCAACCATAACATGTTTCAAACACATGTCTCAACCATAGGTTTTACCCTATCTAAAGGTCATAGGTATTAGCGAGAGGATATACTAAAGATAAGATAAGTACTAGACAAGCAATAAAGGAGAAGTTAAAAGACATACTCTCAAAAAGAAATGGATACAAAGAACGCATCTTTGCTTCCGTCTCCCAAGTAGCATTGCTTTCGTCATCTCCCCATTGCACTTTAACTAGCTGAACTTCTCTGTTCCTCAACTTCCTAGTTTCTGACCCAAGGATGCGAGTAGGAGCTCGTCGAATCGTCGCATCACGCTCTACCTCTACATCTCTAAGCAAGCTCGGCTCTACCACCTCCGCGGTCTCATGTAAGCACTTCCTCAAATGTGATACATGGAATACATCATGAACACCACTAAGTCTGTCGGGCAACTCCACCCTATATGCCATCCGTCCAATCCTTTCCTTAATAGGAAACGGCCCAACAAATCTCGGTGCTAACTTCCGTACGGACCCAAAGCGAACAACATTTCTCAATGGAGATACTTTGACAAAAACCATGTCCCCAACCTCAAACTCAAGATCCGTCCTTCTCCGATCCGCATAAGATTTCTGTCTATCTTGCGCTGCTTTCATCCTTTTTCGAATTAAATCAATCTTCTCTGAAGTCTCTCTAACCATATCCGGCCCAAGCAAGATCTTATCCGTAGATTCCCACCAACATGTAGGAGATCGACAAGGCCTTCCATAAAGAGCTTCGAAAGGAGCCATACCAATACTGGACTGAAAGCTGTTATTATATGCGAACTCCACCAAAGGAAGATGTTCTTCCCATGTACCTCCAAAATCCAAGATACAAAGCCTCAAAAGATCTTCTAAGATACGGTTCACCCTCTCGGTCTGACCGTCCGTCTGAGGATGATATGCGGTGCTCAAACACAACTGAGTCCCTACCGCCTCTTGCAAACTTCTCCAAAACTCACTAGTGAAAATAGGATCTCGATCACTCACAATGCTGGATGGTACGCCATGCAATCTAACAATCTCTCTAACATAGACTGAAGCAAGCCATGGAGCGGTCCTCTTACTCTTTACGGGTATAAAATGGGCACTCTTTGTAAGTCTGTCTACCACAACCCAAATTCCCGTATTGCCCTTCCTCGATCTCGGTAACCCGTCGATGAAATCCATCGAGACACTATCCCACTTCCACTGTGGAACTTCCAATGGGTGTAGCAACCCACCGGGTTTCCTTTGCTCCACTTTAACTTGTTGGCACACTAAGCATCTAGCCACATACTCGGCCACATCTTTCTTCATACCGGCCCAAAAGAAAACTCTCTTCATGTCTTGGTACATTTTGTCTCCACCGGGATGAATAGTCATTCTTGAACGATGTGCATCATCCAAAATAGCCTTCTTCAAACCCTCATCTTGCGGTACACAAAGTCTACCGTCTCTATGCAACCATCCCTTATCATCTATGGTGTATCTACCCAAATGGCTGGACGACTCCCCTCTTATAAGCTTCTCTACCAACACAACCAACTGTGGGTCGTCTCGCTGAGCCTCGCCAATCCGTCTCAAAAGAGTAGGTCTAACCTCCAAGGATGCCAACAAACCAGGTACAAAATCAACAGAAGGTCTGAAGTCAAACAAAGAAAGAAACTCCAAGCTTCGTCGTTCCACGAACAATGGACTCAAAGATAGCCTTTTTCTACTTAAGGCGTCTGCCACCACGTTACCCTTACCAGGGGTATACGCTATCTCGAAATCATAGGATGCTAAGAACTCCATCCACCTTTGCTGTCTTAAGTTTAAATCCTTCTGAGAGAATAAGTACTTCAATGATTTATGGTCGGTGAACAACTCGAATCTCTCACCAAGAAGATAATGGCGCCAAGACTTAAGTGCGAAAACAATCGCGGCCAACTCTAGATCATGGGTAGGGTAATTCTTCTCATGCACTCTCAATTGTCTCCCTCCATAGGCTATTACCCTTCCCTCCTGCATCAAGACTGCGCCTAATCCTGTTCCACAAGCATCGGTATAAACAACAAACGGCTTACTCCCATCTGGAAGCACTAAAACTGGAGCGGTGGTCAAAGCTCTCTTTAACCGTCGGAAAGCATCATCACAATCTACATCCCATGAGAAAACCAGATTCTTCTTCGTCAAGCGGGTTAATGGGGCTGATATCTTCGCGAAGTCTTTGATGAACTTCCTATAATATCCTGCCAACCCCAAGAAACTTCTTACCTCGGTAGCATTTCTAGGAACTTTCCAATCCTGGATAGATACTATCTTTGCGGGATCCACAGCTATCCCTTCCTTAGAGACCACATGCCCTAAGAATCGCACTTCTCTTCTCCAAAAATGGCATTTAGAGAATTTAGCTTTAAGACTATGCGCTCGAAGAGTCTCCAATACTTCCTTGAGATGTAAGGCATGCTCTTCTTCATTCTTGGAAAAGACCAAGATGTCATCCACAAAAACTACTACAAACTTATTCAGATACTCTCTGAACACTCTACTCATGAGATCAACAAAGTATGCGGGGGCGTTTGTCAACCCAAATGGCATCACTAGCCACTCATAAAAACCATCCGGAGTCCGGAAAGCAGTCTTCTCTATACTGTCCTCCGCCACTCTTAACTGATGAAACCCTGTAGCTAAGTCCATCTGCGAAAATACTGACGCGCCAACCAACTGATCAAAGAGATCATCTATCCTCGGTAATGGGTGTCTATTCTTCTTCGTGAGCTTATTAAGTTCCCTATAATCCACACAAAGTCTGAGGGACCCATCCGCCTTCGTGGCAAACACTACTGGAGCTCCCCACTCCGATATACTTCGCCTTATGAACCCCTTCTCAAGCAACTCCCCTACTTGCTTATGAAGTTCTCTTCTCTCACGAGGAGCCATGTGGCGTACTGGCAAAGACACTGGTTTGGCATTATCCACCAAATAAATTCGGAAATCTATCTCCCGCTTCGGAGGCAAACCCTTTACTTCTTCAAACACATCCGGATATTCCCGGACTACTCTGACAGAACACAAACTTTCGACCGAAGCATCGAGCGATTCAAGATAACTTAGCAAAACAGATTCCATGGGATTACAAGAGATCTCGAGAGTATTACCCAAGCGGGTCATAAGCCTGACAACTCTCCTTTCACAATCAAGAACGGCACCATTACTGGATAACCAGTCCATGCCCAAGATCAACCCATAGCCCGTGAAGCCCAATACAAAAGCATCACATCTAAACTCAACGCTAAGTATAGAAATCTTCAAACCCAAACATATCATAGACAGATATATGGAGCCCCCAATTGGGTTTGAGACAACCAAGGGATCATCAACTAGACTGGTGTCTAAGTGCAGTGACTCAACTAACGATGATGAGATAAAAGAATGCGATGCGCCAGAGTCAAACAAAGTACGAACTGGATGATCAAACAGAAAAACCAGACTTTCAACGGAAATAGTTCTACCTCTCTGCTGAATCGGTGGAACTGAGAGAACCTGAACTTGCCCCCCTGACTGAGGTGGTGCTATAAGAGCTTGCACCTGGCCTCCTGAGGTAGACCCCGTCTTCTGCCCCTTCTTTGGGCAGTTTTTCACAAGATGCCCCGCTTCACCACAATGAAAGCAACCGGTCTTCTTCTTTTTGCGACAATCCTTACTGAGGTGCCCTGGTGTCCCACAATTAAAGCACTTCTTCTTTGTCTTCTTCTTGTCACCATTGCCTTTTCCACCCTTGCCTTGTTGTTGTTGCGGTTTCTTCTGATCCCCCTTTTTCTCTGGTGCCTTAGAATTCTTATCATCCTCATGCATAAGTGCCATGTAGACAAGCTTCTCAAAGGTGGCCCCCATAGGAATGTGAGTCATAGCTATTCCTTGCAATGGTTCGTTCAAGCCTCTAACGAACCTCAAAGCCTTCTTCTCCGGTGTATTCACCAACTCTATGCCAAATCTTGCTAATTGATTGAATTTGTTGACATATTCTTTCACCGTGAGATTCCCTTGCTTCAAATTCAAGAACTTCTCCATAAACAGATTCTCTTCCGCCCTTGAGAGAAACTTAGCCCCAAATCTTTGCTTAAAATCTGCCCAAGAGTCAACAGGGCGTTCTCCATTAGTGACCTCCCACCAGAATGAGGCCTCTCCCTTCATTAACCAAGCCGCCAACTTGACTTTCTTTCCCTCTTCCACTTCGAAGATATCTAGCAACTCTTCCACTTCCTTAAGCCAATCTCTAGCCTCTACGAAGGTCTCTGAACCTAGAAAAGGTTTTCCTCCTATCGCCTTGAACTCCTTGCAAACCTTAGCAAAATTATCCACTCTAGGCTGAGGAGGAGGAGCGGTTGTCTCTGGTGTAGTAGCATTGGCTGGACCCGCAGCCGCGGCCCTAGCCTCTTGCAACCTCCTATACCATAGTGGTATCACTAAACCTTCCGGGATGTTAAGATCTTCAGCCATGCTGAAACGAAAGAGGAAAGATTCAAAAAGGAGATTCCGAAAGATAAAGATATGGCTATTGGGGATTATGCTTTTCTTTTTCAAAAACTTTTCTTTTAAAAGACATGTTTTTGAAAATACTTTCTTCGAAAATACTCTTAGAAAATAGTTTTTTCTAAAAAAAAATTTTATCTGTTCTGGTAACCTTAAGCTCTGATACCACGTGTAACACCCCACTCCCGCTATGATCACTCACTAAGGGAATGCCATAGCATCGGTGGAGTATTTTAGTGAATATAGAACAGAAAAATTACAACAAGACAGATATAAATAGTACTTGAAATTTTAAAACATCATCTCATAACAGCGGAAGTAGAACATGTCTGGTTACATCATAAAACCACAATAAAGGTCAAGTACAATATCCATCAAAATAAAGAAGTACATAATCCCACTCTCATACAATAGCCAAACAAAAGAAAAGATAACTGGATAACTGGAGCTTTACATCTATCCAAGCTCCTAAAGACTGGAACAGCAATCCGATCAAGCTCCACTACTGCTAGGATCCACCGTAGGACCTGAGGGTTGGGAAAAAGATAAAAACAACAGGGTCAGACATAAGTCTGAGCGAGTCCTATAACTTTAACAATACAATCGTTAAAGTAACCAGAGAAGACATAAACTGATATACGGTAACATATAGGGATGAATGGCTACCCTAAGCAGTCAACTAAACGAAGATAAAGGATAAAGACGCATCTACCCTCCCTAAGGTAAATTACTAAACTGCACCACACCAGTCGTTCCTAACTTAAAGGTTGATCCCACCCAAGGACTTATAAAATTTACTAATTAGTACCTGCGTACCCCTAGGTGACCAAGTAGGCGCCACGGGGCCCTACAATCCACTAGGTGTACACACTACTTCCCATTCGATCGGCTCCCTAACGTAGATACCCGTGCTGGCCCCACCGTGGGATGTATCATTCCCCAATGTGGCAACCTGATGAAACTAAAGGTGCACGGCTTATATCTACTCGATGCAACAACGGCTTACCTACCAGCCCGGGCCCACTCACGCATATGAAGCCCGTTGGACTTGCGTTGCCACCGCTAACCCGTTTGCCTCTTACAGTCAAGCCCAGTATGCGTGTCCCGTCCTCGACATGGGTCGAGCCCACAAAGATACGTATGGGTTACTGGTTGAAATGGGCCTCCACAAGCTACCCACCTAAGCTTGTCCCTTTTTCTAGTATATCCCACTTAACCCTTTAATCATGTTTTAATTACATGTTCTATTTTGGTTAAGTATTCTAATCGTATTTTCTATTGCCACCCAAGGCAACCACTAGATTTTCTCATGCCACCCGAGGCACCCACTTAACCCCTCATGTCCCTCTACATGCTAATGTGGTTAAGTGTTTCTTAATTAATTAATTAAGAACGTAACCTTTGTAAAGACCTCTCACATTAGACTGTCTTTTATGACCGCTGGTTAAGCCGGTTGGGTCCGGGCAGCCTTATGTCATAACAGAGTCTAACCTCGTGTCTTTACATTAATTACGTATTTAGTTTGTGCCTAAGACCTCTCACATTGGGCTAACATTTGTAGCAACTGGTTAAGCCGGTTGGGTCCGGGCAGTTTTACGCTACAACTGAGTCCAACCTCGTGTCTTAGTCAATTAATTACACCTAATTAATCACCCTCATAATTTTATATTAATTATCCCTAATTAATCAAGTTTTCTTAACATGGGTAGACCTAACTTAATAGGTAAATTCCCATGGGGTAGACCTAACTCAATAGGTAAATTCCCAACACATAGTATGGGTACACCTAACCAAATAGGCAAATTCCCATACTATGTTTATTTATTTTGTGTTATGCATAATTATATTAATTTCACACAATCTTATTAACTTATGCATTTAATTACCCCATCGTTCCCACGTAATTTCGTTCATGATATAACACATATAAAAGATGTCAACTTGCATATGAATGAACATGTTTCAAAGGTGCCATCTTGCATATTAACAAACACATAACTTGCATATGAACTTGCATAACATGTCACATAACTTGCATATAATATGTCACATAACTTACATATTCATTTTGCATAACAAACTTGCATATTAGCTTATAGACTTGCATAATGTGTCATCATGAACTTGCATATTAATAAACATGTAACTTGCATATTTACATACATGTAACTCGCATATTAACAAACATGTAACTTGCATATAAAGAAACATGTAACTTGCATATTTACATACATGTAACTTGCATATTAACAAACATGTAACTTGCATATTAACAAACATGTAACTTGCATATTTACATACATGTAACTTGCATATTAACAAACATGTAACTTGCATATTAACAAACATGTAACTTGCATAGCATATTACCATGAACTTGCATAACATGCATATGATTACATAGCCCACAACTTGCATATTTAGCATCATGCAAACATAACATACATCATATTAAACTTGCATAAGCTTACATACTCAACATGCATAAACATAAGATTAATGCTAACATCATATCATATGATTCAAAGCTCATTAACCCACATACAAAACCATAAATCTCATCACATCTCATCTAATTAGTTTACCAAAAGATCATCAAAGTGATAGAAACTCACAACTAGCAACTTTGAACACCAAATGAAGAAGATTAAGATGCTAAGAAGGGATTAGAAGTTGATTAGAGAGTGATTAGTATGCAACCCTCTTCATAAAATTAGTGGAGGCCATGAGAGCTAGCATTTTGCCATAGTTTAGTCACTAGGTTTAATTATGAATGAATTAGGGTAGGTTAGGGTCTTATTTATAGATTAGGCAAGTGTTTTAGGCCATAGGATTAACCCTAGATTCAATCCAAGCCATCAAAGCATGTCTTGGGGAAGAAGTCAAGTGTAGGAACCATCTAGGGCCTTTAGATTAAAGATGGACCATGAGAACCATTCAAATGCAAAATCTGCACTTGAGCGAATCGGCCCACGGGTTGACAGCCAAACACCCTGGATTAACCCCTAGTCGACCCAGCAGGCTCGGGTCGACTTCAAAAATCGGCCGGTTCGGTTATTCCCCTCTCCCAATTCGCTGTTTTGAGCATTTTTGCATATTTATTTATTAAATTTTCAATTATATATATATATATATATATATATATATATATCAATATATATATATATATATATATATATCTACACAACCCATTTCACTTAATTAAGTATACTTTAATTTGGGAATTTTCGTGAAACTTCGCGAGGCCATATCTTGGTCATACGGACTCCGATTTTCGAAAACTCGGACTCTATTTCGCGTATTTTTCCGAGACGAACACAATGGCATAGCCCGTTTCCCTTGATTCCCATTTTAGAATTAAATTCTGCCTCGATTTATGTTATTACAGGTTATTGAAAATACGGGTTGTTACACATTCGTTGGATAGAAATTCATGTGTTGAATGGTATTCATGTTTTAAATATAAAAATCACCTTTTTATCGATATATATAAACTATAGAAAACTTTCATGTGTTGAATCGATATTCATTCGTTGAATTGAAATTCATGTGTTGAAAGGTATTCATATTTTGAAAGAAATTGTTTTATAAAAAAATCTAATTTTTATCATCGATATGAACTATATAAAATAATCTTGTTTTGAAATAAATTGTTTTATAATAAAAATCCTAATTTATCACCTATATTAGCTATATAAAATAGTCGAGTTTTGAAATAAATTGTTTTACATTAAAAATCACATTTTTATTACATACATGAATTATTAAAAATAGTGAAGGGCTGAAATAGAAAACAGTTAGATAAAAATATCATTTTTATCAAATGTATGAAATTCATATGGTTTTGAAATCGAAGAATCGATATATATATATAAACAGAATTGAAATATATCGAATAACGACGCTGCAGTTCGTATTTTGAAACCGTGATTTCAAACGATTATACCGGGAGATTCGACCATCGGATTTTCCCGAAACCGCAACCGTTGGGTTCGCTTTGGAAATATCTTTCCAACGACACCAATTTTGTAAAAATCCAACGGTTGGATTGTCTGGAATGTTTAATTCAAATCTGAAGAAAAACAGCGCCAGAATCGATTATATTTATATATATAAATATAATTATATTTAATCAAATAACGACGTTGCAGTTCGTATTTTGAAATCGAAACTTCAAATGATCATACTGGGAGATCCGACCGTCGGATTTTCCCGAAACTGGAACCATTGGATTCGTTTTGAAAAGATCTTTCTAATGATGTAAATTTTATGAAGATCCAACGGTTAGATTTTCAGATATGTGTAAATCAAATCTGAAGAAAAACTGCGCCACGACCGCGTTATGGCCCGAAGCGTCGTTTGAATAAATCGGCTATTTTAAAATAAATAAAAATAGCAATAAATCGTTATAAAATATTATAAACGATATGGATGTGAAATTTAGAAACTAACTGAAGGTTGGCTAAGTCAAATGGTTTCTTGGGTATTGATCTGATGTTGGTTTCGGCCTTCGGGGTTAATATTTGGGAAATCGTTCTCTTACTGATTTACGGTTAGCGACTAATGAATTGAAATGATGCGTATGTGTATTTGTGTTACACTTGTTTATCACATACGCGAGTTGCTCAGAAAGACCAGGTTTATCCCATTCTGAATAACTGAATCGACGATAAGAAATCGAAGATAAAGACGATGGTCGAAGACCAGAGATCTTCACCTCGTTTGGATGGTAACCGAGGTCCTGATTGGGAGGCATCCCGAAATATGGATAATGAGTGGTGATCGTCCAGACGTACGTGGTGATCGATGGGTTTGCGAGGTATATAGTGTCTCCGGTTTCGTTCAGACCCAGAACGGACTTGCAAATGGACAGTGTGTCTGACATTGGAATTTATTCTGTGTGATTGATATCCATTAGTTGCACGGTGTGAATTGCCTGTGTGGCATGCTAAGATGCAGTGATTAGGGCTTCTTTTGAAAATCAAAGTCTTTTGGTGATGATCAAAGCACCGCTTGTGTGGCGTAGCTTTGTGTATAACGTGAATTCGCGAGCCTCACACCCCGGTATGAACCAGAAACGGGAGAAGACATCAGGGAGGGCCTGCGTTTCTTTCTAGCTAAAAGTGGCTTCAGTGATTTTACACGCCCTGACGAGTTTGAATTATGTGGTTGTTACTGTTGCGAGGCGCCTCGGTTATATCGGACGATCCGGGTCCGACGGAGTCATTCGTTGGCTCATTTACGCCCCAAAGGGCGGGGAAACGCAGTGTTCAGGAATTTTAATCCACATCGGTGGACCGGCCCTGACGATCCAAGGGTCGATGCGCTCTGACCCTGAGGCTCGGGCTAGAGAGTCTCGAAGTCGATAAGGACTATCTTTTGCCTTGGTTCATGACGGAAATCCAATTTCCAAATACGTTATTGTGCGGTTTTGATTGTATACCTATGTATGGCGACATAGTGGTATGGGGCATTAATGTCGTCTATGATTGATAGTTATGATTTGAAATTGTTTTTAAAACATATAAACACTAGCAATAATATCAAATGCTTTTGTTTTATTCGTATCAAGCATATTTTGGCCGTTATAAGGTAAAAACTCTATCCTCCAGTTTGCATTGCATTGTGTGATGGGAACTGAGTCTTATAATGGCTTCATTTTTATAAAAAGCATTGCGATGTTTCAGAGAATGATTTGTTTTAAAGCACTGGCGATCCGATGGAGTAAACCCGTTCCACGAAAGTGGCGTGGTCCTGTGATTAGCCATATTTAAGAGTAGATTTCTCATACCAGTCCCATGACTGACTCGTAGTTTGTTTAACTTTCAAACTCGAGTGCCCCTTTTTCTACACTGGCAGCCTTCTATTTAGGTTTTAGCTGGTTTTCTCTGGATAGCTGGAGCTGAAGATGGATTCTATCATTTATCTCTTTTTATGTTGTTCAGCTCCTATTGTACATATTTTGTTTGTTTTCCGTTGTAGACATTTATGTGTTATATTCCAAAGATTACCCTTGCCACCGTCAGTACGGGGTTTGGGGTCATCACACGGATAAAACTCACTTCCCTCATCTGTTTGTACTATTTTAATGTTGTGGTTTATTTGATTTTCGGTGAAATCAATAAACTACAGAAATACATCATGTATTTTTGATTTGGCTTTAAGAAAGAAAATCTAGGTATATCTTGTACATGCATCAACAATTGAGAGATAGTACCTGTAACCTTATTTGGAGTTTAACGGTGCAGGACCCTATAGGTCCACTGTCACTAATTCAAGAGGTTTAGTATAAACAGTTTCAGATTTGTTAAAAGGCAATTTATGACTCTTGCTGAGTTGAAAATGCATTCAAATTTCAGATACAGGTGAGTTTTTAAAAGAAATTTTATTATCTCTTAATATTTGCCTTACATTGTCATAACTAGGATGACCTAGTTTACAATGCCATATATCTAGGTCATTTTTTATGCAACTATTGTTGTTACAACCAGAATTATCTAAATTACCATCATTACTAAAATGAAGGTTTGCATTACAGCACCATATAGTATTATCAGTTCTCTTTCCTGATGATATGTTGCTGAATTTGTATAGCCCATTGTCTAATCTACCCTGTAATAATATGTCTTTATTTAAAGAGTCTCAAACTAGACAACATCTTGGGTGAAACTCAAAATACACCTTCTTTTCATTGGCAAATTGGGACACACTAATCAGATTTTTTTTTGACATTTGGAACTTAAGTAAATTGTTGAGAAATAGCGTTCTTTTCCCATTAACACAACATGTCCCAATGTGAGATATATTCATAGTTTCACCATTACAAGTATAAATAACTTGCGTACCTGAGTAGCTTTTGTTCCCAAGATTTAAGTTCTGTAGATTGTTTGCGAGTCTAGAAACCAATCCTCAATGTTGATATCATCAACTTTGATTGAATCATCACTTCTTGTAGCTTGTCCAGCAACACCTTCTGTGTTGGATCTGCCTTGATGACCTGATTAAGCCATATTAACATTTAGCTCTCTTTGATTGATTGATTTTGTTGAGCATTGTTCACATCTGCATTAAATCTGAAGTAACATATGTTTGCAGTATGTCCTGCTTTATCACATATCCGACATTTTACTTTGTATGTATTATTGGATCTGCCTCTTCCTCATCCTCTTATGTTTGGATTTCCTCTCTGTCCTTAGGTGCTACCTCTGCCAAAACCAGGTGTGTTTCTTACATTTGTAGCAAAATTGATGCTATACTCGTTTTGCATCGCTTTTCTTTGCTCTACATGAACTTCATGAGCCAACAGGGCTGAGTAAACAGATTATGTATCAGGTAAATTTGGTTGAGTGGCGAGGTAAGTCACTAAAGATTCATACTCCTCATCCAGCCCATTTGTTAGCGTAAGAACTTGCTCACTTTCAGATATTCTATGTCCAACAGAATTAAGTTTATCGCAGAGAATCTTCACCTTAGATATATATTCTCTCACGCTCATGTCCTTCTTTCTTGAATTTTGTAATTCTCTTCTATAATGTATTATCCTTGCTGATGATTGAGAATTCAATATTTGTTGTATAGTGGACCAAATCTCATGTGACGAAGTATATCCAATTACTTGTGACAATAAGTTTGCACTAATTGATGACATGAGCCAAGATGATAGTAAATTGTCTTGTTTACGATGATGAATGTGTGTTGGGTTACTAATGAGGTTTCAATCTTTGTTTGTGATCATCGCATGTGGTATTATTTTGGTTCCATTGACATAATCTTGAAGGTAATGATCTTTCAAGGCTGTTTCAACTTGGAATTTCCACAATAAATAATTGTCTTCATCAAGTAGGATGGTTATGACTTGGGTTTTTGGTTTTATGAGGGTATTCGAGGGGAGGATTGGTGCGGCAGTGCCAATTACTTGATGTTGCTGATGATACGTCTTGATTACTACCAGTCATCCTTCAGGAAGAAATTGGGATACAGAAAACAATGGTATAAAGAAAGTATATGGCGAGGCCACTGCTCGAGAGGTGATAGCCTGTACTAATGCGATCAAGAAATGGATGCAATAGTAGTTCTTGTGTCTTTTGAGATGCAAGAACCGAATTATTGATTGGTGGGGAAGCCAAATGAAGAGATGTACGATCTCTGATGGCAAAGAAACTGCTACAGCCGGTGGATCTTGATTTCAGCCTTGGCACAGCATAATTTCAGATGTCTCTGATGGCAAAGAAACTGATGTAGTCGGTGGGATCTTGATTCCAGCCTCGGCACGACACGGTTTCAGATGAGAACAGCGACTGCGCACGATCAGATAGGTTGATCTCCGGTGATGAAAATACTCCGAGGAGACAAACAAATCACCTCTCACTTTAATGCAGGAAATAGTCTTTCAGAATTGCCGTTAGGCGTTTTTCTCTGATACCATGTAAGAAATTGTAATAATTCCTTTATTTCTTACTTTGATGAAATGTACAAAGACTTAATTGAATGAATTGTCCAATGGAATGTACAGATATATATATATACATGAAATAATAGGGGTGTAAATCGGGCGGACCGGACCGGACATTTTGGTGTCCGAACTCGGACCGAATTTGATATCGGACGGGTACATGTCCGACTCGTTAACTATTGAACAATACATTAATTGTTCGAGCTCGGTCCGAAAACTTTAAATTTTGTCCGAGTCTGGTATGATGTCCGTCCGATATGATAAGGTACTGATGTATTACGCACGCTTCGTGTGAGAGGAAGAAATTGAATATTAAATAAATCATATTATATTTAGGCAGTTCTGTTTTCATGTCAGATGTGCATGGGGAAAATAAAATATGCTGCATGCGTTTACATGAAAAGGCGACGGTACTAATTGTTCTATTTTCAGCAAATCATCCTTTTCCACAAATCATCCTTATGACCTTTTCCAACGCATGCTATTAAATAGGCACAATTGATGTGCATGCGTTTGAATAGCGGAGTACCAATTCAATTGTTCTATTTTTGACAAATTACCCCTTTTCCAATGCATGTAGCTGGCATCATGCTATTAAATAGGCACAATTTTCTATTCTTACCAGATCTTCAATAACTATGCAATGTTATCGGACAATTTCGGTCGGACATACATATGTTCGAACTCGAGTTCGATTTTTGAGTCGGTCAAAACCAAATGTTCGAACTCGGACCTCTACTCAATCGGACCGAGCAACGGTCGGACAATTTTTCGGATCGGACTAAATCGGACAACGGACTGTCTGGTTCGTTTTACAGCCCTATGAAAGAATAAATAGATAATGGGAAAAAACAGATAGGCCCATGTATTAATAAGTAGTGAAATGTAGCAGTAGCCCATCAGGTTTGTTTTGATATGTCATAAATCTCATATGCTAACACCGTTGACTACAATTTCAGTAAGGAAACAGAAGCAGTAGCTATAACTTCTCCTGGTTCAGCATTGCCCTTATTTGGTCCTGTTCAGATCTGCTCAGGTTTTTTGGGGCTGAACTCTTGCTAGTTTCATCTATCCATCATCCCTTTTTTCTGTCCCTTTGACTTTCTCGATCGAATTCGTTTTTCAAATGCAACTCCACCCTTTGGTTCCTCCATATTGGGATCACCCTTGTGTTTCTGTCTGATTAATGCTTTTCAACTTCCTTATGCCTGGCATAAGTTAGTATGCACAATTGCTTTCTGTTGGGCGGCAAACGTTTCTCCAGCTCAGTCGTAATTCAGTCCACATCACCTCTAGTAATTATGTCCCTTGGCATTGGAGTACTTAATGGACAATCGTCCTGAATTTTAGGGTGCGTTTGGTTTATGTTTTGAGTTTTCAATTTTGAGTTTTCATGGTTGTTTTCTGTTTTTCATTTTGAATATTTTCTCTATTTCTCAAAATGCGTTTGGGTACCCGTTTTTCAAAAACAAGTTTTCAAAACTAAAAATTGAAAAATGCGTTTGGTTTGAAATACAATTTTCAAATTTTGGACATTTGAGTTTTCATTTTGGCAAGTTAAACAAATTTTACGTTTAAAGCATAATACGTAATATGCAATATGGAAATGTCTATTTATACACAAAATATAGATATAATGGATGACACAACAAATATCCACCATTCAATCAACCCATGAATTCTGCTTTTTCATATAAAGCCAAAATAATTCAACGATCTAGATCGATTTAAAGAGAACACAATATTAAAGAGAATACAATATTTTAAACTACATTAAGCCGAATTGTGCAGGAATACAATTACAATAAAAAAGTTCATAACACGGTTTCAAATATATAATATAAGAGATAAGCTAAACAAAGGGAAGGTTGAAAGAGAACAGCTCAAACATCTTTCATAGCAATACGATATTTATATCAACCACAAATTTTGTAAGCAAAAAGCTTCTGATGCCTTCCAAGTCACATTTGCAAACGATAGTACAAAAGTAAAACGTCTACTGAATCACTACATAAAAGTAAACAATAATAAGAATACATGAACTATTCAAATATGTTATTAAAAATAAAGATGGAATGAATTTTGATATTGAAATTGGAATAAAATTGTATCTGAACTAAAATGACAAGTTGTTATGTACTCGTTCCACATCTGTGTGGCTGTTGATTAAATCAGTACATAAAAGAGAGAAAAATGACATCTGTGTGGAATGAATTTTGAAATTGATATTGAAATGTTATTGATCATCATGGCCCAAACTAAGAAATCCAACTTTTCAGCTACATGCAACCGATTAAATCAGTAGATAAAAGAGAAAAAATCCATTCCTGAAAATATTGAAGGTCTCAACATCCACATTAATGTATCATCTGGAGAGGAAACTCAAGCTCAAGGTATTTCTTCCTGATAATTTGGTATCTTTCTACTACCTTTTTTTTAAGCACTAGTAACATACTGCTGAAGATTGTTGTCTTGATCATTTACAGATTTAGATACAACTCTGGACTTGTTTCCTCGAGCTGATTTGAGCAGAAATTGTACTGCAAATCCTGAAGAGAAACGGTTAACAATATTATACAATGAAGTTGTAAATTTCCACAATATTGATGCAAAAAAGCAGAAGGGATCATTACTTTTGCTTCTTCAGTTGCAACATTGAAGAAAGTTGAACAGCTGGATATTTCTTGAGAAAAGAAAAGAGAGGATTAATTCAAGTGCGCCTTATTATCCTTCATCATCATCAGCAAAGCAAGCTTCATATGATGATAACTCATGGCTTCAGTTAGCCCTGTAGTATTATATACTGATCGATCATAAAGTTGTTTTAAGTTTTAACATGTTAATATAGGTAATTGTTTGCTTCAATTTTGTTTGAATTACATGCATGAAAATGCATAGGCACAAACCGCCTCAAATCACAACTACATTGCGCCAAACAACGCACATTCAAACACACTACCAAAACCCATAACTCATAACTTCACAATTAAAAAAAAAAATGCTACATCACCAAAGCAACCGGCCTCTAGCCATCACCGCTGCAGTGCAGGCACAAACCATCGCTAATCACAACTACATGGTGCCAAACTGTGCACTTTCATACACACTACAAACTTGGAAGTTTCAAATCATTTTAAGCGTCAATTCTGTATGACAAACGTATGCAGAAACAATGATAGACTCACTGGCAAAAATTCTGGTAAGCCAAATTACCTTTTTTTTTCATTAAATCTAAAACATTAAAGAAAATTTAAAACAAAAACAAAAAAAATCTTCTTAACAGATTTAAAATGAAGGCAACATTTAACATTGTTTTGAGACGAAAGTAATTTTCAGCAGTCCCAAAGGTTAAAAAAAAAAAAAAAAAATTAACATATGAGCAAGTTTACAGTAGGAAGTAACATTAGTATACTTTAATTTCTTGTTTATAATTTGCCAAAAGTCAAAAATACATGTACAAATGGACATTGCATTGTCAGTCTGCATCCACCAAACGTACAATATGTTCTGATGCTTTTTCCCTTCTTGGCTCTGTTTCCAGTTCCCTCATTGCACTTTTTTTTATTATGAGTCGTTATCCTATCTACCGATAAAGGAAAAGAAATCTTAGCTAGATGTATAACCGATCATATGTAAGGTAGTTTTAGTTGAATGCAGTGCGACAGTTTGCAATATACCTTTGTAATAAAGGTTACAACAAAGCTGGGTATGAATATGAATTTGCAAGTACATGTAATGGAGCAAACAAATTGGATCAATGTAGATAAATCATTGAACTTGCAAGTATATGTAATGGCTGAATCTAAATTTCATATATAAATCAATAGTTCTGTGTTAGCAAGTCATCATTCTATGTGATATCTCCATATATTTCTCTTTTATGTCTGGTTTTAATGAGTAATATTAAGAACGAATAAATTTTCATGTAAATATTAAAATGAATCAATGTAGTGTTTATCTAAATTGCTCTAGTAGTTGATGATTTCTGGGAATGATGACAATGAAAATAATAATAATAATAATCTATTTTCTTTACAATAAACAATTGAGCATACAATTGTTTTAGGAAATTTAAAGGACATCAAACAAATATCTTAACATGTAACGCAGCCGTTAAACAAGTCCTTGTGTTTCCCTAGCTAAACCATATTCGCATGCTAGGGGTGCGTTTGAGTGAAGCGGAAGCGGAGTATTACAGCGAGGTATTTCAGCAAATTGACAGTAAAATGAGATAATACAAATGTTTAATGATTTTTATGTGAATATATATAACACGCTAAAGATACTTACAATGTAATATGTTTCAACTAGACACCTCCGTCTTCTCTATTGTAGCCTCATGCCATCTCTTTTGAGACATCACACAACCTCTTTTTAAGGAAACGGAACCAAGCTGATTAGAATAAGGTGGTGCACCAGTGCATGTTCCTTGAAATATTTGTGGCTTCAGCAGCTTTTGCCTTCAAGGCCTTGGGCGATTCAAGAAGGTGCAACACTTCAGTCCGGTTCATCTCTATAATTGTATTCCCATCACCTTTGTTGTAGATTCATAATCCAGTTAATCAACCAGACGGTAAAGGCTCTCACGGAGCATAGTTCTCCGCAGCTCAATAGAACTGGCTAAGGCAGTCACCAAAGCTCCAATAGGTTGTGGATATCTGGAAGGATGCCAGCCATGTCAAGAGAAGGCATTCCTCCACCTGCACCAGGAATCTGATAGTCGACCATGTTCCAACCTTGAGAACCTGTATAGCGATATACATGACCACCACTAGGTAGCATATATGTATCTTCTGGTAATCGTATAGATCCATTTCTACTAGTGTGCCTGCCAGTTGGACATTGGAGTTGCTAATCTTCAGGTACAATGAGCATAATTTGCATTGCTGGACCATATGCCCTCATTCTAGGCACAAAGGGATGCTGGTAGCTAAAGCCAGGTTTTGGAAATTTTACAATTTTAGATCAAAGTTATGATCTATTAAGTTGATGCTAATTTGTTAGATCTCCTCTATTGAAGAATGTAATTTCAAGCTATGGATATGAAACCGTAAGCTACCAAATTTTGGTGATTTGCAAATTTGTGAGTTTTGTTCAACCAATTATCCCAATAAAGTTTGTTTCATTCATTAGTTTCCTGTAACTGCATAATTTCTATTAACTCATGGTTGTAGCCAAATAGGATTGAACAAATGGTTCCAGTTTGGTAAGACAGATATCTAGAATAAATAAATTAAAATAATTTTTTTATGGAGTTAGTTACATTAAAAAAAACACACACACACACGCTAAAGAAATGGCAGTAAAATGAGATAGAAATGAGATACTCGGACATAAAAGGCAGGAATAAGCCCAACCTGAGGCAACTAATCCAAGCAGCAGCGTCTAAGTTAACCCAAGATATCTAACCTGAAGTGAAAATGCAAGGTGAGTTATATTGTTTGTATGTCAGTAATAGCAAAATGCAAATGAAAATGCAAGGCACTTACATATTCACGCTGTTTGTGGTCTTTTTTATTTTTGTTTTTGTTGAACTATTCACACACCTCCCTTGCGATAAAAGGCTCTATAATGGGCTGGTTTTGACTGTGTTTGTTGGTGTTCGAACCAGCCTCTCTTATTTGGTTATGCTTCATGTTATGTCCTTTAATGTTGGTGTGCTTATCGTTGTTGTTCTCGGCCATGCTCTTGGTTTTTTTGTTATTATTATTATTATTATTATTATTATTTAACAAGGTAATGAGAGGTAAATACTTGCACTGCTCTGTTTCTGATTTGTAATGGAATGATATTGTAGCTGCTTAGGCTTCGTGATTTCTTCTTATTAAGTAGAATTTCTTTTACTTTGAAGATACATTCATCAAATCTGAGAATAATACTTCCGCACCCCCCCTTCCAACTGGGAATCTGGGATTGAAAGTGGAGCATTAACAAGATAACTAAACATGTGTATCAAATTTGTACGTATATCACTGGTAATGCTAGGAATGGGGGAATCATGTTACATGATAAAACAGTAGGAATGAATACAAATACAAAGCATATCTTGTTACAACTAAAATCTACAGGTTCTCATTGGGTTTTCGAAATAAGATGTACAATGTATGTGATGCTACATCAATGGAAAGCCTCAACACATAATGTTGATAACCCTAATCTACAAAACAGTTAGTTACTAAATACAGCTGGTGGAGGAATAAAAGTGCTGCAAGATATGGATAAAAAAGGCTTTTAGAAGCATCAAATTATGCTATTGTTCATGGATGTAAAAAGATAACCTTAGCAAGTAAGCATATGCTACATGAGATTGTTCAATATAATTACGGCCTATACATACACTTAAGAAATTTATTAAATGTGGTATTTTTTTCTTAAAAAAAGGATTTTAAGCATTTGCAACCGTTTCAGCATTTGAAAATGAACAGTCTTTTTGAATTAGCATACGATGATAATCCAGGCTTAATACATAAAGCAAACAAGTCACATCAAACAAAGGCGGTGAACATGTAGAATTTACACCCAGCGAACTCGTCCAAAACTGAATCAAAAAAACTTTCAATTTGAATATCGCTAAAATTGATCCTAAAACTGTATCTAATGAAGAGCGAAATACATCATGCAAATTAATCCCAAAATTGTTGACAAAAGGGGCGGAAACGAATCATAACCACCAGCGCTAAAATTTACCCAAAATTGTTGACAAAAGGGGCGGCAATGAATCATAACCACCAGCACTAAGTATATAAGATAAATTTTGAATAAGAAAATCACGAGTTTACTTGAGTTGTTGACGATCGGCGAATTGGAGAGAAAGATATTTTTGCGGCCGGAAAATAATTCTAGGTTAGTGGACGTGTTTGGTTGGGTATTGGTATTTGGGTTTTGAATTTTTAAGTGGACCTCAAAATGATAAAAACAAAATAATCTTGTTTTGAGTTCTCTTTGTTAGGCCCATTTTCAAAAATAATAATTTTTCAAAATGAGTTTTTCAAAATGGTAAAAGAAACGCGTTTTCATTATTTTTCAAAACTAAAAACTGAAAATGGTAACCATTGCACCCTTAGTTTCTTATTGAATGTGCTGGTAATTCATGAATTTCTGCTATAGAACCAACCTTATTCTCTGATCTTGAATACATGTTAAGAGACTCTAAATTGAAGCAGAAAAAATGTTTGCTTAAAAAAATGGCAAGCACCTCCAATCAATTTGTATTATGATTGACATTTAGATAGTATATCGTAGATCTAGATGGGTTATAAAAAAGGTAATTTGGCAAAATAAATTAAACAAAGACTTGAGGTGGTTCAGCCAAAACCTGCCCACATTTGATGTCTATTTTCATTATTCTTCCAGGTACAATGTCTATTATCATTAAAACCAAAGGTTAACAACATCATATGGTTGTAATAAAAGTTGATAAAAAGGCTCATGTGTAATATTTTGCTTTTATGATTACTAAAGGTTTAGCATACGCTACTAATCATAAATGAACTAATAAAACAAGTATTCGGTACAAGTATGGTATACTGAATAATCTTCTGACAATCATTTGTAGAATGTTCCTTAGATGATGCATATGAAAGTGAAAAATATTTGGCACAGGAAATAGTAAGATAGTAATTATCCAAGGTAATGAGAAGAGTAACCTAGGAAGAAGTCTAAAATGAATCTCAATGAATTACTAAAGAAAATGGCAGCTACTTACATAACAATATTTATATATACCGTCTAACCCTCAAATTTGGAACTTGGGCTATGGTAATTTAAGGGTAAGTCGGAAATCGTACTTCCGATGGTGGTTTGGCGATTCGAGATACTGGATTTGTGAATAGATTGAGAGGATACTGAAATTGAGAAAAAATAGCAGGTGGTTTAGTTTTCTTTCTCTATCAGCTTGTTTTCGAGAAGACAAGTTTAAGAACAGTACGAAAGAGAGTTAAACAAAATAGGAAATGCAACAGAGGCCATTATTTTAAAAGCGAAGGAGTATGTGCATACAACTCAGCATTGCACACTTTCTATTTTAATTTTCAGGCCCTTCATCATAACATTTTAACTGAGTGATTGTATATCCTGACATAGCAATAGCAATGCAAACTCATGTAGCAGTTGAACTATGCTACAGGGTGACTGTATATAGTTTCCTATATAGTTACCCAATGGTTACATATATTTGACTTCTATGAAATGGAATCAACATCAAATAATTTATATCCTGACATAAATTTGATTTATAGCCTTTTGCTTAAGAAGCTCTAAGCAAAATGTCATTACATGGCTAACATTTTGCTGCCAAACTTTTACGTTGGAAGGAATATGTAAAAGATCCGTTTGCATTTTTCAACCGTGTATATCAAGTTGAAAGATCGTACCACTGCAACAAATTGACCATATTACAACAGTGGAAAACCATTGTAAATTATTTTTTACAATGGTGACGTAACCGTTGTACATTAAGAACTTGTAATAGACTAAAATCTTTTACAATTGTTTTGCACCTTTGAGACACCATTGTGATATGTATATTTTACAACTATTTTCCACTGTTGTAATAAACTTTATTATAACTGGTACACACCGTTGTTGTTATAATTTTTACAACTGTTTATAACAGTTGTGATATATTTTATTACAACTATTGTTTTACACTGTAATATATCCATATATGCATATTACTAAGAAAAGAATTCATTCAAAAATATATTATCTACAAAACTAAAGATATCAAACAAAATTAAAATATGAACCAAAACAATATAATAGTTTTTTCGAACTCTCGTTATTTTGTTTACATAATACGCTGAATTTATAAATCATATAGATAGTTTAATATATTAGTTGATCCAAGACATGATCACTCCTCTTTCGACAAAGCATGCGCTCATCCATGATTCCTATGTTTGTTGTCGTTGTCGTTGCTGCGGATAGCAATGATCTGAAGATGGTAAGGAACGACGTGAATATAGTAATGAATGAATAAATTTCGTTTATAAATCTTGTTTAATATGCAAGATAGTGCACCAACAAACTGTTTAAATGTATAAATATAGGATAATAACTCCAACATTTCCAAGTATTAAACTAGTTTACTAATTTATAAGTATTCTGGTAATTACCTACTTCTGACGCTAATCAAATAATTATTGCCAGCTTCCTTAATTATAACTTTGTCTATTGAAAAGTTTTCAACTTCAAACAACACTTTATTCTCATTTTTGTTCAGTTTATATGGTTATTCACAACTGGAGTAAGATTGACTGTGGACACCTTAGTTATCAATGCGTAATCACACAAGCTAGTGCAGTCTTGGATATGCTAAAGATAAATCAAAATAGATCGAGAAACAGACTATATTATATGTGTTATAGTCGATGGACAATTCGAATAGTCTACATAACATAATTCGTGAGATGAGCAAAGATTATCAATTAGTGGAAGATACCCTTGGCACATATTTGTTTAATCTAACATAATAATGCTTTGTAATGTATCTACAGATGAATGTCTGATTATTATTGTTACAAATAATTTTATAACAATAAAACATGTGCTAAAGTTACAGCTATGGAACTTTAACATGCCAGAACCGTGAAACTGACACTTTTCTTCTATCCTAATGGTTCACTACCAAAAGTTGGAATATAGTGCATAAGAACATGGCTTATGCACCATGGCTGAAACGACCAACAGCGAAAAACTATTGCATATTTTAGTGGAATTGTCTAAACCTGCACGCCTTGAGAGTGCTTTCTTGTACATAGGTAGTCTTTTTGGGAATTTAAAAAAACACATTGATGAGACAATGGTAACCAATGCTAAATTTGTACTTCTATATGCCATTGAAATCAATGAGTAAAAATGTATGACGTGGGAAGCATGAAGTAAATGAAGTTAAAGTGTAGTCGCAAATTATCCATGAAGAAAAATGAGGGGGGGGGGGGGGTAATTAGAGAATGGAGCAACTGTTCCACTTCAACAAATTCAAACTGAAAGACATGGCAATGATAAATCCAAGCACATATAAATCAAAATACGACATAAGAGGTGATCCATGATTTCTAAGAAATTAGAAAAGGCAAATTTTGTAATAATAATTGCAAACGCACAGATCGTGTAATATGCAAGTCAAACACATGGAGGTGTATTATATTTTATTATTTATAGTATTTCTTGGGCGAGTTAGACAAAACTTGGAGGTTGATTTGGAAAACAAAAAATGGAACTGCAAATAAAACTATTATTGAATTGAATGAGATCTGAATCTAATTGTAACAACCCGGAATTTTGGGGCCAATTTAAAATTTTTATTTTAGAAATTTTAATGGAATTAGGATATTTAAAATAATTTATTTTGAATAATAATGGCTAAATTTTTTTTATTGAAGTTAAAACAAATAAATATAATTTAATTATAAAAGGAGTTTGAAATAGCGCTGCATTTTGGGAATTTGAATTTAAGCTTTAACTTAATATACATAACTTGATAAATGTTTTAACATTAAAACGTACGTGCGTCGTATAAAATTGAGACCGACTGATTGATTCTGGCTGTGATGATTTGGTGAATTATATTCATGTTAAATATAATTTGTGTAGAAAATGAAAATCAGATTTTTATCGCATATGAATATAGGTAGAGTAGGAAATAAAAATAAAAAATTTTATTTTTATCAAAAGGATTTTTGTTAAAACTAAAATTCAATTTTGTCAAATTAGATTATTGTTAGCGAGATAAAAATATTCATGTAACCTACATTTGCCATTTATATTAGAAATTACAATTGTTATTATCGTTAGAAATTTACTTCGTTATAAAAATGATGTCATATCGTTAGAATGTACATTAGAATTAGATTGTCATCTTTATGATAAATGTTTCACTAGAATTGTCAAGGAAAAAAAATAACGTTTTATATATAGAAATGTTACATTAGTTAAAAAAGGACATTCTATATGAAATGTGACATTAGTTAAAAAAGAACATTTTGTGTATAGGAATGTTACATTAGTTAAAAAAGGGGCTTTTTGTATTAGAAAAATTACGTTAGATGAAAAATAACATTTTTTATTAGAAATGTTAAATTAGATAAAAAGGGTGACTTTTTTTTTTAGAAATGTTAAACTAGAACAAAAATGTCACTTGGTCATAAATATTATATTAGAATATATAAAGGTTATTCATGTTAGTATTAAAAGTGTCATTTATGTCGTATTATAAATGCCATGCAACATAAATGACAAAGTTTTACTTTAATTTTGGTTTTTATTTTCATTCTATTTTCTTAAATAAAATTAAGACATACAGTCTTGTTTGTTTATTTTGTTTTCAAGTTTAACATTTAATTTTGTTGTTAAAATAAAAAGGACAATTTTAACATAGTTTTTGTGGTCAAAATAAAAAGACTAAATCTTATGTTTCTTTTGTTAACAAAATAAATGACCAATTTTTATGTTGGTTTTGTCAACAAGATAAAAAGAACAATTTTTATGGACATAAATTAAAGGACAATTTTTATCTCTATTTTGCTTACTAAAATAAAAGCAAACGTTTATCTTTTTGCACAAATCAAAATACTAATTTTTATTTTGGTTTTGGAGAACATAATAGAATGCAAGTTTAACCTTTACTTTTATGTATAATATAAAATGTGAGTTTAAATATTCATTTTCATTTACAAATAAAAGTGAAGTTGGGACCTTTATTGTGACTCATCAGAACTACACCCAATTGTACTTGTGTTAAAATAGTGTGATGACGCAATTTACACCGTCGTGTTAATTTGGAATGATAATAAATGGAAATTAGATGCATGTCATTCATTGCAAGAAAAAAATATAAAGAAGGAAAAAGAATAATGAAAATGAGAATAATAATGGCCGCATGCATTTCATTTATTTCTCCTATGTTCTCTCTCTCTTCCTCTCATTTGCATATATGTCATATTTTATCCCTTTTATAAATTCAAGGAAAAATAAATAAATAAGATAAACACCTATTAAATTAAATATTATTTAATATACATATAGCCTAATATATATACGGTCAAAACTAAACCCTAATTCTTATTCCAAGCCGCCGTCATGTTCTTTATCAATGGCCATAACACTCCTAAATTCCTTTCCCCTTTACTTTGAACCCATTCAGTAAAATTCGAAATTTCCAAAGCAAAAATGAAAGAGGGTCTCGAGAGACCACCGAACTGGTGGTGGTTGCGGGCGACGGTGGCACACAATAGGGGCTCTAACGTGGTGAAGACAAATGCAATCTGAACTCATGTAGTGGCGGCGTGACGTGAATGTTTAGTGGAAAGCTTTCGGTGAGATTCTATGTTTAATTTGATTTTTTTTCTTTCGTTGTATGAAAATCATTGTATGATGTGAATGAATATGAATCTGTGATGTATGATTGAATATGGATGTTGTTGCTTGTACTGTGATTGTCAGTTGATGTTGCATATGTGGTTGATACTATTGGGTTGAGTCGAAATGGAACCTTTAATTTTGTTAAAACAAATGAAGCACGAATATTTTGTTTAGTGAAACAAGAATGAAACTTTTACTTTTGTTTGTTGTAACAAAAATAGACCTTTTTATATTTTTGGTTTATTGGAGATAAATGAAACATTTTTATATTTTATTTTGTTGAAAAACAAAAATGAAACATTTTTATATTTTATTTTGTTGAAAAACAAAAATGAAACATTCTTATATTTTATTTTGTTGAAGAACAAAATGAAACTTTTCTTTTTTTTTGTTGAAACATAGAAAGCAACTTTATTTTTTATTTTGTTTTGTCAAAAACATAATGAAACTTTATCTTTATTTTTATTTTTTTGATTTTGTTTTGAAATTAAGATAGTGTTTGACTTTTATAAAAGATTAGATTAAAGATTATTTCTTTATTTTAAAAAGGATTAAAAGGCAAAAGTTTATTTCTTTATTTTAAAGAAACTAAGATGTATAAGTTTTATCCTTTATTATAAAAAGGACTTTAATGAACAAAGTTTTGTTCTTTATTTTAATAAAGCACTTAAATGAAAAAAAAGGTTTTATTTCTTTATTTTAAAATGAATAAAATTTGTTCTTTATTTAGGAACGGATTTAAAAAGGAAATAGTTTGTATATGGGTTGTTTACATTAAATGAAATGGTATAAAGTGAATATGTTTATTGTAAATTTATTTCATTTAAAAGGGATGAAATTAGAACCGTCATACCTATTAGGTGAACATCGTTAATTGGGTATGTTATTTATGTTGTTATTTAATGCACTTGTATACACTGCCATTTACAAGCGACCTTGGCTTGTTTATGTGATTGGACGATCAATTTTAACACATTGTCCAGAAGCACCGTTTATTTTATAATATTTGAGTTGTGTTGGTTGAAACCCCACACGGGTCATGGGTTGGCATTTGAATACATGTCACCCTTGGATTTAATTAGAAAGTGCACTTTGGTTGTTGATGTTTGAAATTTGCTATGTAATAAATGTACAATTTCCGTATAATCGAATTATATGGAAATGAATGGTGTGGGTCTCATTCCAATTTTGAGTCAAACAAATAAATACGCAATTAATGCAATAAATTGGAAATTGGATTAAGGAGTTATGTATTTTACTATTTAAAAAGGATAAAATAGAAGTTTGGAATTAAAGAAATAAATTCCATTGATTACTCAATTAATAGAATTAATGGACGCTTAAATTAAGGAGGACATATCCTTGTTTATTTGGAAAGTTATAAAACAAATTTCTAGAATTGGTAAATTACATTCCAACTATAAGGAGAATTTGAAACTGGAAGATTCTGTTTTATGTTAACATTGAATTTGGAAGATGGATTTCTATACTTGACATAAATGATTGATTTAATGTTGGAATGGTAGGTTTTTAATATAACAATTAAAACCATTTTTGAAGTGATTATTATTATAGTATTATAATAATAGGGAAAAATTAATGTGTATTGAAATGGAAAGATAAGAATTTATATAAAGAGTATTTCAAGGAATGAATGATATTTTAGAGGTTTTAAAATATGAAATATTTTTAAAAATAAGATTTTTAAGAAACAATTATAATTATAAATTATAAATTGTATTTGGACACGAGGTTAGGTCACGTTTATGGCGGAAGTCTGCCCGGAACCAACCGGCATATCCAGCAGCCATAAATGTTGGGCCTAATGTGAGAGGTCCAAGTACACGAATACAATTTGGGTTTTGACTCGAGGTTAAGCCCAACTGTGGAATAAGTCTGCCCGGACCCAACCGGCATATCCAGCATCCACAAGTTGTCGGCCTAATGTGAGAAGTCTGGCCCATTATAAAACATAAATGGATTATATACAAAATTGGATTATTTAATCCATTTTAAATAGAAACATCATTTTAACCTGAATAAGTTTATTAACTTATATTATCCTTTTTATAATGAATATTAAAAGAGTTAATTTCAAAATTAATATTTTGAAAATAATGTTTTAATATGAGAAATGATATTTTGATCAGAATAAATGGTTTATTTATTTTAAAATAAATAAAAGGAATAAAAAAATGGTTTTATTATAACTACGGATTTACAATGAAATTTGAATTTGGGTTTATCGTGAATTATGTTTTAAATAACATTTATTCTTTAACCCGGATTAATGAGGGGATTAATTTCCTAATTTTTGGATTAATTATTTAATAATGACTTTGGAAGGTTAAAACGAAATAAGGTTTTAATTAAAACTTCAATTAGATTGGAGAAGAATTAAGTAAATAAATAAGAACAAGAAATTAAAACTCTTTATTTACAAATAGTGTAAATAAGGAAGAAAAAGAAGATGAAACCATTTATTTATATTTATGTAAATAAATAACAAAAGGATAAGAATATATTTATTTACACTTAGGTAAATAAATAGGAAAAATAAAATAAAAACATTTATTTACAAATAGTGTAAATAAATAAGAAAAAGAAATTAGATATATTTATTTACAATTAATGTAAATAAATATAGAAAAGTGGAAGTAAACATTTATTTACATTTAGGTAAATAAATAAGATAAAAGAATAGTAAAAACATTTATTTACAAATAGTGTAAATAAATAAGGAAAAAGCAATTGAAAACATTTATTTACATTTAGGTAAATAAATAAGGTAAAGAGAAATATTTATTTACACTTAGGTAAATAAAAAAGGAAAATAATAGAAAACGTTTATTTACAATTAGGTAAATAAATAGGAAAAAGAATACAATTTATTTACACTTAGTGTAAATAAAATGAAAGGATATATAAATTATAATTTATTTACAGTTAGTGTAAATAAAACAAAAAAGTAGTAAAATAAAATAAGTGATATTTTATCGTCATTTTAGATGCGATAAAAAGAATAAATTTTTATAATTAAAATCGCCAAACGATCTATATTTATATGTACATATATAAATATAAATTATAAATTAAACAAAACGCGCGCGGTAGTTCGCGTATCGACAATCGTAACTTTAAATAGTTATACCGAAAGATCCGACCATCGGATTTTCCCAAAACTGGAACCGTTAGGACCGCTTTGGGAAGATCTTTCCAACGATATAAACTTCATCAAAATCCAACGGTTAGTTTTTGAGATAAGTGTAAATCAAATTTGGTTGAAAACAGCGCCAGGGTCGCCCATTGACCCGAAGCGTCGTTATATTAATTTAAGTTATTTTTATTTAAATAAAAAAAGAAATAGGTCGTTATTAAATACCAATAACGATATGAAATGATTTCAAGTTATATACATATGCGAGAATCATTTGAAAAGTCCGAGTTCAATCTCATTTCAAATAATTATACGACGATCTAAGTCGAAGAGTTGAAGACGGTGATTGAAGACCGACGATCTTCACATCGAATGGATGTGTTGCTACTGAGACTCATGAGAGGAGTAGCTACCTTGAAAGGGGTTCAGTGGTGGCCGTTCGGACGTAGTGTTGATTTGTACGGATTTGACTTTCGCTCAGACCCAGAGCATAAGTTTATAAATGGAATGTATGTCTGACGTTGTAGTCCTTTATACTACATTCGTTGATCTCTGTTAATATATATCTGTTTGGTGGTTAACGCCCTTCTCTGAGACGTACGAGCTTAGAGGTTATATATTGGTAGAAATCAATGGTGTGGTATGGATTGACAATGTGGCATGCCAAGATGCATGAATCAAGGCTTTTGTTGAAAAGCAGGCCTTGTGGTCGATGATCAAAGCACGGTCTGTTTAGGTGTAGCTTTGTGTATAGCGTGACTTCGCGAGCCTCACACCCCGGTATGAGTCAAAAACAGGATACGGACCGTAGGGAGTGCACACGTTTCTTTCTAGCTAGAGTGTTGTCAGGGACCTACCAGCGCTGACATTTTACTCATTGTGGATGATGGATTTTGAGGTACCTCGTGTTTTATAGGCCGTTGGTGGTCATACTATAGGTCCAAAGGGACCGGGAAACGTGTGTTCAGGCATAACTAATCCATACACATATGTGTGGACCGGCCCTACCGCTTCCAAGGGTTCACTGCGGGGGATCCTGAGGCATTTGCTAGAGTGTCTCGAATCGGAGAGGAGCTTGCCCCTAGCCTCGACTCATGATGGAATCCAAATTTCCAATACGACCTTGCGGTTTTGATTGTATAACTAGTATGGCGACATGATATATGGTACCCATGCCGCCTAGGATTGATACATTTACTTTGAATTGTTTTTAAAACATACACACACTAATAATAATATCGGTTTAACGTATTTATCATCTTTTGATCATTATAAGGAAAAACCCTATCCTCTGGTGTGCGTTGCATTGTGTGATGGGACTTGGGTCTTATAATGGTTTCATTTTTCTAAAAAGGCATTGTGTTATTTCTCGATTTACTTTATTTTATGCACTGGCAATCCATAGGAGTAAACCCGTTCCGCGAAAGCGGCGTGGTCCTTGGATTTGTCTTATTAGTTATATTAGTTTAGAATTCTCACACCAGTCCCATGACTGACTCGTAGTTTGTTTCACTTTGCAAACTCGGGTGCCCTCTTTTCTACACAGGCAGTCGAGTAGCCTTTTTGCAGATATCTATCTCTTTAGCAGGTTTCTGGATCAAAGCCTAAAGCTGTGTTCAGAGCATAGAAGTCTTTCGCTGTTTAATGTATTTAAATCTGTTGTAATTAATCTTCCGCTGTAATATATTTATTCGATGTACTCTGTACTCTGATGTAACGTTATTATGATGTTATAAAAGTCTTTTGTTATTTGTTCTGATGTTGTTGTATTCCCAAAGTTAAAGTATTCGAAGATTTCCAACCTTTGGGTCAGACCTGTGTGGTTTATGGTCGATTCAAAGAGCGGGAATTTCCGGGTCTTTACAGGTGGTATCAGAGCTCTGGATAGCTCAAAATCTTTGGGGTACAACTCGTTAGAACTAAACAAAAGACTCATCAGAGATTGGATTAGTAATATCCAATAAGAATACTCATTAGAGATAGGATCAGTAGTATCCTAGAATGAGAAAACTCGTTAGAGATGGGGTTAGCAATGCCCTAGAATGAGTTAAGAGTAATAAGTTCATAATTAACGTATTTTGATTATATATATAATCCAATATTTGGAAATATAATTTTTGAATATATAAAAGCTATATATTTGATAAGTTAGTCCACAATTGAAATTAATAAAAGTAAAATTGAAATTTAGTTAATAAATTAAACAACTTATAGCTTAGTTCCTTTTCGAGGACGAAAAGATTTTAAGTGGGGGAGACTGTAACAACCCGGAATTTTATAGCCAATTTAAAATTTTTATTTTAGAAATTTTAATGGATTTAGGATATTTAAAATAATTTATTTTGAATAATAATGGCTAAAAATTTTATTTTATTTTAATCGAAGTTAAAACAAATAAATTTAATTTAATTATAAAAGGAGTTTGAAATAGCGCTGCATTTTGGGAATTTGAATTTAAGCTTTAACTTAATATACATAACTTGATAAATGTTTTAACATTAAACCGTATGTGCGTTGTATAAAATTGAGACCGACTGATTGATTCTGGCTGTGATGATTTGGTGAATTATATTCATGTTAAATATAATTTGTGTAGAAAATGAAAATCAGATTTTTATCGCATATGAATATAGGTAGAGTAGGAAATAAAAATAAAAAAATTTATTTTTATCAAAAGGATTTGTGTTAAAACTAAAATTCAATTTTGTCAAATTAGATTATTGTTAGCGAGATAAAAATATTCATGTAACCTACATTTTCCATTTATATTAGAAATTACAATTGTTATTATCGTTAGAAATTTACTTCGTTATAAAAATGATGTCATATCGTTAGAATGTACATTAGAATTAGATTGTCATCTTTATGATAAATGTTTCACTAGAATTGTCAAGGAAAAAAAAATAACGTTTTATATATAGAAATGTTACATTAGTTAAAAAAGGACATTCTATATGAAATGTGACATTAGTTAAAAAAGAACATTTTGTGTATAGGAATGTTACATTAGTTAGAAAAGGGGCATTTTATATTAGAAAAATTACGTTAGATGAAAAATAACATTTTTTATTAGAAATTTTAAATTAGATAAAAAGGGTCACTTTTTTTTTAGAAATGTTAAACTAGAACAAAAATGTCACTTGGTCAGAAATATTATATTAGAATATATAAAGGTTATTCATGTTAGTATTAAAAGTGTCATTTATGTCGTATTATAAATGCCATGCAACATAAATGACAAAGTTTTACTTTAATTTTGGTTTTTATTTTCATTCTATTTTCTTAAATAAAATTAAGACATACAGTCTTGTTTGTTTATTTTGTTTTCAAGTTTAACATTTAATTTTGTTGTTAAAATAAAAAGGACAATTTTAACATAGTTTTTGTGGTCAAAATAAAAAGACTAAATCTTATGTTTCTTTTGTTAACAAAATAAAATGACCAATTTTTATGTTGGTTTTGTCAACAAGATAAAAAGAACAATTTTTATGGTCATAAATTAAAGAACAATTTTTATCTCTATTTTGCTTACTAAAATAAAAGCAAACGTTTATCTTTTTGCACAAATCAAAATACTAATTTTTATTTTGGTTTTGGAGAACATAATAGAATGCAAGTTTAACCTTTACTTTTATGTATAATATAAAATGTGAGTTTAAATATTCATTTTCATTTACAAATAAAAGTGAAGTTGGGACCTTTATTGTGACTCATCAGAACTACACCCAATTGTACTTGTGTTAAAATAGTGTGATGACGCAATTTACACCGTCGTGTTAATTTGGAATGATAATCAATGGAAATTAGATGCATGTCATTCATTGCAAGAAAAAAATATAAAGAAGGAAAAAGAATAATGAAAATGAGAATACTAATGGCCGCATGCATTTCATTTATTTCTCCTATGTTCTCTCTCTCTTCCTCTCATTTGCATATATGTCATATTTTATCCCTTTTATAAATTCAAGGAAAAAAAATAAATAAGATAAACACCTATTAAATTAAATATTATTTAATATACATATAGCCTAGTATATATACGGTCAAAACTAAACCCTAATTCTTATTCCAAGCCGCCGTCATGTTCTTTATCAATGGCCATAACACTCCTAAATTCCTTTCCCCTTTACTTTGAACCCATTCAGTAAAATTCGAAATTTCCAAAGCAAAAACGAAAGAGGGTCTCGAGAGAGCACCGAACTGGTGGTGGTTGCGGGCGACGGTGGCACACAATAGGGGCTCTAACGTGGTGAAGACAGATGCAATCTGAACTCCTGTAGTGGCGGCGTGACGTGAATGTTTAGTGGAAAGCTTTCGGTGAGATTCTATGTTTAATTTGATTTTTTTTTTCTTTCGTTGTATGAAAATCATTGTATGATGTGAATGAATATGAATCTGTGATGTATGCTTGAATATGGATGTTGTTGCTTGTACTGTGATTGTCAGTTGATGTTGCATATGTGGTTGATACTATTGGGTTGAGTCGAAATGGAACCTTTAATTTTGTTAAAACAAATGAAGCACAAATATTTTGTTTAGTGAAACAAGAATGAAACTTTTACTTTTGTTTGTTGTAACAAAAATAGACCTTTTTATATTTTTGGTTTATTGGAGATAAATGAAACATTTTTATATTTTATTTTGTTGAAAAACAAAAATGAAACATTTTTATATTTTATTTTGTTGAAAAACAAAAATGAAACATTCTTATATTTTATTTTGTTGAAGAACAAAATGAAACTTTTCTTTTTGTTTGTTGAAACATAGAATGCAACTTTATTTTTTATTTTGTTTTGTTAAAAACATAATGAAACTTTATCTTTATTTTTATTTTTTTTGATTTTGTTCTGAAATTAAGATAGTGTTTGACTTTTATAAAAGATTAGAATAAAGATTATTTCTTTATTTTAAAAATGATTAAAAGGTAAAAGTTTATTTCTTTATTTTAAAGAAACTAAGATGTATAAGTTTTATCCTTTATTATAAAAAGGACTTTAATGAACAAAGTTTTGTTCTTTATTTTAATAAAGGACTTAAATGAAAAAAAAAGGTTTTATTTCTTTATTTTAAAATGAATAAAATTTGTTCTTTATTTAGGAACGGATTTAAAAAGGAAATAGTTTGTATATGGGCTGTTTACATTAAATGAAATGGTATAAAGTGAATATGTTTATTGTAAATTTATTTCATTTAAAAGGGATGAAATTGGAACCGTCGTACCTATTAGGTGAACATCGTTAATTGGGTATGTTATTTATGTTGTTATTTAATGCACTTGTATACACTGCCATTTACAAGCGACCTTGGCATGTTTATGTGATTGGACGATCAATTTTAACACATTGTCCAGAAGCACCGTTTATTTTATAATATTTGAGTTGTGTTGGTTGAAACCCCACACGGGTCATGGGTTGGCATTTGAATACACGTCACCCTTGGATTTAATTAGAAAATGCACTTTGGTTGTTGATGTTTGAAATTTGCTATGTAATAAATGTACAATTTCCGTATAATCGAATTATATGGAAATGAATGGTGTGGGTCTCATTCCAATTTTGAGTCAAACAAATAAATACGCAATTAATGCAATAAATTGGAAATTGGATTAAGGAGTTATGTATTTTACTATTTAAAAAGGATAAAATAGAAGTTTGGAATGAAAGAAATAAATTCCATTGATTACTCAATTAATAGAATTAATAGACGCTTAAATTAAGGAGGACATATCCTTGTTTATTTGGAAAGTTATAAAACAAATTTCTAGAATTGGTAAATTACATTCCAACTATAAGGAGAATTTGAAACTGAAAGATTCTGTTTTATGTTAACATTAAATTTGGAAGATGGATTTCAATACTTGACATAAATGATTGATTTAATGTTGGAATGGTAGGTTTTTAATATAACAATTAAAACCATTTTTGAAGTGATTATTATTATAGTATTATAATAATAGGGAAAAATTAATGTGTATTGAAATGGAAAGATAATAATTTATATAAAGAGTATTTCAAGGAATGAATGATATTTTAGAGGTTTTAAAATATGAAATATTTTTAAAAATAAGATTTTTAAGAAACAATTATAATTATAAATTATAAATTGTATTTGGACACGAGGTTAGGTCACGTTTATGGTGGAAGTCTGCCCGGAACCAACCGGCATATCCAGCAGCCATAAATGTTGGGCCTAATGTGAGAGGTCCATGTATACGAATACAATTTGGGTTTTGACTCGAGGTTAAGCCCAACTGTGGAATAAGTCTGCCCGGACCCAACCGGCATATCCAGCATCCACAAGTTGTAGGCCTAATGTGAGAAGTCTGGCCCATTATAAAACATAAATGGATTATATAACGAATTGGATTATTTAATCCATTTTAAATAGAAACATCATTTTAACCTGAATAAGTTTATTAACTTATATTATCCATTTTATAATGAATATTAAAAGAGTTAATTTCAAAATTAATATTTTGAAAATAATGTTTTAATATGAGAAATGATATTTTGATCAGAATAAATGGTTTATTTATTTTAAAATAAATAAAAGGAATAAAAAAAATGGTTTTATTATAACTACGGATTTACAATGAAATTTGAATTTGGGTTTATCGTGAATTATGTTTTAAATAACATTTATTCTTTAACCCGGATTAATGAGGGGATTAATTTCCTAATTTTTGGATTAATTATTTAATAATGACTTTGGAAGGTTAAAACGAAATAAGGTTTTAATTAAAACTTTAATTAGATTGGAGAAGAATTAAGTAAATAAATAAGAACAAGAAATTAAAACTCTTTATTTACAAATAGTGTAAATAAGGAAGAAAAAGAAGATGAAACCATTTATTTATATTTAGGTAAATAAATAACAAAAGGATAAGAATATATTTATTTACACTTAGGTAAATAAATAGGAAAAATAAAATAAAAACATTTATTTACAAATAGTGTAAATAAATAAGAAAAAGAAATTAGATATATTTATTTACAATTAATGTAAATAAATATAGAAAAGTGGAAGTAAACATTTATTTACATTTAGGTAAATAAATAAGATAAAAGAATAGTAAAAACATTTATTTACAAATAGTGTAAATAAATAAGGAAAAAGCAATTGAAAACATTTATTTACATTTAGGTAAATAAATAAGGTAAAGAGAAATATTTATTTACACTTAGGTAAATAAATAAGGAAAAGAATAGAAAACGTTTATTTACAATTAGGTAAATAAATAGGAAAAAGAATACAATTTATTTACACTTAGTGTAAATAAAATGAAAGGATATATAAATTATAATTTATTTACAGTTAGTGTAAATAAAACAAAAAAGTAGTAAAATAAAATAAGTGATATTTTATCGTCATTTTAGATGCGATAAAAAGAATAAATTTTTATAATTAAAATCGCCAAACGATCTATATTTATATGTACATATATAAATATAAATTATAAATTAAACAAAACGCGCGCGGTAGTTCGCGTATCGACAATCGTAACTTTAAATAGTTATACCGAAAGATCCGACCATCGGATTTTCCCAAAACTGGAACCGTTAGGACCGCTTTGGGAAGATCTTTCCAACGATATAAACTTCATCAAAATCCAACGGTTAATTTTTGAGATAAGTGTAAATCAAATTTGGTTGAAAACAGCGCCAGGGTCGCCTATTGACCCGAAGCGTCGTTATATTAATTTAAGTTATTTTTATTTAAATAAAAATAGAAATAGGTCGTTATTAAATACCAATAACGATATGAAATGATTTCAAGTTATATATATATATGCGAGAATCATTTGAAAAGTCCGAGTTCAATCTCATTTCAAATAATTATACGACGATCTAAGTCGAAGAGTTGAAGACGGTGATTGAAGACCGACGATCTTCACATCGAATGGATGTGTTGCTACTGAGACCCATGAGAGGAGTAGCTACCTTGAAAGGGGTTCAGTGGTGGCCGTTCGGACGTAGTGTTGATTTGTACGGATTTGACTTTCGCTCAGACCCAGAGCATAAGTTTATAAATGGAATGTATGTCTAACGTTGTAGTCCTTTATACTACATTCATTGATCTCTGTTAATATATATCTGTTTGGTGGTTAACGCCCTTCTCTGAGACGTACGAGCTTAGAGGTTATATATTGGTAGAAATCAATGGTGTGGTATGGATTGACAATGTGGCATGCCAAGATGCATGAATCAAGGCTTTTGTTGAAAAGCAGGCCTTGTGGTCGATGATCAAAGCACGGTCTGTTTAGGTGTAGCTTTGTGTATAACATGACTTCACGAGCCTCACACCCCGGTATGAGTCAAAAACGGGATACGGACCGTAGGGAGTGCACACGTTTCTTTCTAGCTAGAGTGTTGTCAGGGACCTACCAGCGCTGACATTTTACTCATTGTGGATGATGGATTTTGAGGTACCTCGTGTTTTATAGGCCGTTGGTGGTCATACTATAGGTCCAAAGGGACCGGGAAACGTGTGTTCAAGCATAACTAATCCATACACATATGTGTGGACCGGCCCTACCGCTTCCAAGGGTTCGCTGCGGGGGATCCTGAGGCATTTGCTAGAGTGTCTCGAATCGGAGAGGAGCTTGCCCCTAGCCTCGACTCATGATGGAATCCAAATTTCCAATACGACCTTGCGGTTTTGATTGTATAACTAGTATGGCGACATGATATATGGTACCCATGCCGTCTAGGATTGATACATTTACTTTGAATTGTTTTTAAAACATACACACACTAATAATAATATCGGTATAACGTATTTATCATCTTTTGATCATTATAAGGAAAACCCCTATCCTCTGGTGTGCGTTGCATTGTGTGATGGGACTTGGGTCTTATAATGGTTTCATTTTTCTAAAAAGGCATTGCGTTATTTCTCGATTTACTTTATTTTATGCACTGGCAATCCATAGGAGTAAACCCGTTCCGCGAAAGCGGCGTGGTCCTTGGATTTGTCTTATTAGTTATATTAGTTTAGAATTCTCACACCAGTCCCATGACTGACTCGTAGTTTGTTTCACTTTGCAAACTCGGGTGCCCTCTTTTCTACACGGGTAGTCGAGTAGCCTTTTTGCAGATATCTATCTCTTTAGCAGCATTCTGGATCAAAGCCTAAAGCTGTGTCCAGAGCATAGAAGTCTTTCGCTGTTTAATGTATTTAAATCTGTTGTAATTAATCTTCCGCTATTATATATTTATTCGATGTACTCTGTACTCTGATGTAACGTTATTATGATGTTATAAAAGTCTTTTGTTATTTGTTCTGATGCTGTTGTATTCCCAAAGTTAAAGTATTCGAAGATTTCCAACCTTTGGGTCAGACCTGTGTGGTTTATGGTCGATTCAAAGAGCGGGAATTTCCGGGTCTTTACACTAATCAAATCTATATTCAATCTAATATAACCTAGGAAAGCAATAAAAAAGAGAACAGAAATTAAAATTGCAGAAATTAGATAATAAACAGAAAATAAAATTAAAATTGCCATTGGATCTAATCAGACAACCAATTACTAATGAAAATAAGTGCAAAATACAACTAGTACTCTACCAAACCTAATTGTGTAGATGACACTAGTTGCTAATAAAATAAAAATGTAGAAAAGTAAAAGAAAACTTTGTTAATGGAGAAAAGAAGTACAGAATAATAGACGGCTGTTTACAATGGATACAAGGTGCATTTATAGGAATGTTGACTTGTCTCCATGAGAATAATTGGGCCAAGAATAAATCTCTTGAATATCTTTGCTTACAAATAAAAAAGACATGGCAGAATGGTTGAGATATTCAATGCAGATTTCCTCTCCTGATTAGTGTCACATGGAAGATTGATTGGTTTTTTCTTGGTAGTAATTCAATTAAATATTTTTCTAAATGACAGTTGAAAAATGAATGATTTGAATTAATATCCTTGAGAAGAATATGCTTATTCCTGAAATGTTTATTAGTGTATGTCATATATATATATATATAATACTAGTCCATATATTCTTCAGAACAAAGGAGGTTGTGTGAATGTTCCTTTCTTTAGTAAAAAGAGGGCTTATCGGGAATCGAACTCAGATCTCTTTGAACAAATTTATATGTCTTTACCAGTGGGCTACAACTTTATGATTGAAAACTTGTTGATATGGAAAAGTAGTTTTTCTTTGCAATTGGCCTTTAATTGAAGTGAAGGAGACAATTATTGAACCTATGAAAACACACGAAAAAATAGCCAAAGAAATATTTATTATTTACAAAAAATAAAATATAAGAGCATAAAATAAACACATTTCGGTGCTAATCAAATACCCCCACACTTATCTTATACTCGTCCTCAATTAAAAAGAAAGAAAAATAGAAAAATAAAAAGCTAAACTAGATAGGTCACACTTTCGTAGGAAACACGATTGCATTAAACGTATGTAACAAGTCGTTAAACCCCTAGGTGTCCCTAGTAGGACAAGTGGTGTCTCATGAGGGTTTTCAGTGGATACTACTCACAATATCCAAATGCATAATGTTATGATTCTAATGCAACTATATGAATGCAATGGACATATGCAAATGAAAAAAAAAAATGAAAACACGACTTATCTCCAAAAAGTGGTACAACAAATTAATTAACAATTTCTAGTCAATTGATTTTACTTTAGATACCTCAACTAGTCACAAATTTTCAATGTAAAGTTTTCAAATGTTATGTTCTAGTTTGGACAATTGGTTCGGTTGATAATATAGTGCAACCATGAAATAAATTCTTAGTTTGCTTGTCACAGTTCGCAAAGTGGTATTCTAATTTCCTTGTGTATGACTAGTCAAATCGATAAGGTCAAGAAGTGCTTGGGCATCATTGCTTATTCTCTATCTTTATAAAAATTAAAATTTATGATTAATTACATACACCTAGCTTAAAAAACAAGGTATGTCACCCATGATAGATGGAACAGACCTTGGCGGATTGTGCAGACCAACGATGACTTTGTCAACAAGGTGTCGGTAATCCTTAGGTGTCCAACTCATAAAATGAGACAAAGATATACCGACGTTGACTTTGTCAACAACACCTCGGATAGAGCTTGGCGGGTTTGCACACCAACGCTAGATTTACAAGCAATGTTGGATACTTTTAGATTATTATTATTATTATTATTGAAAATATAAGAACAACAGAGATTACATGAATTCAACTTAACACAACTTAGTTTTAAAGATCCGAAAAGCCAATATAAGTATTTTAAGTCCTCGACTCGCACCAGTTACACTATTATCCCTCAAATTTCAACTTTTCATTATATTTCTTATCTGATCTTAGTTGAAAGAAAAAAAATACTATCAACTGATTAACAATCATTAACTTATTTTATTGTATCAATCTAAAATGAGTTGTATTTCAAAAATAAGGGTATGCTACTACGATCTAAATTGTATGATGGTCCAATCTAAATGCATGAAAATGAAAAAGAAAAAGGAAAAATAAAAATAAAAAGGATGCAATGCAGACCCTCCCCCCTCACACTTAGACAAAACAATGTCCACACTGTAAACGTTTCCTAAATTTGAAAGAAAGTACCCAAAGATGAATGAGTTGCAAAATTATTTGTACAATGAAATGAAGTTTAGCCACTATATGTGAATGAAATCATATGAAAAATGAAATCTATGATGATGATGAGTATTATGTGAAAAATGGGATTTTCTTTTCCCCTTATACTTGCCTCTATCGAAAGTGATGTATGATGATTTCGTATCTGATTTCTGTTGTAAAGGAGGCATGTCAATAACTTTTGAATTCAAAATCTTCCCTGTGCAAATTTAGTTGTGACAGTGATTTATACCAATCAGACGAAAATGATCATAATCCTATAAATTTAAGTTTTCACTCACAATTTCGTTCGATGGTAAGGAATTAGGATTATCTTTGAGACGTTCCATATATTCGTTATCATCATTTAGAAGTTTAAGTTCGTCTTCGAAAAGTTCTTCGAAAGACATCATGGACAATTCTATTGAAGTATGAGAGACTTTCTGAAATGCTAAATCTTTTGTGTCATCAACAATGGTTTCTATCATGTCGACTTGCCGTGTTTTAGAATTTTGGTCATTCGAAGAAAAAGGTGTTGACATGGAAAGGGAAGGAGGTAAAGGTATTGAAGATGGGTTGTTGGGATTGCCAACATTCAAAGAAGAGATATTATCGGGGTTGCCAACATCAGAAGAAGAGATGTTGGGATTGCCATCATTCGAAGAAGATGGATATTTGGAAGGTTCAGACGAATGGGCCATGGTTACCATCGGAAGAGCATCAAGATTTTGATTTTGAGGTTGGAATTGAAGGGTTAAGGGGATTGCTGACATTATTCTCAGTCGTTTTTCCAAGCATAAGATTGGTGACTGGGTTGACCAAATTATAGCTTTCATGCTCATTTGGCAACTCATCCTCATACAATCCAAAAAATTCATATTCATTTAAATCCTTCTCCAATTTTGAGTTTTCGAAAAATTCGAAGTTTTTATTCTGTTCAATTTCTAAAATTTCAAGTTTCTCGCAGTTTGAAAAAGAAACATCAAAATCCGAGCTTAAATCTTTTTCTTGAAAAGAGTTGAAATCCAAATCACTTATTATATTTTAAACAACTTTGTTAACGATATTTTTCGTCAACACCCAAATTACAGAATGTAATATGTGTATCTACGAAGTTTGTAGCGGCCGTGACTCAGACTCCTCAGGCAATAATCCTGGGTCCGGGATGGATAGGATCCTGAACCATGACAACTTCCCTGTATATTTCAATGAGAAGAAAACAGGCTAACGCCTCCTGTGAGTTCATAGATGAGAGCCTCGTAATATTCGCTAACTTCGATGACTCCTTTGTACTAGGCCTTCCTGAGGGAGGTGTTCGAATTACAACGGAGATCAAACTAGGAACTCATACGCATTTTTGTCACATCGATGCTTGGGGAAATGTTAGGCTCTGTATGAGGACATGGATCAATCATGGTGATTCTGTAAGGTGAAGAGAAATGGGGTTTCATATCTCTACAAAGTCCCCTTTCTTAACTGCTGGAGCACCTTGATTGATCCCCTCATCAGAAATATCAGAGCTAACTCCCTGTTTCATCATTATGAAACTACAAGATTATCAAATCATAGGATGTATGGGACTCCAACTTCTCCATTTATAAATTGCAAATATATTACAAGAAATGATGATTTTCTCCCCTAGAGAAAGGAGGATCTTGATTGAGAAATGAAAGGTTTGTCCCCTTTTATGGAGTATCTGGAGTTCTATTCATATTGAATCTGGTGCCTTTCCGTCGATAGGTCGTTGGGCCTAGGCGATCCCTATCGGCCGCCTTTTTCCTTGATTTTAGGTATCAGCTTGTTGATCCTCCTTGCAGTGTTGTTTATAGCTTTCGATGGGATGGCCCCAGGTGAATTGGGCTTCCTTCAAGACGGAAAGGACTTATTGCTGTAGCAGATTGCGGGGGCATTTCGGATGTCTTTGCGAATGCTCTCAATGTCGGTCTTTTGCCGTGGGCTTTCGGATGTAGGTTTTCGGCTTTATTGTGGGTACTCGAAGGGGCTTGCCCTCGTGCCTTACGTACACGTCTGCCGATTTAGAACCGTTGATGGTTCAGGTACAAGGTGGACTAGTGCAAGTGGCCCGTATCCTTGCTCGAGTCTCAGATTTACCTCCTAGTTTAACACTCGAGAGGGTATCTTTAGGTGGTACTTGTGCCATTGACGGAAGTAACTCCTTTCTATATCTATTAAGCCATTCTTCGAGGATTGGTTCCAAATCATCTTGATGTTACACCCCAATGCTCTTCCTCTTCTAATGTGTTGGTGTCCATCAGTTGATTCTTTACTGGTAGACTTCGTCAGACGGACCTTTGCTGGTACCTGGTAGGTTTCGGGCCCCCTTTTTCTTCAGAGGAGGTATCGGCCTAAATAGCTTTCAAATTCCTTATTCCCCTCTTCTATTTACTTAACATCCCTTCACCTGCTATTTTGCGCTAAGGCAATTTTTGTAGTAACATTCCCCACCCCCCCCCCTTATGAAGGGGTGTTTTCAACTTTTCAAGTCAAGCTTCATTCGCCTAGTCCTCGCATGTTTGATTGCCAATTACCTTCCAATGCTGATCCATGCCGTGGATTTCGCCAAAGAGATATGCTTTCCATGTTATGCGGAGGAATGAAGTGTCCTAGATTCCGGTTTTGGTGGAGGATTGAGGACCTGTTCTGATGATGATGTTGAGTCGAACATCATCCAGGTTCAAACGAGACGAGATGGAAGAGATGAATTTACCCAGATTTGGGAACCTAAGGGTTGAAGGTCGGGAACCTCTCGGTTTTAGTGGGTGGCCGAATCCACTCAGATTCGGGTGTTTTGAGGTCCAGAAGCCCTCTCGGCGTTAATGATGGGCCGAATCTATTTAGATTCAGGTATTAGTATGGGGAACCGGAATCTTCTCCAGCATTGATAAAATGTCGAATCGACCCAGATTCGGTATGAATGTAGGAAATTAGGACCTCTTCCGATATTAATGGGCACCAAATTGATCCAGACTCGGGTATCAGCGTAGAGGACTGAAACTTCTTTCGGTATTGAGAGAACGCCGAATCGACCCAGATTTGGGTATTAGCATAGGAAACCGAAACCTCTTTTGGTATTAAGAGGACGTCGAAACCTCTTTTGGTATTAGGAGGACACTGAATTGACCCAGATTCGGGTATTAACATAGAGAACCGAAACCTCTTTCGGTATTAAGGGAGCGCCGAATCGACCCAGATTCGGGTACTAGTATAGAGAACCGAAACATTTTCGGTATTAAGGGAGCACCGAATCGACCCAGATTCGGGTATTAGCTTAGAGAACCAAAACATCTTTCGGTATTAAGGGAGTGTCGAATCGACCCAGATTCGGGTACTAGCATAGAGAACCGGAACCTCTTTATGTATTAAGGGAGCGCCAAATCGACCCAGAATCAGATATTAGCATAGAGAACCGAAACCTCATTCGGTACTTAGGGAGCACCGAATCGACCCAGGTTTGGGTATTTAGCATAGAGAACCAAAACCTCTTTCGGTTTTAAGAGGACGAGTATCCCCTTTGAATTTGAATTTGGAAGCATAGGTTGTATGTGCTTCTTGAGCCTCCCCCTGGGCTCTTGTAGTCAAAGCAGAGGATGTATGTGCTTTGTTGGCCACTCTCTAGGCCTGTGCAACCGGTTCGCTTGGCTAGCTTATCCACAAGCAGGGCCCAAGGACTTACCCGACCTCCCTCCAGGAGGCGCCTCATCCTGACCATCGTAGGCGATGATAAGGGCTTAGAAACTTAGACGGGGACATCGTAGGCATAGAACTAAGGCTTACTCTTTTGACGCTCTACACGGGCCATCGTAGGCACTGGTAGAGGCTTATACGCCACCCCCCTCCAAGGGGTGCCCTATCCTGATCATCATAGGCATTTATAGGGGTTTGCATTCCCTTCTGTGGGTAACGCAGAACATAAGAAAAGGTAGGACGTGCTCTTCTTGGAGCAGAGGTTGGACATGCTTAGTTCGAGCAGAGGCAGGGCATACTCTTCTACGAGCAGAGGGAGGGCATGCTAATTTTTAGATGCACCGCCACGACCATTTCTAGGGTGAAACGGCGGCTTACGCTTTCGATGCTTTAACCCTTCCCCCTCTAGCTTGGGCAAGGAGAAAGACTAACACAATCATCCCCCCTTCGGGGGGAGGTCTTGCCCCGGCCAAATTAGCGATGGCGAGGGATTCAATCCTTTTCCAGCTCGGCGCCCTTTTGGGTTTCTCACGAGCTATCGGGAGGGTTTCCATACCTCTAGTTATACGACGATTTCTTGGGAAAAGGTTCTTATCCTTTATTCCTTTATGGTTGGAAAATATGGCCTCAAATGTTCTGAGTTCCATGTCCTTGGAACAAGATCGTCGTTGGGCCTGCACAGCGGATATGTTCCAGGTATGATTTCTTAGTGGATAATCAGGGGTCCTTCCCAATTCAGGCCGAGAGGACCATCAACAAGATCTTTGGTGTTAGCCATTACTCTTCATAGTACTAATTCTCCCTTAGCGAAGGTTCTAGCTTTGACCTTCGAATTGTAATATTTTGTGATTCTTCTTTGGTATTCGGTGGTTCTGACTGCAGCTTCATCTCTTAGTTCCTGTATCAAATCTAATGACTCCTTTCTTAATTCCTGATTGGGGTTAAAAGCATAATATATTCTTCGATGTGACAGAACTTCAACCTCAATCGGAAGCATGGCCTCGCAACCGTAAGTCAAGGAAAAGGGGGTATGTCCTGTGGCTATTTTAGCGGAAGTTCTATATGCCCATAGCACCAAAGGCAATTTGAGACGACCCCGAACCCCGTACTGACGGTGGCAAGGGTAATCTTTGGAATATAACACATAAACAGATAACAACATAACATAATTAAATAAATACACCAGGTAATGCATAATAGAATATACTGGATAAACGTAATCATCAGAGTTACACAGTATACAGGATTATACTTAGTACAAATAAAGTTCAACTATACATAAATGTCTACAGCGGAAAACAAACATAATGTACAATAGGAGCTGAACAGCATAAAAAGAGATAAATGATAGAATCCATCTTCAGCTCCAGCTATCCAGAGAAAGCCAGCTAGAACCTGAATACAAGGCTGCCCGTGTAGAAAGAGGGGCACCCGAGTTTGAAAGTGAAACAAACTACGAGTCAGTCATGGGACTGGTATGAGAAATCTACTCAACACATTTAATATATGGCTAATCACAGGACCACGCCACTTTCGTGGAACGGGTTTACTCCATTGGATTGCCAGTGCTTTAAAACAAATCTTTCTTTTAAAACATCGCAATTCTTTTTATAAAAATGAAGCCATTATAAGACTCAGTTCCCATCACACAATGCAACGCAAACCGGAGGATAGAGTTTTTACCTTATAATGGCCAAGATATGTTTGATACGAATAAAACAAAAACATTTGATATTACTACTAGTGTTTATATGTTTCCAAAACAATTTCAAATCATAAGTATCAATCATAGACGGCATTAATGCCTCATACCACTATGTCGCCATATATAGGTATACAATCAAAACCGCACAGTCACGTATTGGGAAATTGGATTTCCGTCATGAACCAAGGCAAAAGATAGTCCTTACCGAATTCGAGACAATCTAGCCCATGTCTCAGGGTCAGAGCTCGAGTGACCCTTTGGAGCGACAGGGCCGGTCCACCGATGTGGATTAAAATTCCTAAACACTATGTTTCCCCACCCTATAGGGCGTAAATGAGCCAACGAATGACTCCATCGGTCCCGGATCGACCGATATATCCGAGGCGCCTCGCTATCCATCATCCACATAAGTAAAATGTCAGGCCGTGTAAAAACACCAACACAACTCCTAACTAGAAAGAAACGCATGCCCTCCCTGAGGTCCTTCTCCCGTTTCTGGTTCATACCGGGGTGTGAGGCTCACAAATTCACGTTATACACAAAGCTACGCCACACGGGCGGTGCTTTGATCATCAATCTCAAGACTTTGCTTTTCAACAAAAGCCCTGATCACTGCATCTTAGCATGTCACACAAGCAATTCACACCATGCAACTGATGGCTATCAATCACATAGAATCAATTCCAATGTTAGACACACAATCCATTTACAAGTCCATTCTGGGTCGGAACGAAACCGGAGGCACTATATACCTCGCATATCCATCGATCTCAACGTACGTCCTGACGATCACCACTCATTATCCATATTTCGAGATGCCTCCAAATCAGGACATCGGTTACCATCCAAATAAGGTGAAGATCGGTCTTCGACCACCGTCTTCATCTTCAATTACTTATCGTCGATTCAGTTATTCGGAATGGGATAAACCCGGTCTTTCTGAGCAACTCGCGCATATAATAAACAAGTGCCACAAAAACACACGTACGCATCATTTCAATTCATTAGTCGCTAACCGTAAATCAGTAAGAGAACGATTTCCCAAATATTAACCCCGAAGGCCGAAACACCCAGGAAACCATTCGACTTAACCAACCTTCAGTTAGTTTCTAAATTTCACATCCATATCATTTATAATATTTTATAACGATTTATCGCTATTTTTATTTATTTTAAAATAGTCAATTTGTTCAAAACGACGCTTCGGCCATAACGCGGCCATGGCACTGTTTTTCTTCAGATTTGATTTACACATATCTGAAAATCTAACCGTTGGATTATCACTAAATTTATATCATTAGAAATATCTTTTCAAAACGAATCCAACGGTTCCAGTTTCGGGAAAATCCGACGGTCGGATCTCCCGGTATAATCGTTTGAAGTTTCGATTTCAAAATACGAACTGCAGCGTCGTTATTCGATTTAATATAATTATATATATATATATATGTATATATATATATATATATAATCGATTCTGGCGTTGTTTTTCTTCAGATTTGAATTAAACATTCCAGACAATCCAACCGTTGGATTTTTACAAAGTTGGTGCCGTTGGAAAGATATTTCCAAAGCGAACCCAACGGTTGCGGTTTCGGGAAAATCCGATGGTCGGATCTCCCGCACAATCGTTTGAAATCACGATTTCAAAATACGAACTGCAGCTTTGTTATTCGATATATTTCAATTCTATTTATATATATTTATCGATTCTTCGATTTCAAAACTATATGAATTTCATACATTTGATAAAAATGATATTTTTATCCAACTGTTTTCTATTTCAACACTTCACTATTTTTAACAATTCATGTATATAATAAAAATGTGATTTTTAATGTAAAACAATTTATTTCAAAACTCGACTATTTTATATAGTTAATATAGGTGATAAAAATAGGATTTTTATTATAAAACAATTTCTTTCATAATATGAATACCATTCAACACATGAATTTCAATTCAACGAATGAATTTCGATTCAACACATGAAGGTTTTCTATAGTTTATATATATAGAGTAAAAAGGTTATTTTTATATTTAAAACACGAATACCATTCAACACATGAATTTCTATCCAACGAATGAATATCGATTCAACACATGAATGTTTTCTATAGTTTATATATATAGAGTAAAAATGTGATTTTTATATTTAAAACACGAATACCATTCAACACATAAATTTCTATTCAACGAATGAATATCGATTCAACACATGAAGGTTTTCTATAGTTTATATATATATAAAAAGGTGATTTTTATATTTAAAATACGAATACCATTCAACACATGAATTTCTATTCAACGAATGAATATCGATTCAACACATGAAGGTTTTCTATAGTTTATATATACAGAGTAAAAATGTGATTTTTATATTTAAAACACGAATACCATTCAACACATGAATTTCTATTCAACGAATGAGTTTCAATTCAACACATGAAGGTTTTCTATTCAACAAATAAATATAGTTTCAACAAATGAAAATAATTCTAACACATGAATATTATTCAAAATTTCGGCAGCATAACGGCAGGGTAGTTAAAACCGGGACCGTCCCTAGTACGGCTCTACCTTAAAGCCTCGCAGCTTTTGACAATGGGGAATCATGCATCTAGTTCGCACGCAGGCGGCATGTATATTTTTTCATTTCCACAAACTAATCCTATGTGGTTTCAACCAAATATTCCTCAACCACAAATGGGTTATTTTCAACCACAATCAATCAATTTCAACCACAGACAATTTCAATCAACCATTCGCTATCAATTAGTTTTCACACCAATCACAAGCAATAAATATCGTCCATGGTTTGTGGATGAGGGGCGTATATATAAAGCATTTCACTTCTATTTCAACACATATATAATTTTTACAACGCATATACAACTTATACATCGAACGTACAACTTATACAACGCTTATAGAAGAGGTGTACAACGCTTATATAACTCATACATCAATTATATAATTTATACATCGTCGTTTTCCATATCGTTTATAATTTAGAAATCTCACATTGGGTTCTACTCCACCAAAAATAGCAGAAGGCTCAGAAAAATATGCGGTCTCTTCTAGAAGGTAGAAGACGTCCGCACGAGTCCACTGCCTCTTGTTTCACTGAATTTCGTCGGCACATGAAAAAGATATGATTTTTCAAAGTTTGCAATGGTTTAAAGGTGTTAAAACCGTTGAAAATAAACAAGGCCGTATACTTTTCAATATGGTTCAAAACTAGGTTTTCATCTTTCTCGAAATCCGCGCAACAATACGTCGATCGGCCTTCGCCACTCGAAAGGGCTTGGAACCAGCTCCCCGCGCCAGGTCGTCTCGTCCAGTTCGGTGGTCCCCACCAGTCACGGCGGCGAAAGGAAGTCGTTGACTTCAACGAGGTGGTTCTCCTCGTACAGGCGACGGTGGCCGGTGTACCTGGTACTGATTTGAAGCCCTCGAAGAGTTCTTCCAAAAGTTGAACAGTGGTGAGGTCTAATTTTGACTGTAGAGGAAGGAATTGGAGGGGGAAGCCAACAAGCGATTTCCGTCGCACGATCGGGGTCAACGGGGGTTTTCTGGGTTTTATTTTATTTTAATTAATGAATGAAATTTTCCTATTTGTCAATATATATATTAGTCTGAAAATTGGGGTTTTCATAAACGAACTCTAATTCAAACCCAACGACTGTCGCCTCTAGCGTTTTATCCCCATTCCGAACACAATGGGATATGTTTCGTAGGCCCATTCGACTGTTTCAGTCAGTTTCCATTCAAATTAAAATATAAATCATTCAATATTCGATTTGAACGTACATTTCAATTTGCCATGGCCACAAATTGATTCGAAAAATTCCAGAAAAATAAATCTAGCTATGTTTTGACGAAACGGTCCCAACAAAACTAGTTTCATCGAATTCTGAGACCGTTTGAAAAATGGCCCATTTCTGGTTGATCCAATTTAATAGAAATCGACCAAACACATTTTCCTTTGCCACGCTCACATGCTAACTTCAAAAATTATGAAATTTGAAACTTAGCAATAGTCTGACATCCCGGATCCAACAAAAGTGAGTTCGTAGAATTCCGAGGTCGTTTGCAAAATGGCCATTTTCACGGGCTATATAAATTCCATAGCGACCTTTCTTAAAATTCCTTTGGCCATAACTTTTGCTTTCCGCTATGAAACTTCGATTTTTCAGATTCGTTAGAAAGGTATTCACTAACAGATTTAAATATTTTTGGTTTCACTCAAATCCGTTTTGTTTTGCACCCGGTACTGTCAGTCAAAGTTTGAATTCAAATTTTGAAACTACCGCGCCATTTGAGGCCTTGTTTATAATTCAAATTAATTATTTTCATTTTCAACATCGATTCAAACATACATTTCATCTCTATTATTTAAAATATTTATTTTAAATACTTAAAATCAACTAAAATAGCCAATTTAATTGGTTCAGATTTTCTGGGTCGTTACATAATTCCTCTACCTAATTCCCCTTAGCCTGATTTAGGTGTTTCTTAAGGATTGCCTTAATGGTCTTATTTGCGGCCTCCACAGCTCTGTTAGCTTTCAAATGGGTCACTGAGGAGAAACTTTTGACGATTCCATTTTTCTCACAGAACCGGGTGAACTCTTCACTCTCGAATTGTGTTTCGTTATCCGATATGATCTTATGGGGAATCCGGAAGCGGGTAATGATATTCTTTATTACGAATCTTAACACTTTCTTGGATGTGATGACTGGAAGGGGTTCCGCCTCCACCCATTTGATGAAGTAGTCGATAGCTACTATGGCATATTTAGCTCCTCCCTTAGCGAGTGGTAAGGGCCCGATCAAATCTATCCCCCATACGTCGAAAGGCCAAGGGCTCGATATGGTGGTCAGGTTACTAGGAAGAAGTCGTGGTACCTAAGAGTACTTCTGACATTTATCACATCTCTTGACGTATTCGATTGCTTGACTAACCCTCTGTGGCCAATAATAACCTTGTCGCATGACCCTTTTGGCCAGTTTAATTCCATTGGGATGGTCCCCATACCATCCTTCATGAGCTTCTTTTAAAAGGTTGAGTCCATCTTCGAGACTCACACACCTTAGATAAGGAAGTGCATGCCCTCTTTTATAGAGTACACCGTTTATGATCGCGAATGTGAGAGCTTGGTGTTTTATCTTCCTTGCATCTTGCTTATCAAGGGGTAACATCCCTTTTAAGAGGTAGTCTTCTATGGGAGTCATCCATGTATTTTTGTGTCGAGGGTGTGTTTCTGCCATGGGAAATTCCCTTTTGGGGTATCCTTGTCGGCCTTCTCCTTCTCCTCTTGTCAAGGCTTGTGATCGGATCAAGACTAGCGACTCTTTTCCTGTTTCCGATTCTTCCAGTTCGATGTTGGGCATCTCTTGATATCCCACCGGCACTATTCAGGTTTTGGGAGCTCCTCGGGAGCCGGCTAATTTGGCTAGCCAATCCGTTTGGGTATTCTCTTCGCGGGTATATGATAAACTGAGAAATCCTCAAATAGAGAAAGCATCCTTATTACCTTCTTCATGTATAAGATGAGTCGCTTATCTTTGGTTTGGTACGTCTGTTTTATTTGGTTTACCATGAGTTACGAGTCGCTGAAGATTTCTATTCTTGGTATCTTCAATTGTAATGCTAGATTCAGACCAGCTATCATAGATTCATATTTAGCCATGGTGTTGGTTGCTGGGAACCCTTATTTCATGGCGTAGTGCAGGTGGTGTCCGTCAGGGGTGATTATAACATAACCTGCACACTCCCCTGTTCTTGGAAGCTCCATCTACAAAGAGTTGCTATTACAAGCTACCACACAATTACCAATTCTGTATATTGATTTAAAGTTCAAAACCAAATTTTCAAACTACCACACCATTACGAGCTCAGTTTAATTGAATTTTAAATTTATACTTTCAAACTATGATTTAAATAAATTTTAAATAATTAATTCTCAAAATAAATCATTTTAAATAACTAAAATCCATTAAAATCAATTAAAAATAATTTAAATTGGTTCCAAAATTAGGGTTGTTACAATTCATATAAGGGTTTAGCATTAGCAATTTCTCTTAAGGAAAAGTATTTCTAATGCTTTAAAATATAGGATCCTTGAGCGTGGAATGAATGTGTAGAGATTAACATTAGTAAATCCTGATGAAATTCCAAAAGAAGGAGAATGTAACACCGTGCGTTTTTTACGGTAATCAATTCTTTAATAAAGTTGAAAAAGATAAAAACGAACATTTTGTAGATTGTTAAATTCTAGCATGAAACTTATAAGATTGTGTCCATGGCGATTATGAGATAAATTTTCAAATATAATTTTTTTTCGATTGAAATTCAAACAGGGAAGTTATAACCATTTTAGCGTCGAAGATAATTATGTGTATAAATTTGGCAATTTAGTTAATTATGACTGATCCATTGCTAATTGTAGGCGTTAACATTCAAATTAATCTATAATATATGCAACAAATTAATGGAGGAAATTGATTTGTAATGTATGCAATCAATTAAAGGAGGAAATAATTTATAACGTATGCAATCAATTAAAGAAAGTAATTAATTTATAATGTATGCAATTAAAAAAATGGAGGAAATTAATTAACTAGTAATGTTTGAAAATCAAATATGAATTGTCACGATAAGTATTAAAACTGCTAAAAGTTAATTTAACAATCCGACTTTAGCTTAGCTGGTAGAGCGGAGGACTGTAGTTGGTTTGCAGATTAGATCCTTAGGTCGCTGGTTCAAATCCGGCAAGTCAGACTTTCCCTTTTTTCCACTTTATATTTCAAGCAGCCTTTTTCAACACTATCACGACATCTTCTTCTCTTCCAAAACGCATCCTAAAAATTCTTAGATTTATTAGATTATTTAACACAATTACATATTGCTGACTGTTTATTTTTAGATAAGCTAGCCAGTTTTTCATTTATCCATTTGACATATGAAAAAATAGTTTTTTCTAACATATTTATAGGATTTTTAAAACCTTTTCCAATAATAAAGTTGTAATGTTTAAAACAATTCAATGCAGCATTAACCTTCTCTAATAGCCAAAATTTTAAACTAAAAAAACTAAGATGTTGCTTGGTTTGCCCCTTTTATTTTTGGGTTTTCGCCTATATAAAAAAACAAAAGGGAAATGTGTATAATGAAAAACTATTATTTTAGAAAACGAACTTAAAAAAATATTAAAAAACCTTGATTTAATTATTTTTAGTATTTTGGAAAGAAATGAAAGAAAGAGAGACAACTCACCACTTCATCAGTACTTCATCTTCTCCGTTGTCCTCTCCATCATTCTATAATTCCCTCTACAAATTTTTTTTTAATTAACGTGGAACACTCAAAACATAAAATTTTGTATAAACCAAACATCACATTAATATTTACAATAGCTGACAGTCATCGTGCTAGACTTAGATCAATTATATTATTATACTACTTTAGTAGTTGCTAATGACTTTCCCAGTCAGGTTTCCATTTTGGTAGAAATAACCGTATAGTTGTATAGTTAATTTCATGATTTTATGTAAATGAATAAGTAACATCACAGTTAGTAATATTAATTTGTTTTGTAGCATTAAATAGTCTTTAATATGGTATTAATGCGAAATTCAATCCATGTTTATAGTTCAACAGAAATATAAATTCTTTCATTTTAAAATTTGCGAAAGCATTATAAATAAAAAAGAATTTTTAGCTCACATTCATCATTTAAAAAGAATTAGGCATCTAACACTACAAGCTTTGCAATATAAGTTACATTACTAAATTTATTTAACTTATTAACTACTCATTCTCACGGATAGTATATGAAGTTAAATTGAAGTGTTAAAAATGTTATATCCTTTGGTTGCTTATTCGATTTTAATTTTGTTTCCATCATTAAATCACTAATTTTATTCTCTTTCTAATAACATCCATATGTTGTATCAATTTTTTTTAAAGAAAATTTTCGTCCATCAAATAGATGCCACATAATTAATTATTTTCTCGTTAGACATTTGACTAAGAATGTAACAACCTGCCTTTTCGTCCGCTTCAACTCGGTAATTAAACCAACTCAGGCTGTTCAAAATGACAGATTGTTATTGCTACAGGGTTTAATAAATCAAATCACAAAATCACAGACATAGAATAGCAGAATATCTTGCAGCAGAATAAATAAAATAGAATAGTAGTTCATGAAGCCACTACATAAAACTCAAAATTTATACATAATATCGTAGTTACATAATCAAATACAGCAGAAGCATAAATACACATATTTCTTATACAAAGAGAGATAACAAGAGCCAATAAATATATATATGAAGTCTTCAACAAGTCTCCAGCTTCGAAAGGTGAAATCTCAATACTGCAATACTCGGTCTGACCCGAGCAATAATAGAAAACAAAACAACTCGGATCAGGACTAACATTCTTATATCGGTGAATCAACCAAGTGAAGTGTTCAATGAAATGCATTAGTAACTTAAAGGATGTTTGGGATCACCATCCTCTAAGGACCCGTTAAACTAATATCATATAATAGATCCCATCCTCTAAGGACCCGTTAAACTAATATCATATAATATAGTACATTATTATAATAATGTCCATGTTTAAATGTACTATTGAATATAGCATAAGCGGGATTACCATTATTTCCCTTACACCATTCATAATGTCGTAGTCTATAAAGTACCGTAAATTCCAACTAGTGGCTATCAAAGTTTACTCCATAGGTATGACACAAATCAAAGTCATAGGGGGCTCGATTACGATAAATATGACATGGCATCGTGGAAATACCCATCAGTAGGATTCTATTTGATTGCGGACCCAAGCTGATAGTAACGCATAACCGCCAGCTACAGCCCACCTCAAATAATACTCCCAAATTCAAAGGCGCCAATTAATCATAAAGTAATATATATGTTATTGAAGAAGCATGTCTGCTAAGAGTAGCTAACTCACATTGGCCTGGATATGGCTCATGTTTTAGACATTTCAATTATGACCCGAAGGTCGAAGCTATCTATCATCATTCTCTTTCTTCAAATCCAATAATCGCCTCTAAATCAACCTACTTCATTCTGGATTCTCCACCGCGTGCGCAGTTTATAAAGAGGTTTTCGGCATTGGTAGAGAGTATGACAATATCTGATCCGGATCTCTTTAACAAACAAACGTTTACATTTTTCACATAATGGTCATTTATATTTGAAATCATATTTTAATATATCATAAATCAATTAACCTCAAACATTGGTTTTATATTTAAACAATTAATTTCAAATATTCAAACATCATAAATTGTACTCAATCGACTCATTATTTGACTCTATTCAAAATCCAGATTTCATATTTACAAATAGTTCATTAACAAAAATTACATTTGCTTTCAAATTTCTATCATAATTATTGTTATTCAAAATAATTCACAGTAAATATTTCAGATCTAATAGCTCGGATCAAAAACAAACTTTTATTTCAAATCATTAATATAATATAAAATAGTTTAAATTAAAATAAATATATTGTATAATATAATTTGGTTAAATAATCATAATATATATATAATGGTTAAGCATTTAAACAAAACAAATTTTAAATAGTAATAAGATGTTTAATATCTAATATATAGCTAGAAAATAACAATTATGTAAAATAATCTAATTTAGTTTTGTATGAAATAATACTAGTTTTAAAATCAAGTTTTAAATTATAATCCAATCCGAACCATATATCCGTATGTTCAAGTTCAACTTATAATCAATCCAATTACTAAAACTTCAATCAATTCCAACTTAACAGTATATTCAAACGAAAATACATTATAAGTATTATTCAAGTTGGGTTCAAATTTTATTACTCCAATCACATTCTCAAAATTTCAATTTTACTTTAAATAATATTTCTTTCATTTCATAACTTTTAAATCTTAGATTTTAATTTTAATCAATTCTAAATATTACTTCGATTATATTTAGATTCAAACCATTCACTTCATAAATTATTATAAAATCAAATTATTATGTTTCATTATTTTAACCAGTCTCATATAAAACTCATTTCATCGTTTTCTATATTACATTTTAAATCAGTTTAGCTTAATTGTGGAATTTCATTTCAATTAAGTCATTTACCAAATTAAGGTATAATTTAATTCCAAAACCCTCTTTTACACCTTTCTTACTTTAAAGTTTTTACACAAATCTATATTTTAATTTCATAAAATCTCTATTCAAACATAGAAAATATTTTTAAAATAGATCAATGGTGTCCATATATAATTTTCTACCTAGGCCAGTTAATACGGATATGTATCATTTTAATCTGAAATTAAAAATTCGAATCCGGGGTATATATATCATTTCAAACTATAGCGACCCAAAATCCCTGCCCAGCCTAGGCCGAACAAGAATGCGTGAGAAATCGACGAATCAGAACACAGAACAACAAAAAATTTCATTGCTTTCAAAACAATTTACATCAGAGTACGAATAAGTAGTATACATAGCGGAAATACAATATCAAAAAATAAATTACACAGCAGTGGAAATAAAAATGTATAAATACAATGCACAGCAGGAATACATCAACTAATACAACTGAAAGAAATACATGGATACAAAGCTTTCTGAATATTGCTCCAGCTGTAAACCAGGTCCTATTAAATAGAAATCTGCAAAACAAAAACTACTAGCTTTCTAGGCGGAAAATATGGACACCCAAAGTTTTGGTTGAAACAATAAACTTCGAGTCAGTCATGAGACTGGTGTGAGAACTTAAAACAGTTATTAAATCTTTTACTTTAAGATAAGGTAATTCACGACACCACGCCATATAACACGGAACGGGTTTGCTCCCATGAATTCTCTGAAATAAAACAATTTATGAACAACACAATGCTTTTTAGAAAAATGAAGCTATTATAAGGCTAGGGTCCCATCACATAATGCAAGAAAGCCAGAAGATAGAGTTTTACCTTATAATAGCCAAACACGCTTAGTACGTTTTAAAACAAATATCTTTGATACTATTATAAGTGCCTGGTGTGAAAAACAACTTCAAATATAAATGTATCAGTCATAGACGGCATAGGTACCGTATATTATGTCGCCATATAGGTTTGCAACTAAATTGAAAAATGTCGTACTGGAAGTTGGATTTCCGTCATGATCAAGAAAAAGAATGGTCTCCTTATCAATTAAAATCACCTCTAGCATGATGACCCAGGATCACACCTATGGGCAGCCTTTGGATCCTCGAGGGCCGGTCCATACCTAACGTTTGTGGATTGGTTATTCCTAAACAATACATTTCCTGGTCCTATCAGACCTATCACTTGAGCCTTTTAGTCGGCTCTACATCCGAGGCGCCTCGCAATCCATCATCCACATAAGTAAAAATATCTGGCCTCTATACCACGACACAACTTCTAGCTAGAAAGATACATTTGCACTCCCTGCATCCCTTATCCCATTTTTAACTCATACCGGGGTGCGAGGCTCGCGAATTAACGCTCTACACAAAGCTATGCTACTTAAATTTGTTCTTTGATCATCATTCTCAAGGCCCTGCTTTTCAACAAAAGCCTTGATCAATGCATCGTAGCATGACACATTGTCAATCCAAACCATACCATTGATTTCCACCAATATATAACCTCTAAGCTCGTACGTTTTAGATGTATATAAGAGGTTTAAAATTGAATCGTCGGATTTTAAAATATGTCCAAATCAATTTTAGAAAAGGTCGCTATGGATGTAGTTCGATGGCCGATATTAGAAATAGACTGCAAGGACCTTGATAAAATTATTAAAAATATAAATAAGTTATGTAAAAACCTAATAAATGATTTGGAAAGATTTTGGATGAAATATTCCATATTTGAAAACATAAAAGATATTTTTATACGATTGAATTAGCTAACAATTAGAATTGTAATCCAATGATTTTAAAATAATAAATTGGATTGAGAATGGTTTTGATATAGCCAGAGTTTTCCAGTGAATAAATTGAAATGGATTTGAATGGAAATTTCTTTGGATATTTTCGATATTGGGTTCCATGATTATTATATGGATACCGTTGAGGAATTCGGAAGATATTGATATCGTTATTCCAATACGATATTTGTTAGTTTCATAATTTGGTATCGAATTTAATTCGAAAAAAATTCCATTTAAGACCTTATATTTACTATCAAATTGGATTTTGGGTTTGGTGTGAATGGTATCTTAAATGATACTGTTCTTGAACCCAGTTATGAGAGGAATAAATCTTTAATTAAGATTTAAGGAAATTTTCCAATTAAATTGGAATTCGATTAATAATAATCAAACCGAGCTTCTGTAAAGGAAGGCTTTTACTATTTATGGAATATAAAAGAATTTTTCATTATTCCACTTATAGTATTGGTTGGATATGGAAATTTATATCAATCATAAATTGTTCAGATTTCCATGAAGATTCTATATTACATAAAAAAAAGCTTTTGGGTTTATTGCAAGCAGTGCTCTACATGACATTTGTTCTTTAACCCAAGTAAAGGCGAGATTAATTACAAAAATTTGAATAATCATTAAATAATGATTTTTGAGATTTAAAATGAACTACAGCTTTAATGTATTTAACTAGATTGAAACATAAAAAGAGGCAATTAAATTTACTGAATAAGAGAAATGATCGAGATGGAGTACCACTAGTTTTATCCCATGCGATAGTTAAATCTTTAATTATTTGAATGTTAAATGGTAATTAAATTTACTAATAACACGATGGTTGTTAAATATGGAGTTCCACCAATTTTGCTTCATGAAATGAATAGGTCAGGATTGGGATAATAAATGAATAATTACCTCGGTTAGACTCGTTAATTCCGACTAACAAACATTAATTTGTTTTAAGTTATGAAAAGATTTTATCTTTGATAAAATTAATGGGAGCCATTCCCAAAAGATATGAATATTTGAATAAAAGAATATTCTGGATTGGAACGAGATGTGTGCTATCTTTGTGAATTTATCACATGATTATAAAGATGCGCGAGTTATTCAGAAAGACCGGGTTAACCCGTTCTGAATAACTATTACAACGACCAAAAGTCGACAATGAAGAAGGTGGTTGAAGACAGGAGATCTTCACATCGAACGGCTGATTACTGATGTATTGATTGGCCTGATCCCCTGAGATAAGGTAACAAGTGGTGATAATCCAAACGTACTTTGGTATCGATCGGATATGCGACAACCTCTCTCTTGTGTTGGACATATGGGATGAAGAATAAGGTGCCTCCTGTTTTGTTTAGACATAGAATGGACATTAAACTGGATGTGTGTCTGACGTTGTATTTTGCGCTGTATTCGTTGATCTCTACTAAATGTATTTCTGTTTGGTGGCGGAGAATTTATTCTCTTGTTTAATACCTTTCTCTGATACGAACCCAACGGCTCCGGTTTTAGAAGAATCCGATGATCGGATCTCCGGTTACGTCCATTCAAAGTTAATGGTCGAAATTCGTGAATAATCATTGAGCGAAACGTTCTATTCAAACCATTAAAAAAAATATAAAATATTTCATCTATTTCCATTCGAAACATATATTATAAAACGTTTATAAATTTGTTTAAAAACAATTCCAACTTCCATTTCAATTTTAAATTAAAATTGAACGGCTCATTTTATTATAATCACAAAATGATAATATTTTCAAAATGTCAAATTTTGAAATTTTAGTCTTCTTGATATTCATTTTTTAAAAATGAATAAAATTGATATAAAAATCAATTAGAGTTAAAATACCATTTAAATACTTAACTCGACTTCATGGTTTTATATTTTCGTATCCATCCAAAATCGAACATCAAAAATCAAACATCTAATCTTCATTGAATATTACATTACAAAAATATTCACATTTATTCCGGATCGGAATAAATTTCAACCAGTATCCATATAATAAATAAATTTATATGGATTACATTCATCATATACACCCAACGATAGTTGAAAACAACTATCAACATCCAAAATGACATCCAATATGCATTTTATTTTCATATAAGCTTCGATCAAATCATTGACGCTTATATAAATCTGTCAATCAACCGATTAACCGCAATTTCACAAAAGAGAGATGTGTGAGTCAAATATCATCCCAAGACTCATGTGGGGGTTTCAACCATCAAACAATGATTTAATTAATCATTTATTTCATCTCATTGATTTTATCGAAATAGGTGAACATAAATAAGTCGTTCAACTTGGAAATGTACTTTTACTCCAATTTCACTACTACAAATAACATGGCATTTTTGTCAATCAATTAATTCTCATCCATATCATAACATACATAACCAATCATACAATGTCATTTATGGCACTACAAGTGTCCACCCACGGAGTAAGAAATGCGAGTGTCACATATTCATACAACGCTTCTAATGCAAATGATTTATGAATAGTTCAAGTGTTGAACTCCAAAGAGGGTTTTACATGCAATGGGTAAACTAACTACATGAAGGTTCTAAATGTCGTTCTAATTGTAACATGATACAATTTCTAACTTCCAACTTACTAATTTTCACCGCATTACTTAGCAACTTGAAATGCATAACTAATTAACTACTCTAATATACTAATTAAAGCAAGAATCTCTCACTTTAAATACTTAAGATAGAAGTTCTCACCCAAGCTAAACAAATCATCACAACATTTCTTATGAACATTTTCTTATCGCGCACTCGCCGTTTGTCGCTCTTCGCAACTCGAATTCACCTTTCTGGCTCTATAATTTGTATATGACTTCAATCTTCACCAAGCTTGGTCACCAACACGGGAAAGCCTTCAAAAAACGCATTCGCCAGAAATCACCAATGTTGGCTCTAGGTCAGTCAACTTCAATCACTTTTTCCGAGTAGTTCCATACACCAAAATTCGATTTTAATATTGCATTTCGTTGAGAAAAACGAGATTTATGACTTTCGTTTTAGGAGCCTTGGCCAGAAATGCAAGGATTGACTAGTATTAAGCAAAGAACGACAGGGGGTTACTTGCAAATGGGAAAATTTTGAAAAGAGGGGATATTGGAGGAGGTGGGACCCACGGCCGGAGAGGTTGTCCTAATTGGCGGAGCAGTGGATGCAGGGTTGGCGAAGGCAGCGGTTGGGTCCATGGAGGCGGCTAGGGTTTTTAGAAAGGAACAGAAGAGAGAAGGAGGAGGAGGGGCCGACGGCCGATGGTGCCGAGGAGGGGGGGTGTGGCAGCAAGCAATTAGGGAAGGAGGTCATTTTTATTTGAAGAGGAAGAAAAGAGAGGAAGGTAGAAAGTGAAGAAAGAAAATAGGGAAAAGATATTATATGCCAACTGTAACGACCCGTGTTTTTCGACCATTTGAATATGAATATTTAAATTAGTTTTAAATATTATATTAGGAATATTAATGGAATTTAATACTTAATTCGTTATTGAAACGAAGTTGAACGTTATAATTTATATATAATATAAATTCGAGCTTGAAAATGGCGTGCAGTTCGTAAATTGAAGTTTTGAACTTCAACTGAGAATACAGAGTTCGATATAAGACAGATTTCTGTGAAACAAGACACGTTGGAACCGTATTGGCAATAGCTTTCATATGAAAGAGAAAAATCCGGATTCCGTGTTATAGATAGTAAGTTATGGCTAAATCAAATTTTGAAATAGTCGCTATGGAAAATCGTTATTTAATTATAGGCCTTTAAAATAGCCGTTTTGCAAACGGACTCAGATTTCGACGAAACCAGTTTCATTAGAACCGTATCGTTAAATTTTTGTAAGGTGGTGAGTGGCGTGGAAAACCGATGTCGTATGTGGCCACGGTAGCCATAAACGCCCGTTCAATTTCTATAGCGCGTAATTAATTCAATAAAGAGATATTCGAATGTAACTTGAGCAAACGATTGAATTAGGCCGCGAAACCAGTTCCGTTGAGTTCGTATCGTCGATTAGAGTCAGAATAAGTATATGGTTTGTTATTTTTAGAGACCGGAAAATTTGGTGTTAAAAGGGGTATTGCGGTTCGGGGTAAAAATAGCCTACCGGGGCAACAGTCTCAGAATGCGACGAAATTAGTGCCGTTGGGTTCGTATCGAAAAGTTATTATCAATGTTCGCAGTTTCAAGTGGATTTGATTTATCTGGTGACTGTGGAAAAATTAAACGTGTGTTCATTTCCGGTTTCATAAAGGAAATTTTTCCAAACGACCTCGGATTGCGACGAAACTTGTTCCATTGGATTCGGAATATCGTTTTACATCAAGAATAGCTTTTTATCAGTAATCAAAAGTTGATTGTGGGTAGTTTCACTCGTTATGTGGCAACGAAGTTTCGTTATATTATATTATGAATCAATTCTCCCCACAAATGCACTGTAGCTTGCTTGTGCCTCACACTTTTGATTTCGTGGCTGCCAATCAACCTAATTCCGTGCCGACCAAGGTATTGAGTTGCTCACCCAAGTACAAGTTTATATCAGCTACCCTGTATAATTACTGTAAACCTATTCCCCTAAAACTTGGCATCCACGTTGTCTTCTCCATATAAAATGATCCTCACTCCTTCCTTTTCCTTTGTTTTCTTTTTCCTTCGCTCTCTAAAATGGTGAAACTGATTTGTTTTGCCATCAAAAAAAAAAACAAAATCAAAACGTTTGAACAAACAAACCTCCTGCCCATTTTCACTTGTTAACTCAGATCCTCCGCACACAAAAGAAAGCACGGACTGGTGCTGCATGCGTGATAACAGAGGGAAGTGTGCAATATTGTGGCGAAGAGGAGTACGTGCATATATTGTGAGGCATGAATGCATGGGGTAGCAACGTATTGGAGGGGAGGTTGTCTGCACGGTGATGTGCTTGGGAATGAACTGGGTTCGGTTTTGAAGTTATGGGGAAGGGTTCGGTCCTTTTAAATATTTTTATATATATATAAAAAAAAGAGGCATGCACAGTGAGATGGTATCTGGAGGACGGGGGTGAGTGGATGGGTGGCGTTCAATTCAAACGTTGAGGAGGGTGGCGCGGTCGAGTAGGGAGTCCTGGATCGGAGTCCGGCATGCTGGAAGGCAGTACGGTGGTGATTTTCTTCGAGCGAGCTGATTTGCGAAAGGTGAAAAGGATGTTAATATGGTCTCTGGAAATGCCATACACATTTATACGTGATTTAAATTGGGTTAACCGATTTATTAATGTGTTATGGAAGTTAGATTCAAAACCAAAAGGACTGTGCGTATGGTTTCAAAACCAAAACGGCCTGGGACGATGATGCAGTTGAAGCTGAGACCAATATTGTAGCTGCCTGAAACAAACGAGAAGAGCCTGTTTGGAAACTGTGGTATCGGCAGTTTGGTTAAGGGCATTCGGTCTTGAGGGGTACGAAGAGAACAGCTTTGAACTGGAGAGTAGATGATAGTTATCGGCCTGTAGGATCCTAAGATGAAGCCTCCTGGACCATATACGTAAAACGTAATTAAATCAAATGGCAAAAACAGCATGAACGAAGAGTAGGGAGGAAAAAGGGAACACTGGAATTTAAAACTTATCGGCTCTGGAAATTTACTAGTAAACAAAAACTGGAGAAACCAGGTGCTGTTGGAATCTTCTTGACAAGCACAACGTCGGGAACAGAACCAGACATAACTGGAATCAACCAAAGTTTTTAATTAAATTAAACAACTGTTTAATTTAATTGAAATGAGCCATCAACAATGGAATCAAATCAAGGTGAGTTAAACTCACTCAGTTACTCTTTTTATATCTTATATAAATTGGGTATTTTTATTTTGTGTGCTCTGCTTGCCAATGGTTGACTGCTTTGCTAGTTATCTATTTAACTGTTGATTTAACCGATGAAATTAAACTGTGTTTAATTTCAGTGAAATACCAAATCGTTATTTTTAACGATTGGTTCCAATAAAGGTGACTCACCTTGGTTGGTCACATTTATAAAATAAACGTGTTTTCAATTGAACTGGATGAACTGATGAAAATGATTTGTTGGTTAGTTGATATAAAATGGTTGCTATTTGCTATGATATATCAGTTAAATGGAATTGTTTGACCTAGTTTGTGATAACCATTTGAATACAGGGAAGAACAGGTTGGAGGGATCCAACCGGATTCCTCAAATATATTATTTATTTTCATATTACCTTATATGAACTGCCCTGTTTGGGTTGATTGATTTGATGGTTGATTATTTGTTCAACATCTGTTAGTTTAAACCAATGGGTGATATTGGTTGGGTATTTGGCAGAGTATGGCCTATAAAATCAATCGGGTTACAGATATTGATTCACCGTCAGGTGAATCGATAGAGATGCAGTTATAAAATTTATTTTATAACTAGAAATAGAATTTTGGAATATATCATTTTGAATAAAAGTTATTTAAGAGAAATAAATAAATATTTTATTTGTTTAAGACTTTGATTTGTTATGAATTTATTTTGCAAAGCAAATGCTGATGTTAATCAGATTTACCAGTTGAAGAATAAGAAATGAATTAAATGGTTAAACCTTGAAAATTTGTTTTGTAAATAAAAACAAATAATTAGAATCTATCTAAATTAATTATATTTTTAATTAATTTAAAGCGAGGATTGTTGAAATCGGTTAATGAGATAATCAAGTTTTTGAGTTAATTAAATCGACCGTTTGAAATTAGAATTGTTTATCAAGTTAATGTGTTTTGACTAAAATAGTTAAATGAATATTGTTTGAATTTAAATAAGGATTTAAAAGGGATTTAATATTTAATTTAGTTAATAAAGGGATTAACTACTAAAGTAGTTAATGTTTGAAATAAGTTATTATTTTAATTAAAAATAAATTTAGGAATATATTTTTAAATGGGAATTCATTTAAAAAGTTACCGAATGTGAGATGCAAGCCAATTGAATGGTGAAAGGAAATAAACGTACTCAATTATATGAATTAAGTGAAAGAAGATTACGATAAAAGGGTTTATTATAAACCAGAGGCTTTAAGTGAGATTTAAAGTGAAAAGCGTTAACTTTACATTAACGTTACGTGAGAGTGAAATCAAGTAAAAATGGGAAAAGGGAAATAAGATCTCCAAAGTGGATAAGGGTTGAAAATAATTGAAAGGAGATCGGTAGAAAGTAAAATTTGGGAATAAAGAAATGGGTCATAAGATTGTATAAATAAACCCAATTTATAAATGGGATTTGTTTTGAGACTGGAGTGGAATTTTGGTGTTGGATTACAACTGATATTTATCTGAAGATTTGAACGTTGTTGATCAAGGTCTGAGAGGTAATTAAAATACCCCAACTTGAACAACATCAGGATTATCTTAAGATAGTATTAGTTGGTAATCGTAAGAGACGTTAGTGGATATGTTTTGAAAATCTAAAACAGCGAATTTAGCGCTGTTGTTATAATATATGTTTTGTAAATCTAATATAGCGATTGTAGCGCTTTTGCTATAGTAAATGGATTGTAAACCTAAACAGCGATTATAGCACTGTTATTTTGTAAAACTAAATAGTAATTATAACGCTATTGTTATAACATATGTGTTATAAATTTCTTTGTTAAAACTAATGGATTTCCGAATTTAAAAGATGATTTGAAAGAAGATTTAAGTGGGTAATCGAATATAGTTATTCGAGATAGAATTAGCCAAGCATAATTATTCGGCTAAGTTGCCATTTCGTACGACTGCTAGCGTAATTCGCAGGGCTGCAGATAGCCTACGGCGGTCGGATGTTTCCTGAGGGAATCAGGCGTAACCATTGTGATCGCTGTGATCTAGAGTCAAGCGAATGGGTTTAAGTCGAGTATTAGTTAATCAATTAGAGTTAATCGATTAGAGTTAAATCGAATTAGAAGTATTCAAATATCGTATTTTTGAATATTTGAAGAAGTTAGAAGTTTTAATTTAACAAAAGTAAATCAGTTAGATAAGGGCCAAGTAATGCTGAATACTGAACCAGTGAACTCATTGGAGTGTCATGATTGAAACACTGTATATTTTGATAGTTAAAACACCGACTATCAAACCCGCCCAATACGATTGTTGGTACGGAAAGACCGGGATCGAATTTATATTCGAAAACCATTCCGACCAACAAATACGTGAAGAACTCAGAAGATGATCGAGATGGAGCATTGAAGACCGTGGGTTTTCATAAACGGGAGAACCACTAATATTCTTTGCCTAGCAAGCAGAGATAAACTGTGATTCTGTCGTAGTTGGAATCTACGGGGTTGCAAGGACATCCCGCTACTGATCCATGGGGTGATTCCTATATGGATGCGGTAGGAGAGTGCCTTCGGTTCATCCTGTTCCGGGATGACGTGTATGGACGAATGTCTGACAGAGTATTTCCAAAAGGTCACGTACGTTGATTTCTTCAAACGTACGATAGTTGTTGGCGGGGAATCGCCGTTCTCTTAGCTTAACTGCTAGAGTATTTTTGTGGATGTCAATTAGTGATATCTGACGGATCTGACGATGTGGCATTCAAAGTGAATGACGACCAGATGATCAGAAGTTAATTTTGGCCTCAAGCCTCATCAACCGGAAAATGACAAAAATCGGGCAGGCAGCATGGCTATGTGGGTCGCTCCCATTAGGGTGTATGATCACCTATCTAGAGGAAATCCTATTTGCTTCTTTAATCTATGTTCGATGTTGTCCCTTGTCGGGAGACGGTTGCTGATCCCAACCGTCGGTGGTATACATTCGATACACTCAAGCGAAATGAGTGGTCGGTCATGTGAGGGCCGGGTTGCAAGAAGTTCTTGTTGAACCCAGTGTATTCGTCTCTAGAGATACACGATCGGCCGGTGGTCCCATACCTTGTCAAGGTCGGAATCCAATATCCAATAAGCGCCTGCGGGTTTTGATTGTATACTATATATGTGGAGCGTGAGATGCAAGCGTTCCACTAGATTGCTATTTACTTGTATTTAGACATTATTATAATATCAGACAAGATATTGGTTTCAAAAATGTTTTGGGTTATCGTAAGGTAAAAACCGTCCGGGTTTATGTGTGGATTTGGTCTTACGATTATCCTTTTCTTTTGAAAAGGTTTTGAACTTTAAAATTATGATTGGATGGTTCACCCTTATTACTGTGCGAGTTTATCTCACTCTGGTTCACCAGACTGACCCGGTGTTTTGTAAATGCTCGGGTTAGGCCGGGTTGTACAGGTTCAGGTTATCGACTGTTGTGAAGAGACGAGCTGGAGGTGTTCAGACGTATGATATTATATGGCTGCTATTCCGCTGTGTGTTGTATATGGGAACAGGCTAGTATAACTGTCCCAGTGTATGATGTACTCTGATACTGTAAGTATTTTAAAGCTTTCAATAAAGATTATTTCTATATTATATTTTGTTCCGCTGCGATGTGAGACTCTGTGTGGTGTTTCTTCTTCTTCTTCTATTCAATATTTCTACCTTATCTATTCTCACCCTCTAACTTCTTTCTATTAATGATCTGGAATGTTCGATGTCTGAATAGTCAACATGGTAGTTTGATGTTGATTTTCGGAGTCGAAAATCCCGGTTCGTTACAGTGGTATCAGAGCTGAAGGTTAAGTAATTACCTTGGCTCTATGGCGTGACTCAGTAGAGATGGGGTTAGTAATACCCTAGATTGAGTTTGAGTGTATATATATGGGCGCGTATTTGTAAATTGTTATAAAAACTGTTTATATTGTGTTGATTGGTCTGTCGAGTAGTTTATGAATTCTGGTCGATATAGTAATGCAAACTGTGTCGATAAGTGTTTCTAAACTCTTGAACAGAATAATTCGACACAGTATGTTTTTGAAACAGGGTAAATGGAAATTTTTACCCGAAATATATTTTGATATAAACAAGGTATATATATATTAAAATTATTTTAATATATATATTGGTTGTGTTAATTTGTTTCAGATTTTAATCAAGATGGTTATAAATAACTAGTCAGGATTAGTGGAAATGTAATAAATCAGTCAGATGAATTAAATCTCAATTTAAATCAGAATTTAGATTGAAATTGTGAAAACATAGAAAAGAGTGAAAAAGAATTTTGGATTGAATATATGAGAATTTTAAAATCCTGGGAGATTTTAAATTGTTTACAAGCATCGTGAATTTTATTTTGAAATAGATTTCAAAATGAAGGTGTTTAAAATTGAAGTTTTGAAAAGATATAGTATTGAACTCGCTTTGATAGCTGGGAAATAATTCTGATGATGACGGCCGCATCATCAGTGTCATTTCCGAGTTCTAAATGACGGATTACCACCAAAAATCTTGTTTTGAATTGCTTTGAGAAAAACCAGTTGTTTTGAATCCTGAAAGGAATATTTGGTTTTGAAAGGTTTGAACTATTTAAAAACTCCCAGGGAAATTGTTTGAAGAAAAACAAAATTAAATAAAAGTTTGTGAAAGCAAATATGGATTGAATTGAAACCAATTAACTGGGAATTGAATCGGGATATAGTATATACAAGTAGAATCAGATTTTGAATTGGGAGACAGGAATCTAAGATGGTGTTGGACTGGTAAGTAAGAGTTGGAATTGATAATGGATTGACATGGAGTTAAGAATGAGATTTGGCTTGGACGTGTGAAGGATTTGGTTCTAAGGATAAAATTGGAATTTCGTTTGGGGAATGCAGTTGTATATGCTGACAGAGTAGCAGACGGAGGGATATAATGATATGCCCGACAAAAAGGTACACGTTTATTTTTATATGGGATTGGTGATTTATGAGCCTATTTGGCAAGCCACTTGGCTGTTTCATTTTCTTTTGGATTGGAAAAGGCCTAGAAAGGCGAGTTGGAGTTGTACAGATTGAGCCGTACAGAGGAGGTGCTGGCGAAATTTTTCGAAAATTTAAGGAGTTAGAAAATTTTCAATATTTTTGAAGATATTTATTTACCATATGGAATTGATTTTGATTTTAAATAAAATTAGATTTGAAGTTAATGAATTTATAACGTTCTTTCTTACCTTAGCAATTTCGTGGACGAAATTATTTTAAGGGGGGGAAGAATGTAACGACCCGTGTTTTTCGACCATTTGAATATGAATATTTAAATTAGTTTTAAATATTATATTAGGAATATTAATGGAATTTAATACTTAATTCGTTATTGAAACGAAGTTGAACGTTATAATTTATATATAATATAAATTCGAGCTTGAAAATGGCGTGCAGTTCGTAAATTGAAGTTTTGAACTTCAACTGAGAATACAGAGTTCGATATAAGACGGATTTCTATGAAACAAGACACGTTGGAACCGTATTGGCAATAGCTTTCATATGAAAGAGAAAAATCCAGATTCCGTGTTATAGATAGTAAGTTATGGCTAAATCAAATTTTGAAATAGTCGCTATGGAAAATCGTTATTTAATTATAGGCCTTTAAAATAGCCGTTTTGCAAACGGACTCAGATTTCGACGAAACCAGTTTCATTAGAACCGTATCGTTAAATTTTTGTAAGGTGGTGAGTGGCGTGGAAAACCGATGTCGTATGTGGCCACGGTAGCCATAAACGCCCGTTCAATTTCTATAGCGCGTAATTAATTCAATAAAGAGATATTCGAATGTAACTTGAGCAAACGATTGAATTAGGCCGCGAAACCAGTTCCGTTGAGTTCGTATCGTCGATTAGAGTCAGAATAAGTATATGGTTTGTTATTTTTAGAGACCAGAAAATTTGGTGTTAAAAGGGGTATTGCGGTTCGGGGTAAAAATAGCCTACCGGGGCAACAGTCTCAGAATGCGACGAAATTAGTGCCGTTGGGTTCGTATCAAAAAGTTATTATCAATGTTCGCAGTTTCAAGTGGATTTGATTTATCTGGTGACTGTGGAAAAATTAAACGTGTGTTCATTTCCGGTTTCATAAAGGAAATTTTTCCAAACGACCTCGGATTGCGACGAAACTTGTTCCATTGGATTCGGAATATCGTTTTACATCAAGAATAGCTTTTTATCAGTAATCAAAAGTTGATTGTGGGTAGTTTCACTCGTTATGTGGCAACGAAGTTTCGTTATATTATATTATGAATCAATTCTCCCCACAAATGCACTGTAGCTTGCTTGTGCCTCACACTTTTGATTTCGTGGCTGCCAATCAACCTAATTCCGTGCCGACCAAGGTATTGAGTTGCTCACCCAAGTACAAGTTTATATCAGCTACCCTGTATAATTACTGTAAACCTATTCCCCTAAAACTTGGCATCCACGTTGTCTTCTCCATATAAAATGATCCTCACTCCTTCCTTTTCCTTTGTTTTCTTTTTCCTTCGCTCTCTAAAATGGTGAAACCGATTTGTTTTGCCATCAAAAAAAAAAACAAAATCAAAACGTTTGAACAAAAAAACCTCCTGCCCATTTTCACTTGTTAACTCAGATCCTCCGCACACAAAAGAAAGCACGGACTGGTGCTGCATGCGTGATAACAGAGAGAAGTGTGCAATATTGTGGCGAAGAGGAGTACGTGCATATATTGTGAGGCATGAATGCATGGGGTAGCAACGTATCGGAGGGGAGGTTGTCTGCACGGTGATGTGCGTGGGAATGAACTGGGTTCGGCTTTGAAGTTATGGGGAAGGGTTCGGTCCTTTTAAATATTTTTATATATATATAAAAAAAAAGAGGCATGCACAGTGAGATGGTATCTGGAGGACGGGGGTGAGTGGATGGGTGGCGTTCAATTCAAACGTTGAGGAGGGTGGCGCGGTCGAGTAGGGAGTCCTGGATCGGAGTCCGGCATGCTGGAAGGCAGTACGGTGGTGATTTTCTTCGAGCGAGCTGATTTGTGAAAGGTGAAAAGGATGTTAATATGGTCTCTGGAAATACCATACACATTTATACGTGATTTAAATTGGGTTAACCGATTTATTAATGTGTTATGGAAGTTAGATTCAAAACCAAAAGGACTGTGCGTATGGTTTCAAAACCAAAACGGCCTGGGACGATGATGCAGTTGAAGCTGAGACCAATATTGTAGCTGCCTGAAACAAACGAGAAGAGCCTGTTTGGAAACTGTGGTATCGGCAGTTTGGTTAAGGGCATTCGGTCTTGAGGGGTACGAAGAGAACAGCTTTGAACTGGAGAGTAGATGATAGTTATCGGCCTGTAGGATCCTAAGATGAAGCCTCCTGGACCATATATGTAAAACGTAATTAAATCAAATGGCAAAAACAGCATGAACGAAGAGTAGGGAGGAAAAAGGGAACACTGGAATTTAAAACTTATCGGCTCTGGAAATTTACTAGTAAACAAAAACTGGAGAAACCAGGTGCTGTTGGAATCTTCTTGACAAGCACAACGTCGGGAACAGAACCAGACATAACTGGAATCAACCAAAGTTTTTAATTAAATTAAACAACTGTTTAATTTAATTGAAATGAGCCATCAACAATGGAATCAAATCAAGGTGAGTTAAACTCACTCAGTTACTCTTTTTATATCTTATATAAATTGGGTATTTTTATTTTGTGTGCTCTGCTTGCCAATGGTTAACTGCTTTGCTAGTTATCTATTTAACTGTTGATTTAACCGATGAAATTAAACTGTGTTTAATTTCAGTGAAATACCAAATCGTTATTTTTAACGATTGGTTCCAATAAAGGTGACTCACCTTGGTTGGTCACGTTTATAAAATAAACGTGTTTTCAATTGAACTGGATGAACTGATGAAAATGATTTGTTGGTTAGTTGATATAAAATGGTTGCTATTTGCTATGATATATCAGTTAAATGGAATTGTTTGACCTAGTTTGTGATAACCATTTGAATACAGGGAAGAACAGGTTGGAGGGATCCAACCGGATTCCTCAAATATATTATTTATTTTCATATTACCTTATATGAACTGCCCTGTTTGGGTTGATTGATTTGATGGTTGATTATTTGTTCAACATCTGTTAGTTTAAACCAATGGGTGATATTGGTTGGGTATTTGGCAGAGTATGGCCTATAAAATCAATCGGGTTACAGATATTGATTCACCGTCAGGTGAATCGATAGAGATGCAGTTATAAAATTTATTTTATAACTAGAAATAGAATTTTGGAATATATCATTTTGAATAAAAGTTATTTAAGAGAAATAAATAAATATTTTATTTGTTTAAGACTTTGATTTGTTATGAATTTATTTTGCAAAGCAAATGCTGATGTTAATCAGATTTACCAGTTGAAGAATAAGAAATGAATTAAATGGTTAAACCTTGAAAATTTGTTTTGTAAATAAAAACAAATAATTAGAATCTATCTAAATTAATTATATTTTTAATTAATTTAAAGCGAGGATTGTTGAAATCGGTTAATGAGATAATCAAGTTTTTGAGTTAATTAAATCGACCGTTTGAAATTAGAATTGTTTATCAAGTTAATGTGTTTTGACTAAAATAGTTAAATGAATATTGTTTGAATTTAAATAAGGATTTAAAAGGGATTTAATATTTAATTTAGTTAATAAAGGGATTAACTACTAAAGTAGTTAATGTTTGAAATAAGTTATTATTTTAATTAAAAATAAATTTAGGAATATATTTTTAAATGGGAATTCATTTAAAAAGTTACCGAATGTGAGATGCAAGCCAATTGAATGGTGAAAGGAAATAAACGTACTCAATTATATGAATTAAGTGAAAGAAGATTACGATAAAAGGGTTTATTATAAACCAGAGGCTTTAAGTGAGATTTAAAGTGAAAAGCGTTAACTTTACATTAACGTTACGTGAGAGTGAAATCAAGTAAAAATGGGACAAGGGAAATAAGATCTCCAAAGTGGATAAGGGTTGAAAATAATTGAAAGGAGATCGGTAGAAAGTAAAATTTGGGAATAAAGAAATGGGTCATAAGATTGTATAAATAAACCCAATTTATAAATGGGATTTGTTTTGAGACTGGAGTGGAATTTTGGTGTTGGATTACAACTGATATTTATCTGAAGATTTGAACGTTGTTGATCAAGGTCTGAGAGGTAATTAAAATACCCCAACTTGAACAACATCAGGATTATCTTAAGATAGTATTAGTTGGTAATCGTAAGAGACGTTAGTGGATATGTTTTGAAAATCTAAAACAGCGAATTTAGCGCTGTTGTTATAATATATGTTTTGTAAATCTAATATAGCGATTGTAGCGCTTTTGCTATAGTAAATGGATTGTAAACCTAAACAGCGATTATAGCACTGTTATTTTGTAAAACTAAATAGTAATTATAACGCTATTGTTATAACATATGTGTTATAAATTTCTTTGTTAAAACTAATGGATTTCCGAATTTAAAAGATGATTTGAAAGAAGATTTAAGTGGGTAATCGAATATAGTTATTCGAGATAGAATTAGCCAAGCATAATTATTCGGCTAAGTTGCCATTTCGTACGACTGCTAGCGTAATTCGCAGGGCAGCAGATAGCCTACGGCGGTCGGATGTTTCCTGAGGGAATCAGGCGTAACCATTGTGATCGCTGTGATCTAGAGTCAAGCGAATGGGTTTAAGTCGAGTATTAGTTAATCAATTAGAGTTAATCGATTAGAGTTAAATCGAATTAGAAGTATTCAAATATCGTATTTTTGAATATTTGAAGAAGTTAGAAGTTTTAATTTAACAAAAGTAAATCAGTTAGATAAGGGCCAAGTAATGCTGAATACTGAACCAGTGAACTCATTGGAGTGTCATGATTGAAACACTGTATATTTTGATAGTTAAAACACCGACTATCAAACCCGCCCAATACGATTGTTGGTACGGAAAGACCGGGATCGAATTTATATTCGAAAACCATTCCGACCAACAAATACGTGAAGAACTCAGAAGATGATCGAGATGGAGCATTGAAGACCGTGGGTTTTCATAAACGGGAGAACCACTAATATTCTTTGCCTAGCAAGCAGAGATAAACTGTGATTCTGTCGTAGTTGGAATCTACGGGGTTGCAAGGACTTCTCGCTACTGATCCATGGGGTGATTCCTATATGGATGCGGTAGGAGAGTGCCTTCGGTTCATCCTGTTCCGGGATGACGTGTATGGACGAATGTCTGACAGAGTATTTCCAAAAGGTCACGTACGTTGATTTCTTCAAACGTACGATAGTTGTTGGCGGGGAATCGCCGTTCTCTTAGCTTAACTGCTAGAGTATTTTTGTGGATGTCAATTAGTGATATCTGACGGATCTGACGATGTGGCATTCAAAGTGAATGACGACCAGATGATCAGAAGTTAATTTTGGCCTCAAGCCTCATCAACCGGAAAATGACAAAAATCGGGCAGGCAGCATGGCTATGTGGGTCGCTCCCATTAGGGTGTATGATCACCTATCTAGAGGAAATCCTATTTGCTTCTTTAATCTATGTTCGATGTTGTCCCTTGTCGGGAGACGGTTGCTGATCCCAACCGTCGGTGGTATACATTCGATACACTCAAGCGAAATGAGTGGTCGGTCATGTGAGGGCCGGGTTGCAAGAAGTTCTTGTTGAACCCAGTGTATTCGTCTCTAGAGATACACGATCGGCAGGTGGTCCCATACCTTGTCAAGGTCGGAATCCAATATCCAATAAGCGCCTGCGGGTTTTGATTGTATACTATATATGTGGAGCGTGAGATGCAAGCGTTCCACTAGATTGCTATTTACTTGTATTTAGACATTATTATAATATCAGACAAGATATTGGTTTCAAAAATGTTTTGGGTTATCGTAAGGTAAAAACCGTCCGTGTTTATGTGTGGATTTGGTCTTACGATTATCCTTTTCTTTTGAAAAGGTTTTGAACTTTAAAATTATGATTGGATGGTTCACCCTTATTACTGTGCGAGTTTATCTCACTCTGGTTCACCAGACTGACCCGGTGTTTTGTAAATGCTCGGGTTAGGCCGGGTTGTACAGGTTCAGGTTATCGACTGTTGTGAAGAGACGAGCTGGAGGTGTTCAGACGTATGATATTATATGGCTGTTATTCCGCTGTGTGTTGTATATGGGAACAGGCTAGTATAACTGTCCCAGTGTATGATGTACTCTGATACTGTAAGTATTTTAAAGCTTTCAATAAAGATTATTTCTATATTATATTTTGTTCCGCTGCGATGTGAGACTCTGTGTGGTGTTTCTTCTTCTTCTTCTATTCAATATTTCTACCTTATCTATTCTCACCCTCTAACTTCTTTCTATTAATGATCTGGAATGTTCGATGTCTGAATAGTCAACATGGTAGTTTGATGTTGATTTTCGGAGTCGAAAATCCCGGTTCGTTACACCAACTTCTCTCCAATCGTCCGATTGCAAACGATCTTCGTTTGCTATGAAATTTTGGCACGAGAAAATGTGTGGAATCACGAATCCAACGAATCAAGTTTCATCGAATTCCAAGTTTGTTTGACATTCCGTTTAATTTCTCAAATATGCTCAAATTAGCTTCAAAAATGCAATTTAGCATACCTTTTTCCTTGTATGCCCACACCGTAACTCCAAAAATTATGAAATTTTGGATTCTACCATTATTTGACAACACGAATTCGAAAAAATAGTGAAATTGAATTTTGATATCGTCTCAATAATGTTCCTTTGTAAACTGACTGTTGGTTTTGCCCCCAAACGGGTTTGCCTCTCACGGCCACATACTAACTCCATTTCGTGTGAAATTTGAAATCCATCCATGACTTATAATTCTAAATCGAACAAAATTAGTCTCATCGAATTTTGAGCTCGCTAGCAAAAATTCACCTTTTAAGTGCTATGCGATGATTTTAAAAATTGAATTTTCAAAATTTTCGAATCCAAGGCTTGTAAATTAATTTAATAGTTTTACTGAGTTTGTTTTAAGTCAAATAAAATATAAAAATGAAATTTTAAAATTATTATCAAATTTTATTTAGCAAAAATAACCAATATATATTTTCATATTCCTTAAAATAGCTTAAATCAAAATTTTAAATTGGTTCTGAAAATACGGGTTGTTACAATCTCGCCCACTTAAAACTTTTTCGTTCTTGAAAAAGAATGGAGCTAAAAGTTTTTTAACCAACAAACTCAACTTTCATTTTGATTTGAGTTCTTCAACTTTTCAGTTTCTAAGAACTTTGAAATTTCTCTGAAATTTGGCTAACACCTCAAATTTCTGAATTTATTTTTGCCATAACCTCCATTGTTCGGGATGATCTGAAAAATTTATTGGGACAAATTAGGCACCTAATAAATCAATATATCGCATACAAATAAATTGTGCGCACCCGTTATGATTTATATACCCTGCCACCCCTACCCCCATACCCAAGCGCCATAGCTAAAACAAGAGAGACATGATATGTGTATTTTTGTCATCTTGAGACCTGTATAGGGTCGGTTATTAAATACTGCAATTTACCTTTATAGGTTATCAAGTCCATAATCAGTCCTCGATACAACCTTTAATTCAGCCCTTGCTATACAAGCATCTTGCTCATGTGGCAATCTAGATCTCATCATATAAGCACCAAATGCTTATACGGAATATGCTATGCAATGCCATCTTTAGTAGTATGTTATGCGGTGTGATCCATAATTTATTTGTTACTGTTATATGGCGTATATTTTAATTCACATAGAACAATCATCGCAATGCATCAAACTCATTTACAGTAGTCATAATAAATAATAAAATTGCGCTACTAACTCATAAGGTGCACCTATTTGTCGGGCACGCAATTTATTTCTCTTCTCGACACTAAGCCATTAACCTACTCAACATATATATGCATATGTGTATATAACATATAATTCTAACTAAATTTGCAATTCAGTTTAACTTAACTCAATTAAAATAAATAACAAGTGTTTTCGTATATTCAGTGTCCAAAAATCGCCAAAGGTTTCGTCTAATTTATTTAAATCAAGCATCATGAGTAATAAAACAATCACATAAACAATCAGTTGATTAATTAACTTTCTAAAAAATACCTTTTATATACTCAAAAATATATTTCCTAAGATGGATTATATATATAATCATAAATACGTTACTTACAAATGTATCACTCTCAACTCATTCTAGGGCATTACTAACCCCATCTCTTAGGAATTTATCATTCTAGGATACTACTGATCCTATCTCTATTGAGTATCCTTAAATAGAATGTTACTAATTCTATCTGTGATGAATTCTTTCATTCGGTTCTAATGTGTCTTGTTCTCGAGCTTTGTAAACCAAATCTCTGACACCAAACTATCGCGACACGAAATCCCCCCTGGCCTAGACCGAATGAGAACGTGGATTGCGTGAGAACTCGAGGCATCAAAACACAGAACAACAAAACTTTTCATTGCTTTTACAACAATTTACATCAAAGTACAAGAGTATCAGAGTATGAATAAATAATATACACAGTGGAAATACAATATCAGAAAATAAATTACATAGCAGCGGAAATAAAAATGTATAAATACAATGCACAATGGGAATACATCAACTAACACAACTGAAAGAAATACACGGATATAAAGCTTTCCGGATATAGCTCCAACTGTAAACCAGGATCCTGTTGAATAGAAATATGCTAAACCAAAACTACTAGCTGCCCGTGTGGAAAATATGGGCATCCATAGTTTAGGTTGAAACAATAAACTCTGAGTCAGTCATGGGACGGGTGTGAGAACTTGAAACAGTTATTAAATCTTTTACATTAGGATAAGGTAATTTACGAGACCACACAGCATAACATGGAACGGGTTTACTTCCATGAATACTCTAAAATAAAACAATATATAAATAGCGCAGTGCTTTTTGGAAAAATGATGCTATTATAAGACTCGGGTCCCATCAAAGAATAGAACGCAAGCCAGAGGATAGAGTTTTACCTTATACTAGTCGAACACGCTTGGTAAATTTTAAAACAAATATCTTTGATACTATTATAAGTGCATAGTGTAAAAAACAACTTCAAATATAAATGTATCAATCATAGATGGTATAGGTACCATATATTATGTCGCTATATACGTTTATAACTAAAACTAAAAAATGTTATATTGAAAGTTTGATTTCCATCATGAGTCAAGGCAAGTGATGGTCTCCCTACAAATTCGGATCACCTCTAGCAAGATGACCCAGGATCACACCTATGGGCAACCCTTGGATCCTACAGGGCCGTTCCACACCTAACGTTCGTGGATTGGTTATTCCTGAACAATACGTTTCCCGGTCCTATCAGACCTATCACTTGATCCTTTTATTCGGCTCTACATCCGAGGTGCCTTACAATCCATCATCGACATAAGTAAAAATGTTTGGGTTATATACCACAACACGACTTATAGCTAGAAAGAAATGTATGCACTCCATGCGTCCCTTTTTGACTCATACTCGAGTGCAAGGCTCGCGAATTAATGCCCTGCACAAAGCTATGCTAATTAAAGCTGTTCTTTGATCATCATCCTCAAGGCCCTGCTTTTCAAAAAAAGCCATGATCAATGCATCTTAGCATGGCACATTGTCAATCCAAACCATGCCATTGGTTTCCACCTATATATAACCTCTAAGCTTATACATCTTAGAGAAGGGTATTAAGCAAGAGAATAAATTCTCGGCCACCAAAAAGATATATATTTAGCAGAGATCAACGAATACAACGCGAAACACAACATCAGACACACATCCATTTTCATGTCCGTTCTTGGTCTGAACAAAACCGGAGGTACCTTACTACTCATCCTATATGTCCAATATATGAGAGTGGTCATCGCATATCCGGTCAATATTCAAGAGCGTTTGGATGATTGCCACTTATTACCTTAGCTCAGGGGATCAGCCTAATCAAGACACCAGTAATCATCCATTCGATGTGAAGATCTCTGGCCTTCAACCACCGACTTCATTATCGACTTTTGGTCATCGTAATAGTTATTCAGAATAGGTTAAACCCGGTCCTTCCAAATAACTAGCGCATCTTTATAATCATGTGATAAATTTGAGAAGATAGCACACATCTCATTACAATCCAGAATATTCTTTTATTCAAATATTCATATCTTTGGGGAAAGGCTCCAATTTATTTTATCAAAGATAAAATCTTTTAACAACTTGAAACAAATTAATGTTTATGAACTTGTCAAAATTAACGATTCTAACTAAGGTAATTATTCATTTATTATTCCAATCTCAGTAATTATTCATTTATTATTCCAATCTCACTTTTTTCAACCCATGAAGCAAAATTGGTGGTACTCAATATTTAACACCCATCGTGTTATTGATAAATTTAATTACCATTTAACATTCAAATATAATTAAAGATTTAACTATCACATGGGATAAAACTGGTGATACTCCGTCTCGATCATTTCTCTTATTCGGTAAATTTAATTACCTCTTTTTATGTTTTAATCTAGTTAAAAATTCATTAGAACTCCAGTTCAGTTTTAATCTCAAAAATCATTATTTAATGATTATTCAACTTTTTGAAATTAAACTCGCCTTTACTTGGGTTAAAGAACAAATGTCATTTAGAACACTGCTCACAATAAACCCAAAATCTTTTTTTTCATTTAATATAGAATCTTCATGGAAATCTGAAAAATTTATAATCGATATAAATTTCCATATCCGACTAATACTATAAGTGGAATAACGACAAAGTCTTTAAAATTCCATAAATAATAAAAGTCGTCCTTTACAAAAACTCGGTTCGATAATTATTAATCGAATTCCATTCAATTCCAGTTTAATTAAATAAATTGGAAAACTTCCTTAAATCTTAATTAAATATTTATTCCTTTCATAACTAGGTTTAAGAACGGTATTATTTAAGATACCATTCACGAAAAACCCAAAATCCAATTTGATACTAAATATAAGATCTTAAATGGAAATCGTTTCCACTTACATTCAATACCAAATTCTGAAACTAACAAATATCGTATTGGAATAACGATATCAATATCTTTCAAATTCCTCAATGATATCTACATAATCATGGAACCCAATATCGAAAATATCCGGGGAAAAAATTCATTCAAATCCATTTCAATTTATTCATTGAAAAACTTTGGTTATATCAAAACCATTCTCAATCCAATTTATTATTTTAAAATCATTGAATTACAATTCTAATTGTTAGTTAATTCAATTACATAAAAATATCTTTTATATTTTCAAATATCGAATAATTCATCCAAAATCTTTCCAAAATCATTTATTAGGTTTTTACAAAACTTATTTATATTTTTAACAGTTTTATCAAGGTCCTTACAGTCAGTTTCCAATATCGGCCACCTAACTACATCCATGGCGACCTTTTTTGAAATTGATTTGGACATATTTTAAAATCCAACTATTCAATTTGAAACCTCTTATATTCTTCACAAATATATTTTCGATACGAACCCAACGGCTCCGGTTTTAGGAGAATCCGACGGTCGGAACTCCCGATACATCCATTCAAAGTTAATGGTCGAAATTCGCGAACAGTCATTGTGCGAAATGTTCTATTCAAACCATTAAAATAGATATAATACATTTCGTCTATTTCCATTCAAAACAAGATTTTTAAAACGTTTATAAATTCCTTTAAAAACGATCACAACTTCCATTTCAATTTTAAAATAAAATTGAACAACACATTTTATTATAATCCCAAAATGATAATTTCAAAATATCAAATTTTAAAATTTCAGTCTTTTTGATATTCATTTTTTAAAAATGAATAAAATCGATATGAAAATCCGTTCGAGTTAAAATAGTGTTTTTAAACTTAACTCGGCTTCATGTTTTTACATTTTCATGTCCATCTAAAATTGGACATCAAAAATCAAACATCTAGTCTTCATTGAATGTTACATTACAAAAATATTCACATTTATTCCGAATTGGAATAAATTTCAACCAATATCCATATGATAAATAAATTTATATGGATCACATTCATCATATACACCTAACGATAGTTGCAAACAACTATCAACATCCAAAATGACATCCAATGTGCATTTTGTTTTCATATAAGCTTCAATCAAATCATTGACGCTTACATAAATCCGTCAGTCAAAAGATTAACCGCAGTTTCACACAAGAGAGATGTGTGAGTCAAATATCATCCCAAGACCCATGTGGGGTTTTCAACCATCAAACAATTACTTAACTAATCATTTATTTCATCTCATTGATTTTATTGAAATAGGTGAACACAAATAAGCTGTTCAACTTGAAAATGTACTTTTACTCCAATTTCACTACTACAAATAACATGGCATTTTTGTCAATCAATTAATTCTCATCCATACCATAACATAACCAATCATCCAATGTCATTTATGGCACCACAAGTGTCCGTCCACGGAGTAAGAAATGCGAATGTCACATATTCGTACAACACTTCTAATGCAAATGATTAGTGAATAGTTCAAATGTTGAACTCCAAAGAGGTTATTACATGCAATGGGTAAACTAACTACATGAAGGTTCTTAATGTCATTCTAATTGTAACATAATACGATTTCTAACTTGTAACTTACTAATTTTCACTGTACTACTTAGCAACTTCAAATATATAACAAATTAACTACTCTAATATACTAATTAAAGCAAGAATCTCTCATTTTAAATATTTAAGATAGAAGTTCTCACCCAAGATAAACCAATCGTCATGACACTTCTTATGAAGATTTTCTTGTCGCGCACTAGCTGTTTGTCACTCTCTGCAACTCGAATTCACCTTTCTGGCTCTACAATTTGTATATGACTTCCAATCTTCACCAAACATGGCCACGAAAATAGGAACGCCATCCCGGACAACTTTTGCCTAGTGCACTTTCTTCAAAAATGCACGGATTCGACAGAAATCGCCAATGTTGACTCAAGGTCAGTCAACTTCGATCGCCTTTTATGAACAGTTCTGTACACTAAAATTCGATTTTGATATGTGCATTTCGTCGAGAAATACGAGATTTACGACTTTCGTTTTAGGAGCCTTGGCCAGAAATGCACGGATCGACGGGTATTAAGCAAAGAGAGGGGGTTACATGCAAATGGGAAAAGTTTGAAAAGAGGGGATATTGGAGGAGGTGGGGCCCATGGCCGGAGGGGGTGGCCTGACTGGTAGAGAAGTGGCGGCGGAGGGTGGTTGTGGCAGCGGTTGGGTCCATGGAGGCAGCTAGGGCTTGTAGAAAGGGCTAGGGTTTTGTAGAAAGGAAGAGAAGAGAGAGGAGAGAAGGAGGAGGGAGCTGACGGCCGACGGTGGCGGGAGAGTGGGGGGCTGTGACTGCACGCAATCGGGGGAGGAGGTCATATTTATTTGAAGAGGAAGAAAAGAGAGGAAGGTGGAAAGTGAAGAAAGAAAATGGGGAAAAGATATTATATGCCAACTTCTCTCCAATCGTCCGACTGCAAACGATCTCCATTTGCTATGAAATTTCGGCATGAGAAAATATACGGAACCATGAATCCCACGAATCAAGTTTCGTTGAATCCCGAGTTCGTTTGGCCTTCCATTTAATTTCTCAAATATGCTCAAATTAGCTTCAAAGCTGCGATTTAGTGTATATTTTTTTCCTGTATGCCCACACGCTAACTCCAAAAAATATGAAATTTTGGATTCTACCATTATTTGATGATACGAATTCAAAAAAAAAGTGAAATCAAATTCTGATATCATCTCAATAATGTTCCTTTGTAAACTGGATGTTAGTTTTGCCCCAAACGGGTTTGCCTCTCATGGCCACATACTAAATCCGTTTCGCGTGAAATTTGAAATCTATCCACGACTTACAATTCTAAATCCAACAAAATTAGTCTCGTTAATGGCGGCTGGAAATTTGGCTAGGGTTTCTCCAATAAATCCCCAAATCGAATCGATCTCTTGATGAAATGAAGTTCTCTGATGCTTGACTTCTCTGTTGCTTTCTGCTACTTCGAATTGGAATTTGTTCGGTCGAAAACGATTGGAAAATTGTAAGTTTTCTCTGATTTGAAATTTTTGCTCTCGAGTTGATTGTAGTTTTTGATTTCTCTTTTAATTATTGAGTGGTAATTCGATACAGCCTATGATGAAAAATGGTGTGAATAAATATAGGGTAGAATCGAAACCCTAAAACTCTGATTTCACCATAAATGTCTTGACTGATTTTGCGGTTTCCCCTTTTGCAATTCTCAATCAAAATTGATTTTCTGAAATCATTTGTTGCCTGATTTGATTAATTCGACATTGAATGGAATGAAGCAATTTTCTAGAAAATAATTTCCTGGCCCATATTTGCTTGGCATGAATTTCTAAATTTATTGATAAAGAACTTGCAGAAAACAAGAAACAATTCGAACTAGTTTGTCATTTCTGGAAACTTCTTGTGAGATTGATAAATCGCTGTCATGCAGATTTCCTGAAAGAAAGTTTATTGATATATACTTGTCAAAAACATTGTGGTCACATTAAAACTTGCCAAACATGATTTCTTGATTGAATTTTTTCCTGTGTATTTCCAGACGGTTTCTTTCCTCTTTTGCTTGATACAGCTTTGAAGGAAAAATGTTGCCAAACACTGTGATTTCTGAATTGAATGACTTGTCGAGATTTTGTTGTGGTTTCCTCATTTGAAAACATGAAAGTTGTTCACTGATTTCTTGTCCAAAAAATGGATCACTGTATTTTCTTGATTAAAAACAGTTGTCAAGTATGCAACTACATTTCTGGAAAGAGATCTTGCATGTTGTTTTTCTTGTATTGCTTGATTGAGTGCTTATGAACTTTTGCCTGTTGTTCTACAAATATGATATCTTGCCAAAAACAGTTTTGTGAAATCTGATTTTCTTGATATTCACTTGTCTATGCTCAAACATGGCTGCCTCGTTTACATGTACACCATGCTGACATGATCTTGTGCACACCATGTTTGTTGTTGCCACCTTGTTGTAGCTGAATCCTTCATGCTATTATGATCAATGTAGTTTTGAACTTGTTCACTTTCATGTTTGACCTGTTTGTGAACAAATCTTGCTCCACTCACCTAGTGCCTGCATGTTTGTATCTGTGTTTAACCTTCACCATTGTTTATGACCCATCATGTTGATGGTGTGTTGAACATGTATATGTATCACCATGCTTATTCACCATTCCTTTGTGCACCATGTTTCAGTCATGTATGCTTTATTTTTGTTGCGTCATACACCATCTATATGCTGCACTATTTCTTGACCTGTTGCCTCGACCACTTGAATGCGAAATGATCTGCCATCCTTGCTTTGAGTTTCACTTGTAATATGCTGCTTCATGATTCAAAATAGATCTGCATGGACCATTTGCTTGTGCATTCTTGCATGGCTTGGTCTGACATGAATCAACACCACAATGTTTAGCTTCCATACTTGTACTATGTTGTAGCTTTGACCATGTTGAAATCATTTGATCATTTGCTGGTTTGAGTGCTGCCTTGTCATCATTATGTTGTGTGCATTTGTATTATCTTATATGAGCTCGACCACACTTTGGCTATACTTGAGTTACATATTGCTGCTGACCCATTGCTTCATTGATGCGTTGACTTGTTTGAACTATTTGCATGCTAATTTGTGATCATATGTATACATGACTTTGTTGTCTCGACTATTTGATGTTGTTGTTGTTGCACTTAGTCGAGATGGTCCACGTGGCTACTCCTCAGTTGCATACTGAATTGGTGAGGCAGTGCACACGTGTATATAAATACACGTGTGTATATGCAGCCATTCAGAAAAAAATATTATGTCCCTGTACATATACAAACTGTCTGTCTAGACACAGATTTATTAGATCAAGTCATGAAAAATGATGAGAAACACACCAAAAAACTGAGGCAAATAATTTTTTTTTAAATTAAAAAAATTATATTCGCATGTATTCAGTTTGAATTCTATTGCAGTGTACTGTGTGTGTGTTTCATGTGTATGACAGGTATGAAGACTGGACAGACTGTGAGCTGTGAAGACTGAAGAACAGAGTATCAAAACAAATTTGTCTATATATGAGTGTGAATATGAGTCTGTATATGAATTTGTATCAGTGAAGTGTTCAAATAATGGAGTTGTAAATCTGTACTGTTCAATATTGAAATAAAATATTCTTTTCAAATAAAATACTGTGTGATTATTTAAATTTCTGTACAGCCGTATTTTTTTAAATATAAATATTATATTCCAGTCTGTGATAAATATATGAAACATTATAGAACAAACACATTTATAATTATATATATTTGGTTGTTATCATCAAACAAAAAATCATATAATTGTGTATACAACATTGTTATATACAACAAATCACGCACCTATCTCAGAGCCGTTTCAATGATCGGATGTCGCCACGCCATACGCTTCCTCCTGAACTTCCATCTAACACCTGCACTGCCCTTGTGGTGGTTCCCTTGGCCCTTAAAAACCAAAACACGCGCAAGGTTTATGGTCGATTTCTGGTGATTTCGAATCAAATGAACAACCATCAACCGTACAGATTTAAAGGTCTCGCGAAGCTCTTCGATTTTCATGTGGGAAATTTTTCGATTTCATTGAACGAACTAGAAGAAAATGAGGAAGAAAGATATGAACATTCGTGGCCATTAAAATATAACGATGGCGAAAATGTTTTAGGGTTTTGAATAATATTATTTTAATATTAAATTCATCGTTTTACGTGTTTTAAAGCCAAAAACGGGTCTTTGTCCAGATCAGGCCGTCTTGCAGCCTAACTATAGGTTTTAAGGCCTTCTAAATGCAATGGAACTAGAGGTCGAATCCCAATTCAGAAGTCTACATCAGTTGCACTTAAAATTCAATTATTTTAATTAAATTGTACATATTTTTTTTACATGTTTTAAATTCGTAAAATCAAACGATATATCCAATGGCTACGAAATTTGAAATCTTATAGTAATTTAAAATTTCAAGTCCAATGAGACTAATTTCATTAAATTTCGAAGTCGTTTGCAAAATGGCTATTTTAACAGGTTCATTAATATATTAAAATATTCATTTTCTTTATTCACCTTTAAATTAAATTCAAAGGTCTATAAATTTTATTCAAATCAAAGACAAAGTTCATATAAACTTATAAGTTTAACTTTCGTTTATCGTGAATACAAATTTCATTATTCACCAAATTCAAATTATATTCAATTATAAATTACACAATCGATTTCATTAAATATATTAATATTAATTCCAACTTTCAATGCTTATCGAAATAACTAAATCGTAATTTTATTTGCGATCAATGTAAGTTATTGTTGTTATAACAAGTTGAATTTCATTATTTTAGACCACTCTATAAATTTCATTATCGAAATATACTGGCAACTTCTACATGAAGGCAATATTATTAAAAATAAAATATCTTTCCATCTAGATATTCCCACACCCTTACTGAATAAGGGCATAATTCATCCAATTTTTGTAAACAAACCCTACCAAACGAATTTAAATTTTTGAATTAAAATAAAACTAATTTTTTTGAATTTGATTTATCATGCTAGAAAAATGTAGGTAATGGAAAATTTTATATTTTCCACCTCGCTTTTACACATTTTTCCCCATACTTGGAACCTTTTTATCGCTACACTACAAAATTCCTATTTTCTTTTCCAATAATAGTTTACAAAAGAAGAATTTCTTTTTTGATTCCCGAAACCTATTTTGGAAGAATACATTTTCTCCTGCTGTTCTCATTTATTACTGTTACCGTTTTCGTTGTTTTATTTGTTTTTCATTTAGTTATTACTTATGTTGTTATCTTATTTACAATATCCTATGTCTTTATTATTTTTCTAGTGATCATCACAAACACCCAGAATGAGAATACAATGTTAAACTGTTCTATTTTTCAATAATAAGATAGAATACTACATAGGAGAGTGAATCTATACAAAAGAAACATGCTCTACTGCAATCACAACTAGGTAAAGGATACAACGGCTGAATATGGTTATCCACTAGGACAAGGAGGTTCAGGACCATGTCTCTCCTGACAAAAAGTGCTAATTACTTAATCTAGACAACTAGTGCACTCCTACTTTCCATTTATCACTCTCTACAAACTCATGTTGCCAACCCGCTAGTTCTGTGGGACATCCCCAATCGCCCACTGATCATATACCGATATCTATAGGCTAACTATTCTGAGTATCTCAATAAATATAAACTCGTCGTTCCATACTATGAAGTATCTCAGTATTCTTGGGCTTTGTAACACCCCGCATTTTTAATTTAATTAAAAATGAAATAAATTTTTTTAAAAATATGCTTATTTAGGTAAATAATGGTGATGTATAATGAGAATTAATTAATACATGGAAGAGAAGAAAAATTAATTCGATAATAGTGTGTGTAACGGAGAAGATAATAAAATAAGGATATTTAATTTAAATATCAGGAATTAAGTAAAATGGACATCACCATTGCGTTTCTCTCGAAATTTTACATGAAATAAAGTCCGAGTTTTCGAAAATCGGAGTACGTATGAAGGAGTTATGACCTCCCGAAGTTTCAGCAAAAAATCAGAAAACAGCCCTGCCCAGAACAGAAAAAAAAAGACCAGGTCGACCATAGGATCGACCTCCCAGGTGGGAGGTCGACCATAGTGTCGACCTCTCTTGGGGAGGTAGACCTGTAGCGACCTGGAGCGGGAATTTTGGTCCAGAAGCAGGAAATTCGCCCCAGAAGCTGTCCAAGTTCATTTTTGAGCACCTGGATGAGTTTTTGGGCCTGGTACGTTGGTCTAACACCTATATAAACACCCTAGGCTCATTGAAAACTCCACAACATTTCATGGCAAGGCCATGACTCTCCTCTAACTTGATTTCTTCTTCCTCCTCAAGCTATTGATCTAAATAAATCTTAGATCTATTCTTCTCTCTTTTCTCTACAACATCTATTCTTAAAATTAAAAAGAATGAGATCTAGAATTACTACAACCATGAATAAAAAGAAAAGAGGCTTAGATCTAAATCACTGCGCAAAGAGACGGAATTCAGATCTGCAACCTACGCCGCATATGAAATCAAAGATAAATTGAATTGGACATGAAATCAATCAAAGATGAATCAAAAGCAACAAAAAGAGAAAGGGGGAAATCAGTTCAAGGATTAATCTGATTCATAAATCAAAGGGGCAATCGAGGATCTACATTTTGAAGATGACAAACACTGTGAGTGGAGTTATAATGCACTTTTTGTGTAAAATTATTATTTATCGTTCAAACATTCCCTATGTAAACATGAAATGAAATTATTGAATCCATAATGTTTAATATTATCATATGCTCGATTTTAATTATTATGCCTACGATTATGTGCCTCCTTTTATTCTTTCCCTTTTTGATTTTTAATAGCTAGGCTATCTTGAACCTAGATCTATCATAAAATAAATACGATTGAAAGATTATTGCAAGCGAAAAAGGGAAATGCTCGGTTTTGGGCTATGACATGAACTGGAGGGTTTGGTTATAAATTACAACGAGGGTTGGGCGTAATATAACATTGACAAAACCAGAATACGTAAACCAAATTTGGAATTTTACGCATGAACATGATTTGGGGTTTGGCGTAGAATTGACATCATTGATTTAAGCATGAAATTGACTTATGGATTTGTTAATGGGCACATGTCTCTAGAAATAAAACCTGTATTATAACTTGAATTTGGGTAAGAACACAAACTTGATATGAATTGACATCTGGAATTTGACATGAAGTTTACATCTAGAACTTGAACATGAAATTGACATGAAATTGACATGAATATGAATTATGAATTTAATGATAGACGTAACCTGTTAACGGGATTACAAGCATGAATATAAATTGGCGGTTTTTAGGTAAAGCTTGGATTTGGGGAATTGATACTTGACATCTAGATTGAACTTGATACTCGAATTTTGGCACTATTGAAATGCAATGAACATGAATATGGTTGAGTAATTTGTGTAATGTAAATAGGGACAAGATTATGAAACTTGAAATATGACATTGATAATATGCTTATGAACTTGACATCTAAAACGAACACGAACATGGCATGAATTGGTAGTTGACATTTATAAGAACATGCTTGTAAGTTGGATAATTGGCATAACATGAACTTAATATTTTTTGACATGATTATGAACTGATATATGCCAATTAGAATAGACATGAACCAAACATGAAACGTGGCTAACTCGAGGTTAGGATGAGTTTGCGATGTAATCCTGCCCGGAACCGCCCGGCCTAACCAGTGGTAGTAAATAATAGGTCCTAATGTGAGAAGTTAGTCATATTGCGCTTGAAACCCGAGGTTAGACTGAGTTGTGATGTAATTCTGCCCGGAACCGCCGGCATAATCAGTGACCACAACAACAGGTCTAATGTGAGAGGTTATAGTGCATTAACAATTAATTAGTGGCACATGATTCGTAGGGTTAAGTCATGAATTCAAAGACAACACTTAACCAAATTTGTGAGTGAACGTTATAAGGAGATGGGGTTAAGTCGGCATGAACATATGAACAAAACTTAACCAAAAACGAAAATAGGGAATGTTAACTACCTATTATAAATCGAAGTTGAAATAGTCGAAGGGTTAATTAGGTGGTAAATCTGTCCTAGGGATAGAGAAAGACTATGACTTAAGGTGTAATGTAAGACCTGAAGGGTGGGATAACCTATAATATGGGGTAAGCAGAGCAAGAACTGTGGGAAAACACTGTAACGACCCAGAAAATCTGAACTAATTTAAAATTTTTAAATTGGCTAAAATAATGGATTTTAAATATTTAAAATAAATATTTTAAATAATGGCAATGAAAAGTGAGTTTGAATCGACAATTGAAAACGAATATAATTAATTCTAATTATAAACAAGGCTTGAAAAGGCGCTGCAGTTTCAAAAATTGAATTCAAACTTTGTCGGACTGTACCGGGTGCAAAACAAAACGGATTTTAGTGAAACCAAAAATATTTAAATCTGTTAGTGAACACCTTTCTAACGAATCCGAAAAATCGAATTTTCATAACGGAAAGCAAAAGTTATGGCCAAATGAATTTTCAGAAAGGTCACTATGGAATTTATATAGCCCGAGAAATTGGCCATTTTGCATACGACCTCGGAATTCGACGAAACTACTTTTGTTGGATCCGGGACGTGAAGTTATCGCTAGGATTCAAATTTCATAATTTTTGAAGCTAGTATGTGAGCGTGGCAAAGGAAAATGTGTTCTGGTCAATTACAGTTAAATTGGATCGACCAGAAATGGGCCTTTTTGCAAATGGTCTCAGAATTCGATGAAACTAGTTTTGTTGGGACCGTATCGTCAAAACATAGCTAGATTTATTTTTCTGGAATTTTTCGAATCAGTTTGTGGCCCTGGCAAATTGAAATGTACGTTCAAATTAAATATTGAATGTTTTATATTTTAATTTAAAGGAAAACTGACTGAAACTTTCGAATGGGCCTTCGAAACATATCCCATTGTGTTCGGAATGAGGGTAAAACGCTAGGGACGACAGTCGTTCGGTTTGGATTGGTGGTCGCGTCAGAAAACCCCTTATAAAATCTACCGACCAATCAGAATTTAAATTAAAAAAAATCAAAAAAAAGACCCAGTCGCTCCAGCGATTGAACGGCGCCTGGAGCTCCTCCCTTCCCCCTCGTTTTCCGGCCGCCACAAGCGAAACCAGGTAGCGCCACCACCTTCCCTCGAAAGCCCCTTCGCCCCTCTTCAAATCAACCCCAGCCTCGCTCCGCCTCGTGCCCCCATCGACGAGAACAAGCCCCGAGAAGTTCGACACTTCAACCCGCCGCCCCGCCTCGCTCCGACCACCGAACCACCTCTGACCACCACCCCTGGACGCGCTTCACTCCCCTCGTCGACGTCCAACTCCCTGATTGTCATCTAGGTCAGCGGATTTCGCGATAAATCCATACCTAGTTTTGAACAAATTTTGAAAGGTACGACCTTGTTTATTTCCAACTGATTTTCACACTTTAAAGTGTTGCAAACTTCGAAAAATCATATCTTTTTGCCATGTTGATGAAATTCGGTGAAACAAGAGACAATGGACTCGTGTGGACGTCTTCTGCATTTTAGAAGAGACCGCATATTTTTCTGAGCCTTCTGCTATTTTTGGTGGAGTGGAACCCAATGTGAGATTTCTAATTTATAAACGATATGGAAAACGACGATGTATAAATTATATAGTCGATGTATGAGTTATATAAGCGTTGTACACCTCTTGTATAAGCGTTGTATAAGTTGTATGTTCGATGTATAAGTTATATATGCGTTGTAAAAATTATACGTGTGTTGAAACATGAAACACCCCACCTCCGTTAGGGTCACTCTCAAAGGGAATGCCCTAATTTTGGTGGAGGTTTATAAGTATAAGTCACAGATATACAAGACAGATATAAGAACACATATTTGTAAACAGCGGAAAAACAACAACATTTATTTCATAAAAGCAAATACATGTTACAAAACATCACCATGATTGTCTTACATCTTTTTCCAAAAACATAACATAACACTTTCATAATCTGTCTTGAGTACATTATTTAAAGAAGCATAAATAAAGCATAGATAAACTGCAAAAGTCCCCATAGTGGATTGTCCAAAGCCATAGTTCAAAACAGGAAAGTCCAAGCAATACATTTCTCTTCTTCAAGCTGGATGTTAAGGCTGGTCAAGCTGCTGTGTTCCCTCCCTGTGGACCTGGAGGGGGGGAAACGGAAGAAAAGAAGACGAAACAAAAGTAGAGTCAGACATAAAGCCTGAGTAAGTCTAGTACTATTTTGTCTATGAATAAAGAACTGGGTATGATAAGTATAAACAAGAAGTGTGCAAGCACTATAAACTTGGTTAAGTTGTCTAGGGTCGAATATACTATCGTACCCCATGTTAATCTCTGAACCCATATAAACTGGTTTCCAACTGGCACCCCATAATCAGGGTGATGTGATCCATTCTATGATGATCGGCTCCTACTCGCATAGTTACATGTGTCTTACGGCCCCCGATGTTGTAGTTACCTATGCTGGTCCCACCATGGGGTGTATCAAGTCCCGTGGCGGCGGCCCGACACAATCCTATAATGCACAGGTATGCTACTGGTGTCCAGTGCCTTATTTTTCTGCGCCGGAGTGTGTGCACGCCCGCACCCTGTTAGAACCTACACTGCTACACCACCGCCGTCGATTTGACCTCTTACAATCAGCCCAGTAATCGTGCCCCACCCTGCCTAGTTTCAGGGTATCCTGATACACCTTCTAGGGTTACTGCTGAAAAGGGTCCCCCGTTACTAGGTTTTATATCTCTAGCCAACATGCTAAGTTGGTTAAGTGTTTTCTAACCTAACCCCCACCAGTCCGTTTAGTTTAGCATGTTCCATTTTGATTAAGTCTTTAGTTCACTTAATCCTAACAATCCTGACTCAGCCTTAATTGTCTTATTAAGGCCCTGACCTCTCACATTAGACAGGTATTGTTGTGGCTGCCTGTTGCCGGTTGGTTCCGGGCAGTCTTACGCCACAACTCAGTCTAACCTCGGGTCCTTATTGGGCTCCATGTTTAACCTCCCACATTGGATAGGTATTGTTGTGACTATTGGACAGCCGGGCGGTTCCGGGCAGGTTTACATCACAACTCAATCCAACCTCGGGTTAAACACATCGTATGTTCTACATTTACATATTTTGTCTTTCTTCTTTATTTTCTTATATGTAAATATTTGCGGCCCATTATTAAGTTAATGGTGTAAAGGTTACACCAATCATGGGCCCAACCCATACTTGAATTTGGGCCCTTCTATTTTATATTTTCATTCATTAGTGATTTTAACCCAACGTTATTTTCCCCCGTTTAACACGTCCGTTTATTATATATATGTTGGGCTTAGCCTTTTTAAAGCCCAACTTAGCCATGCGAAAAGGGGAGGCTTAAAGCGTGATTACATACACAAAAAGGGGAAGGTGAGCGCATGAACTTGCAATATGACGTTGGAAATACAAAATAGAAACTGGTGTACTTGCATAGTAGTGACATATACTTTGGTCATAAAGCATAGGTGACATGAATCAAAGCATGTAAACTTGTAGTTATGTTAAGAATATCACTATTGACACATAGGCCTAACTACAACATGAACCTATATTTTTATCTCAGGCATAATGTCAAACATAAGCATGGCATAAATATTTCTAACATGAAATCATGATTTTTACTTTAGTCATGTAAACTTGCAAAAAGGGATTTTTGGAACCTAACCTAGCTATGTACCACATATGTCATCATATAATTCTTGTTGACAATTTCAATTATGCAAATTATCAATCATAGCCTAGTCATAAGTTTGCAAATAGGTTTTCTAATACAAAAGCATGGCTTAATACATGATGCCAAATTCTCAACATAATTTCATATGGACTATAATAACCCAAACTTATTCCAATTACTCACCAAAAATGATTTTTGTATAAAAATACATATTATGATGGCATAGTAGCAAAACCCCAAACTTGCATGAATTTCAATTAATCAACTACATACATGTAGCTTCAACATGGATTACATAATTTGCGAATATTCCAAACGTATACTTGCATAGAACTACCGCATGTAGTTCTTTATAATGAATAACATAACTCGAGAATATCCAAATGTATACAATATGCCAAATCGATAAGAATCATAGTAACGCACAAATTATGAATTATTTATCACCACAATCAAGTATACAAACCAACACAGTTATTTGTTCATACCAAAGTAATACTCTACTTACAATGGTGTGGCGAATTCTCTAATTTAGGGATTTGAAGATGCGGTTTGATTTGATTGAGTTGCTTTATGCCTTAGAATTTTGCCTCCTAATCCTCTCTCCAAATTGGTGGCTACCCCTAGTCGTTCCTCAGCAACATGGCGGCTTTGTTCTTATTTTTGAATGAATAGATTAGGGTTAGTCTAGGGTTGTTTTTATAGGGGAAATGAATTGATTAGGACCATTGATGTTGCTTGGATTGATCGTAGCCATTCATCCTAAGGAGAGACCAATTAGAGCCTGCCACCTAGCCCTAATGACAAAGCAGACCACAGAAAATCGACCAACATAGGATAGGCCAGCCAGGTTGGACTGGGCTCGACCTGGGTTTGGACCAGGTCGACACCCCTATCGATAGCCCTGTCGACCTGGTTAGACCAGGTCGACAGCCCTGTCGACCTGGGTGCGTCAGGCGGGACTTTTTCCGCCCTGGCCCATTGGGCCCCATTTTTGTTTTCTGAGCTTATTTTATTCTGTTTGAATTTTAAACTTCCGAAGGCCATATCTTCTTCATACGGACTCCGTTTTTCGAAAACTCGGACTCTATTTCGTGTATTTTTTCGAGACGAACGCAATGGCGTATCCCGTTTCCCTTAGTTCTTTGATTTCAGATTAATTATACCTTAATTTGTTAATTTCACAGTTATAGAATTCGCAGGGTGTTACAAAATAGAAGTGAATTGCTATATATAAATATATATATATATATACGCCCCTCGTCCACAAACCATGGACGATATTTATTAGTTGTGATTGGTGTGAAAATTGATTGATAGTGAATGGTTGTTTGGGATTGTTAGTGGTTAATATTGATTGATTGTGGTTGAAAAATACCCATTTTTGGTTGAGAAATATGTGGTTGAAACCACATAGGATTAGTTTGTGGAAATGAAATAAATATATACATGCCGCCTGCATGCGAACTAGATGCATGATTCCCATTGTCAAAAACCGCGAGGTTTTAAGGCAGAGCGAGGAGTCGTACCAGGGACGGTCCCGGTTTTAACTACCCTGCCGTTATGCTGCCGAAATTTTGAATAATATTCTTGTGTTTGAATTATTTTCATTTGCTGAAACTATATTTATTCGTTGAATAGAGAAACTTCATATGTTGAATCGATATTCATTCGTTGATTAGAAATTCATGTGTTGAATGGTATTCGTGTTTTAAATATAAAAATCACATTTTTATCTATATATAGAAACTATAGAAAACCTTCATGTGTTGAATCGATATTCATTCGTTGAATTGAAATTCATGTGTTGAATGGTATTCACACTTTGAAATAAATTGTTTTATAATAAAAAACACCTTTTTATCATCTATATGAGCTATGTAAAATGACCTTGTTTTAAAATAAATTATTTTACAATAAAAATCCTATTTTTATCACTTGTATACACTAAATAAAATAATAGTGATTTGAAATGAATTGTTTTACAATAAAAATCACATTCTAATTATATACCTGAATTGTTGAAATGAGAAGTGTTAAAAATAGCCACTCGTTCCAATAAATATGCATGAGTTGAAATATTCATTAATTAGCTAATGGTATGATTTTTTCCTTTGCATGCAACATTAGAATGAATGGTGTTTTAAATCAAATGGAATCAAATATGAAGTTGAATGGAAAATGGTAAGTGATAAGAACTGTATATATGTACATGCATATTTATTGAACAGGTTATAGCAAAGGGGCTAGAGAAGAGGAATAAAATTTTTGTGCCCGACAAATAGGTACACATTTACTATTTTGTTTGGGTGATGATTTTATGAGCCTGTTGGCTAGCCGCTTGGCTTTTTCTTTTTCTTTTTGACATGAGACGCCCGTGTGGCTATTTGGGAATTTTCCCAGCCCCTCCCGTACAAAGGAGGTTATGGCGAAATTTTCCAAAATTTAAAGGCGTTAGTGAAATATTAGAAGTGGAAACAATATAAGAATTTTTGAATGAACTCTATTTATATAATTATATAAATATAAATAAAATTAAAACAAAACGTGGCCGTGCAGTTCGTATTTTGAAACCGTGATTTCAAACGATTATACCGGGAGATCCGACCATTGGATTTTCCCGAAACCGCAACCGTTGGGTTTGCTTTGGAAAAATCTTTCCAACGGCATCAACTTTGCAAAATTCCAACGGTTGGATTGTCTGGAAAGTTTAATTCAAATCTGAGGAAAAACAGCGCCAGAATCGATTATATTTATATATATAAATATAATTATATTTAATCGAATAACGACGCTGCAGTTCGTATTTTGAAATCGAAACTTCAAACTTTAATCGGATTTTCCCGAAACTAGAACCGTTGGATTCATTTTGAAAATACCTTTCTAATGAGGTAAATTGTGTGAAGATCCAACGGTTAGATTTTCAGATATGTGTAAATCAAATCTGGAGAAAAACAGCGCCACGGCCGCGTTATGGCCCGAAGCGTCGTTTTGAATAAATTGGCTATTTTAAAATAAATAAAAATAGCGGTAAATCATTATAAAATATCATAAACGATATGGAATGGAAATAAACTGAATTTTCTCGATTTATGTGGTATTTGATGGTTGAATGTGTTAGGTGTGAAAATTACATTAAAGAACAAAATTGGTGTTGTCGAATGATTTAACCATTGAAATAAATTGATTTGAAATTCTAAATATACGTGAATTATTTGAAAAGGCCGAGTTAATTCTCATTTCAAATAATTGACCGACGATTGAAAGTCGAAGATGAAGACGGTGGTCGAAGACCGGAGATCTTCACCTCGTTTGGGTGGTAACCGAGGTCCTGATTGGGAGGCATCCCAAAATATGGATAATGAGTGGTGATCGTCCAGACGTACGTGGTGATCGATGGGTTTGCGAGGTATTTAGTGCCTCCGGTTTCGTTCAGACCCAGAATGGACTTGTAAATGGACTGTGTGTCTGACATTGGATTTTATTATGTGTTGATTGATCTCTATTAAATATACATCTGTATGGCGGCGGAGAATTTATTCTTTTGCTTAACGCCATTCTCTGAAATGCACAAGCTCAGAGGTTGTATATCGATGGACATCAGTCGCATGGCATGAATTGCTAATGTGGCATGCTTAAGTGGCAAATGATCAGGGCTTCTGTTGAAAAGCAAAGTCTTGTGGTGATAATCAAAGCACCGCCTGTGTGGCATAGCTTTGTGTATAATGTGAATTCGCGAGCCTCACACCCCGGTATGAACCAGAAACGGGAGAAGGACCTCAGGGAGGGCATGCGTTTCTTTCTAGCTAGGGTAGTGTCAGTGACCTACCAGCCCTGACATTTATATACTTTTCACCTATGTGGTTGTTGCTGTTGCGAGGCGCCTCGGTTAGATTGGACGATCCGGGTCCGACGAAGCCATTCGTTGGCTCATTTACACCCCAAAGGGTGGGGAGACGCAGTGTTCAGGAATTTTAATCCACATCGGTGGACCGGCCCTGACGATCCAAGGGTCACTCAAGCTCTGATACTGAGGGGAGGGCTAGAGCGTCTCGAATTCGGTAAGGACTATCTTTTGCCTCGGTTCAGGATGGAAATCCAATTTCCAAATACGACATCGTGCGGTTTTGATGTATACCTATATATGGCGACATAGTGGTATGGGGCATTAATGCCGTCTATAATTAATAGTTATGATTTGAAATTGTTCTCAAAACATATAAACACTAGCAATAATATCAAATGCATGTGTTTTATTCGTATCAAGCATATTTTGGCCGTTATAAGGTAAAAACTCTATCCTTCGGTTTGCGTTGCATTGTGTGATAGGAACTGTGTCTTATAATGGTTTCATTTTTATAAAAAGCATAGCGTTGTTTCAAAGAATGACCTGTTTTAAAGCACTGGCAATCTAATGGAGTAAACTCGTTCCACGAAAGTGGCGTGGTCCTGTGATTAGCCATATTATAAATGTGTTGAGTAGATTTCTCATACCAGTCCCATGACTGACTCGTAGTTTGTTTCACTTTCAAACTCGGGTGCCCCTTTTTCTACATGGGAAGCCTTGTGTTCAGGTTTAGCTGGTTCTTTCTGAATAGCTGGAGCTGAAGATGGATTCTATCATTTATCTCTTTTTATGTTGTTCAGCTCCTATTGTAGATATTTTGTTTGTTTTTCCGCTGTAGACATCTATGTATAGCTGAACTGTATTTGTACTAAGTAAGATCCTGTATACTGTGTAACTTTGATGATTAATTTTATCCAGTATATTCTATTGTTCATTATCTGGTGTATTTATTTAATTTTGTTCTGTTATTATCTGTTTCTGTGTTATATTCCAAAGATAACCCTTGTCTCCGTCTGTACGGGATTTGGGGTCATCACAACGTGGTATCAGAGCTTTGGTTAAGCTTAGTTCTGGAATATAACATTTGAACGAACTCGTTAGAAATAGAACCAGTAGTGTTCTAGGAGGGTAACTCTATACAGATAGGATCAGCAATATCCTCGTATGAGTAAAGCAGAATGAAATTACACCTCGATAGACACATTTACATTTGAAGTATGTGTTTCTATATTTTAAAAATACCTTTTCTGTGACCTGACACTTGATCTGCTATTGCAGAAGTACTAGAAAAATGAGTGCCAGAAACAGAAGGGATACAGAACCCGATCTAGAGGCTCTATTAAAGAGATATCGAAATCTGAACGGAGCACAGTTCTCGAGCAATGAATCTATAATTCAAACTCAAGCTTGGGTGAGCTCTGCAAAAAGAATTTTTGAGCGTATCCAGCTGAGAGATTACCAGAAAAGATTAGTATCCTCTTGGGCGCTCAAAGAAGAAGCTTTAATCTGGTGGGAAACAATCATCAAAGATAATCCAGAAGGTGATATCACCTGGGACAGATTCAAAGTGATTTTCCTAGAAAGATTTACTCCTCCTGAAGCGACGAAGCGATTATGTGATGAATTTTCTTATCTAATACAAGGTGATATGACCATCCCAGAATATCACAGGAAATTCAACGAACTTGCTCACTTTGCTCCTCATCTGATTCAAGATCCAAAGAGGAAAAATCTGAGATTTATTCATGGCCTGCAAAGGAGATATCAGAATAGTGTACTGAGGAATGTAAAACTTCCTTTCTCTTAAATGATTTATATGGCCTATCAGTACGAAGATCTCCATAAGAAAGGAATGTTACGCGACAAAGAAGAAGTCAGTTCTAGTAACAAAGAAGAGTCGGAAACAGATATTCCTGAAGCCAGTAGGAGGTCGGAGGTCAGTAAGAAGCCCTGCGCCAAGAGGAAAAGGGCTGAACCTGGGAACCAACCTGTAACGACCGCCATGTGCTCGAGTTGCAATAGACAAGGTCATTTGATGATAAGCTGCAAATTTTGGAACCAACAAAGAAAGAATAAGTTCAAACCCAAGAAGGGATTTCAGGAGAATATATAGTGCAGTCAATGCCATCAGGCTGGTCATCTTTCAAAGGCTTGCCCGCTATTCAGGAAGCTTGAGATAGTTCAAGTGAATGAAGTAGCAAAAACTTCTGAGCCCTCAGCTAGTCAAGAAAGGGCCGATGTTTTAGAAGGAACGCTTACTGTCAAAAACATTCCAGTCAAAGTACTATTTGACACAGGCGCGTCACGAAGTTTCATTGCCAAAGAAGCAGCTAAGAAACTGGATTTGAAATTGAAAAAGCTCAAGGAACCAATGACTGTCCAGAATTCGGTTGGGGGTTCCATTGATCTCAGTTGGGTTTGTGGAGTGCCGGTTTCTTTCTCTCGTTATCGATTTCCTACCATCGCAGTCGTCATGAATTTTAAAGAGTTTGATCTTATCTTGGGGTTAGACTGGTTGACCAAGTATGAAGCTGAAGTTAAATGCACCGACAGAGTCGTAAAGGCGAGGATTAAATCAGGTGATCATATAACTATTCCCTGTGGAGGTCAGAATGCTAATAGAAAAGACTTCTGGGCAGCTTTGAATGTTTCTCCAGCCCAAATAGAAAATATCCCAGAAATCACAGAGAATATTCCCGACCTAGTGAAAGATATTCTTGTTGTCAAGAACTATGCGGATGTGTTCGAAGAAGTTGTTCGCTTACCTCCGCAGAGAGAAATAGATTTCAAGATTGCTTTGATTCCCAATGCAAGGCCGGTAGTTCATGCTATTCGAAGAATGTCCTTGAAAGAGAAGGAGGAATTAGACAATCAAACACGACAGCTAGTATGGAAGGGTCTGATCAGGCCTAGTTTCTCTGATTGGGGTGCAGCAGTGGTGTTTGTCCCAAAATCTGACGGTACTCTACGTCTATGTGTGGATTATCGTGATCTAAACAAGCAGACAATAAAGAACAAATATCCATTGCCGTGAATAGATGATTTGTTGGATCATCTAAATAGAGCACAAGTACTTTCACGAAGGGACCTAGCTACAGGTTTCCATCAACTTCGTATCGCCGAAGAGTGTGTTCCAATGACAACATTCAGAGGTCCCGACTTATTCTACGAGTGGTTAGTAATGTCGTTCGGCTTATGTAACGCTCCTGCTTACTTCGTCGATCTGATGAATAGAGTGTTCAGAGGGGTTTTGAATAAATTTGTTCTGGTTTTTATTGACGATATTCTACTCTTCTCTAAGTCAAAGGCCGAACATGAAAAACATTTGAAACAAGTGTTAGAAATCCTCAGAAGGAATGTATTGAAAGCAGAGTTATCCAAATGTATATTCTGGCAAGATGAAGTAAAATTTCTAGGCCACGTCGTATCGAAAGAAGGAATCGCTGTGGATCCAAGTAAAATCACAGCTATTCAGAACTGGAAGCAGCCCAGTACCCCTACTGAAGTCCGCAGTTTTCTCGGATTGGCTAGTTATTACCGGAAGTTCGTTAAAAACTTTTCGAACATATCTGGTCATTTAACAAAGCTTACAAAAAGCACTCTAAATTCAAATGGACTACAGAAAGTGAGGAGGCCTTTGAAGAGCTAAACTTGAGATTAACAACTGCTCCAGTGTTAACCATCATCGATGGCAACCAGGATTTGAAAGTCTGGACTGATGCTTCTAGAGAAGGCCTTGGCGCAGTGTTAATGCAAAGGGGTCAAGTGATTGCTTATGCTATTCGTCAGCTGAAGCCACACGAGAAAAACTATGTAACTCATGATCTTGAGTTATTGGCTATAGTATTCGCCTTGAAAATCTGGAGACACTATCTTCTGGGTGAGAGATTTGAACTGTTTACAGATCACCAGTCGTTAAAGTATCTGTTCACCCAGAAAGACCTGAATCTGAGGCAGCAACGTTGGCTAGAGTTCCTTGTAGCATATGACTTTGAAATTATATACACTCCAGGGAAAGCCAATGTCATGGCCGATGCGCTGAGCCGAAAGAATGTAATGATTGCCAACTTTATTATCACGACTTCCTTGATTGACAAAATATCTATTCTTCAGAAGGAGGATAACTTTATTAAAGATATGATCAAAATGATTCAGAAAGGCGAACCCTCATGTTTTCAAATAGATAACGATGAGATCTTGAGTTTGAAAGGAAGGATTTGTGTTCCTGACATCCCAGAATTAAAAAGGGAAGTGTTAGACGAGTGTCACAAGTCCAAGCTGAGTATCCATCCTGGTGTGGCCAAAATGTATAACGATCTCAAACGACCATTCTGGTGGAAGGCTATGAAAAGGGACGTTTCAATATATGTTAGCCGATGCCATACTTGCCAACTAGTCAAAAGAGACCAACAGAAGCTTGCTGGACTGTTACAACCGCTAGAAGTTCCTAGTTGGAAGTGGGAACATATTTCTATGGATTTCATTGATGGTCTTCCCAGAACCAGAAAAGGGAATGACAGTATTTGGGTGATCGTAGATCGCTTCACGAAGACCGCCCATTTCATACCTGTCAGATCAAACAAAATCGCTCAAAGTCTGGCGCAGATATACTTCAGGGAAATAGTTAGACTGCATGGAGTGCCGCTCAGTATAGTCAGTGATAGAGATACAATATTCACTAGCAAATTCTGGGAAGCATTTCAAGTCGAGCTGGGAACGAAGTTGAACTTGAGCACCGCTTATCATCTCAGACAGACGGTCAGACTGGGAGGGTGAATCGTATTTTAGAAGATCTATTGCGGGCTTGTGTTATAGATTTCGGTGGATCATGGGAAGACCATCTGCATTTGGTTGAATTCTCTTATAACAACAGCTACCAGACGAGTCTGACAATGTCGCCATTCGAAGCATTGTATAGTAGACCGTGCCGATCTCCTGCTTGTTGGGTCGAGCCTGGAAATACACTTGTGTTAGGGCCCGATATGATTCAAGAAGCTGCCGACAAAGTCGATTTTATTAAGAAGCGGTTACTCGCCGCTCAAAGCCGACAAAAGAGCTATGCCGATAGAAGAAGAAGAGATATATCCTTTGTTGTTGGTGACTACGTGTATTTGAAAGTATCGCCGATGAGAGGAGTTATCCGGTTCGGTAAAACTGGAAAGTTGGCGCCCAAATTCATTGGTCCGTTTCCTACTCTGGAACGGATCGGAACTCTCGCTTATAGGGTCAAATTGCCTGACTGGTTGCCTGGAGTTCATGATGTATTTCATATATCTCAACTTCGAAAGCACGTTCATGATCCAGACTTGATCGTGGAAGAAGCAGCTCAGCAGGATATTGAAATTACTCCAGAACTAGCTGTGAGAAGAGAGCCGCTAAAGATCATCGGCAAAGAAACCAAAGAACTGAGGAACAAGAAGGTTCACTTAGTCAAAGTGCAATGGAGCGGAGATCCACGAGATTGTACTTGGGAAACTGAGGAGTGCATTCAGAAAGCTTATCCTAGATGCCGAGTGGATATCTCTGATTGACTCCGGTGCAAGGTACATTTACCATACTTTGCATTACCAATTAGTGCTTTATTCTATTATTATTTTCTTTCCATGGATGTGCACTTTTAACTCTATAGTCTGAATAACTTTAAAAGAATATAAGAATTAATTTGTATGGTTTTGAAAAGTTAAAAACAATTTGAATGTTGCTTGTGTTGTGTGATTGTAGATGTGATTAATTAAAATTGTTGAAACAATAGTTAATTTAATCAACAATAGAATAATGGTAGAATTTATTCGATTATATCAAACATTGAACTGATTAGAAAATAAATAGACATATATACATGTGTATTATATATGTTTGAACAGGTAAATGGATTAGCTGTTGAGTAAAGATTTTATTTGCGTGCCCGACAAATAGGTAAACCTTAATGAGTTGGATGCGAAATATTATTATATCAACTCCTGTGAATGCCATTGGATGCGGAGTGCTGGTTTTTCTATGTGAAATAATAAACGTCGCCATAGGATAGTAACAATTAATTTTGAACTACATTACATGGCATACTTCAGAAGATAGGCATACTTCATCATATACCACATAAGCATTTGGAGCTTGTGTGACGAGGTGGAAGATTTACCCTACGAGCGAGAGGCTTGTATGGAGATGACTATATTTTACAGGTTGAACTGATGACTGATATGGACTATTTAAATTGTAACGATAAAATTGCCAGATTAATAAGAACCCCACACGGGTCTGGAGTTGACAATAATCACGTCTCTCTAGTTATTAGATACGGCACATAGACTATTTATTCCCCACACGGGACAGGGTGACGAGAATTTATTCTCTGGAGTTATTATCAGTACACGCTCCCCTGTAAACACCAGAATATATCACTATAAATATGTGTATGCTTATTAGGATTTATTGGGTACCTAATACGGCCCAATAAATTTCCAAATCCCTCCCCGTACAAAGGAGGTTATGGCGAAATTTTTCGAAATTCCAGGTGTTAGCCAAATTTTTGAAGAATTTGAAAATTCTCAGAAACTGAAAGGTTGGAAAATGGAAGCCAAATCGAACGTAGAGTTGATTAATCAAACCACTTTCAACTTTGTTCCTTTTCGGGGATGAAAAGTTTTAAGTGGGGGAGATTGTAACGACCTAGAAAATCTGAACTAATTTAAAATTTTTAAATTGGCTAAAATAATGGATTTTAAATATTTAAAATAAATATTTTAAATAATGGCAATGAAAAGTGAGTTTTAATCGACAATTGAAAACGAATATAATTAATTCTAATTATAAACAAGGCTTGAAAAGGCGCTGCAGTTTCAAAAATTGAATTCAAACTTTGTCGGACTGTACCGGGTGCAAAGCAAAACGGATTTTAGTGAAACCAAAAATATTTAAATCTGTTAGTGAATACCTTTCTAAGAATCTGAAAAATCGAATTTTCATAACGGAAAGCAAAAGTTATGGCCAAATGAATTTTCAGAAAGGTCGCTATGGAATTTATATAGCCCGATAAATTGGCCATTTTGCATACGACCTCGGAATTCGACGAAACCACTTTTGTTGGATCCTGGATGTGAAGTTATCGCTAGGTTTCAAATTTCATAATTTTTGAAGCTAGTATGTGAGCGTGGCAAAGGAAAACGTGTTTTGGTCAATTACTGTTAAATTGGATCGACCAGAAATGGGCCTTTTTGCAAACGGTCTCAGAATTCGACGAAACTAGTTTTGTTGGGACCGAATCGTCAAAACATAGCTAGATTTATTTTTCTGGAATTTTTCGAATCAGTTTGTGGCCCTGGCAAATTGAAATGTATGTTCAAATTAAATATTGAATGTTTTATATATTAATTTGAAGGAAAACTGACTGAAACATTCGAATGGGCCTTCGAAACATATCCCATTGTGTTCGGAATGGGGGTAAAACACTAGGGACGACAGTCGTTGGGTTTGGATTGGTGGTCGCGTCAGAAAACCCCTTATAAAATCTACCGACCAATGAGAATTTAAATAAAAAAAATCAAAAAAAGACCCCGTCGCTCCAGCGATTGAACGGCGCCTGTAGCTCCTCCCTTCCCCCTCGTTTTCCGGCCGCCACAGGCAAAACCAAGCAGCGCCACCACCTTCCCTCGAAAGCCCCTTCGCCCCTCTTCAAATCAACCCCAGCCTCGCTCCGCCTCGTGCCCCCATCGACGAGAACAAGCCCCGAGAAGTTCGACGCTTCAACCCGCCGCCCCCGCCTCGCTCCGACCACCGAACCACCTCCGACCACCACCCCTGGACGCGCCTCACTCCCCTCGTCGACGTCCAACTCCCTGATCGTCATCTAGGTCAGTGGATTTCACGATAAATCCATACCTAGTTTTGAACAACTTTTGAAAGGTACGACCTTGTTTATTTCCAAATGATTTTCACACTTTAAAGTGTTGCAAACTTCAAAAAATCATATCTTTTTGCCGTGTTGACGAAATTCAGTGAAACAAGAGACATTTGGACTCGTGTGGACGTCTTCTGCATTTTAGAAGAGACCGCATATTTTTCTGAGCCTTCTGCTATTTTTGGTGGAGTGGAACCCAATGTGAGATTTCTAATTTATAAACGATATGGAAAACGACGATGTATAAATTATATAGTCGATGTATGAGTTATATAAGCGTTGTACACCTCTTGTATAAGCGTTGTATAAGTTGTATGTTCGATGTATAAGTTATATATGCGTTGTAAAAATTATACATGTGTTGAAATAGAAGTGAATTGCTATATACATATATATATATATATATATATATATATATATATATATATATATATACGCCCCTCGTCCACAAACCATTGACGATATTTATTAGTTGTGATTGGTGTGAAAATTGATTGATAGCGAATGGTTGTTTGGGATTGTTAGTGGTTGATATTGATTGATTGTGGTTGAAAAATACCCATTTGTGGTTGAGAAATATGTGGTTGAAACCACATAGGATTAGTTTGTGGAAATGAAATAAATATATACATGCCGCCTGCATGCGAACTAGATGCATGATTCCCATTGTCAAAAACCGCGAGGTTTTAAGGTAGAGCGAGGAGCCGTACTAGGGACGGTCCCGGTTTTAACTACCCTGCCATTATGCTGCCGAAATTTTGAATAATATTCTTGTGTTTGAATTATTTTCATTTGCTGAAACTATATTTATTTGTTGAATAGAAAACCTTCATGTGTTGAATCGATATTCATTCGTTGATTAGAAATTCATGTGTTGAATGGTATTCGTGTTTTAAATATAAAAATCACATTTTTATCTATATATAGAAACTATAGAAAACCTTCATGTGTTGAATCGATATTCATTCGTTGAATTGAAATTCATGTGTTGAATGTTATTCACACTTTGAAATAAATTGTTTTATAATAAAAATCACCCTTTTATCATCTATATGAGCTATGTAAAATGACCTTGTTTTAAAATAAATTGTTTTACAATTAAAATCCTATTTTTATCACTTATATACACTATATAAAATAATAGTGTTTTGAAATGAATTGTTTTACAATAAAAATCACGTTCTAATTATATACCTGAATTGATGAAATGAGAAGTGTTAAAAATAGCCACTCGTTCCAATAAATATGCATGAGTTGAAATATTCATTAATTAGCTAATGGTATGATTTTTGCCTATGCATGCAACATTAGAATGAATGGTGTTTTAAATCAAATGGAAACAAATATGAAGTTGAATGGAAAATGATAAGTGATAAGAACTGTATATATGTACATGCATATTTATTGAACAGGTTATAACAAAGGGGCTAGAGAAGAGGAATAAAATTTTTGTGCCCGACAAATAGGTACACATTTACTGTTTTGTTTGGGTGATGATTTTATGAGCCTGTTGGCTAGCCGCTTGGCTTTTTCTTTTTCTTTTTGACATGAGACGCCCGTGTGGCTATTTGGGAATTTTCCCAGCCCCTCCCGTACAAAGGAGGTTATGGCGAAATTTTCCAAAATTTAAAGGCGTTATTGAAATATTAGAAGTGGAAACAATATAAGAATTTTTGAATGAACTATATTTATATAATTATATAAATATAAATAAAATTAAAATGAAACGTGGTCGTGCAGTTCGTATTTTGAAACCGTGATTTCAAACGATTATACCGGGAGATCCGACCATTGGATTTTCCCGAAACCGCAACCGTTGGGTTCGCTTTGGAAAAATCTTTCCAACGACATCCACTTTGTAAAAATCCAACGGTTGGATTGTCTGGAATGTTTAATTCAAATCTGAGGAAAAACAGCGCCAGAATCGATTATATATATATATATATAATTATATTTAATCGAATAACGATGCTGCAGTTCGTATTTTGAAATCGAAACTTCAAACGATTGTACTGGGAGATCCGACCGTCGGATTTTCCAGAAACTGGAACCGTTGGATTCGTCTTGAAAAGACATTTCTAATGATGTAAATTGTGTGAAGATCCAACGGTTAGATTTTCAGATATGTGTAAATCAAATCTGAAGAAAAACAGCGCCACGGCCGCGTTATGGCCCGAAGCGTTGTTTTGAATAGATTGGCTATGTCAAAATAAATAAAAATAGCGGTAAATCTTTATAAAATATCATAAACAATATGGAATGGAAATAAACTGAATTTGCTCGATTTATGTGGTATTTGATGGTTGAATGTGTTTGGTGTGAAAATTACATCAAAGAACAAAATTGGTGTTGTCGAATGATTTAACCATTTAAATAAATTGATTTGAAATTCTAAATATACGTGAATTGTTTGAAAAGGCCGAGTTAGTTCTCATTTCAAATAATTGATCGACGATTGAAAGTCGAAGATGAAGACGGTGGTCGAAGACCGGAGATCTTCACCTCGTTTGGATGGTAACCGAGGTCCTGATTGGGAGGCATCCCAAAATATTGATAATGAGTGGTGATCGTCCAGACGTACGTGGTGATCGATGGGTTTGTGCGGTATTTAGTGCTTCCAGTTTCGTTTAGACCCAGAACGGACTTGTAAATGGACTGTGTGTCTGACATTGGATTTTATTCTGTGTTGATTGATCTCTATTAAATATACATCTGTTTGGCGGCGGAGAATTTATTCTTTTGCTTAACGCCCTTCTCTGAAATGCACGAGCTCAGAGGTTGTATATCGATAGACATCAGTCGCATGGCATGAATTGCTAATGTGGCATGCCTAAGTGGCAAATGATCAGGGCTTCTGTTGAAAAGCAAAGTCTTGTGGTGATGATCAAAGCACCGCCTGTGTGCGTAGCTTTGTTTATAATGTGAATTCGTGAGCCTCACACACCGGTATGAACCAGAAACAGGTGAAGGACCTCAGGGAGGGCATGCGTTTCTTTCTAGCTAGGGTGGTGTCAGTGACCTACCAGCCCTGACATTTATATACTTTTCACCTATGTGGTTGTTGCCGTTGCGAGGCGCCTCGGTTAGATCGGACGATCCGGGTCCGATGGAGCCATTCGTTGGCTCATTTACACCCCAAAGGGTGGGGAAACGCAATGTTCAGGAATTTTAATCCACATCGGTGACCGGCCCTGATGATCCAAGGGTCACTCGAGCTCTGATCCTGAGGGGTGGGCTAGAGCGTCTCGAATTCGGTAAGGACTATCTTTTGCCTCGGTTCAGGACGGAAATCCAATTTCCAAATACGACATCGTGCGGTTTTGATTGCATACCTATATATGGCGACATAGTGGTACGGGGCATTAATGCCGTCTATGATTAATAGTTATGATTTGAAATTGTTCTCAAAACATATAAACACTAGCAATAATATCAAATGCCTTTGTTTTATTCGTATCAGCATATTTTGGCCATTATAATGTAAAAACTCTATCCTCCGGTTTGCGTTGCATTGTGTGATGGGAACTGAGTCTTATAATGGTTTCATTTTTATAAAAAGCATAGCGTTGTTTCAAAGAATGATCTGTTTAAAGCACTGGCAATCCAATGGAGTAAACCCGTTCCACGAAAGTGGCGTGGTCCTGTGATTAGCCATATTATAAATGTGTTGAGTAGATTTCTCGTACCAGTCCCATGACTGACTCGTAGTTTGTTTCACTTTCAAACTCGGGTGCCCCTTTTTCTACACGGGCAGCCTTGTGTTCAGGTTTAGCTGGTTCTTTCTGGATAGCTGGAGCTGAAGATGAATTCTATCATTTATCTCTTTTTATGCTGTTTAGCTCCTGTTGTACATATTTTGTTTGTTTTTCCGTTGTAGACATCTATGTATTGCTGAACTGTATTTGTACTAAGTAAGATACTGTATACTGTGTAACTCTGATGATTACTTTTATCCAGTATATTTTATTGTTCATTATCTGGTGTATTTGTTTAATTTTGTTCTGTTATTATCTGTTTCTGTGTTATATTCCAAATATAACCCTTGTCTCCGTCTGTACGGGATTTGGGGTCGTCACAAACACCCATGCGCTATCACCGAATAAAAGAGAACATAAGTTATGCTTGAATTCATGGGAAAACCTTAGTTAACAAGTTGAATTATAAAGCGAGAATATGTGGTCTGATGTCTAAGGTAACGAGAATTGACTAAGTAAAACAACGAGAATGATAACTAAGTAACAAGCCTTAGTTAATAGGAACTAAGCAGTAAACCTTAGTTAATGGGAACTAAGTTGTAATAAGGGGACTAAGTGGTAAACCTTAGTTAACAAGATTAACAGGAAAGGAAACTAAGTGGTAAACCTTAGTTAAGAACAACTAAGTAATAATTCTTAGTTAAGGAAACTAAGCCAGTCTATTAATAGATGAATAACCCGATACGGTAGATCATCGCTTAACAAACACACGAGGAGGAGAGAACATTTATCTGATTTCGAAAAAGGCTCCATCATACTAGGTTACGAAGCACGTAGCTTCGGGGAACGTGAGGGTACCCTTGGTATCCCTCTGTGAGGTTGCAGATGATCCGCCTGCGCTCACAGAGGTTAAGGTCTGCGATAGGAGAACCAAGAGTATGCCTTGGTTGCAATATAAGGCAACCTAAAGAGGATGGACCAGCGTGAGGCGGTGATATCTTGTTTTGCCCTATGATAGCACTCGTCGTCTACCTACCATCTTTAGTCAATCGTAGTACGCATGCGGAAAGGCAGAGAACTCAAAACAAACCATATACTTGCTATCTAGTTATGGGTGAGGCTGGCCAATAGGAAAGTGGGGCATAGGTGGCAGGAGTATAGTTCTCGTGCTTGATTTTCTTGGATTGCCTTTCATTAGTTGAGGGAGGGGTCACGTGGGACCATAATCACTGGTAGAAAAACAGACCTTAGCATCTGCATCGGCAGATAATTTAAAGCTCCCGACCGAGTTCCGTATTTCTTGATTTAGCCCTATCACGGGATTCGGGCCGCACATATAGTGTACATGTGCACCTAGACATCTGTAACACCCCACATCCGTTAAGGTCACTCACAAAGGGAATGCCTTAATTTCAATGGAGCATTATGGGTACTGGAACAGAAATATTACAAGACAAACATATATAAAATAGCGTAAAGTAAAGTAGAAGGACTTCAAATCATTTAATAAATAGAATTGTTTACAATAAAAGCCCATCAACTTCCAATACCCAAATACATAGCTAAAATATCTGTCTTGCTCAAAAACAAAGAAGCATGAAAATAAATTGTAGTATTCCCCAATAAAGTAAAGCAAGCCATAGCCAAGGGAGATCCAAGCAGCACATGAAAGAGCCTTGGAGCTTGGTAAGATCCGAACTAAGCTGTATTTCCACCCTGCGAACAGGGGGGGAACGGAAGAAAAAGAAGCGAAACAAACCGCGTCAGTCATAAAGACTGAGTAAGTCCTAGTGGCTTTCAGCATAAAAACAGGTGAAGATAATATGGCATGAATAAACTGAAAGTAAACATAAGCATGATGACAAGGTAAGCTACAGGCACGATGAATCAAGTATAACATTGCAAGGTTCCCATTCAAGATGAACTAAGTATAGTTTCGCAAGATTTCTATCAAGCATCGCAAGATTTCTCTGCTTCACCATTAAAATGATATCTATTTGCTTTGCACCACCTAACTAGTGTCCCAACAAGTAATCTATATAAAATGATAAAATCATAACGTGATCCCATTCCCCGAAATTAAGGTTGCTTTTACGTGTACATTTATTATTTATTACCTAGATCTAATCTAGGGTTTTCTATCGAGCGCTTCCTAGATTCAACCAAAATTTATGCCACCTAGGTCCAGCCTAGGGATTATGCTACCTATTGAACACTTCTCGGATTTAGGGTTTTTGCCACCTAGGTCCAACCTAGGGATTATGCTACCTATGTGTGTCATACGGCCCCCAATGATTGTAGATAACTATGTTGGTCCCACCATGGGGTGTATCAAGACCCATGGTGGCGGCCCGACGCAATTCTAGAAGGCATAGGTTATACTACTGGTGCCCCCAGTGCCCTATTTGTCTGCTCCGAAGTGTGTGCACGCCCACACTCTGTTAGAACCTACACTGTTGCACCCACCGCCGTCGCTTTGACCACTTACAATCAGCCCAGTAATCGTGCCCCACCCTGCCTAGTTTCAGGGTACCGTTGATACCTTATTTGGGTTACTGCTGAAATGGGTCCCCATTACTAGGGTTTCCTACTGGTTAAGTGTGTGGGCCTATATATATAGATATTACCCACCTTCTCGTGATGTACTTAACCCACCGATTCAAGCGTGCTTATTAATGGTTAAGTTTGTGGGCCTATATTTACTAATATTACCCACCAACCCGATATGTACTTAACCCTCTCCGTCCATTACGTTAAGTTGGTTAAGTGTTTTCTCTTGTTTTACTTAACCCTACCACACATCATGTTATATCGTTTAAGTGATGTTCCTTGTGTTACTTAACCCTACCGCAAGCCTTGTTATACTGGCTAAGTGTTCTCCCTTGTGTTAACCCCACCGCATGTCATGTCATATTGGTTAAGTGTACATTGACTTAGCCCACCTACTTATCATGTTGTGATGGTTAAGTGTTACCCTCTGTTGTTACTTAACCTTACTATGCATCACGTTATATTGGTTAAGTGCATGTTAATTTCACCCCCTCCACCAGTCATATTATAATGGTTAAGTGTTACCCTCGTGTGTTTACTTAACCCTACCACGCATCAGGTTATACCGATTGGGTGTTATCAACCTATTCAAGTTAGCCCAACCCATCCGCTTGTCATGTTACAACGGTTAAGTGTCATTAGCCTAGCTACGTTACTTAACCCACCCATTCACATCATATTGGTTGAGCCTACATTTATAAGTTTTACATGTTCTTAACTCATACCGATTAGGTCCACATTTGCATGTCAAATTTCCATGTCATCCCACCTAACACTCTAACCATACCCACGTCTTATTATGGTTAGTATTCCTTAATTCATTCATTATGACGAACGAATCATGACCTCTCACATTAGACCATGCATTTTCTGTTCACTGGATTTGCAGGACGGTTCCAGGCAGATTTACACCACAAACTGGGTCTAACCTCGTGTCATCAACCATTACGCCTACAATTTGGCCTTCGACCTCTCATATTAGACTGACACTTTGTGGCTACTGGATTTGCCGGGCGGTTCTGGGCAGATTTACACCACAAACTGAGTCTAACCTCGTGTCAAAGGTTCATTAATGGTCGTATTCCACCCAAAACCCCAATATCAGTTCATGTGTTTAACATATAGAAATGTTCATGATTCACGTTTTTGCCCCAAAACGTATTCCCAAATTATTATCATAATTCACTATAAGGTTATGCCAAGTTATAGCCTTTTATTTACAATACGTGCCAACCACCCAAAAATCAACTTAGGCGCGTTCATATTAAACCTTTACCAAGTCATAAATTTTCATATATGTTTCTTTTCCAAATTTCATATAATTAACATATGCCCAAGTTCTAGATTACATGTAAATTTTACATATGCCCAATTCGTACCAAATTTACGTATGTTCAATTTATGCCGTTTTACATGTATGCCAATTTATACCATTTTACCATATCAAGTTCTAGCAAAAATTACATGTATCAAGTTTCATACCCAATAAACCCAAATCATGATTCATGTTGTAGTTATCCCAAACTATAATCTTTTTTGTCAGTTGCCCAAGTTCATAATACATGTTTATGCCAATTATCAAATTTACAATCCCTTCCATGTTCAAATTCCCAATTCTACATATGCCTAATTAACATAAACCCAATCTTTTGATTTAATTTACGTAGTCTCAAACTCGTGATTTAACATACATGCCAATTCATGTATGCCCAAACTTGCCATTTCAATTGTATTGACAATACCCAAATTTCATGTTATGCCATCAATTCCACCACACACATATATCCAAATAGGTAATATCCCAATATTTCCCCGTATACAAATCGCATGTATATCGTAGTTTAGGCCTAGGTCCGAAATTGACCAAGGTTCATCAAAAGAAAATAAATAGGGGAAGGTAGAATTTGTATAACAATAAGTGCAGAGAGAAAACTGGCATAAGAACATCGTTTTAGGCATAAAAGATAGATCTTGATAATAATATCAACATGAATCAAGAAAAACTGATTTACAACAAGCTGAATAGATCATAGGCTTGACATGAAAAATGAGAATAGAAAAGTCCCAAAACTCAGGATCCAAGAAGCAACAGAAATAGATCTGAATCAATAAACATACTTAAATCTAATTCCACTTTACTCCATGGCCATATTATAATTTAAATGTTTAAATCTAAAAACAACTAGAACTTACAGAGCATGGCTAGTGCATTAGGAACTGAAATTGTCATAGAATGTTGTAGTAGTGTTGATTTATTGTTTGAACCATTGTTGAAGCTTTGTTCTTTGAATTGATTTGGGTTTGAATGTTTGTACTTCAATTTGGGGGCGGCGGCAATGGTTCAATTGGGAGTTCAGCAGCATAATGGTGTAAGAATGATTTGATATGAATTAGGTTAGGTCTAAGGGTGTTTTTATAGGTGTAGCAACTAGTTTAGGCCTTTAGATTAACCCTAGAATCAATCTGGACCATCAAAACACATCTCAGGCTTCAAAAATGAGTTTTGGGTCAAACCAGGCCGACCAGGCCGACCTGTAAGGGGGGGAGGTCGACACTATGGTCCTGTGGGGTAGGTCGACCATATGGTCAACCTGGGGGGGGGGGGGGGGGGCGGGGTAGGTCGACCCTATGGTTGACCCCCTGGTCAAGTCCTGCCTGAAAACGGCTGAAACTTGTACAGGCCATAACTTCTTCATCCGGACTCCAATTTTCGAAAACTCGAACTCTATTTCATGTAAAATTTCGAGACGAATGCAATGGCGTAACCCGTTACTCCTGATTCTAATTATAAAATTTAATACTGCCTTTATTTCTTGTTTTAATATGTTATAAAAACACGGGTTGTTACAACATCGGAAACGATTCGCGATACATACGTGGGAAAAGGTTGCTATTCACAGGTAGCATAATCCCTAGTAGTCCTAGGTGGCACAAACCCTAATCGAATCAAGAAAACATTCAATAGGTAGCATAATCCCTAGTGGTCCCAGGTGGCATAAATCCTAGCTGAACATTCAATAGTTCGTGATAAGGAAACCTAGCCAGATCAAGGGTGGCAGTCCAAACGATTTTAAGAATTGTGGCACTACGTTGAAGTAGTATAGAATTACATGATAAAGCCCATATGATAAATGGCAAGGGACTATATGTATACATGGAAAGGATTATACGAGTTGGGGAAAAATTACATATACGATGTATTAGGTTAAGTCTACTAGTAAGTGGACGAGAATGACGTGGGTTTGGCCTTGGGTGCTAATATTGTGAATAACCTAATAAACAAGAAATTATAACTAAACGTTATATGTAGGGTTACACAAGAGTTTATTATAGTCCATTCACACAGAACCTATGTTCTGACCCCCTCCTCACAACATGCGCAGGTTAGGTTCATGACAGAGATAGTATTGCATGACTACTGGCTTGGCAGTATTATTATTAAGGTAATGCTATTTTGAATCAATTATATTTTATTTCTTCCGCTGTGAGCTGCTTTTCGAACTCTGACATGTTTCTTTCTCTCTGTCTTTTCTGCAGGATAACAGAGCACCCAACTCAGGGTCCGATGGATTGGATTTTGAAAAATTCGGTCTGCTGAAACCCGGGTTGTTACATCTGGTATCAGAGCTTCAGTATAGTGGTCTTAGGGCAATAATGAGTGAATGTATTTGTATTTTCTAAAATATAAATATATTATATATATAAACCTAAATCCATACAGTAGCCCACTAGACCTGTAAAGAGTTGGGATATTGGTTTGTACACTAAAGGCATGGACATAGAAATTTTGGAAACAATTAGGTGGTTGGGAAAGTATACAATATGACTTGGAGCTAGAATGAAACACCCCACCTCCGTTAGGGTCACTCTCAAAGGGAATGCCCTAATTTTGGTGGAGGTTTATAAGTACAAGTCACAGATATACAAGACAGATATAAGAACACATATTTGTAAGCAGCGGAAGAACAACAAATTTTATTTCATCAAGTCAAATACGTGTTACAACAACATCCTTTCCAAAAACATAACATAATACTTTCATAATCTGTCTTGAGTACATTATTTAAAGAAGCATAAATAAAACATAAATAAACTGCAAAAGCCCCATAGCGGATTGTCTAAAGCCATAGTTCAAAACAGGAAAGTCCAAGCAATACGTTTCTCTTCTTCAAGCTGGATGTTTGGGGTTGGTCAAGCTGCTGTGTTCCCTCCCTGAGGACCTGGGGGGGGGGGGAAACGGAAGAAAGAAGACGAAAGAAAAATAGAGTCAGACATAAAGCCTGAGTAAGTCTAGTACTACTTTGTCTATGAATAAAGAACTGGGTATGATAAGTATAAACAAGAAGTGGGCAAGCACTATGAACTTGGTTAAGTTGTCTAGGGTCGAATATACTATCGTACCCCATGTTAATCTCTGAACCCATATAAACTAGTTTCCAATTGGCACCCCATAATCAGGGTGATGTGATCCATTCAATGATGATCGGCTCCTACTCGCATAGTTACATGTGTCTTACGGCCCCCGATGTCTGTAGTTACCTATGCTGGTCCCACCATGGGGTGTATCAAGTCCCATAGTGGCAACCCGACACAACCTTAGAGTGCACAGGTATGCTACTGGTGTCCAATGCCTTATTTTTCTGCGCCGGAGTGTGTGCACGCCCGCACTCCGTTAGAACCTACACTGCTACACCACCGCCGTCGATTTGACCTCTTACAATCAGCCCAGTAATCGTGCCCCACCCTGCCTAGTTTCAGGGTATCCTGATACACCTTTTAGGGTTACTGCTGAAAAGGGTCCCCCGTTACTAGGTTTTCTATCTCTAGCCAACATGCTAAGTTGGTTAAGTGTTTCTAACCTAACCCCACCAGTCCGTTTAGTTTAGCATGTTCCATTTTGATTAAGTCTTTAGTCCACTTAATCCTAATAATCCTGACTCAGCCTTAATTGTCTTATTAAGGCCCTGACCTCTCACATTAGACAGGTATTGTTGTGGCTGCCTGTTGCCGGTTGGTTCCGGGCAGTCTTACGCCACAACTCAGTCTAACCTCGGGTCCTTGCTGGGCTCCATGTTTAACCTCCCACATTGGATAGGTATTGTTGTGACTACTCGACAGCCGGGCGGTTCCGGGCAGGTTTACATCACAACTCAATCCAACCTCGGGTTAAACACATCGTATGTTCTACATTTACATATCTTGTCATTCTTCTTTATTTATATGTAAATATTTGCGGCCCATTATTAAGTTAATGGTGTAAAGATTACACCAACCACGGGCCCAACCCATACTTGAATTTGGGCCCTTCTATTTTATATTTTCATTCATTAATTAATTTTAACCCAACGTTATTTTCCCCCGTTTTACACGTCCGTTCATATATATTGGGCTTAGCCTTTTAAAGCCCAATTTAGCCATGCGAAAGGGGAGGCTTATGGCGTATACACAAAGAGGGGAAGGTGAGCGCATGAACTTGCAATACGACGTTGGAAATACAAAATAGAAATTGGTGTACTTGCATAGTGGCAACATAGGTGACATGAATCAAAGCATGTGAACTTGCATAGGTTTAACTACAACATGAACCTATATTCTTATTTGGGCATAATGTCAAACATAAGCATGTCATAAATATTCCTAGCATAGGCATAGCATAATGTCAAACATAAGCATGGCATAAGTAAAGTTAAGTTTGTTCATGGCATAAACATAAACATGTCATGTTCAAGGTTTCTACATGTTTACAAAGGGGATACTTTGTTACTAACACAAAAGCATAGTTCAACTTAATTCATGGTTTAAGTCTAATCACATAACGACGGTATAATCATACTTATGCATGAATATTCCTAAACATGGTGTTTGCTTTAAACTTGCAAAAAGGGGATTTTTGAATTTAACCTAGCCATGTCTCACACATGTCATCATATAATCCTTGTTAACAACATTGAACTAATCATGGATTTCAATTATGCCAAATATCATTCATAGCCTAGCCATATTCATAAGTTTGCAAAAGCATGACTTAATACATGGATTATGGTGTCAAAATTCCAACATAGTTTCAATTACTTGCAAAATGATTTATGCACCAAAAATATTCATCATGACGACATAATAACAAAGCCCCAAACTTGCATAAATTTCACTCAACTACATACATGTAGCTTCAACATAGATTACATACTTTGCGCAATATTCCAAACGTATATTTGCATAGAACTACTGCATGTAGTTCTTTATAACATAATCCATAAATATCCAAACGTATATAAATTGATAAGAACGCACAAATATGAATTACTTTCATTGCCACAATTCAAGCATACACATCAACACAGTTGTTTATTTATACCAAAGTAATACTCTACTTACAATGGTTGCGGTGAATTCTCTAATTAAGAGACACGATTCCTTTGTTGAATTGGTTAGCTTTGAATTGCTTTTGGCTTAGAACTTTCTTCCTAACTCTCTCTCTAGTCGGCGGCTACTCTTTGTCGTTCCTCAGCAACATGGCGGCTATAATCTTATTTTGAATGAATAGATTAGGGTTTAGTCTAGGGTTGTTTATATAGAGATTAGGAATTGATTAGGACCCTTGATGTTGCTAGGATTGATCATAGCCATTCATTAGATAGAGAGACCAATAAAAACCTGCCACCTAGCCCTAATGACAAAGCAGACCACAGAAATTCGACCACACACCGACCTTGCCAGCCAGGGCTAGACCAGACCTGGCCATTAGGTCATTTTTGACCTGGGCGCACTTGGCAGGTGCGCCAGGTCAAAAATGTACTGGCGCACTTCTCAGGTGCGCCAGTTCATTTTTGTTCCGGCGCACTTCCCAAGTGCGCCAGTGCATTCTGACCCTTTTTCGGTTTTTCGCCTAACTTCGTTCGTCCATAACTTCTTCATACGATATCCGTTTTTCGAAAACTCGGACTCTATTTCGCGTATTTTTCCGAGACGAACGCAATGGCGTATCCCGTTTCCCTTAGTTCTTTGATTTGAAATTAATTATACTTTTGATTGTGAGTTTCACAGTTATAGAATTCACGGGGTGTTACATTCTCCCCCACTTAAAAGGATTTCGTCCCCGAAATCTTCAAGTTAGGAGGAATGTATATCCTAACATCCAATCATCCATCTACTCATCCATCAAACACGAGCATCCATTGTCCTTAAAAGACTTCTAATGCTTCATGATCATATGCGAAGTGTGTGTGTATACATGTACTTATCTAATGCAAAATCAGGCGGTCTACTGATTCAGTTGACCTCCTTAATGCGAATTATGTAAGTGCCATGAATCCATTATGTATGCAAATTTTCCTATTCATGATTCTACATGAGTGCACAATCATTCAATACAGATGCAACATCCATATGACAACACATAAAAATTCAACCATATACGAATGCAAACATATATGCATATGCAATATGAAGTGACTGAGCCGATCTAATACCTAGATTGTGTGTGTATATGCAACCACGAGCAACCACTAGCAATCACTTGCAACCACTTGCAACCATCATCCATAACATGTTTCAACTACATGTTTCCATCCAAAAAGATTCTACCTAAAAGATACGGTCGAGGAAATATACCTAAAAAGATAGATAAAAGCGCAACTTAAGGAAAAGGAAAGATCAAGGATGTACCCTCGAACAGAAAAGGGTAGGCTGAACGGATTCTAGCTTCAGTTTCCCAAGTCGCGTCTCCCTCGGCGTCGCTCCACTGGACTTTGACAAGCTTGACTTCGCGGTTGCGTAGCTTCTTTACTTCCGTTCCTAAGATGCGGGTTGGAACTCTTCTTATGGTTGCTTCGCGTTCCACTTCGGCCTCTTCGAGGATGTTTGGCTCTACTACTTCAGCAGACTCATGCAGACATTTTCGGAGATGTGAAACGTGAAAAACGTTGTGGACTCCAGCCAACTTCTCGGGTAGCTCTAATCTATAGGCCATTTTCCCAATTTTCTCGATAATAGGGAATGGCCCTACGAATCTTGGCGCTATCTTTCCTGTGGTTCCAAAACGAACAACGTTCCTTAGCGGTGATACCTTGAGAAAAACTCTGTCTCCAACTTCGAATTCAAGGTCGGTCCTCCTCTTGTCGGCGTAGGACTTTTGTCTGTCTTGGGCCGTCTTCATCCTTCTTCGTATTAGGTCTACTTTCTCTGAAGTCTCTCGGATCATGTCTGGTCCAAGTATGAGCTTATCCGTGGACTCCCACCAACAAGTGGGCGATCGGCACGGTCTTCCATATAAAGCTTCGAAGGGCGCCATTCCTATGGTTGCTTGATAGCTATTGTTGTAGGCAAATTCCACCAAAGGAAGGTGGTCTTCCCATGTCCCTCCGAAGTCGAGGACGCATAGTCTTAGAAGGTCTTCCAAAACTCTGTTTACTCTCTCCGTTTGGCCGTCGGTTTGGGGATGATAGGCTGTGCTCAAGCATAACTGCGTTCCTACTGCTTCTTGCAGACTCCGCCAAAACTCGCTGGTGAAGATGGGGCCTCGGTCACTAACAATGCTAGATGGTATTCCATAGAGTCGAACGATTTCCTTGAGGTAAAGTGATGCTAGGGATGAGGCAGTTCTCTTACTTTTGACAGGTAAAAAAGTGGGAACTTTTAGTAAGCCTATCCACTATTACCCAAATGCTAGTGTTGCCTCTCCTAGACCTAGGTAGCCCATCGATGAAGTCCATTGAGATGCTATCCCACTTCCATTGCGGGACCTCCAGAGGATGTAGCAGTCCGCCAGGCTTTTTCTGTTCCGCCTTAACCTGTTGGCACACCATACATTTAGAAACGAATTCTGCCACGTCCTTTTTCATGCCATTCCAAAAGAAAGTCCTTTTTATGTCTTTGTACATTTTATCCCCGCCTGGGTGTATCGTCATCTTGGAGTGATGTGCTTCCTCGAGAACCTTCTTTACTAAATCTTTCGTCTGTGGGACGCATAGTCTTCCATCTCGCCTTAGTACACCCTTATCGTCAATGGAGTATCTGTTGAGGTGACTTGAAGTCTCACCCCTAATTAGCCTATCAATTATTTCCACAAGCTGAGGGTCTTCGCGTTGTGCTGTCCCTACTGAATCTACCAAAGTTGGGCGCACTTCGAGAGATGCTAGCAAGCCTGGTACGAAATCGGAGGAAGGCCTAAAGTCGAAACTGGCTATAAACTCTAGGCTTTGTCTTTCAACAAACAACGGGCTTAGGGTCAATTTCTTTCGGCTCAACGCGTCTGCCACTACGTTGCCTTTGCCCGGAGTGTAGGAGATTTCGAAATCGTACGAGGCAAGAAACTCCTTCCATCTTTGTTGCCTCAAGTTAAGATCCTTCTGCGAGAAAAGATATTTCAACGATTTATGGTCAGTGTAAAGTTCGAACTTCTCACCTAGGAGATAGTGTCGCCAAGACTTGAGTGCAAAGACGATGGCGGCTAACTCGAGATCGTGGGTTGGGTAGTTCTTTTCGTGCACCTTCAACTGCCTCCCGCCATAAGCTACTACCCTTCCTTCTTGCATTAAGACGGCGCCTAGCCCTGTCCCACATGCATCCGTATAAACAGTGAACATCTTGCTCCCATATGGCAGCGTCAAGACTGGGGCTGTTGTAAGAGCCCTTTTCAGTCGTTGGAAAGCAAATTCGCAATCCAAATCCCAATTGAACACTAGATTCTTCTTGGTCAATTTCGTGAGCGGAGCTGAGATTTTCGCAAAATCCCTTATAAACTTTCGATAGAAACCTGCTAGTCCTAGAAAGCTTCGGACCTCAGTTGCATTCCTTGGTGTCTTCCAATCCTGTACCGCCACTACCTTAGCAGGGTCCACTGCTAACCCTTGTTTGGATACTATGTGCCCAAGGAACCTCACCTATTCTCTCCAAAAGTGGCATTTGGAGAATTTGGCTTTTAGTTGATGGACTCGCAAAGTTTCCATGATTGCCCTTAAGTGTTGAGCATGTTCCTCTTCACTCTTTGAGAAGATAAGGATATCATCTACGAAGACCACTACGAATTTGTTGAGGAAATCTCTAAATACCCTACTCATCAGGTCCACGAAGTAAGCAGGTGCATTTGTCAATCCGAAAGGCATGACAAGCCATTCAAAGAAACCGTCTGGGGTTCTGAACGCCGTTTTATCGATGCTATCTTCAGCCACCCTTAGCTGATGAAAACCGGTTGCTAAATCGAGTTGGGAGAAAACAGACGCTCCTACAAGCTGGTCAAATAAATCGTCAATTCTAGGGAGAGGATGCCTATTCTTTTTCGTTAGCTTGTTGAGCTCCCTATAGTCAACACATAGACGGAGTGAACCATCCGCCTTCGTAGCGAACACCACCGGAGCGCCCCATTCTGAAATGCTCCTCCTAATGAACCCCTTTTCTAGAAGCTCTTTAATCTGTTTACTGAGCTCTTTCCTTTCTCGTGGATCCATATGTCTAACGGGCAACGCAACGGGCTTTGCATTATCTACAAGATATATGCGGAAGTCTATTTCTCGCTTCGGAGGCAAGCCCTTCACCTCTTCGAAGACATCCGGATATTCCCGGACCACTCTAACTGATTGCAAGTTTTCAACAGAGGCATCTAGCGATTCAAGATAACTAAGCATAACCGCATACGAGGGATTACAAGAAATTTCCAAAGTATTACCGAGCTGGGTTAGGAGCCTAACAACCCTTTTCTCACAATCAAGGATGGCCCCATTACGGGATAGCCAATCCATACCCAAAATCAAACCATACCCCGAAAAGCCCAAAACAAAGGCACTACATTGAAATTCAACACTTAGAATAGAAATTTTCAAATCCAAACAGATCATAGACAAATGAGCTGGGCCCCCAATTGGGTTTGAAACAATTAAGGGGTCCTCTACCATACTAGTTTTTAGGTGCAGAGATTCTACTAAAGCAGACGAGATAAAGGAGTGTGATGCGCCAGAATCAAACAAAGTGCGAACGGGTTGATCATATAGATAAACTACACTTTCTACAGAAGTATTTATACCTCGCTGTTTCAATGGTGGCGCTTCTAGTACATGAACCTGTGCCCCTGGGGTGGATCCAGTCCTCTGCCCCTGTCCTCGCTTCTTTGGGCAGTCCTTAGCCCTATGGCCTGTCTCACCGCAAGAAAAGCACCCACCATTCTCCTTGGCCTTCTTTTTCCGGCAGTCCTTTACTAAGTGCCCCACTTTGCCACAGAAATTGCACTTCCTCTTCTCTTTGTTGCCTTTTCCGCCTTTCTTAAAGTCCGCCTTCTTAGGCTGCAAACCCTCTTTCTTCCCTTGAGAGCTTTCTGCCTTTGTCTCCTTCTTGCCTTTATCCTCCTCATTCAGCAATGCCATTTGCACCAATCTTTCATACGTGGCCCCCATGGGTATATGGGTCATGGCCAAACTGTGTAATGGCTCATTTAACCCTTTGACGAAACGGAGAGCCTTCTTGTGCGGGGTATTGACTAGGTCAAGTCCAAACCTAGCCAGCTTATCGAACTGATTCACATACTCTCTGACTGTCTTGTCTCCTTGCTTAAGAAATAAGAATTTTTCCAACTGCAAACTTCTTTCCGCATCCGAGAGAAATTTAATCTCAAACCTTGCCCTAAAGTCCTCCCATGTCTCCACTGGTCTTTCAGCATTAGTGACTTCCCACCAGTAGGAAGCCTCACCCTTCAATAGCCACACTGCCAACTGTACTTTCTGTCTATCTTCTACCTCAAAGATGATGAATAGGTCTTCAGTTTCTTTCAGCCAATTCCTAGCTGCTACGAAGGACTCGGTTCCATGGAAATCCCTTCCTCCCATAGCTTTAAAATCTTTACATATCTTAGCGAATGTGTTTCCCCGAGGAGGAGGTGGAGGAAAAGGTGCTGCGGCAGCTGGATGATTTCCTTCAGCTGGGGGAGGAGGAACGGTAGGACCTGGCTAAGTGGCCCTTGCTTCTAAGAATCGTCTAAACCAACCAGGTATGGGCACCCCTTCCGGCAAGTTAAGATCTTGGGACATGCTGAAACAAAAAGGATAGATTCAAAACGAAGGATAAGAGATAGTACCTATGGCTTTGGGGAGTGGACTTTGCCTTTTTAAAATAAAATAATATTTTTCTTTTAAAAATGCTTCTTTAAATTTCCTTTTTGAAAATAATTTTTCAAAACTTTTTATCTTATCTGGTAAACCTATGCTCTGATACCAAGTGAAACACCCCACCTCCGTTAGGGTCACTCTCAAAGGGAATGCCCTAATTTTGGGTGGAGGTTTATAAGTACAAGTCACAGATATACAAGACAGATATAAGAACACATATTTGTAAGCAGCGGAAGAACAACAAATTTTATTTCATCAAGTCAAATACGTGTTACAACAACATCCTTTCCAAAAACATAACATAATACTTTCATAATCTGTCTTGAGTACATTATTTAAAGAAGCATAAATAAAACATAAATAAACTGCAAAAGCCCCATAGCGGATTGTCCAAAGCCATAGTTCAAAACAGGAAAGTCCAAGCAATACGTTTCTCTTCTTCAAGCTGGATGTTTGGGGTTGGTCAAGCTGCTGTGTTCCCTCCCTGAGGACCTGGGGGGGGGGGAAACGGAAGAAAGACGACGAAAGAAAAATAGAGTCAGACATAAAGCCTGAGTAAGTCTAGTACTACTTTGTCTATGAATAAAGAACTGGGTATGATAAGTATAAACAAGAAGTGGGCAAGCACTATGAACTTGGTTAAGTTGTCTAGGGTCGAATATACTATCGTACCCCATGTTAATCTCTGAACCCATATAAACTAGTTTCCAATTGGCACCCCATAATCAGGGTGATGTGATCCATTCAATGATGATCGGCTCCTACTCGCATAGTTACATGTGTCTTACGGCCCCCGATGTCTGTAGTTACCTATGCTGGTCCCACCATGGGGTGTATCCAGTCCCATAGTGGCAACCCGACACAACCTTAGAGTGCACAGGTATGCTACTGGTGTCCAGTGCCTTATTTTTCTGCGTCGGAGTGTGTGCACGCCCGCACTCCGTTAGAACCTACACTGCTACACCACCGCCGTCGATTTGACCTCTTACAATCAGCCCAGTAATCGTGCCCCACCCTGCCTAGTTTCAGGGTATCCTGATACACCTTTTAGGGTTACTGCTGAAAAGGGTCCCCCGTTACTAGGTTTTCTATCTCTAGCCAACATGCTAAGTTGGTTAAGTGTTTCTAACCTAACCCCACCAGTCCGTTTAGTTTAGCATGTTCCATTTTGATTAAGTCTTTAGTCCACTTAATCCTAATAATCCTGACTCAGCCTTAATTGTCTTATTAAGGCCCTGACCTCTCACATTAGACAGGTATTGTTGTGGCTGCCTGTTGCCGGTTGGTTCCGGGCAGTCTTACGCCACAACTCAGTCTAACCTCGGGTCCTTGCTGGGCTCCATGTTTAACCTCCCACATTGGATAGGTATTGTTGTGACTACTGGACAGCCGGGCGGTTCCGGGCAGGTTTACATCACAACTCAATCCAACCTCGGGTTAAACACATCGTATGTTCTACATTTACATATCTTGTCATTCTTCTTTATTTATATGTAAATATTTGCGGCCCATTATTAAGTTAATGGTGTAAAGATTACACCAACCACGGGCCCAACCCATACTTGAATTTGGGCCCTTCTATTTTATATTTTCATTCATTAATTAATTTTAACCCAACGTTATTTTCCCCCGTTTTACACGTCCGTTCATATATATTGGGCTTAGCCTTTTAAAGCCCAATTTAGCCATGCGAAAGGGGAGGCTTATGGCGTATACACAAAGAGGGGAAGGTGAGCGCATGAACTTGCAATACGACGTTGGAAATACAAAATAGAAATTGGTGTACTTGCATAGTGGCAACATAGGTGACATGAATCAAAGCATGTGAACTTGCATAGGTTTAACTACAACATGAACCTATATTCTTATTTGGGCATAATGTCAAACATAAGCATGTCATAAATATTCCTAGCATAGGCATAGCATAATGTCAAACATAAGCATGGCATAAGTAAAGTTAAGTTTGTTCATGGCATAAACATAAACATGTCATGTTCAAGGTTTCTACATGTTTACAAAGGGGATACTTTGTTACTAACACAAAAGCATAGTTCAACTTAATTCATGGTTTAAGTCTAATCACATAACGACGGTATAATCATACTTATGCATGAATATTCCTAAACATGGTGTTTGCTTTAAACTTGCAAAAAGGGGATTTTTGAATTTAACCTAGCCATGTCTCACACATGTCATCATATAATCCTTGTTAACAACATTGAACTAATCATGGATTTCAATTATGCCAAATATCATTCATAGCCTAGCCATATTCATAAGTTTGCAAAAGCATGACTTAATACATGGATTATGGTGTCAAAATTCCAACATAGTTTCAATTACTTGCAAAATGATTTATGCACCAAAAATATTCATCATGACGACATAATAACAAAGCCCCAAACTTGCATAAATTTCACTCAACTACATACATGTAGCTTCAACATAGATTACATACTTTGCGCAATATTCCAAACGTATATCTGCATAGAACTACCGCATGTAGTTCTTTATAACATAATCCATAAATATCCAAACGTATATAAATTGATAAGAACGCACAAATATGAATTACTTTCATTGCCACAATTCAAGCATACACATCAACACAGTTGTTTATTTATACCAAAGTAATACTCTACTTACAATGGTTGCGGTGAATTCTCTAATTAAGAGACACGATTCCTTTGTTGAATTGATTAGCTTTGAATTGCTTTTGGCTTAGAACTTTCTTCCTAACTCTCTCTCTAGTCGGCGGCTACTCTTTGTCGTTCCTCAGCAACATGGCGGCTATAATCTTATTTTGAATGAATAGATTAGGGTTTAGTCTAGGGTTGTTTATATAGAGATTAGGAATTGATTAGGACCCTTGATGTTGCTAGGATTGATCATAGCCATTCATTAGATAGAGAGACCAATAAAAACCTGCCACCTAGCCCTAATGACAAAGCAGACCACAGAAATTCGACCACACACCGACCTGGCCAGCCAGGGCTAGACCAGACCTGGCCAGCAGGTCATTTTTGACCTGGGCGCACTTGGCAGGTGCGCCAGGTCAAAAATGTACTGGCGCACTTCACAGGTGCGCCAGTTCATTTTTGTTCTGGCGCACTTCCCAAGTGCGCCAGTGCATTCTGACCCTTTTTCGGTTTTTCGCCTAACTTCGTTCGTCCATAACTTCTTCATACGATATCCGTTTTTCGAAAACTCGGACTCTATTTCGCGTATTTTTCCGAGACGAACGCAATGGCGTATCCCGTTTCCCTTAGTTCTTTGATTTGAAATTAATTATACTTTTGATTGTGAGTTTCACAGTTATAGAATTCACGGGGTGTTACATAGAAAGTATCCCATAGAATGGAAACTGAAATATTAGTATTTCAGAGTAGTGGGTCTAGAAGTAAAACCTTAGAAATTAGAAAAAAAAGGTTAAAGTGTTAAAATGGATTAGGAATATATATAGTCGCGAAAATTGAATTTGTGAAATTACCTAGGAAAGCCTAGTTGAGTGGAAAACCCGCTCTGAGTCTGACCCAATAATAAACTTTTAAGAACTTGAATTGGTAAAAGAGTTTGTAGTATTTTCTAAGTTTTGATCTTAAAAGTATCTTGATGTTTGAAAAGTGCATATTGGGTTTTAAAATAAAGTGGGGTATATTATGTAAAACAACGACTTCTTGTTTTGAAAGAATTCTCTCATGAAATATATATATATATATATATATATATATATATATATAGCTCACTAGTTCTCATATATGAAAATCTTGAAAGGAAAATTTTGTATTTTGTAAAAGGAGTTTTTGAAATCTCCATTCTATTAAATTTTGATTATTGTTAAAAAAAACAAATTGGGTAAACAAATTTCCGTAGAATGCATAAGCATTGAGACCTAGAATTGTTGCTCGAGAAAAAGAAAAGGATAGTCTAGTAATACACAGCATGGACTAGTAGTGACTACTAGGTGATGAAGGGCAAGCAATTATATAGACCCTGTTAGGTGGACTCGCGATTGTCAGAGGTAATAAAGTCTTAAGATCCTTGGCCCATAGTTGTAGCTGTGTAGGATATTGTTTGACTAGAAACAGAAAAGCTTATTTGAAAAGATAAATAAATAATATAAACATGAGGAACTGGACTATGCCAAATAATCTAAAGAATAGCCAAACTAACAAGAAAACAATAAATTCAGTAAAGCAACAAAACAAGACTGGGGAAAGAAAATGAAAATCTCAAGAAAAAGATGAATAAATTTGAAATTATTTCATGATAAAGTCGAAAATATGAGAAAGAAATTTTCTTATGTGGTTATGCTTGGATAAGAAAATAGGAAATCTTAATAAAATAGTTATATTAAAAATCCAAGTACAATTAGAAAAAAACGGAGGATGTGAATTTTTCCGTTTTATACCTTTTCGTAACATAAGAAATCGAATTTGGAAAATTAGATTTTTCTAAATCTCGAATTAAAAGATGGTTGGGTTTTGGATGCGAAAATTGGATGAACTATGCTCTTATTCTATAAGAGTATGGGAAAATTTGAATGGAAAATGTTTTGATTTTTCAAAAATATTGCATCCATTTAGAACTGCAAGTATATTTAGGATGTGAGCATCATGTTTTGAAAAGTTTTTTAAAGTTTGCATACATATAGGTGGATCCAAATTAGGCATACATGCTTTACTATAATGCACTTCACTTTGCACATGTGCACAATGTTGCAACAATTGGATGAACACTAATTGGATGTTGCGAGGGAATATCTATTTAACCCTTATCAAATTTCGGGGACGAAATTCTTTAAGGGTGGGAGAATGTAACACCCCACATTTTTAATATAATTAAAAATGAAATAAAATTTATGAAAATATGCTTATATAGGTAAATAATGGTGATGTATAATGAGAATTAATTAATACATGGAAGAGAAGAAAAATTAATTCGATAATAGTGTGTGTAACGGAGAAGATAATAAAATAAGGATATTTAATTTAAATATCAGGAATTAAGTAAAATGGACATCACCATTGCGTTCCTCTCGAAATTTTACATGAAATAGAGTCCGAGTTTTCGAAAATCGGAGTCCGTATGAAGGAGTTATGACCTCCCGAAGTTTCAATGAAAAATCAGAAAACAACCCGGCCCAGAACAGAAAAAAAAAAGACCAGGTCGACCATAGGGTCGACCACCCTTGGGGAGGTCGACCTGTAGCGACCTGGAGCGGGAATTTTGGTGCAGAAGTGGGAAATTCGCCCCAGAAGCTGTCCAGGTTCATTTTTGAGCACCTGGATGAGTTTTTGGGCCTGGTACGTTGGTCTAATGCCTATATAAACACCCTAAGCTCATTGTAAACTCCACAACAATTCATGGCAAGGCCATGGCTCTTTTCTAACTTGATTTCTTCTTCCTCCTCAAGCTATTTGTGACGGCCCACCCCGCACCAGCCTGCATTTCCTCCGAAGGTGCGCTGTACACATGCCCAACTAGCACGGGATGGTCGTCAGAAGAGGGGAAAGAAGAGAATTGATTAACAAGAAACCTGTAGAATGTCTCACAACGCATGGAATGAAATATAATAATAATATACTTGACATAAAACAGGTGAGACAGTGCATAAGCTGATAACTAAAATCAACATCAATCATCAGAGCAACGGAAATCCAAATACATCTTATTACAATTTTCCAAATTTACTGTCTCTAATCAAAAGAAAGCTAAAGTAGAAGATACACCACCAATGCCCAAGCAGTGATCTTCAACAACACAGGGAGAATACTATGTATATATTACGTGGAAGCCTCCTGCTCGTCTCCGGATCATCAACCTGTGCATCACCAGCTAACTTGTCTCTAGTCTACTCGTGTGAGCACCCAGAGTAATAAGAAGAGACATAAAACTCTGGGTCAGACATAAAGCCTGGTATGAGCGATAAGCATCTAAACAGAATGATAACAGGTATACTAAACCATACCTGAACCTGGACCTGCAACCAAAGAGTTAGTACCACATACCGTACAGTACTCTAAGGTCCATAATAAAGAGTGTAAGGATACGGGGGGTGGGGTGTGCATTTCATAATGATAGCAAACAAATCAACCATAGAAACCATCCTCACATCTCTCACTCAGTGCGTAAAGCATACGATATCTACCACTTTGGAACACTAGACAAACTGAGGTAACGACGAATCCCGACTTGTAGAAACCCTGCTGTGACCAAGCTAAACACATGGAGTCATGACCAAACATTTCAATGACCCACTTCATTGGTCATAGCCCTTGGTTCTACCGATGCCATAATGGCCCTGAATCCACCTCCGTACCTCCTACCATAGTGGTCCAAAGCTATAGACATCGTAAACACCTTAGCACGCGTCCCGCAGCAAAGCCCAACCATGAAGCGAACTCGTTGATTCCCATCTGGATCTTGAGCTCTAACTTCTCATTTGGACTTCTTTTGCATCTCGGGTTTGGTCGAATTGGAGTGGGTCTTCAGAAGAGTTGTCGCGCATTAACAGTCCTAGAATTCGGTTCGGTAGTCATCACCTTCGTCGGTTCGGTTCGGTAGTCATCTTTCCATTCGGTTCGGTGCTCCTTCGGTTCGGGCTCTCCACTCTGTTCGGTTCGGAAGTGTAGTGCCTATTCTCTGCTTGGTTCGGTGGTTACTCCCTTCTAAGTTCCTGGATCCGATCCTGTCCTTCCCATTTGCCCGATCCGCTCCCACTCGCTTGTTTGCTCCGATCCGCTCCGCTCCCTAGCTTACTCCGATCCGATCCGCCCTCTAGCTTACTCCGATCTGCTCTCTAGTCTACTCCGATCCGATCCTGCTCCATGGCTCCGATCCGATCCGCTGTCCAACTCCAACTCTAAGTAAACGGCCTTCCTTCTCGCCAATCCTCCTACAGTGACAAGTCCCAATCCAGTTCGGATTTCCTTGGTCAGTTCACTAATCCGATCCGACCCCTGCTCCGATCCGAACCGGTTCGGAACCTACACATTTCTGCAACTTTCCAGCGAGCTTTCTACGCCATTCGACGACGTTTTCGACCAATTTAACTGTTCTAATCAATCATAAAACATACCATAGAGTCATAGCAACATGTAAGAGCAACCACAAACACCAAACAACAATTCAAATGAATCAAAACGGATCAAAAGTGGCCAAAACTCCTTATTTTCCCTTAAGCATGTTTAAGTAAAACTAATCATAGGGTTAACAAAACTTAATCAAATCGAACCAAATTTCTAACAGAAGCATAAAACATTATTTAAGAATTTCTAAACATTTTTCCAGAATTTATTAGTGTATAAATTCGCTAATCTTCACTAATTACCCTTAATTACCGTAATTAGTGCAAAAACTATGCAAATCACTCACCTTGGCTACAAATGAAACACCAAATCTGAAATACTCTCTGTTTGGGTCGAATTCCTATGTATAGCAGCAGCTCCAACCTTGCTCTGATGCTATTTGGCCTTGTTTTGATGTGGTTTAGGCTTAATCTTCACTAAAAATGTGTTTTGGAGTGGTTTTAGAGGATGGAAGCCATTACTAAGGTCTCAAGAATGTTTGTGGCGGCTCAAAACTGAAATGAAAGTGATTTCCTAACCCTAATCAGTCCTCCTATACCTCTAAACCCGAAATTCCCCTCTGGGCCTAGCTGCTAATCACCCGGTTAAGCCCAATTAAGCTGTTTTTCACCATCTGAAACTTGTTTCAGCCATATCTCCCAAACGGTGAGTTCGTTTGGCTAATGTGACCAGACCACTCTACGGAAAGAGAAACCATCATCCGGAGCCAATGGAAGTGGTTTCAGGTCAAAATTTCTTTCCAGTCAAAAGTTATGGCCAAAACAGTGCCAACTAGGGGTAAAATGGTCATTTAAAAATCGGGAAAAATCATGAACATAGGAAATGACCACAATAGTCGTCTCCCAAAGTTACATGACCATACGATTTCATATGTGAAAGAAATAAATATCCTATGATGCGTAGAATACGGGTCGTTACACTCTCCCCCCCCCCCCCCCACCTAAGAAATTTCGTCCCCGAAATTCCTTAACCCAAAACATACAAAGGATCCTGCATGCCTAACAACCACGTACAACAAGCAAACAAGCCTATTCTAGCATGCGGAAAACTAAATCGAAGTCAAAATCTTAACAGGCAAAAAGTTCTGGGTGTGTCTTCCTAATGTCCTCCTCTGTCTCCCAAGTACAATCATTCTCGTCCTCGCTCCACTGTACCTTGACTAGCTTCACCGCTTTCCTTCGAAGTTGCTTCATGTCGTGCTCGACAATACTGGCCGGCTTGCGGTTCCCAACCGCCTCGGGTTCTACTTCGAAGTCCTCTAACTGATCAGGTGAAATAGTCATATCTGAGTCGTGAACGAACTTCCTTAGTTGGGAAACATGAAATACGTTGTGAACTCCCGCCATCTTCTCTGGTAAGTCAATTTTATATGCCAAATTCCCGACTAGTTCAAGAACAGGGAATGGGCCAACAAATCTTGGTGCCAACTTGCCTCTCCTGCCAAATCGTATTACGCTCTTCAACGGAGAAATCTTGACAAACACCAAGTCACCAACGGAGAATTTTAGGTCTCTTCTCCTCTTATCAGCATAACTCTTCTGCCTATCTTGGGCAGCCTTCATTCGTTGTCGAATGATCTTGATCTTATCTGAAGTTTTCCTCACCACATCTGGTCCAAGCATATACTTCTCGCCAGTCTCTATCCAACATGATGGTGAGTTGCACGGTCTTCCGTACAAAGCTTCAAACGGAGCCATACCGATACTGGATTGGTAGCTATTATTATATGCAAACTCTACTAGATGCAAATGGTCATCCCATGATCAACCAAAATCCAATATACACGCTCTCAAGAGATCTTCCAAAATACGATTCACCCTCTCCGTCTGACCGTCGGTCTGAGGATGATATGCGGTACTGAGATGTAACTCTGACCCTAGAGCCTCTTGTAAGCTCTTCCAAAACCCACTAGTGAACAACGGGTCTCGGTCGCTCACAGTGCTTTTAGGTACTCCATGAAATCTCACTACCCACTTCATATATAATTCTGCTAACTTAGCTGCCGTTCTGGTCGATTAGACTGGTATGAATCTTGCACTCTTAGTCAATCGATCCACAATTACCCATATGCTATCATGTCCCGATCTAGTCCTTGGTAAACCATCGATGAAATCCATCGAGACTTGCTCCCATTTCCATTCGGGAATTTCTAAGGGCTGTAACAACCCATTAGGCTTCTTTTGCTCGGCTTTAACTAGCTGGCAATTCATGCACTTGGATATAAACTTCCCAACGTCTCTTTTCATCCCTTCCCAGTAGTAAGTCTGCTTCATATCTCGATACATCTTGTTACCACCGGGGTGTATAGTCAGTTTTGAGTGATGACATTCTCTAAGCACTTCATCTCTCAATCCATTGACATTGGGTACAACGAGCTTTCCATTCTTTCTAAGCCATCCATCTCGATCAAGCCGATACTTGTTCATCTCCTCATCGATACACATCTCTAACTTGGAGATGATTTCCAATAGGTTAGGATCGTCCCTCTGACTAGAGCCGATCCGCTCAATTAAAGTGGGTCTGATCGTCAAACTTGCTAACATTTCTGGATCCAATTCGCACTTTGGTCTGAAATCAAACCCCGCGATATACTCCAGTTGCTTCCATTCAAGGAACATAGCCCCTAAGCTGGCATGTCTTCTACTCAATGCATCAGCCACCGCATTGCCCTTTCCCGGTGTATATGCGATCTCAAAATCATACGAAGCCAAGAACTCTAACCACCTTTGTTGCCGGAGATTTAGATCCTTCTGGGAGAAGAGACACTACAACGACTTATGATCTGTAAACAGCTCAAATCTTTCTCCCAAGTGATAGTGTCTCCACATTTTTAACGCGAACACGATCGCTGCCAATTCCAAGTCATGGGTAGGGTATCTTTTCTCATGCGGTTTCAATTGCCGACTTGCATAAGCTACAACCCTACCGCCTTGCATCAATACAGCACCCAGTCCGGTACCACAGGCATCCGTGTATACCGTCATCTCTTCATCCCCCTTAGGAATGACTAACACTGGTGCGCTCGTCAACTTGTCCTTTAGACTCTTGAATGCATTCTCGCACCTTTCTTCCCAGACAAAAGCTTGATTCTTCTTGGTCAACTGGGTCAATGGTGCTGCTATCTTGGAGAAACCTTGGATAAACTTACGATAATATCCAGCTAATCCCAAGAAACTTCTTACATCTTTTGCATTCTTGGGCGTAGGCCAATCCTGTACCGTAGCCACCTTCGCCGGGTCCACGGCAATACCATTCTCTGATACAACATGGCCCAAGAACCTCACTTCCCTCTTCCAGAAGTGACACTTAGAAAACTTTGCTTTCAATTGGTGTTTTCTCAACACCTCCATCACTATTCTTAAATGTTCCTTGTGTTCTTCCTCTGTCCTTGAATAGACCAAAATATCATCAACGAACACGAGGACAAACTTATTCAACTGATCTCTGAATACCCTATTCATAAGATCCACAAAATATGTTGGGGCATTGGTCAGCCCGAATGGCATGACCAACCACTCATAAAATCCGGACGGCGTCCGAAATGCCGTTTTAGCCATACTCTCAGCTTCCACTCTAAGCTGATGAAAACCTATCGCGAGATCCAACTGAGAAAATACTCTCGCGCCACTCAACTGATCGAACAAATCATCTATCCGCGGTAGAGAATACTTGTTCTTCCTCGTCACTTTATTCAACTCGCGGTAGTCTACACACAACCGAAGGGAACCATCCGCCTTGGTAGCAAACACAACTGGTGCTCCCCATTCAGAAACACTCCTTCTGATAAATCCCTTCTTCAAAAGATCGTTGACTTGCACCTCAAGCTCTCGCTGCTCTCTTGGGGCCATACGATGAAGTGGCATCACTATAGGTCTGGCATCCTTTACCAAATCAATACGAAACTCAATCTCTCGGTGTGGTGGAAGCCCGGTCACTTCTTCGAAAACATCCGGATACTGGCCAACCACGGGCAAACCTGACAACTCACTATGCGGAATGTCGAGGGAGTTTAGAAAACTAGCCAATACCCCCTTACTGGGTAGACCACCAAACACTATCCTCCGCCCATCATCCGCTCTAGCTATCACTAAAAAGCCCTCACAGTCTACCACCACCTCGTATCTTTGGAGCCAATCTACTCCCAAAATAATGCCAAACCCAGTAAAGCCCAAAACAAAGCAATCACAAACAAACATGCATCCATGACACGATAGGACCACATTACGACAAATCATGCTAAGGCTAGTCAAACCACCAATCGGGTTCGTCACTACTAAAGGTCTATCAACAATCTCGGGCTCCAATCCCAACCTATCTACCAGGTCACTAGATATGAAAGAACTGGAAGCTCCGGTATCAAACAAACCTCTAACAGGAACATCATAAACAGAAAGCATACCTTGAATGACGACATTCTTTCCCTTCTCCGCCACAGTTGGGGCATTCGACGAAGAAGGAATAGCATTAAGGGCATATGCTTTCACCATTTGCTTTTCTTTAGGGGGTTGCGGACACCTGTCCTTGTGATGTCCCATTTGGCCACAATTGAAGCACTTCCTATCCGCTGGCTTGGCCCGACAATTACTAGCATAATGGCCCTTCTTACCACAGCTGAAGCACTCAACATCTTGCTTATTCTTTTTCTTCTGGCCATCCTTAGTCTGATTCTGCTTTCTCTTATTCTGGGAACCACCTTTGCCTCCACCACTTGCTTGTGGTTTTGGCTCTTCTGCAGATGCAACCTCAGTCTTCGGCTTAGGTTAGAGACTCTCCGACCTCAATGCTTTTCCCACAATCGACACAAACGTCTCATCGATGTGGTTAATAAGCTTTTCCCCCAAGTACTGATCCAAACCAGTTATGAATTTCTCATTCTTTTTCTCGGCAGTATCAATAAGAGATAACCCATATTTTGACAAAGTGTCAAATTCAGCAATATACTCCGAGACAGCTCTGCCATTCTGCTTGAGCTCCAAGAATTTCTTAAACAGCACTGACTTCTGAGCAGCTGGAATGAACTTCTCGCTAAAGCGAGCCTTAAACTGCTCCCAAGTAATCTGATCTTCGGGAGTAGCTGCCTTTATAGCATTCCACCAATTCATTGCCCGCCCTTGCAGCTGACGGGGCGCTAGCTTTCTCTTCATCGCATCCTCGATACCCAAATCCTCGAAGATACGTTCGCAACTATCCAACCAATCTTGAACATCCGTGGCCGACTCCGTTCCGTGAAATGGCTTCCCACCAAGGCTAGTATAATCCTTATTTAGCTTGGCGAAGTCGACCCTCGGCGCCTGCACTATTGGACCACCACCATTTCCACCATTGGGAGCTGCCCTCTGTACATCTCTAAGCATCTCTCTCATGAGGTCAGTAAACATCGTCCTCATGTCAGCAACATTCCCATTATTGGCTCCCCTACCAGCACCTCTAGTATCTCGGCTCATCGTCAATCTGAAAAAGGAAACGATTAACGACTCCATAGTGGTGCTAGTGCAGCACGACTTCATCCTTATACTACTAATAGTATATATATATATAGCTTTTGAAAACCAAAATAATCACAAATACACTCTCTCGTATACGTATATTATCTCTCCCTGATAACTTCCCTAGGTTAACTATGCAACCTAGAGCTCTGATACCAAGTGTGACGGCCCGCCCCGCACCAGCCTGCATTTCCTCCGAAGGTGCGCTGTACACATGCCTAACTAGCACGGGACGGTCGTCAGAAGAGGGGAAAGAAGAGAATTGACTAACAAGAAACCTGTAGAATGTCTCACAACGCATGGAATGAAATATAATAATAATATACTTGACATAAAACAGGTGAGACAGTGCATAAGCTGATAACTAAAATCAACATCAATCATCAAAGCAGCGGAAATCCAAATACAGCTTATTACAATTTTCCAAATTTACTGTCTCTAATCAAAAGAAAGCTAAAGTAGAAGATACACCACCAATGCCCAAGCAGTGATCTTCAACAACTCAGGGAGAATACTATGTATATATTACGTGGAAGCCTCCTGCTCGTCTCCGGATCATCAACCCGTGCATCACCAGCAAACCTGTCTCTAGTCTGCTCGTGTGAGCACCCAGAGTAATAAGAGGAGACATAAAACTCTGGGTCAGACATAAAGCCTGGTATGAGCGATAAGCATCTAAACAGAATGATAACAGGTATACTAAACCATACCTGAACCTGGACCTGCAACCAAAGAGTTAGTACCACATACCGTACAGTACTCTAAGGTGCCATAATAAAGAGTGTAGGGATACGGGGGGTGGGGTGTGCATGTCATAATGATAGCAAACAAATCAACCATAGCAACCATCCTCACATCTCTCACTCAGTGCGTAAAGCATACGATATCTACCACTTTGGAACACTAGACAAACTGAGGTAACGACGAATCCCGACTTGTAGAAACCCTGCTGTGACCAAGCTAAACACATGGAGTCATGACCAAACATTTCAATGACCCACTTCATTGGTCATAGCCCTTGGTTCTACCGATGCCATAATGGCCCTGAATCCGCCTCCGTACCTCCTACCATAGTGGTCCAAAGCTATAGACATCGTAAACACCTTAGCACGCGTCCCGCAGCAAAGCCCAACCATGAAGCGAACTCGTTGATTCCCATCTGGATCTTGAGCTCTAACTTCTCATTTGGACTTCTTTTGCATCTCGGGTTTGGTCGAATTGGAGTGGGTCTTCAGAAGAGTTGTCGCGCATTAACAGTCCTAGAATTCGGTTCGGTAGTCATCACCTTCGTCGGTTCGGTTCGGTAGTCATCTTTCCATTCGGTTCGGTGCTCCTTCGGTTCGGGCTCTCCACTCGATTCGGTTCGGAAGTGTAGTGCCTATTCTCTGCTTGGTTCGGTGGTTACTCCCTTCTAAGTTCCTGGATCCGATCCTGTCCTTCTCCATTTGCCCGATCCGCTCCCACTCGCTTGTTTGCTCCGATCCGCTCCGCTCCCTAGCTTACTCCGATCCGATCCGCCCTCTAGCTTACTCCGATCCGCTCTCTAGTCTACTCCGATCCGATCCTGCTCCATGGCTCCGATCCGATCCTCTGTCCAACTCCAACTCTAAGTAAACGTCCTTCCTTCTCGCCAATCCTCCTCCAGTGACAAGTCCCAATCCAGTTCGGATTTCGTTTGTCAGTTCACTAATCCGATCCGACCCCTGCTCCGATCCGAACCGGTTCGGAACCTGCACATTTCTGCAACTTTCCAGCGAGCTTTCTACGCCATTCGACGACGTTTTCGACCAATTTAACTATTCTAATCAATCATAAAACATACCATAGAGTCATAGCAACATGTAAGAGCAACCACAAAGACCAAGCAACAATTCAAATGAATCAAAACGGATCAAACGTGGCCAAAACCCCTTATTTTCCCTTAAGCATGTTTAAGTAAAACTAATCATAGGGTTAACAAAACTTAATCAAATCGAACCAAATTTCTAACAGAAGCATAAAACATTATTTAAGAATTTCTAAACATTTTTCCAGAATTTATTAGTGTATAAATTCGCTAATCTTCACTAATTACCCTTAATTACCGTAATTAGTGCAAAACTATGCAAATCACTCACCGTGGCTACAAATGAACACCAAATCTGAAATACTCTCTGTTTGGGTCAAATTCCTATGTATAGCAGCAGCTCCAACCTTGCTCTGATGCTATTTGGCCTTGTTTTGATGTGGTTTAGGCTTAATCTTCACTAAAAATGTGTTTTGGAGTGGTTTTAGAGGATGGAAGCCATTACTAAGGTCTCAAGAAAGTTTGTGGCGGCTCAGAACTGAAATGAAAGTGATTTCCTAACCCTAATCAGTCCTCCTATACCTCTAAACCCGAAATTCCCCTCTGGGCCTAGCTGCTAATCACCTGGTTAAGCCCAATTAAGCTGTTTTTCACCATATGAAACTTGTTTCAGCCATATCTCCCAAACGGTGAGTTCGTTTGGCTAATGTGACCACTCTACGGAAAGAGAAACCATCATCCGGAGCCAATGGAAGTGGTTTCAGGTCAAAATTCCTTTCCAGTCAAAAGTTATGGCCAAAACAGTGCCAACTAGGGGTAAAATGGTCATTTAAAAATCGGGAAAAATCATGAACATAGGAAATGACCACAATAGTCGTTTCCCAAAGTTACATGACCATACGACTTCGTATGTGAAAGAAATAAATATCCTACGATCCTATGATGCGTAGAATACGGGTCGTTACACTATTGATCTAAATAAATCTTAGATCTATTCTTCTCTCTTTTCTCTACAACATCTATTCTTAAAATTAAAAAGAATGAGATCTAGATTTACTACAACCATGAATAAAAAGAAAAGAGGCTTAGATCTAAATCACTGCGCAAAGAGAAGGAATTCAGATCTACAACCTACGCCGCATGAAATCAAAGATAAATTGAATTGGACATGAAATCAATCAAAGATGAATCAAAAGCAACAAAAAGAGAAAGGGGGAAATCAGTTCAAGGATTAATCCAATTCAAAAATCAAAGGGGCAATCAAGGATCTACATTTTGAAGATGACAAACACTGTGAGTGGAGTTATAGTGCACTTTTTGTGTAAAATTATTATTTATCGTTCAAACATTCCCTATGTAAACATGAAATGAAATTATTGAATCCATAATGTTTAATATTATCATGTGCTCGATTTTAATTATTATGCCTACGATTATGTGCCTCCTTTTATTCTTTCCCTTTCTGATTTTTAATAGCTAGGCTATCTCGAGCCTAGATCTATCATAAAATAAATACGATTGAATGATTATTGCAAGCGAAAAAGGGAAACGCTCGGTTTTGGGCTATGACATGAACTGGAGGGTTTAGTTATAAATTACAACGAGGGTTGGGTGTAATATAACATTGACAAAACCTGAATGCGTAAACCAAATTTAGAATTATACGCATGAACATGATTTGGGGTTTGGCGTAGAATTGACATCATTGATTTAAGCATGAAATTGACTTATGGATTTGTTAATGGGTACATGTCTCTAGAAATAAAACTGGTATTATAACTTGAATTTGGATAAGAACACAAACTTGATATGAATTGACATCTCGAATTTGACATGAAGTTTACATCTAGAACATGAACATGAAATTGACATGAATATGAATTATGAATTTAATGATAGATGTAACCTGTTAATGGGATTACAAGCATGAATATAAATTGGGGGTTTTTAGGTAAAGCTTGGATTTGGGGAATTGACACTTGACATCTAGATTGAACTTGATACTCGAATTTTGGCACTATTGAAATGCATTGAACATGAATATGGTTGAGTAATTTGTGTAATGTAAATACGGACAAGATTATGAAACTTGAAATATGACATTTAGAATATGCTTATGAACTTGACATCTAAAACGAACACGAACATGGCATGAATTGGTAGTTGACATTTATAAGAACATGCTTGTAAGTTGGGTAATTGGCATAACATGAACTTAATATTTTTTGACATGATTATGAACTTGACATATGCCAATTAGAATAGACATGAACCAAACATGAAACGTGGCTAACTCGAGGTTAGGATGAGTTTGCGATGTAATCTTGCCCGGAACCGCCCGGCCTAACCAGTCGTAGCAAACAATAGGTCCTAGTGTGAGAAGTTAGTCATATCGCGCTTGAAACCCGAGGTTAGACTGAGTTGTGGTGTAATTATGCCCGGAACCGCCCGGCATAACCAGTGACCACAACAATAGGTCTAATGTGAGAGGTTATGGTGCATTAACAATTAATTAATGGCACATGATTCGTAGGGTTAAGTCAAGAATTCAAAGAAAACACTTAACCAAATTTGTGAATGAACGTTATAAGGAGATGCGGTTAAGTCGACACGAACATATGAACAAAACTTAACCAAAAACGAAAATAGGGAATGTTGATTACCTATTATAAATCGAAGTTGAAATAGTCGAAGGGTTAATTAGGGGGTAAACCTGTCCTAGGGACAGAGAAAGACTATGACCTAAGATGTAATGTAAGACCTGAAGGGTGGGATAACCTATAATATGGGGTAAGCTAAGCAAGAACTGTGGGAAAACACCCATGCGCTATCACCGAATAAAAGAGAACTTAAGTTATGCTTGAATTCATGGGAAAACCTTAGTCAACAAGTTGAATTATAAAGCCAGAATATGTGGTCTAATGTCTAAGGTAATGAGAATTGACTAAGTAAAACAAGGAGAATGATAACTAAGTAACAAGCCTTAGTTAATAGGAACAAAGCAGTAAACTTAGTTAAGAAAACGGTCGAGAATGGGAACTAAGTTGTAATCCTTAGTTAAGGGGACTAAGTGGTAAACCTTAGTTAACAAGATTAACGGGAAAGGAAACTAAGTGGTAAATCTTAGTCAAGAACAACTAAGTAATAATTCTTAGTCAAGGAAACTGAGCCAGTCCATTAATAGATGAATAACCCGATATGGTAGATCATCGCTTAACAAACACACGAGGAGGAGCGAACGTTTATCTGATTTCGAAAAAGGCTCCAACAGACTGGGTTACGAAGCAGTAGCCCTCTGTGAGGTTGCGGATGATCCGCCTGGGCTCACAGAGGTTAAGGTCTGCGTTAGGAGAACAAAGAGTATGCCTTGGTTGCAATATAAGGCAACCTAAAGACTAGGATGGACCAGCGTGAGGCGGTGATATCTTGTTTAGCCCTGTGATAGCAATCATCGTCTACCTACCATCTTCAGTCAATCGTAGTACGCATGCGGAAAGGCAGAGAACTCCCAACAGAACATATACTTGCTATCTAGTTATGGGTGAGGCTGGCCAATAGGAAAGTGGGGCATAGGTGGCAGGGGTATAGTTCACGTGCTTGATTTTCTTGGATTTCCTTTCATTAGTTGAGGGAGGGGTCACGTGGGACCATAACCACTGGTAGAAAAACAGACCTTAGCATTTGCATCGGCAGATAACTTAAAGCTACCAACCGAGTTCCGTATTTCTTGATTTATCCCTATCACGGGACCCGGGCCGCACTATACTGTACATGTGCAACTAGACATCAGAAACGATTCACGATACATACGTGGGAAAGGGGCGCTGTTTGATAGGTATCATAATCCCTAGTAGTCCTAGGTGGCATAAACCCTAATCGAATCTAGAAAACGTTCAATAGGTAGCATAATCCCTAGTGGTCCTAGGTGGCATAAATCCTAGTTGAACACTCGATAGTTCATGATAAGGAAACCTAGCCAGATCAAGGGTGGCAGTCCAAACGATTTCAAGAATGGTGGCACTACGTTGAAGTAGTATAGAATTACGTGATAAAGCCTGTAAGATATACGGCAAGGGACTATATGTATACATGGAAAGGATTATACGAGTTGGGGAAAAATTACATATACAATGTATTAGGTTAGGTCTACTAGTAAGTGGACGAGAATGACAAGGGTTTGGCCTTGGGTGCTAATATTGTGAATAACCTAATAAACAAGAAATTATAACTGAACGGTATATGTAGGGTTACATAAGAGTTTATTATAGTCCAGTCACACAGAACTTATGTTCTGGCCCCCTCCTCACAACATGCGTAGGTTAGGTTCATGACAGAGATAGTATGCTTGACTACTGGCTTGGCAGTATTATTATTAAGGTAATGCTATTTTGAATAAATTATATTTTATTCCTTCCGCTATGAGCTGCTTTTCGAACTCTGACATGTTTCTTTCTCTCTGTCTTTTCTGCAGGATACCATAGCACCCAACTCGGGGTCCGATGGATTGGATTTTGAAAAATTCGGTCTGTCGAAACCCGGGTTGTTACAGGCTTAGTTCTTACTTTATCATAAAGTAAGACAACATAACAAGTCTTTTATTTCCTTAAGAAAAGCTGAAAAGTTATTTTCATTAATTACAAAGCATGTCATAATTTTAACAAAAATCCAAAAATTTCTCTTTCCAATCCATTTCCTCTTTATTTAAGTTACCCTTGATAAATTTATATTTATGAGGAATCCATATCTCCCTATCCTTTCCACATAAACCATACAAGTTTTAAATTTTCCTTTTGCTTTTCTCTAATAAAATAGTAACCACTTGGGAGACATCTTTTTAGAATTTTCTTTTTTTCTCCATCTTTATACAATCTTGTGTAACCATTGAATGTTGACCATTTATTGTTTCTACTTCTTAATTCCTCTCTTAAGGTTTTCTTTAGTTGCTACTCAAGTATTATGGTTTACTTACAAACCGAAATAATTCCTCAAAGCTCCACCTAGTATTCAAGCAACTACTAGAATCATTCTTCTTAAACTATCTTTAATTATCTAAAATTATATCTTCTCTAAACCTTCCTCAAAAGTTTAAAAAGTAAGGAAGAGATGATTGATTACTTTTATTCATTCACTATGGGTTTCTTCTTTTAAAAATGATTGCACTTTAACTCAGTTGGTGTTCCTATCTGCTTTAATTCACATTTCTTTTCCAATAATAATTAATAAGATTAAGTTCTATGAATTTTTTCTAAAGATGACTTTTGGTATTCTGTGTATAGTAACAAGGAAGTTTCATTATTTTAATGTTTTTCATTTCTTTTTTGAAACAAGTAGCACAAAATTATGGCATTTTTGGCCTATATTTTATATACCTCTTTCGCTGCACATTTCTTTATCACTTAAATATAACGCATTTACTTACAACTTATTGATTCATAAATACTTATCTTATAATTTTTCTTGATCCAGTAAGTTAAAGTGTGTCACAACCATTCTTTATGGAAAATTCTTTATTTTTTTCTAAAACAAATCTGCTATTTTCCTTTTTGAGATCATCTTTTTTATGTTGAAACCTATCTCAAGCTCATCCAAGCACATCATGTATGTCTAGTTCATTTACAATTGTGCTTTTCATTAGCCACTTGTATTGCTTAACCCTATAACTTGCTTATTAACTTTATTCTTTTGAAGTGAAATTTGCATAGTTTTCTCCAAAAATTATTTTTATATGGATCTCAATATTACAAAACAGTAAATTTCTAAACTCTAAAAACTTTTAAATTTGAAACTTAAAAATAATCTAGAAATGTTTTTCTGTGTCTATATTTTTTCCAAGTTCTTTTTTAAAGTTTAATTGTGAGGCCAAGTACAAAGTGGTTTGTCAATTTTGCAGTCCCAAATCTGTGGCGCCAAATGTATTTATATATAAACACCTAATCTACTTTCCTTCTCACTCTTTCCCACAAGGCTTGACTTGCTAAACCACTAATCTGAAATACCAAAATTTCAGATAATAACACATGAAATTCTCATTTTTATTTCAAAACATTTTTTTGCACTTCATATTTCAGTCTCTCATGGACTTACTTTTCTCAAATTTCCATAACCATTTCCTTTATGTACAAAACTTATATTTCAACTTTTTCCATTTGTTGCTCCTTATATTTGGTAGGCTCCTATATGGATTAAGCCTTATATATTATTTATATTTAGAATATATAAATACACTCACTCATTATCAATATAGGGATCATAAACCTAAATCTGATATCAGTCTTTTGGCTGCCCTCAAAATAAATATAGCCAAGGCATACTCTATAGATGGAACTGTATAGACCTTCCTTTGGGGCAGCTTGACACTGGTATCCCCTAAAGGGTCATTTTAGAGTATCCTTGTGTCCCATAGAAGACTCGAACCTCTCTAAAGTCATGTCAAAAATATCAAGTTGGATGTGTTTCCACTGTTTCTTTAGACACAGTGTCAAATAAAAAGCCTATAATTCAACCGTTCACCAAAACTTTAGTTCTGATCTTCTCCCCCTAATAATCCGCAAGTTAGTGGCAAGAATAGATTATTCAGCTTACAGACACTATTTTAGAAATTGCCAATGTTTGGTAAGCATATATCTATTATTATATTTTTAGTCATTTCCATTGTGTGTTTCGTACTTGTGCTCTGATATATTCATCTTTGCATATTTGTATGATACCAGATACCCAGTTCGAGTTTCTGTGGACTTCGGTTTGCAAAAAAATTTGAGTCTGTTGAAGTTCAGTTTGTTACATCAAAAGACTCAAAGTTCAAAGCTAATATACTGTCCATTAAAGATTTGTCTTATATAACATGTACCTTGATTGTATGTGTGAATTTGTTGATTGGCATGATAGATGATATTGTGTTATTTGTTATGATATATCATTGTCACCGTATTATTAATTATAAAAGTGATGTGGTTATTTAATTGTTTCATACTACGAATGGACATGAAAATCTAAAATAAGTTGAAATTATATAACTATGTTATTAGTTATGACTTGAAATGACGTATGCTCATTTGTTTATATTATTTAAAATCAAATTATATAATTATATTGGAATTTCGGACCTTAATTATTGATGAAACTTATTGAAATTTATTTTAATATTTTATTTGAAATGTTAAACCTATTTAGTGAGATTGGGCAATTAAACTTGTTTTATATTGAATTGGAAATTCGACTGGTTTTGAGTTAAATTTGAACCAGATTTGAATTACCTTAAATAGGATTAGAATTATCAATTCGTTTAAATCCAGGAATAAGATACAAATCTATTTTAAATGAATTAAAAATTAGATTTGCTTAATTAGAAATGAACACGACAAATTTGAATAAAGTGAGTCGAGTTTACTTTAAATGTGAAGTTTAAATGGTTTCCAATTGATATTTGAAAATAGAGTTTTTGTTAGTAACCCGAAAATTTTCGACATTCGAATCTAGACACTAATACAACCGATGTCCTGTAACACCCCGTATTTTTAAATGACACTAAAAGAGGATAAATTAAATAATAATTAATTTAATATTCAGAATTAAGGAAAATGGACTGTGCCATCGCGTCCGTCTCAAAATTCTGGTCAAGATAGACATTTGGCTAACGTAAAACAGACACATTATGAAGAAGTTGTGAGGGTTTTAAGTTTGTATTTGCATAGAAAGAATATATATATATATATATATACAAACATATGAGTCATATTGGAGTCAAATACGAGTCAGAACCTTATCCAAAACAGTTCAAATTTGAAAAAGAAAAGTGGCGGAAGATTATCCGCTATAAATGGTCGACCCCCTTAAGGGGTGTCGACACCGGGGTAGACCCACCCACAGGGGTGTCGACACCCGTAAGGCTGAGGTGGCAGTCAGTTTCAGAGGTTTTTGCAGCTATATATACATGGCCATCCCTCATATTTTCTTCATTGAGAATTCGTGGTGGCCAAACTCCGACGGTGTCTGAACTGAATCCGTTATCTTCTTCAACTATCAGTTTTGCAAATCAAATCTAGAGATTCAAGATCCATTCTTTCTCTATTTTTTAATCCTAACACTGTGAGTTTCTAGTTGCTTTTAGATTTGAATATTTAAAAGTAAATATGACATGACTATGACTTGGATTTGTTCATATGCCTAGATTATATCAGTTCCATTGTAACCTTTGTGGCATTCTATGATTTGTGTTAGATCTATTTTTTAACTATTGATCTAAATCTCTATCTTGTTAGATCTACTGTAACTTCTATCATATTCTATGATGTGGATCTTGAACCTAATTGTGTTAGATCTATTTTTAACCTTTGGATCTGAATTATGTGATCTAGTTTATCACCTTGTGCTTATCATGTTAGATCTAAACCAATTCGACATCTAAATTGCTAATTTAGATCTAACTATGCTTATTATGACAACATAGTTATATTAGAATCAATTGACTACCACAAGTTCATCAGTTTTATGTCCACCTTGTTATGATATTAATTACATGTCCATGCCAATATGTATGTTCACATTATCACCATGTTAGTGTATGCTTATGCCAAGTTATGTTAAAGAAATCACTTTTCTCATATTCCCATTACCATTCCCTTGTATCTTATCGTTTATGACTAGGCTATTATCTAACTTATACATGTCAGTAATTATGTGAATGCGCTAGTTAGGGAACGGGGGGAAAAGATTAATATTGGCATAATTTGAATATAAACATGAATTGGGCATGTAATTCAATAATTGGTATACGGGTATTAAAACTTATAAAGGCATAGATTTAATTAATTGATTAATCGATAATGAAATGTCTAGTAATTACAATTAAGAATTGTAATTGCACTTATGACACGAGGTTAGGTTGCATTAGTGGTGGAAGTCTACCTGTACCCAACCGGCATATCCAGTAGCCACTAATGTTGAACCTAATGTGGGAGGTCTTAGTGTGCAAATACGAATTGGGCTATGACACGAGGTTATGCCCAACTTGTGGAAGAAGTTTGCCTGGACCCGACTAACATATCCAGCATCCACAAGTTGTAGGCCTAACATGAGAGGTCTAGCCCATTATGAACCATAAATGAACATGTTAATGAATTGGAATACTTAACCAAATTTAATCCACAAGGACTACATTATTATGAACTTAAGTTACGGTTAAGTAAAATTGGTTGGATAGTGGGTGGATTAAGTAAATCTTGGGGGTGGGTACATATAGGCCCCCAAACATAACCCAATAAGGTTTTGTAATTAAAGACACCAAGTGGTATACATAACTGGTGGAAAATATAAAAATTATGTAATTAAAGACACCTTTTAGGGCAAGCATAACTAGTAATAGGGCTATGTAATTAAAGATACCTGGTGGTATACATAGTCTATGAAAACCTAGTGGGGGATACAAGAGAGAGCTTGTATCAAATTGTGTGGGACCCACTTAAGTTAGTAGCCCAAAGTAGGTATCAAACAAAGTACTCCGTATTAGGCAGAGAAGAGGCACGCTTACTGACTGATTGTAAGAGATCCAAACATGGAGGACGATGTGGGCGGCGCAAACTGCCCGGGCCATGTGCGTGCATGAGACGGACATTGGAGGATAAGATGACTGTGACACCTATAGATATGGGGCTGTGCATATCAGTAAGGGGTTGCCAATTTAGGACGTGATACATCCTACTATGGGACCGGCACAGAGTATCTACCGAGTAGGGAGCCGATCAATTAGGATAGTGGTTAGGGCATATTTGGACGTATGCCCAAGTCTACCATCTTAAAGTGTAAGGGATCATCTCATTCTGGTTATACTAGTAATAGTGCAGAGTAATCATTAGGGAAGCATATACACCTTATCCTATTTACCTTGTCATACCTGCCATTTATGTAGTGATTTCTCTTACCCACTTTATATGCCTGTCATGCTACTTCTATTTATTTACTTGCTAAAAGTAACTAGACTCGCCAGACTTTATGTCTGACCCTTTTTGTTTCTTCTTCTCTCTTCCGTTCCCCTATAGGTTCTCAGGGCGGGAAAACTCAGGCTTAATCAGGACTCAGTTATCATCTTTCTAGGAGCTGCTTTCAAAGTATGGCTCAACTTCTTATCTCTACTATGGCTTAACTCTTTTATTGGGGAATTATGCTTTTTATATACTTATGTACTCAGATAGTGCAAGACATAAGTTATTTTATTGTAATGGTTTTTTTGACTTATGGTGTTGTGGACCACAACATTATGATTTATTTTTAAAATAAAAATTTGAATTTCTGCTGCTATCTTATTTATATCTGTCTTGTAATTATTCTATGTCTGTTTACCTATAACGCTACACGGAACCTAATGCATTCCCTTTGTGAGTGACATTAATGGACGTGGGGTGTCACATTTGGTATTAGAGCTGAAGGTTACCAAAATAGATAAAATAAATTGAAAATTATTTTCAAAAAGGTCTTAAAAGAAAGTGTTTTCAAAAAGAAAAGTCTGTTTTTTAAAAGCATTCCCCAAAAAGCCATATGTAATACCCTTCAATCCTTTGTCTAAATCTCTTCCTTTTTCTTTCCAGCATGTCTGGGGAACAAAACATTCCTAACATTCCAGAGGGCATTACGTTACCTGGATGTTTCCAAAGGTATCTAGAGGCCACTGCGCCTGTCGAAGGCCAAGGAAACATTCCTCCCCCAGCTGCACCAGTCATTCCTCCTCCTCCCCCTCCACGGGTAGATAACTTCGCCAAGATATGCGAGGATTTTCGTGCTATGGGAGGGAAGACATTCCATAGGAATGAGAAATTCATAGAAGCGCGGAATTGGCTTAAGAAGACTAAGGACTTGTTCGTAATCTTTGAGGTAAAGGATAGAAGGAAGGTTCAGTTAGCCGTCTGTCTACTGAAAGATGAAGACTCATTTTGGTGGGAAGTTACCTAGGCTGGACGTCCGGTGGAAACTTGGGAAGATTTTAGACAAATGTCCAAAATGAAATTTCTTTCTTAAGCTAAGAGGAGCATGCAGATGGAGAGGTTCTCAGCACACAAACAAGAAAACTTGACAGTGAAAGAGTATGTGAGCAAATTCAACCAGCTAGCAAGGTTCGGGTTAGAGTTGGTGGACACGTTGCACAAAAGGGCTTTGCGGTTTGATAAAGGGATGACTGAACCTCTGCATGGGTTAGCCATGTCCCATATTCCAATAGGGGCCACTTTCTAAAAGCTTGTCGATATGGCCCTAATGCATGAGGAAGACAAGGGAGAAAAGAGGGAAGCAAAGGCTGAGGAGACATCGCAAAATAGGAAGGTGTGGCCCAAGAAGGGGCAACATCAACAATAGAAGAAAGGCGGCAAGAATGACAAGGGAAAGGATAAGAGAAAATGTCACAGATGTAGGAAGGAATGTCACAACTGTAGGAAGGAATGTCACTTAATCAAAGACTGTAAGATAAAGAAGAACACTATGACGACCCCAAATCCCGTTCTGACGTAGACAAGGGTTATCTTTGGAATATAACACAGAAACAGATAATAGCAGAACAAAATTAAATAAACCAGATAATGAACAATTTAAAATATACTGGATAAAAGTAAACATCAGAGTTACACAGTATACAGGATCTTACTTAGTACAAATACAGTTCAGCTATACATAAATGTCTACAGCGGAAAACAAACATAATATGTACAATAGGAGCTGAACAGCATAAAAAGAGATAAATGATAGAATCCATCTTCAGCTCCAGCTATCCAGAAAGAACCAGCTAAACCTGAATACAAGGCTGCCCGCACAGAAAAAGGAGCACCCGAGTTTGAGAGTGAAACAAACTACGAGTCAGTCATGGGACTGGTATGAGAAATATATTCCACACATATATAATATGGCTAATCACAGGACCACGCCACTTTCGTGGAACGGGTTTACTCCATTGGATTGCCAGTGCTTTAAACAAATCATTCTTTTAAACAACGCAATGCATTTTATAAAAATGAAGCCGTTATAAGACTCAGTTCCCATCACACAATGCAACGCAAACCGGAGGATAGAGTTTTTTCCTTATAACGACCAAAATATGCTTGATACGAATAAAACAAAGGCATTTGATATTATTGCTAGTGTTTACATGTTTTGAAAACAATTTCAAATCATAACTATCAATCATAGACGACATGAGCGTCCCATGCCACTATGTCGCCAAATATATATATACAATCGAAACCGCATCGTCACGTATTTGGAAATTGGATTTCCGTCATGAACCAAGGCAAAAGATAGTCCTTACCGAATTCGAGACTGCCTAGCCCGAGTCTCAGGCAAGCGCGCAGGCAAGCCTTGGATCGTCAGGGCCGGTCCACCGATGTGGATTATTATGCCTGAAAAATACGTTTCCCCGCCCTTTGGGGCGTAAATGAGCCAACGAATGACTCCATCGGACACGGATCGTCCGATCAAACCGAGGCGCCTCGCAACAGCAACAACCACACAGGTGAAAAGTATATAAATGTCAGGGCTGGTAGGTCACTGACACCACCCTAGCTAGGAAGAAACGCATGCCCTCCCTGAGGTCCTTCTCCCGTTTCTGGTTCATACCGGGGTGTGAGGCTCGCGATTTTTCGTTATACACAAAGCTACGCCACACCGGCGGTGCTTTGATTATCACCACAAGACTTTTCTTTTCAACAGAAGCCCTGATCACTACATCTTAGCAAGTCACACAGGCAATTCATGCCATGTGACTGATGTCCATCGATATACAACCTCTGAGCTCGTGCGTCTCAGAGAAGGGCGTTAAGCAAGAGAATAAATTCTCCGCCGCCAAACAGATGTATATTTAACAGAAATCAATCAACACAGAATAAACTCCAATGTCAGACACACAGTCCATTTACAAGTCCGTTCTGGGTCTGAACGAAACCGGAGGCACTAAATACCTCGCAAACCCATCGATCACCACGTACGTTTGGACGATCACCACTCATTATCCATATTTCGGGATGCCTCCCAATCAGGACCTCGGTTACCTTCCAAACGAGGTGAACTCCGGTCTTCGACCACCGTCTTCATCTTCGACTTTCAATCGTAGGTCAATTATTTGAAATGAGAATTAACTCGGCCTTTTCAAATAATTCACGTATATTTAGAATTTCAAATCAATTTATTTCAATGGTTAAATCATTCGACAACACCAATTTTGTTCTTTAATGTAATTTTCACACCAAACACATTCAACCATCAAACACCACATAAATCGAGAAAATTCAGTTTATTTCCATTCCATATCATTTATAATATTTTATAATGATTTATCGCTATTTTTATTTATTTTAAAATAGCCTATTTATTCAAAACGACGCTTCGGGCCATAGCGCGGCCGTGGCGCTGTTTTTCTTCAGATTTGATTTACACATGTCTGAAAATCTAACCGTTGGATCTTCATAAAATTTACATCATTAGAAAGGTCTTTTCAAAACGAATCCAATGGTTCCAGTTTCGGGAAAATCCGACGGTCGGATCTCTCGGTACAATCGTTTGAAGTTTCGATTTCAAAATACGAACCGCAGCGTCGTTATTCGATTAAATATAATTATATTTATATATATATAAATATAATCGTTTCTGGCGCTCTTTTTCTTCAGATTTGAATTAAACATTCCAGACAATCCAACCGTTGAATTTTTACAAAGTTGGTGCTGTTGGAAAGATTTTTCCAAGGCGAACCCAACGGTTGCGATTTCAGGAAAATCCGATGGTCGGATCTCCTGGTATAGTCGTTTGAAATCACGGTTTCAAAATACGAACTGCACGGCCACGTTTCGTTTTAATTTTATTTATGTTTATATACTTATATAAATATAGTTCATTCAACAATTTCAATATCGTTTTCACTTCAAATATTTCACTAACGCCTTAAAATTTTGGAAAATTTCGCCATAACCTCCTTTTTATGGGAGGGGCTGGGAAAATTCCCAAATAGCCACACGGGCGTCTCATGTCGAAAAGAAAAAGAAAAAGCCAAGCGGCTAGCCAACAGGCTCATAAAATCATCACCCAAACAAAACAGTAAATGTGTAACTATTTGTCGGGCACAAAATTTTATTCCTCTTCTCTAGCCCCTTCGCTATAACCTGTTCAATAAATATGCATGTACATATATATAGTTCTTATCATTTATCGTTTTCTATTCAACTTCATATTTGATTCCATTTGGTTTTAAAACACCATTCATTCTAATGTTGCATGTATAGGCAAAAATCATATCATTAGCTAATTAATGAACATTTCAACTCATGCATATTTATTTGAACGGGTTGCTATTTTTAACACTTCACATTTCAACAATTCATGTATATAATAAAAATGTAATTTTTATTGTAAAACAATTCATTTCAAAACCCTATTATTTTATATAGTTTATATAGGTGTTAAAAATAGGGTTTTTTTATTGTAAAGCAATTTATTTTAAAACAAGGTCAATTTACATAGTTCATATAGATGATAAAAAGGTGATTTTTATTATGAAACAATTTATTTCAAAATATGAATACCATTCAACACATGAATTTCTAATCAATGAATGAATATCGATTCAACACATGAAGGTTTTCTATGGTTTCTATATATAGATAAACATGTGATTTTTATATTTAAAACACGAATACCATTCAACACATGAATTTCTAATCAACGAATGAATATCGATTCAACACATGAAGGTTTTCTATAGTTTCTATATATAGATAAAAATGTGATTTTTATATTTAAAACACGAATACCATTCAACACATGAATTTCTAATCAACGAATGAATATCGATTCAACACATGAAGGTTTTCTATTCAATGAATAAATATAGTTTCAGCAAATGAAAATAATTCAAACACATGAATATTCTTTAAAATTTCGGCAGCATAACGGCAGGGTAGTTAAAACCGGGACCGTCCCTAGTACGGCTCCTCGCTCTACCTTAAAACCTTGTGGTTTTTGACAATGGGGATCATGCATCTAGTTCGCACGCAGGCGACATGTATATATTTATTTCATTTCCACAAATTAATCCTATGTGGTTTCAACCAAATATTTCTCAACCACAAATGGGTATTTTTCAACCACCATCAATCAATATCAACCACAAACAATCCCAAACAACCATTTGCTATCAATCAATTTTCACACCAATCACAATAAATAAATATCGTCCATGGTTTGTGGACGAGGGGCGTATATATATATTTATTTATATATACCAGTACACTTTTATTTCAACACATATATAATTTTTACAACGCATATACAACTTATACATCGGACGTACAACTTATACAACGCTTATACATGAGGTGTACAACGCTTATATAACTCATACATTGACTATATAATTTATACATCGTTGTTTTTCCATATTTTTTATAAATTAGAAATCTCACATTGGGTTCCACTCCACCAAAAATAGCAGAAGGCTCAGAAAAATATGCGGTCTCTTCTAAAATGTAGAAGACGTCCACACGATCACGATGTTTCCTGTTTCATCGAATTTCGTTAACATAGCAAAAAGATATGATTTTTCGAAGTTTGCAACGGTTTTAAACTGTTAAAATCAGTTTTAAATTAAAACAGCCGATACCTTTCAAAACTGTTTGAAACTAGGTTTCGATTTTTCGATCAATCCGTGCAATGGTTCCACGATCGGGTTGCGCAGGGTCGAAGAGCTACGTGAGGCGCACGTGCGCCAGGAAGGGGGGTCAATTCGGTGGCTTCTGGTGACGGCGGCGGCGGTTGGAAGCTCGGAACTTTCGAGCTCGATATCTCTTCGAATGATGCACGAAAAAATACAAACTACATATGGATTTGAAGATCTTCTTGAGCTCTTCAAAATATTCAACTGGGGAGGGGCTAATTTTGCCTGGTTTGGTCGGAAATTGGATGGGAACGGCGTGAAAGGGTTCCGCCGTCGATTGCTGCTAATCGGGGAGAGAGAAAACGATTTTTTTTTTATTATTAAATTTTGATTGGCCGGGAGATCTTATAAGGGTTTTTCTGACGCGACCACTAATCCAAACCCAACGACTGTCGTCCCTAGTGTTTTACCCCAATTCCGAATACAATAGGATATGCTTCGTAGGCCCATTCGACTGTTTCAGTCAGTTTCCCTTCAAATTACAATATAAAACATTCAATATTTGATTTGAACGTGCATTTCAATTTGCCAGGGCCACAAACTGATTCGAAAAAATTCCAGAAAATAAATCTAGCTATGTTTTGACGATACAGTCCCAACAAAATTAGTTTCGTCGAATTCTGAGACTGTTTGCAAAAAGGCCCATTTTTGGTCGATCCATTTAACTGTAATTGACCAAAACACATTTTCCTTTGCCACGCTCACATACTAGCTTCAAAAATTACGAAATTTGAAACCTAGCAATAACTTCACATCCCGGATCCAACAAAAGTCGTTTCGTCGAATTCCGAGGTCATATGCAAAATGGCCATTTTCACGGGCTATATAAATTCCATAGCGACCGTTCTGAAAATTCATTCGGCCATAACTTTTGCTTTCCGCTATGAAACTTCAATTTTTCAGATTCGTTAGAAAGGTATTCACTAACAGATTTAAATTTTTTGGTTTCACTAAAATCCGTTTTGGTTTGCACCCGGTACAGTCCGACAAAATTTGAATCCAATTTTTTGAAACTGCAGCGCCTTTTCAAGCCTTGTTTATAATTAGAATTAATTATATTCATTTTCAATTGTCGATTCAAACTCAGTTTTCATTGCTATTATCTAAAATATTTATTTTAAATATTTAAAATCCATTTATTTTAGCCAATTTAAAAATTTTAAATTGGTTCAGATTTTCTGGGTCGTTACAAACACTTGCTTTAATTGCGGAGAGGTCGGACACTTCGCTATAATGTGCTCGAAGAAACAGGGATCACAGAGACAGGGTCAAAGGACAGGGACTTCTGGAGGGCAGGTGCATGCTCTCATGGCCAGTGCTATAGAGGTACAAAAATTTCTATATAAGGTTTAGTTTCTCTTTCAAACCACCCTATTAGAACACTTTTTGATTCTGGTGCCTCACATTCATTTATATCAAGTTCTATTGTTGAATCTCTGCACTTAATTACTAGTATGGTAGTGGATCCAGTAGTTGTTTCAAACCCCATTGGTGGTTCGCTCATTTATCTAAGATTTGTCAGGGTTTGAAAATTTCTGTGTTAGGTGTCAAGTTTGAATGCAACGCGTATGTGCTCGGGTTTATGGGCTATGGGTGGATTCTAGGAATGGATCAGCTTACCACGTATAGTGCCATTCTGGATTGTGAAAAGAGGATTGTTAGGCTTCTGACTTGTCATGGGAGGACCCTCGAGATTTCTTGTGACCCACAAGGGTCGGTTATGCTTAGTTTCCTAGAGTCTCTTGATGCATCCATCGATGACTTGCAATCTGTTCCAGTAGCCCGAGATTATCCTGATGTTTATGATGAGGTATGGGGCCTACCTACGAGGCGTGAGATCGATTTTCGTATATATCTGGTGGACAATGCAAAGCCAGTTGCATTACCAGTGCGCCATATGGCTCCGAGGGAAAGGAGGGAGTTGAGTAAGCAAGTAGGGGAGCCACTTGAGAAAGTATTTATCTAACGAAGTATATCTGAGTGCGGTGCTCCAGTAGTATTCACGACTAAAGCGGATGGTTCACTTCATTTGTGTGTTGACTATAGAGAGCTAAATAAACTCACTTGGAATAATAGGCACCCGCTTCCGAGGATTGATGGTTTATTTGATCAGCTTGTTGGTGCCTCGGTCTTTTTCAGTTAGACTTGGCAACGGGATTCCATCAATTGAGGGTGGCTGAGGACAGCATAGATAAGACTACTTTTAGAACTCCGGATGGTTTCTTTGAATGGCTAGTTATGCCTTCTGGGTTGACGAATGCACCCGCCTATTTGTTGATTTAATGATCAGGGTGCTTCGGGAGCTTCTAAAAAAATTCGTTGTAGTCTTTGTGGATGATATTTTGATCTTTTCCAAAAGCAAAGAAGAGCATGCCCAACATTTGAGACCAGTCTTGAAAACTCTCCGTGCACATCATCTTAAAGCAATGTTCTCCAAATTCCATTTTTGGAGAAAGTGGTGAGATTCTTAGAGCATATGGTCTCCAAAGAAGGGATAGTTGTAGATCTCGCGAAGGTGGTTGTAGTGCAAGATTGGAAGATTCCTAAAAATGCAACCGAGGTGAGGAGCTTTCTTGGGTTGGTAGGTTATTATAGGAAGTTCATTAAAGACTTCGCAAAGATATCATCCCCACTCACCAGGCTGACGAAGAAGATTTTGGCATTTTCATATGATATAGAATATGACGTTGCTTTCCAACGATTGAAGAGGGCTCTGACAACAGCCCCAGTCTTGACGTTGCCTGACGGAAATACAGTGTTTACTGTTTACGCTGATGCATGCGGTACAGGGCCTGGGGCAGTTCTGATGCAAGAAGGGAAAGTAATGTGTTATGTGGGTAGACAGTTGAGAGTTTGTGAGAAGAACTACCCCACCCATGATCTAGAGCTAGCTACCATAGTATTCGCGTTAAAGACTTGGCGTCATTATTTACTTGGAGAGAAGTTCGAGTTATACACCGATCATAAATCTCTCAAGTATATGTTCTCGCAGAAAGACCTCAATTTAAGGCAATAACAGTGGATGGAGTTCCTAGCTTCATATGATTTTGAGATTGCTTACACCCCTGGTAAGGGTAATGTGGTGGCTGACACACTAAGTAGGCAGAGGATGGCCTTGAGTCCTCTGTTTGTACAGAGAAAGAGCTTGGAGTTCATATTAGCTTTTGATTTTAGACCCTCCATTGAGATTTTTCCTGATTTGTTTGCATCTTTAGAGATATGACCAACTCTTATGGACCAGATAAGAGCTTCTCAACAAGGTGACCCATAGATTTTAGACATTATGGAAAAGCTCAGAAGAGGGGAGACTTCTAGCCACCTCAATAGATATGCCATAGATGAAAAGGGGTGGTTGCAACAGGATGGAAGGCTTTGTGTTCCTCAAACTGGAAGCTTGATAAAGGCAATCCTAGAAAAATCCCACCATTCTAAGATTACCACTCATCCAGGCGATGATAAGATGTACAGATACATGAAGAGGGTTTTATTTTGGGCTAGGATGAAGAAAAAGGAGGCCTAATTTGTTCCACAATGTTTATTGTGCCAGCAAGTTAAAGCTGAGTAAAAGATGCCCGGTGGTTTACTTCATCCTTTGGAGGTTCCTCAGTGGAAATGGGAGAGCGTCTCTCTGGACTTCGTGGATGGTTTGCCTAGATCGAAAAAGGCAACACCAGTTTCTGGGTTGTAGTAGATAGACACACTAAGAGCGCTCACTTTATTCCAGTTAAGAGTAGAAGGATGGCACCATGGTTAGCAGCAATTTATGTTCGAGAGATAGTTCGTCTTCATGGAGTAGCTTCCAACTTCGTGAGTGATCATGACCACATCTTTACTGGTGAAATTTGGAGGAGCTTGCAAGAAGCATTAGGTACACAGTTGTGTTTAAGCACCGCTTATCATCCTCAGACCGATGGACAGACAGAGAGGGTGAACAGAATTCTTGAAGATCTTTTAAGGCTGTGTATCCTAGACTTCGGAGGGACTTGGGAAGAGCACCTTCCTTTAGCAGAGTTTTCCTATAACAACATTTATCAGTCCAGCATCGGCATGGAATCCTTCGAAGCATTATACGGACGACCCTGTAGATCACCAATGTGTTATTGGCAATCTACAGAAAGATTATTACTTGGACCAGATATGGTTAGAGAAATGTCAAAAAAGATTGACCTTATTCGACGGCGGATGAAGACAGCTCAGGATAGGTAGAAGTCCTATGCAGACATGAGAAGGACTGACATCGAATTTTAAGTGGGAGACTTAGTTTTTATCAAAGTGTCACCTCTGAGGAATGTGGTTTGCTACGGATCGGTAGGGAAGTTGGCACCTAGGTTTGTTGGACCATTTTCCATAACCAAGAGGATTGGCCAAATGGCCAATAGGGTAAAGCTCCCAGAAAATCTATTTGGTGTTCATGATGTTTTCCATGTCTCTCATCTGCGGAAGTGCTTGCATGACACCGTGGAAGTGGTTGAGCCTAGTGTATTGGAAGAAGTAGAAGTGGAACGGGAGGCGACTGTCAGACTCCCGTATTCTTTGATCAAAAGTTAGGAAGCTATGTAATAAAGAAATCAAGTTGATAAAGGTTCAACGAGGGGATAACCCAGAGGATGCAGCTTGGGAGATCGAATACAATATTCATGATTTGTGCCCTTTCCTTTTCGAGGGTATGTTCTTAACTCCTTTTTCCAAAGTTTAACCAGTACTTGTTTCTTTCATTTGAGTATATCCAATCCATAGTATTTTCGACCTTTTGATAGTAATCCTATGAATTGTAAACATGTGTTTGAGACATGTTATGTTTGATGGATGCAAGTGGATGCAAGTGTTTGCTAGCGGTTGCCTGTGGATGCATATACACAAACCTTAGGCGCTAAGATCGGCTCAATAACTCTCATACTGCATATGGATGTGTGTACATTTTCTTTCCTTATATGGATGGAAATGGATGAACAAGCATATGGATGTTGCATTTGGATGATTGAGTGTGCATACATGTAGAGCTTATATGTTATAATTGGCTTATTTTCATACATACTGGATTCATGGCACTAACATACATTGCATTAAGGAGGTCAACTGAATCAGTAGACTGCCTGATCTTCGCATTAGTGTTGGGACATATACACACACTTTTTCATATATTCATGAAAACATTAGACATCCTTAAGGACAATGGATGCCAGTGATTGATGAATGAGAAGATGGATGATGGATAGTAGGATATGCATTCTTCTCAACTTGGAGATTTCATTGATGAAATCCTTTGAGTAGAGGAGAATGTAACACGCTGTATTTTTAGACGACACTAAAAGAGGATAAATTAAATAATAATTACTTTAATATTCAGAATTAAGGAACATGGACTGCGCCATCGCGTGGTCAAGATAGACATTTGCTTTGCGTAAAAGGGACACCGTATGAAGAAGTTATGAGTGTTTTAAGTTTGTATATGCATAGAAAGAATATATATACATATGAGTCATATAGGAGTCAGATATGAGTCAACAACTTATCCAGACCAGTTCGAATTTGTAAAAGAAAAGTGGCGCAGATTTCCCCCTTTAAGGGGTCTAGGGGGTCGACCCCCTAGAGGGGTGTTGAAACCAGGGTCGACACCCCTAGTGCTGAGGTGGCAGTTGTTTTCAGAGGGTTTTGCAACTATATATACATGGTCATTCCTCATATTTTCTTCATAGATAGTTCATGGTGTCCAAACTCAGCTGGTGTCTGAACTGAATCGGTTATCTTCTTCAACTATCAGTTTTACAAAACAAATCTAGAGATTCAAGATCCATTCTTTCTCTATTTTATAATCCTAACACTGTGAGTTTCTAGTTGCTTTTAGATTTAAATATTTAAAAGTAAATATGACACGACAATGACTTGGATTTGTTCATACGCCTAGATTATATCAGTTCCATTGTAACCTTTGTGGCATTTTATGATTTGTGCTAGATCTATTTTTAACTATTGATCTAAATCTCTATCTTGTTAGATCTATTGTAACTTCTATCATAATCTATGATGTGGATCTTGACCCTAATTGTGTTAGATCTATTTTTAACCTTTGGATCTGAATTATGTGATCTAGTTTATCACCTTGTGCTTACCATGTTAGATCTGAACCAATTAGACATCTAAATTGCTAATTTAGATCTTACTATGCTTATGTGACATCTTAATTATATTAGAATCAATTGACTGCCACAAGTTCACTAGTTTTACATCCACCTTGTTATGATGTTAATTACATGTCCATGCTAGTATATATGTTCACCTTATCACCATGTTAGTATATGCTTATGCCAAGTTATGTTAAAGAAATCACTTTTCTCATATTCCCATTACCCTTCTCTTTTATCTTATCATTTATGACTAGGCTATTATCTAGCCTAGACATGTCGCGAATTATATGAATGCGCTAGTTAGGGAACGAGGGAAAAAGGTTAATATTGGCATAATTTGAATATAAACGTGAATTGGGCATGCAATTCAATAATTGGGTATATGGGCATTAAAACCTACAAAGGAATAGGTTCAATTAATTTATTAATTAATTATGAAATGTCTAGTCATTACAATTAGGGATTGTAATTGCACTTATGACACGACATTAGGTTTCATTAGTGGTCGAAGTCTACCCGAACCCAACCGGCATATCCAGCAGCCACTAATGTTGAACCTAATGTGGGAGGTCTAAGTGCGCAAATACGAATTAGACTATGACACAAGATTAGGCCCAACTTGTGGAAGAAGTCTGCCCGGACCCTGCCGAAGGCCAAGCAGACGTCCATCCCCCAGCTGCAGCCGCTATTCCACCTCCTCCTCCGCGTGATGATAATTTCTCTAAGATATGCAAGGATTTCTGTGCTATAGGCGAAAATCCATTCCGAGGAACCAGGACTTTTATATAAGCAAGGAATTGGCTTAAAGAGACGGAGGATTTGTTTGGAATTTTCAAAGTTGATGATCGTAGGAAGATTCAATTAGTCATTTGGCAGATAAAGGATGATGCCTCATTTTGGTGGGAAGTGACACATGAGGGACGTACAGTCGCGACTTGGGATGATTTCCGACAGAGATTCGAGATGAAGTTAAGTATGAAAATGGAAAGGTTTTTGGTGCTTAAGCAAGGAGGAATGTCTGTTAGAGAGTATGTTAATAAGTTTAATCAATTGGCGAAGTTTGGTTTGGAGCTAGTAAAATACCCTACACAAAAAAGTTTTGAGGTCTGCTAGAGGATTGAATGAGCCCTTCTATGGATTGGCTATGTCTCATATTCCAATGGGAGCAACTTTTGAGAAACTCGTTGATATGGCATTGATGCATGAAGAAAATAAAGGTGAAAAGAAAGAGGCTGAGGTTGAGGAATCATAAAACAAGAAAGTATGGCCCTAGAAAGAACAACAACAACAACAAAAGACGGGTGGAAAGAACGACAAAGCCCGAGACAAGAGAAAATGTCATAATTGTGGGTGCATGGGTCATTTGATCAAGGATTGCAAGAAAAGGGAGAATGCTTGTTTCTATTGTGGAGAGGCCAGACATCTTGTTAAGGATTGCTCGAAGAACTAAGGACAGGGCCAAAGGGAAGGATCTTCTAGAGGGCAAATGCATGCTCTCGTAGCCCGTGCGCTAGATAGAGCTAGGAAAGTTTCCATTGAAGGTTTGATTTCTCTTTCTAATCATCCAGTTAGAATTCTTTTTTATTCTAGTGCTTTACATTCTTTTACATCTGATTTTGTTGTTGGGTCTCTGCACCTTAGTACTAGAATGGTTTTGGATACGGTTGTTGTTTCAAACCCCATTGGTGATATGACTAATTTATCTATGATTTGTCAGGGTTTGAGAATATTTGTGTTGGGCGTCGAGTTTGAATGCAACGCATATGTGCTTAGTTTCATGGGCAATGGTTTGATTCTAGGGATGGATTGGCTATCCATGTATGGTGCCATTCTAGATTGTGAGAGGAGGGTCGTTTGACTTTTGACTTGCCATGGCAGGACACTTGAGATTTCTTGTGACCCTAAAGGGTATGTTATACTTTGTTTCCTAGAGATGCTTGATGCGTCTATCGATGATCTACGATCTGTACTAGTAGTCTGTGAGTATCCTGATGTTTTTGATGAGGTTTGGGGCTTACCTCTGAGGCACGAGATTGATTTCCATATATACTTAGTGGACAATGCAAAGCTAGTTGCATTGCTTGTGCACCATATGGATCTAAGAGAAAGGAGGGAGCACAGCAAGCAAGTAGGGGAGCTACTTGAGAAAGGGTTTATTAGGCGAAGCATATTTAAATGGGGTGCTCCAGTAGTATTTGCCACTAAGTGGGATGGTTTGCTTCACTTATATGTGGATTATAGAGAGTTGAATAAACTCACTAAGAAAAATAGGCACCCACTTCCGTGGATAGATGACCTGTTTGACTAGCTTGTTGGTGCATCTGGTTACTCTTAGATAGACTTGGCCACAGGGTTTCATCAGTTGAGGGTGGTCGAGGGTAGTATAGGCAAAACCTCTTTTAGAACTCCAGATGGTTTCTTCAAGTGGCTCGTCATGCCTTTTGGGTTGACAAATGCACCCGCCTATTTTGTTGATTTGATGAGTAGGGTGTTTTGGGAGTTTCTAAATAAGTTCGTTGTGGTCTGTGTTGATGACATTTTGATTTTCTCAAAGAGCGAGGAAGAGCATGCCCTACATTTCAAGGAGGTTTTGAAAACTCTCTGTGTGCACCAGCTTAAGGCGAAATTCTCCAAATGTCATTCTTGGAGAAAAGAAGTGAGATTTCTAGGGCATGTTGTCCCTAAAGATGGGATAGCAGTAGATCTCGCGATGGTAGCTGCAGTGCAAGATTGGAAGATCTTAAAGATTGCAATGGAGGTGAGAAGTTTTCTTGGATTAGCGGGCTATTATAAGAAGTTCATTAAGGAGTTTACAAAGATATCAACCCCACTCACCAGACTGATGAAGAAGAATCTGATATTTTCTTAGGGTATAGAATATGAGGATTTTTTCCAGCGATTGAAGAGGGCTTCGACAACAGCCCCAGTCTTCACTTTGCCTGATGGGAACAAAGTGTTCATAGTACGCACTGATGCATGTGGTACAGGGCTTGGTGCGATTCTGATGCAAGAGGGAAGGGTAGTATGTTATGGAGATAGACAGTTAAGAATTCAATGGACGAACTACCCTACCCATGACTTACAGTTAGCTGCCATAATATTCACGCTTAAGACTTGGTGCCATTATCTACTAGGACAGAAGTTCTAGTTGTACACCAATCATAAATCTCTCAAGTGCTTGTTCTCGCAGAAGGATCTCAATTTGAGGCAACAAAGACAGATGGGGTTCCTAGTGTCCTATGACTTTGAGATTGCTTATACCCCTGGCAAGGGTAATGTTGTGTCAGACGCATTGAGTAGGCAAAGAATGATCTTGAGTCCTCTGTTTGTGGAGAGGAAGAGCTTGGAGTTTATATCGACTTTTGATTTTAGATCCTCCACTGAGTTTACACCAGGTTTATTGGCATCATTAGAGGTGTGACCTACTCTATTGGACCAGATAGGAACTTCGCAGCGAGAAGACCCACAGATAGAAGATATCTTAGATAGGCTCAGTAGAGGAGAAACTTCCAATCACCTCATTAGATATTCCATGGATGATAGAGGGTGGTTACGACCAGATGGAAGGCTTTGTGTTCCCCGAGTTAGGAGTTTATTGACGATAGTCCTTGAGGAAGCCCATCATTCTAGGATGACTATTCATCCAGGTGGTGATAAGATTTATAAGGATATGAAGAGGGTTTTCTTTTGGGCTGGGATAAAGAAAGATGTTGCAGAATTTGTTTCTCGATGTTTGATTTGCCAGCAAGACAAAGCTAAGAAAAGGAAGCCCAGTGGTTTACTTAATCCTTTGGAAGTCCCACAGTGGAAGTGGGAGAGCATCTCTACGGATTTCATTGACGGTTATCCTAGATCGAGGAAAGACAACACCAGTATTTGGGTACTAGTAGACAGGCTTACTAAGAGTTCTCATTTCATTCCTGTTAAGGGCAAGAAGATAGCAACATGGTTGACAGTAGTTTAGCTTCGTGAGATAGTCCGTCTACATGGATTGCATTCCGGTATTGTGAGTGATCGTGACCCCATATTCACCAATGAGTTTTGGAGGAGCTTGCAAGAAGCATTAGGTATACCGTTATGTTTGAGCACTACTTACCACCTTTAGACCAATGGACAGACGGAAAAGGTGAATAGAGTTCTTGAGGATATTTTAAAACTACGTATTCTAGACTTCAGAGGGACTTGGAAGCGTATCTTCCTTTTGTAGAGTTCACCTACAACAACAGTTATCAGGCTAGTATTGGCACGGCACCCTTCGAAGCATTGTACGAACGAACCTGTAGATCATCGACTTGTTGGTGGGAATCTACATAAAAGCTTCTACTTGGACCTGAGATGATTAGGGAAACTTCAGAGAAGATTGATCTTATTTGCAGGCGTATTAAGGCAGCTCAGGACAGTAATAAGTCCTACACAGATAGGAGAAGGACTGACATTGAGCTCTAGGTGGGAGACATGGTTTTCATCAAATTATCATCTTTGAGGAATGGGGTTTGTTTTTGATCTGTAGGGAAATTGGCACCAAGATTTGTAGGGTCATTTCCCATAATAGAAAGGATTGGCCAAATGGCCTATAGAGTAAAGCTTCCAGAGAGAATTTCCGGTGTTCATGATGTTTTCCACGTTTCTCATTTACGAAAGTGCATGCATGATACTGAAGATGTAGTTGAGCCGAGTATGCTTGAGGAAGTAGAGGTGGAACTGGAGGCGACAGTTCGATGAGTTCATACCCATATTATTGGATCAGAGGTTAAGAAGCTACGCAATTGAGAGGTCAAATTGATGAAAGTTCAATGTGGAGAATACCCCGAGAATGCGACTTGGGAGACTAAAGACAAGATTCGCGCTTCATACCCTTTTCTTTTCAAGAGTATGTTCTTAACTTTTTTTCCAAATATTTTATTTATGCTTGTTTCTATCGTTTAAGTATACTCGATCGATCGAATCTTCAACCTTTAGGTATAGAACCCATGGATGCAAATATGTGTTTGAAGCATGTTATGTTTGATGGATGCAAGTGTTTGCTAATGGTTTCCTGTGGATGCATTTACACACACATTAGGCACTTGATCGGCTCAATCACTCTCATACTGCATATGGATGCATGTGCATTTTTTTTATTTTATGGATGAAAATGGATGTATCATCATGTGGATGTTACATTTTGATGAATGATTGTGCACACATATAGAACTTGCATGTTATAGTAGGATTATTTGCATACATGATGGATTCATGGCACTAACATACATTAGACCGCCGGATCTTTCGCATTTGTATAGGGACATATACACACACCTTTGCATATGTTCATATAAGCATTAGAAACCTTATAAGGACAATGGGTGCCTATGATTGGTGGATGAGTAGATGAATGATGGATGTAAGGATATATATTCTTCTTAACTTAGTGATTTCGGGAACGAAATCCTTTAAGTTGGGGAGAATATAACACCCCGTAATTTTAAAGAACACTATAATGATAAACTAAGGAGTACTTAATTAAATATTGGGAATTAAGTAAAAAGGACTACGCCATTGCATTCATCTCGGAATTCTGCTTAATAAAGACTCCAATTTTTTTTAAACATATGTCATATGAAGAAGATATTAAGGTTTGAATTTTGTATACATATATGCATAATATATATAAATAAACTAACACAGAAAATCAAAATCATGAAGCGGAAAAAAGGAGGGAAATCAGCCCATTAGGAGTCGACCCCGTCCATTGTGGGTGTCGACCCATGGGTCGACCTCTCTACGGAGGTGTCGACCCCTATGTCGACTCCGGGGTCGACACCATCGAGATCTGGGCAGATTCCTACCTGGAACCTGGATGCATTTCTGAGCATGATTCGTTGACCTTAGGCTATATATAAGACCTCATTCTCATTGTTTTTATTCACCAAAAAACAATGGAGACAACGAGGTGCTGCCCCAACTCAGCTTGAAATAGCCTATTCTTCTTCAACAACAAGTTATATGTATTCAAGGATCTATGCTACAGCATCTACAATCAATTCTCTGTTCTTTAGATTCAGTCATAGTGAGTTTATGTTTCTTTTAGATATAAACACCCAAAAAGTAATCTTGACATGTTTATAAGTTTGGATCTAAGCCTATGCCTGTTAGTAACCCGAATCATAACAGATCTGCCAGTACTTGTATACCTAATTTACTGCTTAGTTCTCATATGCCTATTCGTGATATCCCCATTTTGTTAGTTTGCCTAATCATGACACCTTATGCCTATTCTTTTAGTTTGTATAATCATGTCATTGTATACCTATTCTGTTGGTAAGACAAATTCTATTATCATATGCCAGTTTTATTTACTATGCCTATTATTGTTCTATTCTCTCCCTTTTCCCTTTTTGTTTTTATAGCCACGCGACCTTCGAGCCTAGGCCTATCGCTGAAATACGCAAGTGCACGAAATTGGGAATGGTTTGGAAAGATAAATTGGGGCATAACTTATGTTGTAAGTCTTGATTGGGATTTGGGGGCATAGTCTATACCTTGACCTAAATTTTAATTTGGGGCATAACTTGTATCATGAATCAGATGGGGATTTGGGGCATAATAAACATGAAAATTGGTTAGTAATGAACATGCCTAGATTTACAGTAACTAGAAACTGTAACCGCATGTAGATACAAGGTTAGATTACACTTGTGGTAGAAGCCTGTCCGTAAAAGCCTGGCAAATTCCGCGTCCACAAGTGGTTAATCTAATGTGAGGAGTCAAGTGCATAAATGTACACATAACAGTGCTAAGACACGAGGTTAAGTGACCCTACTAGCTTATCTAGCATCCACAAGTGGTATACTTAAAGTGAGAGGTCTAACGCATTAATAATCATAAATGAATGAATGGTAATAAACTTGCAATACTTAGCTTGTTTGAATCTGTGAGGGTTACATTAACCTTTCAACTTAAAAAAAGGATTAAGCAAACTTGCTTGAATAAGTGGGAGGGTTAAGTTAATCTTGTTAAATATGTAGGGATATGTTATACATATAAACCCAATAAACTTAACCTGTTAGGGTTATGAAATCTTATTAACTGTTAGGCATAACATGTTGAAATAATAGTAGTGGAGATGCAAGCCTATGGGGAAGCTTGTATCATACGGTGTGTAGGACACGTATCAGTCAGTAACCTATCTTGGTATCAAACGGAGAACCTCGAACTAGGTCGAGGTCAGCGCATGCTTACTGAGTTAGTTGTAAGAGGTTCATCCAAGGGACAGTGTGGGCGACACATTACGACTGGGTCATGTGCGTGCATGGGTATAGATTCTAGGGAGGGTGATAAGACGTCGTGACACCTGTAGATATGGTTGTGCATATTGTAAACAAGGAGGTTGCCCTTTTAGGAAGTAAAACATCCTAGAGTGGGGCCAGCACAGGGTATCTACAAGTTAGGGAGTCGATCGTTTGGGGGTAGTAATTAGGGTACATCTAGTCTTGCTTGTTTAGAAGTCCGTTATTATTATTGGGAGTAACACCCTGAGTTCTGTTAGGCTACCTGTTATTGTATGGAGTAAAACCTCTCACTAAAATTACACCTAAATCTACCATCTTGTGCTTGTTGGGATCATCTTGTTCTGTTATACTAGTATTGGTGTAGAGAAAAGTATTAGAGAAGCACAATATATTCTATTATGTTTATCCTATTTACCTTGTTATACCTGCCTTATGACACTGTTATCTCCTACTCTAATTTATATACCTATCATGATAATTTTACTTATTTATATACTAAAAGTAACTGGACTCGCCAGACTTTATGTTTGGCCCATTTTGCTTCCTCCTCTCTCTCTTCCATTTCCCCCCTAGGTTCTCAGTGTGGGAATACTCAAGTTTGACCAGAATTCTTCTTTCGTTCTGCTTGGAGCTGCTTAGATGTACCGCTTGATTTCATATCTTCTCTACTATGGCAATATTTTGGGGATCATGCTTTTTTGTACTCTAATGATGATTTTGGTACAAGATATAAGTTTTATGTCGATGTAATGAGTTTTCAATATTTCAGACATATTACGTAATTGTGTTTGGACCATGAAGCTTTTCTGTTTAATAGAGTTTTAATTCCGCTGTTATTTTATATTTGTCTTGTGATGTTTCTGTTAACCTATAACGCTTCAGGAAACTTAATGCATTCTAATAAAGAGTGACATTAATGGACATAGGGTGTCATAGTTTTTGTACATTTCAATCACTTCAACAATGATAGGTGGAGGAAGTCTATATGCTGCCGGTGGAACCAAATGAGCATACGGGTTTTCAAACTTGGCTTTACCCTTTTGCTTAGCAGAGGATGCACTGATGGGTTTAGCTTGAGGAGTAGATTCCTAGCTTTTTGGAGTCACTTTGGAAGGAGAACTAGCGGCCTTCATTGTCTTTGGAGGATATATCAATTTATTTAGAAACCTAGGCTTGAACTAGAAATTTATTAAAGTTAAAGCACTATTTTTTATGTGGTGAATACCACTGGCATCAATATTTAGAGAAGATTTTCCAATTGAACTTACTTGTTCCACGAATACAGAGTCGAAGGACTCTACAGAAAACCTTTTGCCAGAGTCATATTTTCCAATGCATGTATTCTGCAACTCAATTCTATAATTGAACAATCAGAAACACTGTTAATTGTTAGTAGACTATCATCTACCCTTTTGCCTTTGTCATTCAAATTAAGAATGTCACATAACTCCCCCTCTTCAAGAATATCACAGTTTTCTTGAAAGACCGTATCATCATGGGCAATAACATCAAGCATATCATACTTGTCTGAAAATTTAAATTCAAAATTCACATCCACCGAACTCCTAACTTCTCCAACCTTATCCTTGTCTTGCATATCCTTCATAGCTACATTAGCAGCCATAGCACCAACATGGTCATTCATCACTGTTTGACTTCTAGGATCAATAAAGTCTACCTTTTTATTAGTCACACCACCTGTAACAACCCGTATTTTTGGAACCAATTTAAAATTTATTTTTAATTGATCTTGTTAGAAATTAAATATTTTAGATAATTTATTTTGATAATAAATGACGAAAAATTTATTTTAAGTGAAGTCAGAACGTATAAATTTATTTTAATAATAAAACGAGCTTGAAATGGCGCGGTAGTTCGAAAATTCGATTTTAATTTTCAATTGAATGTATGAATTCAATATTAATCATAATTTGATAAAACAAGAAATGTTGGAATATTTTGAATAGTAATTTTCTAATGAATGCAAGAAACTGAAATTTCACTTTATAAATTATAAGTTATGTCCAGTTTAAAATTTAAAATAGTCGCTATGGAATTTATTATTATTTTAATATATATATAAGTATAGCCCTTAAAATACCCATTTTGCAAATGACTTCCGTTTTCGACGAAACCACTTTTTTCGGATCCAAATTATCAAATTATTGTCAGGTTTAAAATTTCAAGTCAATTGGAATTAGTATGTAAGCGTGGTAAATTTAAACGTGTTTTGTAAATTCAATTGAATTTAATAAGCTAGTTAAAAAGTCATTTTGCAAACGGTCTCCAAATTTGACGAAATTAATTTTGTTAGGACTGTATCATCAAAACATTGCTAGATTTCAAATTTCATAATTTTTGGTGTCAATATGTGGCCCCGGCAAATTGAAATGTACATTCAGATTCAATATTGAATGTTACATTAATTTGTATTTTAATGTTGACAAAAATTGATCGAAATGGTCGAATTGGTTTATGAAACATATGCCATTGTGTCTGAAATGGGGGTATTTGGTTAGGGGCGACAGTCATTGGGATTGATTTGGTGTTCTGATGTGAAATTCACTTTTAAGAAATAATTTGAATTAAATAATAGTAAATATACACCTATATATAAAAATAAAAAGGGAAAACCCTAGTTCCTTTTCTCAGGAAAATGCGCGTCCTCCTTTTGAAATCGAAGGCCACCTTTCTTCAAAAATTCTTCCCCATTATCGTCTAATCCACGCAATATTCTTGAAACTTCGCAACTACAATAACCTAAGCTAATTGAGATTTTGCTACTGATCGGATATGATTGGTTTTTATGAAGCATCCTTCTCGAATTTAGGGCTTAAAGCCACAACAGTTGTGCACCGTTCTAGGATGACTGAAGCCGTTGAGTTCGTCAGGGGTGAAGGTGGTTGGAGGCGGCATCAAAGGGAATTGGGTGGTCAATTCTGATCAATGGTTAGGAGCTCCAATTGTCGCGCGCAGGTGATTGTTGAAGTGGAGCGATGTGTTAATCACAGCATGCCAGGTATAAGACAAAGGTAGCAAGAGTAAAAGAATAATCGGCCCGTTTTTTTAAATTTAATTAATATTTTAATTGATTATATTAGTTAAGAACTAATTAGATTATTTGAATTCAAATGGTGATATCTTATTCAAACAGAACGGAATTCGATAATTCAAAGTTCGTTGGAATCGTGACAATGAACACTACGCAATGGAACTGACCAGAACAAAACGGAGCATGTTGAATTTTGAGCTAAATTAAATGTTTGTTTAATTAGTTTAAAAATAAAATCCTCAATTAAAGACTGACGGAGTGGAATCAAAGTGAGAACTTTCTCACTCAAAATATTTGTATAGTTTTTTATTTTATAAACGAATATACAGATTGCAAGTGTTGATTTTTATCTGTTTTAATTATCACAAATTTTGTACGGTGCCTGTTAATTCACCTCACTATTGTTTGAAAACTCACTGATGATTTGATTAACAATATTATGTTTTGTTTGTGATGTTGAAATGTTTAACATATTAAAAATAATGTTAATATTATTGTGGTAGTTGTAACTGGATATAAATATCCATTTATAATTTGAATAGTGTAAATTGGTAAATCAGAAAAATAATTCGAATCGAATTAGAATTGGTTAAATTTATTAACCAATGATTAATTTAAATTTATTGTTCTTGTTTGTAAACCCCACACAGGTCTAGGGATGATAATTAATTCACATCTCCCTTGGATTTAATTGAATGTCAACCGATTGATTGACTAACTGTTATAAGCGTTATTTAACTATTTAATGCTTATACAGTTATAAATTGCACTCTGGATGCGAATGGAATGTTTAATAGTTGTTTATCACTATTTTTTAATACATGTGATGCATGGAAACCATATAAATAAAATTATATGGTAATTGATTGAGTTTGATTCCAATTCAGAAATAACGAATATTTTAAAATAATATTCAGTGAAGAATCAGAATATGTTTTTGATGTCCGATTTTTGATGAACACGAAAATATAAAAAATATGAACACGAGTAAAGTATATAAATGCTATTTTAACTTAAACGGATTTTCATATCAATTTTATTCATTTTTATAATGAATATCGAGAAGACTGAATTTCAAAATACGACAATTTGAAAAGATTATCATTTGGAGATTATAATAAAATGGGATGTTCAATTCTAACTTAAAATTGAAATGGAACTTGAAATCGTTTCTAAACGAATTTAAAACATTTTATAAAATACGTTTTAAATGGAATCGACGACATATACATTCATATGGCTTGAATAGAACGCATCGCGCAGCGGCCGTTCACGAATTTAACCCTTGACTTCAAATTGACGTAACGGGAGATCCGACCGTCGGATTCTCCTAAAACTGGAACTGTTGGGTTCATATCGAAATGGTCTTTAAAATGAATGTATGAGATTTAAATATAAACTACGAGATTTTAAAATATTTCCAAATAAATTTTGGAAAAGGTCGCTATGAATGCAGTTCGGTAGCCGATGTTGGAAACCAACTATAAGGGCCTTAATAAAATTATTAAAATTATGAATAAATTATGTAAAATCATAATAAATGATTCGGAAAGATTTTGGATGATAAATTCGAAGTTTTGAAAAGATAAAAGATATTTGTATCTTAATAAACTAGTTAATAACTATTATAAAAATCCAATGATTTTTAGAAATAGTAAATTGGATTTGCGAATGGGTTTTTACATAACCAGAAATTCCATATAAATAGGAATGGGTTTAAATGGAAATTATCTTCAGATATTTCGATATTGGACTCCGTAATTATACGGATATTGTTATGGGAATTTGAAAGATATTGATATCGTTATTCCAAAACGATATCGGTTAATTTCAGAATTTGGTTTTGAATATAAGTCGACATGACTTCCATTTAAGATCTTATACTTAATATCAAATTGTATTTTGAGTTCGCTGTGAATGGTATCTGAAATAATATTGTTCTTAAACTCATAAATGAAAGGAATAAATCTTTTAGATAAGATATAAAGAAGTTTTCCAGTTTATTTAATTAAATTGGAACTGAATGGAGTTCGGTTAATAATAATCGAGATGAGCTTCTGTGAAGGAAGGCGTTCACTATTTATGGAATTTAGAAGGCTTGGCCATTTTTCATTTATAGTATTAGTCTGATACGGAAATTTATATCGATTATAAATTATTCATATTTCTGTGAAGATTCAATATTAATGGAAAATGACTTTGGGTTTATCGTGAACTGTGTTTTAAATAACATTTGTTCTTCAACCCAAATAAATACAGGATTAATTTCCCAAGTTGTAAATTCATTAAGTAATGACTTTTGAAAACTAAATATGAATGCGAATTTTAATGAATCTTTAATCAGATTAAGATGTAATGAGGTAATCAAATTTATAGAATTTAAGAAATGTTCAAGATGGAGTACCCCGCTCATTTAACCCCCTCTCCCCTCTACCCCATCTCCCCTTCCCCACCAATTTTACTCCATGCCATAGTTAAATCTTTAATTAGATTTGAACTATAAATGGTAATTAAATTTACCAATAACACAATGGGTGATAAATATGGGGTACCACCAGTTTTGCTCTATGGGATGAATAGCTTGGGAGTGGGCTTAATAAAATAAATGGTTATTTCGATAAGGTTCGAACATCCTGACTAGTTCTTAAACCTCGATTTGGTTTAACTTGCGGAAAGATAAAATAAAATCTTTTGAAATGGTTTCCAAAGGAAGATTAAAGAAAAATTTAAAAGAATTTATCTTTGATAAAATCAATGGGAACTTTCCCCAAAGATGTGAATATCTGAATAAAAGAATATTCTGGATTGGAATGAGATGTGTGCTATCTTGGTGTATTTATCACATGAATATACAGATACGCTTGTTATTCGAAAAAATCGGGTTTAACCCATTATGAATAACTATTACGACGACTAAGTGTCAAAGATATGAAGACAGTGGTTGAAGACCGGAGGTCTTTACATCATTGGGATGATTGCTGATGTCTCGACTTGGGATGTACACGCAAGACGAGGTAATAAGTGGTGATCATCCAGACGTACTTGGAGATCGACTGTATTTGCAAGGACCTCTCTTATGACACCCCACGCCCGTTAATGCCACTCATTAAGAGGATTCATTAAGTTTCATGAAGCGTTGTAGGTAAACAGAAACAGAAACATTACAAGATAGAAAAAAAATAGCAGCGGAAATTAAAACTTTTATTAAGTAGAAAACATCATGGTTAAAAACTTGGTTACGTCGTATGTCTGAAATACATAAAACCTAGTACATCATTGAAATTTCTATCTTGTAATTAAAACATTAGAGTAAAATAATAAAAGAAGATAATCCCCAAAACATAGCCACATTAGAGAGATATGAAATCAAGCCATACATCTAAAACAATTCGAAGCAAGATGAAAGTAGAGTCCTGATCAAGCATGAGTATTCCCACCTTGAGAACCCGATGGGAAACGGAAGAGAAAGAAGAGGTAACAAAATAGATCAGACATAAAGTCTGGTGAGTCTGGTTACTTTTAGTATATAAATAAGTAAAAGTCTCATGACAGGCATATAAAGTGGATAAGAGAGATAACATCATATAAGGCAGGTATGACAATGTAAACAGGATAAACATGATAGAGTACATTGTGCTTCCCTATTACTTTTCCCTTTTTCTCTTTGCACCAATACTAGTGTCATACGAACAAGATGATCCCCAATAAGTATAAGATGGTAGACCTAGGCGTACTTCTAGTGAGAAGTTTAATCCCATAAAATAACAGGCAACCCAACTGAATATATCAAAGTTGCTCCAAGGATAATAATGGGTTCCTAAACATACCAGAGTCTAGATTTACCCTAATCACTACCCCAATCGATCGGATACCCTGTGCTGGACCCAGAGTAGGACGTATCACTTCCTAAAGTGGCAACCCTTCATTTCCAGGATGTACACAACCATATCTACTGATGCTACAATGTCTTAATTCCCTTCGCAAGCTAGACCCATGCACACACATGAATCCGTTGGTTTCCTGCGCAGTCAACATCCTCACCCAAGTGACCTCTTATAATCAGCTCAGTAAGCGTGCCCCAACTCCGACCTAGTTCGGAATACTCGTTTGATACATATATAAGTTACTGACTGAAACGGATCCCACACACAAGATGATACAAGCTCCCCCTAGGCTTGCATCCCCACTACTAGGATTTCAATAGATTATGCCTGACAGTCCAACATGTAAAATAGATTAAGTTGTTAGGCCTATATATTTGTAAATATTACCCCACCTCCACAAGATTTACTTAACCCCCACTGATCCAAGCAAGTTTACTTAACAAAGTTGCATAACCCCAACGTGTAAAATAGGTTAAGTTTGTGGGCCTATATATATAAATATTACCCACCGCCACAAGATTAACTTAACCCTCCCACTGATTCAAACAAGTTTACCTAACCCCTACTCAAGTTAATTGGTTCATAAAATCCTTAGGGATCCAAACGGATGAAGTATTACCAGTTCATTACTATTCATTCATTCATGGTTACAATGCACTAGATGTGACGGCCCGCCCCAAGTCAAACGACATTTCCCAGAAATGCGCAGTGCTAATGCCCGAATAGAACAAGATGGTCGTTAAAGGAAAAGGAATTGAAACTATGAATCACCAAAGAACCTGTAGTCTATCTCACAGCACATGGAATAAAATATAATAATAACATAACTTGACATAAAACAGGCGAGACGGTTCATAAGCTGAAAACTAAACCATCATAGCAGCGGAATCCAAAATACGGCTTATGATCCAAACCATCATCCTTATAACTTCAAAATACTGTCTCTAAAGCAAAATAGAAAAGGTACACTACTAATGCCTAAAGCAGCGACCAACAGCAACACAGGGAGAATATATGTATATAGTACGTGGAAGCCTCCTGCTCGTCTTCGGACAGCTACTCGCGCATAACCACCTAAATTTTCTCTAGTCTGCTCGATTTAGGAGCACCCAGAGTAGTAAGAAGAGACATTAAACTCTGGGTTAGACAAAAGTCTGGTATGAGCGATAGCAGTAAAGTAAAACAATAACAGGTACAAATAATCATACATGAACCTAGACCTACAACCAAAGAGTTAGCACAACAGGATGTACAGTACTCTAAGTTAACACTAACATAAAGTATAAAGTGGAAGTGTGCATTTCATGGTGATGGCAAACATCATACATAGCAGTCATCCTCACATCACTCACACAGTGCGTAAAGCATACGTACCCACAGCTTTGATCACCATATCCATTGAGGCCATGACGGCAACTCCGTACAACTATTGTTATGACCATACTTCTCTGGTCTATAGTCAATAACCCTACTCAGTCCACACATCGCTGGCTCTAGGTTAAGGGCCAACCAGTCCACACTTCCTTGGGTCTGGTTCGTCTACATGCCCCATCTCTTCAACGGTGAACCAAAGTAATAGATATCGATAACCCCTTTACACACGTCCCGCAGAAAAGCCCAACTCTAAAAGTTAACTCGTTGGTTCCCATATGGATCCTGAGTAATAACTTCCCATTTGGACTTCCTTTGCATTCTCGGGTTTTGGTCTCCTCCGGTTCGGTTCGGGTCTTTTCCTCCTATCCGCTTCGGTTCGGGTCTCCTCCTCCTATCCGGTTCGGTTCGGGTCTTCCTCCTATCCGGTTCGGGTCTCCTCCTCCTATCCGGTTCGGTTCGGGTCTCGTTCTGCTCTCTGGTTCGGTTCGGATCTTCCTCCTATCTAGTTCGGTTCGGGTCTCCTCCTTCTATCCGGTTCGGTTTGGGTCTCATTCTCCTATCCAGTTCGGTTCGGGTCTCTTTCTGCTATCCAGATCGGTTCGGGTCTTTTTCTTCTATCCGGATCGGTTCGTGTCTCTTTCTCCTATCCTGATCGGTTTGGGTCTCTTTCTCCTATCCGGATTGGTTCGGGTCTCTTTCTCCTATCCGGATTGGATCGGGTCTTCCTCCTAACCGAACCTGAAAATCTGCGACTTTTTCCAGCAATCTATTTTCGCCAAACGACGACGTTTTCAACCATTCTAACCTTCCTATGACATCACAAAACATTCCAAACAGCAGTAACAACATATAGAATCAAACAAAAACATTAAAACATCATTCACATGAAATATTTTAGATCAAACATACCCAAAAAGCATGATTTTCCCCTTAATCCCCTTAACCATGTTTAACTATAGGATTAACAAACTAAATCCAAATTAATCAAAATTTTCAACAAAGTCATAAAATAATATTTTAGAATTTATACATATTTTTCCAAATTTTTATAATGCATAATTTCGCTAATTATCACTAATCACCCCTAATTAGCCGTAATTAGTGAATAAAAGTGCAAATCACTCACCTTAGCCACAAATGAATCTTAGATCTGAAACTATTACCGATGTGTCACGAATTCCAATGTATAGCAGCAGCTTTATCTTTGATTTGATGCAGATTTCTCTTGATTTGATGTAGTTTTGCTTAATTAGTGATTAGAAAGCAATTAGGGTGAGATTTAGAAGGTGGAGCCCATTACTAGGGTTCGAAGAATGTAAGTGGCAGCTAGAAAACTGAAATAAAATGTTTTCCCAAATCCTTTCAGCCCTCCCATAACCTAATCCTAAAATGGGTTATGGGCCTAACAACTAATCACCTAATTAAGGCCGATTAAGCTGTTTTTCATCATCCAAACCTTATTTCAGCCATATCTCCCAAACGGTAAGTCCGTTTGATTAATGTGACCACTCTACAAAAACGTAAACCATCATATGAATCCAATGGAAGTTGTTTAAGGTCAAAACTCCTTACCAATCAAAAGTTATAGGTGAAACATAATTCGCTAGGTGCAAAATGGTCATTTAAAATTCGGCAAGAATCGTGAACATGGAAAATAACCCCAATAGTCGTTTCCCAATGTTACACGACCATACGACTTCGTATGAAAATAAAATAAAAATATTTTACGATCCTCCGATACATAGAATGCGGGTCGTTACATTAGACCTCCCATATTAAGCCTACAACTTGTGGATGCTGGATATGCCAATTGGGTCCGGGTAGACTTCTTCCACAAGTCAGACTTAACCTCGTGGCTTAGCACGTTTCGTGCTTATGCACTTAGACCCCTCATATTAGATTCACCACTTGTGGTTGCTGGATATGCCAGTAGGTTCCGGGAAGATTCCACAACAAATGTAATCTAACCTCGTGTCTAAGCGCGGTTATAGTTTCTAATTACTGTAATTCTCGGTATTTCATTATTAAAACTTTATTCCTATGTCGTTATAGGTACTCATTCCCCTTTCCCAAGTCATGTTCATAATGAACCATATGCCCCAAATTAAGGTCTTTAATCAAAGTTTGGTTTATGCCCCAAATCCACGTTCATGTATTTCATTCACTTTATGCCCAAATTTCCCAATACAAATTATGCCTTAAATTCAACGTTTTCACCTCATTCCCAATTAACGTGTTCGCATATTTCAGCGGCATGCCTAGGCTTGAAGGTAGCCTGGCTATAAAAATATAAAGGGAAAATAAGAAGGGAAGAGGACATAAACAATCACAATAATAGGATTAACATATGTTCGTAAAATAGGCATAGCAACTAATAGTGACAAATTTGGGCATAATGATAAGATAGGCATAAAGGAACAGATCTGATGAACATATGATAGTAGAACTTATTTCAACATAATAGGGACATCATAAATAGGCATGATGAGATCTAAGTAAAATTAGATCAACTAACAATGGCAGATCTAACATGATAAATAGGTATAGGCTTAGATCTAGTTCGTAGTCATGTCAGAATAACTTAAATGCACAGTTTATAGTAGATCTGATATTATTCAAATAGTTACAGGCTTAATTCCAAGTTATAGTCATGTCAAGATTAAATTTTAAGTATTTAGATATAAAATTAACATAGACTCACTGTGATTGGATCTAAGAAACAGAAGAACAACAGCAGATATAGAAGCACAGATCTCTGAATTTGTCTAACTCTAGTTGTTGAAGAAGAAATAGGCTAGATCAAACTATGATGGAGTAGCACCTCGCCCATCGCCATTGATTTAAATCAGTAAAACAGTGGGTATATGGTCCTATTTATAGCATAGGATTAATGAACCAAGCCAAGAATTCAGTCCATGTTCAGAACTGGGAATTTGCTCAGATCCGTATGGGGGTCGACCCACCTTTGGGTGTCTACCCCAGCAGGGTCTCAGGTCGACCCCCAAAATCAGTCGGTTCCATTTCTGGGGCTTCCGCTTTGCTATTTTGATTTTGTTTTTGAATATTTGATTTGTTTGTATATATATAATTCTCTTGCGCGTATACAAACTTCTAGGCTTAATAACTTCTTCATACGATGTCTATTTCACAACAAACTCGGAGTCTATCTTAAGCAAAATCCCAAGACGGACGCAATGGCGCAGTCTATTTTACTTAATTAAGTATTATTTAATTTATCATTTTATTATTGTTAAAATTATGGGGAGTTATATCTCTCCTGTATGGGGCATATGGGACGAGGAATAAGGTGCCTTCAGTTTCATTCGGAATCAGAACAGACTTGTGAATGGATTATATCTGGCATTGTATTTCATTCTATACTGATTGATTTCTATTAAATATGTATCTGTTTGGTGATGGAGAATTTATTCTCTTGCTTATCACCCTTCTCTAAGACGTATGAGCTTAGAGGTTATATACTTATAGATATCAGTTGTATGGCATGAATTGTCGATGTGGCATGCTAAGAGAAAAATGATCAGGGCTTTTTGTTGAAAACCAGGGCTGTGTGGATGATGATCAAAGCACAACTTTAAGTAGCATAGCTTTGTGTATAGCATTAATTCATGGGCCTCACACCCCGGTATGAGTCAAAAATGGGACAGTGATTACAGGGAGTGCATGCGTTTCTTTCTAGCTAGAAGTGGTGTCATGGTATGGAGCCCAGACATTTTTACTTATATGGATGTTGGATTGTGAGGCGCCTCAAATATAGAGCGGACTAAAAGGCTTATAGTCGAAGTACTAACCATTTTGAAGGCCCGATAGGACTGGGAAATGTATTGTTCAGGAATAACTAATCCACAAACGTTAGGTGTGGACCAGCCTTGAAGATCCAAGGTTTGCCCATACGTATGATCCTGAGGCATTTGCTAGAGTGTCTTGAAACCAGTAGGGAGACATCCCTTGCCTTGACTCATAGATGGAATCCAATTTCCAATATGTGACTTTTCGATTTTAGTTGTAAACCTACATAATGACATAATATATGGTACTTACGCCGTCTATGATTGATACATTGATATTTGAAGTTGTTTTTAACATTATGCACAGTAGTATCAAAAATATTTGTTTTAAAGCATACTAAGCATGTTTGGCTATTATAAGGTAAAAATCTATCCTCCGGCTTGTGTTGCATTGTGTGCTGGGACCTGAGTCTTATAATAGCCTCATTTTTCGAAAAGCATTGCATTGTTTATAAATTGTTTTATTTTTAGAGTATTCATGGGAGTGAATCCATTACGTGTTATACAGCCTGGTCCCATGAATTACCGTTATTTTAAAGTAAAATTTAATAACTGTTTTGGCTCTCACACCAGTCCCATAACTAACTCGGAGTTTATTGTTTCCATCTAAACTCTGTGTGCCAATATTTTCCACATGGACAGCTAGTAGTTTTGGTTTTGCATATTTCTATTCAACAGGTTCCTGGTTTACAGCGGGAGCTATATTCGGAAACCTTTGTATCCGTATATTTCTTTCAGTTGTGGTAGTTGATTTATTTCCGCTATGCATTATATTTATACATTTTACTTTTCGCTGCTATGTAAATTATAAATCCCTGATATTATTTTTCTGCTATGTAATATTTATTCGTACTATGATGTTCTTGTACTCGGATGTAAATTGATGTAATAGCAATGAAATGTTTAGTGTTTTTGTGCTCTAATGCGTCGTGTTCTCGCACAATCCGCTGTTTCTCGTCTCTTCAGAGATCGGTGGATTTTGGGTCGTGATACTGCTAAAGGGTTTATTTGGCCCAAATTTCCTATTCTTGTTGATCACTTTATTCCACACATTATTCTTTTTCCTTAAAGGATCTGCATCCTTAAAACTATCCGTGTTAACGTTATATTCCAATGGAGTTGAAGCGCTAATAGTTTTCCCTGCAGCACCCTTATCTATTGTATCATTGCTTACTACACCTATCTTTAAGTGCTACTATATTTGTGACAAATGTCTAATGAGTGACCAAATACCTTACAGTGGGAACATATTAACATTATCCAGGAGTATTGAACTTTGACAAAGTGCTCATTTCCACCAAGATGCTGAACACTAAACTTAATCGGGAAGCTCGTTTTCTGGGGAAACTTCAATCATGCGTTTCGCAAACTCTAATCTATCTAAACTTTCAATGGACACATCCATACAGAGAAAACTCATAACCCTAGAAGCTAACCATGAAATACCTAGCAGCAACCAAGCATATATAGGTATATCCAATAGTTGGATCAATAAAGGAACTTTTTTAATCTTGTTATAGTCATTTCCGACACTGGCATCCCATTATTTGATAGCAAAAAGCTTGTTTCTTATTATAACAAGGTTCGAGTGCACTATTTTAAACTTATCCTCTGCAAACGTAGAAAGAAAGAAAAACAATGTACTGTTCGGTTCCACTTTGATAGCTCCTTTGGGACTACATACCTTCTTTGAATGATTCAACACAATGGTGTATGATATAGGTTGGTCTAGGAAGAATACCACAGGACAATCATGCCAAATTTCTTCACCAGCATTGATTATGTCTTCGGTAGGAATTAACATGTGCACGGAGTATGATAATTTCTTCGACGGAGTGGAGAAGGTACCCGTGTTCCTGGGTTTGGCAAAGAACAAGAAGACCACTTGTTATTGGTAAATGGGGGGACAACGGAGGCGATGAATGGATAACTGCTTTCAAGACTCGAGAGGGTTGTATGAATGACTTGTTATGCCCTTCAGGTTGTCAAATGCATCAAGTACTTTCATAAGGGTGATGAACAAGATTTCCAGGCCTTACTCGGAAAGTTTGTGGTTGTTTACTTCGATTATATTCACATTTATAGTGCTAGTCCAAGTGATCATCTATAACACTTGCGTGCAGTTTTGATCATCCTTCGTCAAGAACAGTTTTATGTTGCAACAAAGAAATGTACATTCATGACTTCGAGTGTGCTATTTTTTGGTTATGTTGTTTCGAAAGAAGGTTTTGCAAGTTGACCAAGATAAGTTAAAATAATCAGAGATTGGCCATAACAGAAGACTATTTCAGAAGTTAGGAGTTTTCATAGTTTAGTGTCATTTTAAAGACGATTCATTTCACATTTCAGTAGTGTTATGGATCCAGTGGCCGTCTGTAAGAAAGGGAAATAATTTATGTCGACAAAGAAAGAAGAGCAAGCTTTTAAGTGCATTAAGAGATTGTTAACTTTGGCACCAATTCTAGTACTTCCAGATTTCCATCAACCGTTTGAACATCATACTGATGCTTCAAAAGTTTGAATTGGAGGAGTGTTGAGTCAGAATGGAAGGCCTATTGCTTTTTTCGACGAGAAATTTTCCAAGGCAAAGATGAGATACAACACTTACGATGTTGAATTTTATGCAGTGGTTCAAGCTATCAAACATTAAAGATACTATGCTTTCCATAAAGAATTCGTCTTGTACACGGATCGTGAAGCTTTGAAACATCCCTAAGGTCAATACAAAGTGGTAGTTAGACCTGCATCATTGATTGCCTATCTGTAGCAGTTCAGATTATAATGAAGCATAAGGCAGGAGTTACGAATAAAGTAGCTGATGCATTAAGCTAGAGGAGAAATCTATTGAAAACCATGAGAATTGAAGCATTGGGATTTGACTTGTTATCAGGGTTATTGACTTTTGATCCATATTTCGCAAGGATTTTGGACAAATTAAAAAACGTGAAGCTACATGTTTTTCAATCATAGAGGGTTTTCTGTTAAAAGGGAATCAGTTGTGCATTCCTGAGTGTAGTCTTCAAATGAAGATATTCAAAGAACTTCATGGAGAAGGGCATGTAGGTCGAGACCGTACACTACAGCTGATCTTGGATACATATTATTGGCATACGATGTGTAAAGAAGAGGAAAATTTTGTACAAAGGCGTCACATTTGTTAAGTGTCCAAGTGGACGACAAAAAATGTGGGGTTGTATATGCCATTGCCAGTTCCTTCTCGACCATTGTTGGATGTGAGCATGGATTTTGTTTTGGGTTTTCCAAAGACACAGTGAGTCAACTATTAAATTTATGTAGTCGTTGATTTGTTTTCGAAGGTGGTACATTTTATTGCTTACAAGAAAACCGCAAATGCAGTGAATGTGGCTCAACTATACTTTCAAGAGGTATATCGTCGTCATGGATTACCATATTCGATTGTTTCAGATTGTGATACTTAGTTCTAAAGCTGTTTTTGGATTAGTTTGTGGAAGATGGTGGGTACAGAATTGAAATTTAGTAGTGCGTATCATCCACAAATCGATGGACAAGCAGAGGTGGTGAATAGATCATTGGGTAATTTGTTGAGAGGCCTTGTTAGTGTTAACCAAAAAAAATGGGATTTGAAGTTGTGCCATGCTGAATTTGCACATAATCATGTTGTCAATTGCATTATTGGATTTAGTCCTTTCATGATTGAGAATTCAGTAGTACCAAAGGGGATCGTAGATTTAACTCCATTGCTACGATAAGATAAAATGCAGGGAAAAGCCATTGATCTTGCTTCAGGGTTAGAGGAGCTCCATTTTATTGTATAAGAACGGCTGAATAAAGCAAATCACATGTACAATCTAACAAAGATTCAAAGCGTCGAGGCGTTGAGCTTTAGGAAGGTGATTTCGTACGGGCTGTGTTGACAAAAACCAATTTCCTACTAGCACATATAACAAATTAGCATCAAGAAAGATCGGTCCTTTTGATATAATTAAGAAAATCAGCACCAATGCTCATCATTTGTGGCTACCTGTAACAACCCGAATTTTAGTGATTATCTGCTGTAGGTATTAATAAATTATAAGTGAAAATTTTGAAGTAATTACGTCGTAATTATCAAATTAATTGGTGAATTCGACATCCATTAGCGAGTTGGAGATTTAAAAATGTAAGTTTGGGGTTTAATGTGGTAAATAGAAAAGAATTAATCATTTTAGTGATTAATTTGAGGCTTGGGATTTATTAAAAATTTGAGAAAGTATGTGTTGAAAATTTTGGTGATTAAAAGAAACATAGTTTTGCAAATTATGTTTAAATTTGTATGACAAGAATTTTTGAAAATTTTAATAAGCATAAAATATTTAATTTGAATAATTAACCAAAATTTCATCCAAAATATTAATAAAATATATAGAATATGTAAGTTTGGGTAATTTTGGTGAATTATGCAGAATTATAGCGTTATTGAAATATTCAAATTCAAGGTTTTATGAAATTTACACAAATTGTGTTAAAAAGATTGCATTTTGTATAAAAGTATGGAAATTTGTTGTAAACATGATTTTAAGTGTTAAAAACTTCAAAACAATGTAAATATCATGTTTGAAATTTTTCTTTATGTTAATCTAGTCTCGAAATACTTATAGTGGAAAGAAAAGTGTCAAAAACATGTTAATTTGTGTCATTTAAGCTTAAATATGTGCTATTAAGGGCTAAATTGCATTGTTAATGGCCTAATTACTTGAAATAAGACTTAATTAATTGGGCCCAAATACCTTTGATATGAAAAAGACTTCTCAAGAAATCCTTAGTACGGTGTTTTCCAGAGGAAGACGTATTCCTCCTCGTTCCCCTTTCTTCCTCATTAAGAAAAATTGAGAGAACTTCATTGTAACTTCAATTCTTGGCTTGTATCTTGTTCTAATTGCTAATTTGGGGTTTCTAATCCTATTAGCAGCAAGTAATCATCATAGAATTATGATTTATTTCATCAATTTCATATTTTATTTGAGAAATTCACTGTATAATCTTGCATGTTGTTGTAGCTGAGAAATTAGGGAAGAAAGCTCCTATCTCTTAGCAATTTGGCCCCAAAAGCTTCCAAACTTCCTTCAATTCGCTGCAAATCTAAGGTGAGGGTTCCCTTACATAAATTCTAACTTGTTTCAGTTGTTTACCGTTATGATTTGTTATGAAATCTTAAGTTTCATTGAATTTGTCATATGTGTTTTGCTGTTTATGTTTGGCTGAAACTATTTCGATTATAACTCACTCGTTATTCATCGGAATCTTTATTATTGTATGTTTCAGGAATGCTCAGACTGTGAGCTACAAATTTCAATTGTTCAGTTTACAAAATTTTATGATTAACATTGTCAAAATCGTGGTTTTGTACTGCTGTTTCGAGATAAAAATCGACAGCCATGTTTTTTTGTTAAGCTGAAACCATTTCGATCATAACTCTCTCTTTATTGATCGTTATTATATGTTTTTGGAATGCTCAGATTGTTATCTACAAGTTTCAATTATTCAGTTTGCAATATTTTGTGATTAACATTGTTAAACTCGGGGTTTTGTATTGCTGTCTCGAGATAAAAATCGACAGCCATGTTTTTTTTGTTAAGCTGAAACCATTTCGATCATAACTCTCTCTTTATTGATCGGAATCCTTACTATTATATGTTTTTGGAATGCTCAGACTATTATCTACAAGTTTCAATTATTCAGTTTGCAATATTTTGTGATTAACATTGTTAAACTCGGGGTTTTGTATTGCTGTCTCGAGATAAAAATCGACAGCCATGTTTTTTTTGTTAAGTTGAAACCATTTCGATCATAACTCTCTCTTTATTGATCGAAATTCTTATTATTATATGTTTTTGTAATGCTCAGATTGTTATCTACAAGTTACAATTATTCAGTTTGCAATATTTTGTAATTAACATTGTTAAACTCGGGGTTTTGTATTGCTGTCTCAAGATAAAAATCGACAGCCATGTTTTTTTGTTAAGCTGAAACCGTTTCGATCATAACTCTCTCGTTATTGATCGGAATCCTTATTATTATATGTTTTTGGAATTATCAGATTGTTATGTACAAGTTTCAATTGTTCAGTTTACAATATTTTGTGATTAACATTGTTAAAATTGTGGTTTTGCGCTGCTGTCCGGGAGAAAATCGACAGCATCTTTTGTGACTCCGTGACACATGCACCATTCTTATATAAATCATTTTCAAAATATTTCAAGTATGAAATTATTGTTTTAAAACAATATACTTCCTAGATAAAGTTTTATAAATACATTAGAAATCATATTTTAACAAGTATTCCCAAACTTTACGGGTTTTAAGATATTTCTATGAAACTTCATTTTGTTCAAACAACTATCTTAAGTTTGTTTTAATATAAGAACCTCACATATTGGTCACCTTCGAGAAGAGGTGATGGTGAATGAATGATATCGTAAACCATACGGTATGGAACGTGATGGTATACGATATATATTCATCCCAGATTCGTCCGATTGAAGTAATAAATCTCAGTACTTCTCAGTGTTTATGTGATTTCAGTGATTTCTTGTGGCTTTTTGTGTTTTCAAACCTCAGTGTTTTCTCAGTGTTCCTGTGATTTTAGTGATTTCTTGTGACTATTTGTGTTTTTAAATGTGAAGTTGACTTACAGTGTGTGAACCGTTAAGTGAGAATGTGTGGTATGGGACACACTATTTTCACTTTTTGGGTTACTATCTGAGAGTCTGTGACACATCCTTGTGTGACCGCCAGTACTAGACCTTTGTGTCAATCCTGTGTGAACTCTGTGTGGACCTTTGGATTAATCCTGTGTGACTCTAGGGACCTTTGGGTCATTCAGGTACCCTTCTGTGTGATATAGTACTGGCTAAGGCTTTAAGTCATTCTGTGTGATAGCACGTGCAGGAGTAGCTTTGACTCGCCACACCTAGTGATGGATCCGTAATATGTATTTTTGTGTTTCGTATACCTCATGATTTCCTTTATGGATTAGAGTTCAATGATTTTGTGGATTCATGATTTAGTGTTTTGATGAATTTAAGATTTTAAGGTTGTTTTTCTTTTATTTGGTGAGCACCTTGTGTTTCATTAACGATTATAGGAATTCGCTCGCCTATTACTTATATCTATCTTATTCCTTTATGTTATAAAGGAATTCTCCATTTAGCGGATCATTTACTTATTGCTTTTACTGATTAGTTGTTACAAGTTAGACTGACCCGTGTGTATGTCCCTCGGGTCAGACCGAGTTACAGGTTAGCTTATCCGTTCGTGCTTTACTACCTACTTGGATATCCTACTCACTTTTGGAGATGCACAGTTTTTGTCTGCTTTGGTAGTTCCCCTTGGACATGACATTGTATATTCTTTTGTGGGGTTCTTGATGTATAGATATGCATGCATATTTTGTAGTAATTATCATACTTATCAATGTATGATGTATTATATGGGAAGTATGGGTATGTATATATATCAGTGACTGTTGTTCTGTATTTTGCGATCTATATTATATGTATATTGTTCTGAATAGATCATAAAACCATCATGGTGGTATATTGAATAAGTGTTAGGCATGTTACCAGAAGAAAATAAAAATAAAATATTGACATGTTTAATACTTATTCTATGCAACAGTATGGATGGTTGCTCCTATATGCCCTATTCTCTGCATTAGTAGACAGTATTACCAGCTAATGCTCTTTGCTAATGTGGGTCTCGGCGCGGGGCGTTACAGATTGGTATCAGAGCGAGGTCCAGAACAAAATGCGACATAGATACAGAACAACATTTTCTTTATGATACATCACTGTATAATACTCATACAAACATCATAACCCAACAAGAGTAATCATTGCCATGTCTTTAAATTCTCTTACATTCAACGAAATTGTTTGTGGAATACATTTAGGAACAGGATTTTAATTTCATAGTATTCCTTTCGGGTTTATAATTCGTGCATAATATCTTATTCAAGTGTTTAATCCTATCTATATTTTCCTATAGCTTATGGCTGGTCGTGGAAAGAGGCCTCAATCGGCGTCTGGACCGAGCAGTGGTCCAGGCCTCGAAGCAGAGAATGCTAGACCAGCTAGTGATTTACGCCCTGAGGTGGTCACTATATCTTCTGATCAATTATTGGAGCTTCTCAGGGGCACTCGATCTTCTCCTCCGCGTAAATCCGCCTTCGTGCGGATGTGTAGTGATTTCTCTCACCTCGGTGGTAATCCCTTTAAGGGCACTGAGACGGATCTTGTAACACCCCGTGTATTCTATAACAATGAGATTCACGAATTAAAGTATAATTAATTATAAATGATGAAATCAAGGGAAATGGGTTACGCCATTGCGTTCGTCTCGGAAAAATACGCGAAATAGAGTCCGATTTTTCGAAAATCGGATACCGTATGAAGAAGATATGGACGAACGAAGTTAGGCAGAAAAACCGAAAACAGTCCAGAATACACTGGCGCACTTGTGAAGTGCGCCAGTACAAAAATACACTGGCGCACCTGCCAAGTGCGCCCGTACAAATCCAGCACCGAATTTTGGAGAGTTCTGAGGTGACGTGTCTTCTTTTGAGTGGCTAGATGATGTGTATTCGAGCTGTGCGATTCTGATGACTTCTGGACTGATCCGAAGGCTCTAAATCACCATATTCACCTATAAAATAACACCTAGACCTAGCCTAAATCATACTATTTCATTTTAGCCTCAGGCCGCCGCCATTAAACCTAGAGCTCTGAATTAAAAATACAAAGAATAAAATTATAGAAGATGGAGGACGATTCTTGAAGGCTACAACTAGAAGCTACAACAACTACGACGCTTTAGACAACGAATTTGGGACTAATTGATTTGGGATTTTTATTTGGATTATTTGCTTCATATTGTAAGTTCTATGTTACTTTTTAGGCAAAAACGCTAAAACAATATGGACATGCCATGGATTGAAACCGGATTTAGGAACAACTGTTAATCCATTGTTTATATTGTTTATCTTTGAATTATAATTTGGGGATATTGCTATGGCAACGTTGCAAGTTGAACTTGTCATGATTTTGATGTTGTTATGAATCACTTGGGCTTAATTGTTTGGCAAGTTGGACTAATACATGTCCATGGAATCACTATGTTTATTGAAATCTTTATGTTGATTAAACCATGCCTATGATGCTAATTAAACCATGGCTATGACTATTGATGGAATTATGCCTGTGATGTTAATATACCCATCATGATTAATGAAAATTGGGTATTGCTAGGTTATGATGAAAAGTTGGAATTATTATGTTTATAATGTTAGATATGTTAAAAATGCTAAATTGGAATCATTATGTCTATAATGTTAATTGAGAATCATTATGTTAAAAACGCTAAATTGGAATCATTATGTCTATAATGTTAGTTGAGAATCATTATGTTAAAAATGCTAAATTGGAACCATTATGTTTATAATGTTAGTTGAGAATCATTATGTTAAAAACGCTAAATTAGAATCATTATATCTATAATGTTAGTTGAGAATCATTATGTTAGAAATGCTAAGTTGGAACCATTATGTTTATAATGTTAGATGAGAATCATTATGATAAATTGGAATCATTATGTCTATGAGAATTATTATGTTAAAAATGCTAAATTGGAATCCACTATGTCTATTAGGATTACTGTGCCTTTAATGTTTCATGTTTATAATAAAATTATTATTATGCCCGCAATGATTATTATGCCTATGATGTAAAATTGAAATCATCATGTTAAATTAAGTTGGAATCATTACTATGCCAAGTTATCATCATGCTAGTATTGAAACCATGTGATATGTTATAGCCTGTTTATTATGCAAGTGATGTTGGAATTGTCACATATGCCTATCACATGTTTGGTGTTATTCCCCTTTATCTCTTGAATTGTTTATGCTTGTGAACGAAGTACGTTTATATACTTTGGGGATACGATTGGGTAGAATAGGCAAAACTTGAATTGATTATAATCATAAACCGTGAAATTTGGCATAAGTAGAACATGAAATATGGCACGAAAACTTGACTTGAACATGCCATAACTTGACTTTAAACATGCCTTAGTTGGGCACGAAGTTGACATATGAACATGATGTGGAAATAGCAAAATTTGGTAAGAACATGGGCATGACTTTAGAAAACAAGAAAGTGGCCAACTCGAGGTTGGGTTGAGTTTGTAGTGTAAATCTGCCCGGAACCGCCTGGCAAATCCAGTGGCTACAAACAATAGGATCCAATGTGGGTAGTTGGTCACATCGCGCTTGAAACCCGAGGTTGGGTTGAGTTCGTAGCGTAAACCTGCCCGGAACCGCACGGCAAATCCAGTGGCTACGAACAATAGGATCCATTTTGAGTGGTTCGGTGCATTAACGAATCAATTAATGCCAGTTAGGGTTAAGTCATGAACATGAAAAGACAACTTAACCAACTTGAACATGATTTGTAGGGCTAAGTCATGAACTTGAAAATGACAACACTTAGCCAACTTGACATGACACGTAGGCGGGTTAAGTCGAGAACTGAAATGACATACTTAACCATCTTGACATGACTAGACTGGAAAAGGATTAAGTCACGAATTACATGACTTAATCTGTTAGGCGGGTTAGGTCACGAATTACATGACCTAATCTATTAGGCGAAACCCTAGACACGACCCCTTTCAGCAGTAACCCTCTAGATGTATCAAGGTACCCTGGGGCTAGGCCGGGTGGGGCACGATTACTGGGATGATTGTAAGAGGTGAACGACGGCAGTGGGGTACGCCAGTGTAGGTTCGGTGGACTACGATCGTGCACGTATCCGGGGCAGACACTGGGTATCCGTAGATTTATCTGTGCATCTTGAATCGTGTCAGGGGTTGACACCCTAGGGCTGATACACCCGAAGGTGGACCCAGCACAGGTGACTACATTCGTGTTTAGCCGTATGACACAGACACTTGACGAGCTAGAACTTGTAGGGAGCTGATCGACTAGATAATCGCTCCGTAGGACCCCGTACTTGGGTCAGACCCCATTTCAGGGTCATTTCATGACATTGGGTCGTGGGATTTATTTCGTGATTAACTTGTGATATGGGCTTAGTATACTTGTACAGTCGATGCAACGAATCTCTAACATGTGATGCTTTACTTGACTTATCCTGATCACCTTAGTCTATCTTGTTCACCTTGACACCATTCTTAAGTTTAGTTCCAGTTCTTACATGACAGGTTGTTTTAACCGTTTCTACACTGAAAGTCACTAGAACTTACTCAATCTTTATGACTGACCCTTTTTCCTTTCGCCTCTTTTTCTTCCGTTCCCCCCCCCCCCCCCCCACCCCCAGGTTCTCAGGGAGGGAATACCGCAGCTTGACCAGTTTTCACATCCATCTTGAAGAGAAAGAATGTATTGCTTGGATCTTTTCCGTTTTGGATTATGGTTTTGGATAGCAATTAGGGGACTTTTGCAGTTTATTTATGTTTTTTCATGCTTCTTTAAATAATGTAATCAAGACAGTTATGATTTTGGGAAGTATTATGGCATGGTTTGTGTAACACGTATTTTGAAGAAATAAAAGTTGTTGTTTTCCGCTGTTTCAAAAATATGTGTTATTATATCTGTCTTGTATATCTGTGACTTATACTTATAAACCTCCACCAAAATTAGGGCATTCCCTTTGAGAGTGACCCTAACGGAGGTGGGGTGTTTCACTTGGTATCAGAGCATAGGTTTACCAGATAAGATAAAAAGTTTTGAAATTTTATTTTTAAAAGAAAATTTAAAGAAGCATTTTTAAAAGATAAAATATTATTTTATTTTAAAAAGGTAAAGTCCCCCAAAGCCATAGGTACTATCTCTTATCCTTCGTTTTGAATCTATCCTTTTGTTTCAGTATGTCCGAAGAACTTAACTTGCCAGAGGGTGTACCAATACCTGGTTGGTTTAGACGATTCTTAGAAGCAAGGGCCACCCAGCCAGGTCCTACCGTTCCTCCTCCCCCAGCTGCAGGAAATCATCCAGCTGCAGCAGCACCTCTTCCTCCACCTCCTCCGCGGGGAAACACTTTTGCTAAGATATGTAAAGATTTTAAGGCTATGGGAGGAAAGGACTTTCATGGAACTGTGTCCTTCGTGGCAGCTAGGAATTGGTTAAAGGAAACCGAGGACTTATTCGTCATCTTTGAGGTAGAAGATAGGCAGAAGGTACAACTGGCAGTGTGGCTACTAAAAGGTGAGGCTTCCTACTGGTGGGAAGTCACTAATGCAGAAAGACCAGTGGAAACATGGGAGGACTTTAGGGCAAGGTTTGAGGCTAAATTTCTCTCAGAAGCTGAAAGAAGTCTTCAGTTGGAAAAATTCTTATTTCTTAAGCAAGGGAATATGACAGTCAAAGAGTATGTTAATCAATTCGATGAGCTGGCTAGGTTCGAACTGGACCTAGTCAACACCCCGCACAAGAAGACTCTCCGCTTTGTCAAAGGGTTGAATGAGCCATTACACAGTTTGGCCATGACCCATATACCCATGGGAGCTACGTACGAAAGGTTGGTGCAGATGGCATTGCTGAACGAGGAAGATAAGGGCAAGAAGGAGACAGAGGCAGAAAACTCTCAAGGGAAGAAAGAGGTCAAGCCCAACGATTCTAAGAATAAGAAGGTAGACTTCGAGAAAGGAGGCAAGAACCACAACTCACGTGATAAAAGGAAATGCAATTACTGTGGTACGGAAGGGCACATAGCCAAGGATTGTAGAAAGAGGAAGAGAAAGCAAGGTGAATGTTTTCATTGTGGGAAGACTGGACACATCAGCAAAGACTGCCCTGAGAAGCAGACCGGACCTTCTGGCGGTACATCGTTAACCTATTCTAGATGCTTTGTTTTATCTTATTTCTCTCCTCGATCCTATCTTGAGAACCATAGTTAGAATCTTTTTGGATGTAAACATGTAATTGAAACATGTTATGATTGCGAAATGGTTGCAAGTGGTCGCAAGTGGTTGCTCGTGGATGCATGAATACACAATAGGCACAAGATCGGCTCAGACACATTTTCATGTTGCATATGCATGAGTGTTTATTTTGGAAACTTGGTTGTGCTATCATTTGGTTGTTGCATATGATTGAATGTTCGAGCACTCATGTAGAAATTATGAATTATAATAGGAAAAATTTGCATACATATTGGATTCATTTCACTAAACATATTTTTCATTTAGAAGACCAATCAGGTCTGATCATTAGCATTAGCTAAGGAACATATACACACACTCTTCGCATATGATCATGAAGCATTAGAAGTCTTTTAAGGACAATGGATGCTCGTGTTTGATGGATGAGTAGATGGATGTTTGGAAGTTAGGATATACATTCTTCCTGAACTTGAAGATTTCGGGGACGAAATCCTTTTAAGTGGGGGAGAATGTAACACCCCGTGTATTCTATAACAATGAGATTCACGAATTAAAGTATAATTAATTATAAATGATAAAATCAAGGGAAATGGGTTACGACATTGCGTTCATCTCGGAAACATACGCGAAATAGAGTCCGAGTTTTCGAAAATCGGATACCGTATGAAGAAGATATGGACGAACGAAGTTAGGCAGAAAAACCGAAAACAGTCCAGAATAAACTGGCGCACTTGTGAAGTGCGCCAGTACAAAAATACACTGGCGCACCTGCCATGTGCGCCCGTACAAATCCAGCACCGAATTCTGGAGTGTTCTGAGGTGACGTGTCTTCTTTTGAGTGGCTAGATGATGTGTATTCGAGCTGTGCGATTCTGATGACTTCTGGACTGATCTGAAGGCTCTAAATCACCCTATTCACCTATAAAATAACACCTAGACCTAGCCTAAATCATACTATTTCATTTTAGCCTCAGGCCGCCGCCATTAAACCTAGAGCTCTGAATTAAAAATACAAAGAATAAAATTATAGAAGATGGAGGACGATTCTTGAAGGCTACAACTAGAAGCTACAACAACTACAACGCTTTAGACAACGAATTTAGGACTAATTGATTTGGGATTTTTATTTGGATTATTTGCTTCATATTGTAAGTTCTATGTTACTTTTTAGGCAAAAACGCTAAAACAATATGGACATGCCATGGATTGAAACCGGATTTAGGAACTATTGTTAATCCATTGTTCATATTGTTTATCTTTGAATTATAATTTGGGGATATTGCTATGGCAACGTTGCAAGTTGAACTTGTCATGATTTTGATGTTGTTATGAATCACTTGGGCTTAATTGTTTGGCAAGTTGGACTAATACATGTCCATGGAATCACTATGTTTATTGAAATCTTTATGTTGATTAAACCATGCCTATGATGCTAATTAAACCATGGCTATGACTATTGATGGAATTATACCTGTGATGTTAATATACCCATCATGATTAATGAAAATTGGGTATTGCTAGGTTATGATGAAAAGTTGGAATTATTATGTTTATAATGTTAGATATGTTAAAAATGCTAAATTGGAATCATTATGTCTATAATGTTAATTGAGAATCATTATGTTAAAAACGCTAAATTGGAATCATTATGTCTATAATGTTAGTTGAGAATCATTATGTTAAAAATGCTAAATTGGAACCATTATGTTTATAATGTTAGTTGAGAATCATTATGTTAAAAACGCTAAATTGGAATCATTATATCTATAATGTTAGTTGAGAATCATTATGTTAGAAATGCTAAGTTGGAACCATTATGTTTATAATGTTAGATGAGAATCATTATGATAAATTGGAATCATTATGTCTATGAGAATTATTATGTTAAAAATGCTAAATTGGAATCCACTATGTCTATTAGGATTACTATGCCTTTAATGGTTCATGTTTATAATAAAATTATTATTATGCCCGCAATGATTATTATGCCTATGATGTAAAATTGAAATCATCATGTTAAATTAAGTTGGAATCATTACTATGCCAAGTTATCATCATGCTAGTATTGAAACCATGTGATATGTTATAGCCTGTTTATTATGCAAGTGATGTTGGAATTGTCACATATGCCTATCACATGTTTGGTGTTATTCCCCTTTATCTCTTGAATTGTTTATGCTTGTGAACGAAGTACGTTTATATACGTTGGGGATACGATTGGGTAGAATAGGCAAAACTTGAATTGATTATAATCATAAACCGTGAAATTTGGCATAAGTAGAACATGAAATATGGCACGAAAACTTGACTTGAACATGCCATAACTTGACTTTAAACATGCCTTAGTTGGGCACGAAGTTGACATATGAACATGATGTGGAAATAGCAAAATCTGATAAGAACATGGGCATGACTTTAGAAAACAAGAAAGTGGCCAACTTGAGGTTGGGTTGAGTTTGTAGTGTAAATCTGCCCGGAACCGCCCGGCAAATCCAGTGGCTACAAACAATAGGATCCAATGTGGGTAGTTGGTCACATCGCGCTTGAAACCCGAGGTTGGGTTGAGTTCGTAGCGTAAACCTGCCCGGAACCGCCCGGCAAATCCAGTGGCTACGAACAATAGGTTCCAATGTGAGTGGTTCGGTGCATTGACGAATCAATTAGTGCCAGTTAGGGTTAAGTCATGAACATGAAAAGACAACTTAACCAACTTGAACACGATTTGTAGGGCTAAGTCATGAACTTGAAAACGACAACACTTAGCCAACTTGACATGACACGTAGGCGGGTTAAGTCATGAACTGAAATGACATACTTAACCATCTTGACATGACTAGACTGGAAAAGGATTAAATCACGAATTACATGACTTAATCTGTTAGGCGGGTTAGGTCACGAATTACATGACCTAATCTATTAGGCGAAACCCTAGACACGACCCCTTTCAGCAGTAACCCTCTAGATGTATCAAGTTACCCTGGGGCTAGGCCGGGTGGGGCACGATTACTGGGCTGATTGTAAGAGGTGAACGACGACAGTGGGGTACGCCAGTGTAGGTTCAGTGGACTACGATCGTGCACGTATCCGGGGCAGACACTGGGTATCCGTAGATTTATCTGTGCATCTTGAATCGTGTCAGGGGTTGACACCCTAGGGCTGATACACCCGAAGGTGGACCCAGCACAGGTGACTACATTCGTGATTAGCCGTATGACACGGACCCTTGACGAGCTAGAACTTGTAGGGAGCCAATCGACTAGATAATCGCTCCGTAGGACCCCGTACTTGGGTCAGACCCCGTTTCAGGGTCATTTCATGACATTGGGCCGTGAGATTTATTTCGTGATTAACTTGTGATATGGGCTTAGTATACTTGTACAGTCGATGCAGCGAATCTCTAACATGTGATGCTTTACTTGACTTATCCTGATCACCTTAGTCTATCTTGTTCACCTTGACACCATTCTTAAGTTTAGTTCCAGTTCATACATGACAGGTTGTTTTAACCGTTTCTACACTGAAAGTCACTAGAACTTACTCAATCTTTATGACTGACCCTTTTTCCTTTCGCCTCTTTTTCTTCCGTCCCCCCCCCCTCCCCCAGGTTCTCAGGGAGGGAATACCGCAGCTTGACCAGTTTTCACATCCAGCTTGAAGATAAAGAATGTATTGCTTGGATCTTTTCCGTTTTGGACTATGGTTTTGGAAAGCAATTAGGGGACTTTTGCAGTTTATTTATGTTTTCTTTATGCTTCTTTAAATAATGTAATCAAGACAGTTATGATTTTGGGAAGTATTATGGCATGGTTTGTGTAACACATATTTTGAAGAAATAAAAGTTGTTGTTTTCCGCTGTTTCAAAAATATGTGTTATTATATCTGTCTTGTATATCTGTGACTTATACTTATAAACCTCCACCAAAATTAGAGCATTCCCTTTGAGAGTGACCCTAACGGAGGTGGGGTGTTTCAGTTCTTGAGACTCAGGCTCAGTTGCGTACTTGTGAGCGTATTTTCACACGGATGGGAATTTCTTAGCATGATCGTGTTCTTGTAGCATCAAGTATGCTAGAAGGTCGTGCCCTTAATTGGTATGATATTCTTATAGTTGAGTTGGATGAGTCCACCTTAGAGTGGAAACAGTTTAGAGAGAGATTTGAATTAAAGTTTATTCCGGAATCAGAGAAAGAAATTCTAGCTAGCCGTTTCCTCGAGCTTAAACAAGGGAAATCGACCGTTTTAGAGTATGTTGCTTCTTTCGAGGCCTTGTCAAAGTATGGCCTAGATCATATATCTACATCGTATAAGAAGAATCTTAAGTTCGTTAATGGACTTAAAAAGTGTCTTAAAAAGCCTCTTCTATTGCAGCTTGATCGGACCTTTGAAAAGCTTGTTGATACAACTCTCCATCTCGAGGCAGTCGAGAAGGAGAAAGATAGTGATGATGGTAGTGAGGTTTGTAAGAACCTAGGCAAGAAAAAGTTTCCATTTCATAAGTCAAAATATTTTCCGAATAAGAAGAAGAAACAGGATGGCTCCAGCTCTCGGTCTCTTATGACATCGCCTTCGACTCAAGCAAAGGGATGTTACAACTGCGGTTCTCTTGATCATTTCGCACGTTCTTGTCCTAAGCCACGCATGTGCAGATATTGTAAGAAGGAAGGTCATGAGATTTCATCGTGAAACGACCCAGATTTTTGAACAGTTTATTTTAAATATTTAGTATGGTTTTAAATATTGAATATAAAATATAAATGAATTTTTATTGGATTTATCGATTTAATAATCGATATATGATTTAATATCAAATATATTAAATTATCGTAATACGAAGTATAATTGAAGTCGCAGTTGAAAATGAATCAAAACAATCCAGTCGATCAATATAAAATCTATGTGGATTAAAACGATAATAATTAGTTATTTTCGTTAAATTTAATTGTCTGAAATCAATTTATATTTTAAATCGAGTTTAATTTAAATCAGTAATCCAAATTATTATCTGTTTTGTTCAGATGAATTAAATTTTAAAACTGGTCCCGTTGAATTTAGAATATCGTATAATGTTGTTAACATCAGTCGTTGCGACTAGATAGCAGTTCAGGGATTTTGAGTAATAGACCGCGAGATATCATAGTTATTTAATTTAAACAAAATCAAATCGAATTTAATACTTTTCAAAATCAACCGTCCTATGTACCCAACCGTACAAGCAAAACACTGAAATTCGCCACCCTAAAATCTAAACATCACGCATACCTACTTCTTCGACCTGTGGAAATTGTTTCCCTTCTTCGTTATCTAGGAAACAAGAATTTAAAGATGGTGTACTCTCTGTCTTTCCTCTTCACTTATATAAACCATCGCGCCCCTCTGAACTTCATTCACAAACTTCAGCAATCGGAATGAAATACTAGTCCCCATTCTCTCTTCCTCATTTTCAAATGAAATCCGTTCGTTCTATTATAATAATAAAATAAAATTCGCCCTTCTTCAACTATAAGAATCGAATTAAAATCGGGCATCGCGGTGCAAGACTGGTCAAACCCTGAAGCTCGAAATCGTTCACGGAGCGCTCGCAATAAGGCGTCGACATCGGTTTGGCTAAGGCTTCAGAGAAGCTGTCGACGTTGTGGTGCAAGTCATTCTTGAGTGTTTAGTGAATTCGAACAAGTGCGATTTTGGGAGGATGGCCTGATTTGGGGTGGAGCTGTTATTGAGGAGTGCGACATGTTGGCGATGAACTGGGGGGAAGTCGCGATGGGTTTAAGAGGGTACTGCGGTTTCAAGAAACTCGGTGTAGCATGAGCAAAGTTCGATGATTGAGGAATGGGTCTGTGCGATGGTGGAGTATTGGAGTAACGACGGTCTGTAGCCTGGAAGTAGTTGACTGCAAGTTGTTTGGTTAAATGCCATAATGGATGACCGCTGTTTTGAAGCTAATTCAAGTGGGAATGGATCGATATTTGTTGAGTTGACTTTGTGGATTGGTCGAGTCATGCGGAGATAATAAGGTATACGTCTTTATTTTTAAATACTCAGGATAATAAATCTATTAATTGGTTAGGTTAATTTAAATTATTATAATGTTTAATCGTTAAATTAAAATATATAATCATAGGTTCAAGACAAAAGATTTAAATGGGGTCGAAGCCGAGAAGATACGAAATGTTAAATTTAAAGGGGTATTCAGCACGAACGAAATCTCTGGTGAGTAAATCTCACTCACCTTTTAGAATTATTTTTATTTCATTAAAAATAATTGTCTGTTGCTTGTGTGAATGATTTCTGGTTGCTTTATATATATTAGTTATTTAGGCTATATATATATATTGGGTTGATTGATTGGTTGGATTCCCGCAGTCTCATTAGCGGATGCCCGCAGTTTCATAGCGGATGATTACCCTATACGCCCCACGCTATGATTAGCGGATGACCTTCTATACCGCGATATTCTGCCACGAAGCAGAATGGGTATTATTTATGTGCTAACATCTGTGGATGCAGGAAAACAGGTTGGAGGAATCCAACAGGATTCCTCAAAAATATATTATCTGTTTGTTTATTTGTTTGCATATATATTTTTATATATGATGTGTTAGAAAAATAAATAATTCGTTGCTTGGTGTGTTTAAATATCACTGGGCTTAAGTAATGATATTTAAAAATATCGTGAAAGGATATTGGAGATTTTAAAGGGAAAATTCTATTTTTAAATAGAATCTGAATTTTTAATGGAAATAAAATATAATCTTGTTTTTGAAAAATATAACAAGTAGTTCTTTTTAAACGAAGTTTATAAATAGTTCTTTTATAACGAAGTTATGAATGAAGTGAAAAAAAATTATCATTTGATAATTCAGAAATAGAAATACAAGTGTGCAATTGGAATTTGGAATGGAATTTCAAAATAAGATGTGAAAAGGAAATTTTAAATATATAACTCAAATGAAATTTGAGTATAACCATTGAATAGTAGAATTAGAAAAGGGAATTTAAATATTTGAATTTTAAAAGGGGATTGAATATTATAAATTCAAATAGAAGTTCAAATAAAATTTGTATAGACGAAATTAGAATGGAAAATAGAAATGTGAATCCAAAGAATTAAAATAAAATTTGAATTCAAGGGAATTCGAATAAAGAAATTCAAATAAAGATTTGAATATAGAATTTCAAAATAGAATTTGAATTTCAAAGAAGAATTGAATAGAATTTGAAATATAGTATTTCAAGGAAGAATTCAAAATGTGAAATTTGAATAGAGATTTGAAGGGAATTTAAATATGGAATTTGAATAGAGATTTGAAATAGAAATTCAAGTGTTGAATTTGAACATGGAATTGAACATAGAAATTCAAGTAGAAATTTGAATATGAGATTTCAAAATAGAATTTGAAATAAACTTTGAAAATAGAATTTCAAGGTAGAATGGGAAATGGAATTTCAAATAGGATTTCAAATAGGAAATCCAAAGGGTTTTGAAATGGAATTTGAATTCAAGGGAATTCAAATGAATTTGAATATTAGAAATTCAAATGGTGTTAATGAGTTTGAATATTAGAATTCAAATGGTGTTGGAAATAAAATTGAATATTAGAAATTCAAATGGGGTTGGAAATGAATTTGAATATTAGAATTCAAATGGAAAATGGAATTTGAATATAAGAGATTCAAATTGAATTCAAATAGGATTTAATCTATGGGATTTGAATATGAAATTCAAATGGGTTTTAAACTATGGAATTTTGCTAATAGAATTTAAAAGGAGTTTGAATATTCGAATTTCAATAGAATTCAAATATAGAAATTGGAATATAGAAGTTCCAATGGAATTTAAGTATAGAGTTTGAATAAAAGAATTCAAATGAATTCGAACATAGAATTTGAATATGGAATTGAAATAGAAAATTCAAATATTGAATTTGAATATCAAATAGAAAAGGAATTGGAATTTGAATTTAGAATTCAAATAAAAGTGAGATTTGAATTTGAATCAAGGAATTCAAATGGAGTTAAATGGAGTTGAATTCATTTTAAAGAAGTTAAAAAGTTTATATATATAAATATAATTAAAACGAACTCGCCGCGGCGCTGCAGTTCGTAAATTGGCGATTCGAACTTCAATTGAATATATAGAACTCGGTTGAAGTCGGAATTCTTTGAAACAAGAAACGTCGGGACCGGTTTGATAATAGTTTTCTAATGAAGGAGAAAAATCTGAATTTCGTCGTATAGATTTTGAGTTATGTCAAAATCAAATTTTCAGAAAAGCAGCGCCAGAATCGTTTTAAAACCATAATGGTTTATTTAATATTATAAAAGGATTTTAAGCAAATAAAATCCGAAGTTCGATTTAGAAAATTTCAGAGTGAGTTGTAAAATATATGCGAATTCAAGTTGTGTAAATGAATATGATTTTTGAAACAGAAACCAGATTTTGATTTATTGAATAGAATTAACTAAATTTAATAGAAATTAGTTAATGAGTTTTCGAAGGGGTTTTGGGGTTTTGAATAAGTAAATTCGATGTGAAAATTATATTCGAAATCAAAAAGGAAACTAGAATTGAAATTGAAACGCAATTTGGTTATGAACGAGTTAAATATTTTGTTTGAACATGTTATGTTCAACAAAGAAGTGAAATAGGCAAAACGACTAATTAAAGAATAAATGGCGAAACTGAATTCAAACGATTGAATGGTATTGAATTGAATGGAAAACAGGTGAACAGGTGTTGGACAGGTATGGAATGAAGTATATAAAGTATATGAAGATTCTTAATTTATGTGCCCAACAAAAGGTACATGTTTAATTCATATGTGAGTTTTATGCGCCGTATCGGCAAGCCGCTTGGCTTTTCCTTTTTCTTTTTGATTGAGGAAGATACCGGGAAGCTATTTGAAATTTCCCGATGCTCCCGATACAGGGGAGGTTATGGCAAAATTTTCCGGAAATTTAAGGAGTTAGAATATTTTTAAGATATTTTGATAATTAGAGATCATTATATCGACGTATTGAATTCGATAGTAAAGTGAATATAAAAATCGAATATTGCAAACAAAAAGGGATAGAGATAAGTGATTGAAATTGTTTCAATTGCAAATAGAGATATTTTCTAATATATAGAAATAAAAGAAGTTAATATTTGGAAACGTTTTCCAAATGGCATAAGGGCCAAGATTGATTATTGAAAATATTTGGTTAACAAATATTGATAAGTAAATGGAAAAGTGATTTAATTAATGAAGTATTAATTAAAGGGCCCAGTGGTTTGTTTGATATGTTGATTGAACACTTGTTTTTATTCGATAGTTAAATCACAGACTATCGAAGTTTTTGACCATCGTTGTCAATATGGAGAGACCGGTTGGATTATTATCCGAAGAACCACTCCGTATCGGCATAAGCGTTGCGAACCAAGTATGCTGAATATATTGAAGACGGAGTAAAGTGCAAGGGTTTTTCTATTTATAGAAATAGTGCCTTCGGTTTCGTTCAATCCCAGAACGAACGTAAATGGACGAATGTCTGACAAAGTATTTCCAATGATCAATTGAGTTGGTCTGTACGAATGTATATGGTTGCAACGGATTTATCCCTTAGCATAATATCCAGAATATTTGTGCAAACTCAACCAGTGATTAACGGATCTGACCATGTGGCATTCAAAGTGATTGTGTTATCAATGAATGGTAAGTAATCGTAGCCTCAGGCCTCAACAACCGGGAAAGGACAAAAATCGGGCAGGCAGCATGGCTATGTGGGTCGCACCCATTAGGGTGTATAATCACCTATCTAGAGAAATTCCTTTTGTTTCTAAATCTATCGATTCTGCCCATTCGGGAAACGGTGGTTTGAGTCCAACCGTTGGTGATATACATTCGATACACTCAAGCGAAATGAGTGGTCGGTCATGTGTGGGTCGGGTTGCAAGATGTTCTTGTTGAACCCAGTGTATTCCTCTCTAGAGATACACAGTCGGAAGGTGGTTCCATACCTTGTCATGTTGGAAATCCAATCTCCAATAAGCGCCATGCAGGTTTTTGATTTTATAATATATATGTGGAGCGTGAGATGCAAGCGTTCTGCTATTTGGTTATTTACTTGATGTAGACATTATTATAATATCACTGGATTTTTATATCAAAGTATTTTGGGTTATAGTAAGGTAAAAACCGTCCGTGTTTATGTGTGGGCTGGTCTTACTATTACTTTTTCTTTGAAAGGGTTTTGAAAGTTAAACAAGTGGTTGGAGTTTACTCACACCAGTCCCATGACTGACCCAGAGTTTATTTTGTTTTTGTTTTCCCTAAACTCTTGGGTGCCCAAATTTGTACGGGCAGTCAAGTGTTTCAGGCTTTTACAGATACACTTGGAGGAGCTTGAAGCTGGAGGCTTCAAAGTTAGTTATTTAGAGTTACTTCCGCTGAATCAAATGTTATTTGTACTCTGATGATGGTATGTATATATGTACAAAACAGATTTGTATTTCGAAGCTTATGTTATATAATATATTTTATTCATTCCGCTGTGAGTTGAAATCTTCGTTTTTCTTCTATTCTAATATTTCTTTCTTTCTATTTCTCATCCTCTAACTTCTTTCTAATAATGAGTCGTATTTCTGTGTTATTTGGGTTGGACGTGTGTTGTATTTAGTCAACTCAGATAGCTCGGATTTGCGGGCCTTTACAGGTGGTATCAGAGCTTAGGTTGAGCGAATACCTAGGCTTGTGTGGCATGTGCTCATTAGAGATAGGGTCAGTAGTACCCTAGAATGAGTTGAGTATATATATACGAGAGGGCGTATTTGTAATTTGATATAAAAGTTGTTTTATATTGTGTTGACTAGTCTGTGAGTGGTTTATGAATTCTGGTCGAATCGTGGGACGCCACGAAGTCGATAGGAATTTCTAAACACTTGAACAGAAGATTGAACACGATATTGTTTTAAAGTGGGTAAATGAAATAATTTTTCCCAAAATTTCTATTTGATATAGAAAGAATAATTTTTGAAATTATTATATTGTATGGATATGTTGATTGATATCATTATAATCAGATAAGATTATAAAAAAATTGAAATGGTTATTTATAACCAAACTGAATTTGTATAGGAATTAAATATACAAATGAGATGAATTAGAATTAAATTCGAACCAGAATTAAGAATTCAAAATCCTGGGAAATTGAAAAAATATTTTTCAAAGTATGTTAAAGTAATATAGCATTAATTTGAAAAGATTTGAATCGAAATCATATTTGAATGGATTTTGAAATAATAAAGCACTGAACTCACTTCAGTCGCTGGGAAATTATTCTGATGATGATTGCAACATCATCAGTGTTCATTTCCGAGTTTCTAAAGTGATAAATTGCTACCTTAGAAAAAGTTTTGTTGGAAAATTGTTTGAAGGAAAACAAGTTATTTTGGGAAGAATTCAAGTGTTTTGAATTTGAGATGGAAATAAATATATGTATATGAATTTATGTGATTTCAAAGGATTTGAAATGAAAACCCTGGGATCTGGATTCTGGAATTAAAATTTAACTGAAGCAAGTTAAATGGTTCAAGGTGAATAAATTGACTTGAATCAATTTGAAATAAAATTGAAAGGAATATGAATTAGAATGCATATGAATGGAAACCAAAAGCTTTGGTTGGAAATAAAGTCATAGAAATATGAGGAGTTGAGTTTCAACATGAGTGAGATTTTGAAAAGAGATGGATTTGTACCCTTTTTCCTACCTTAGCAATTTCGAGGACGAAATTATTTTAAGGGGGAAAGAATGTAACGACCCAGATTTTTGAACAGTTTATTTTAAATATTTAGTATGGTTTTAAATATTGAATATAAAATATAAATGATTTTTTATTGGATTTATCGATTTAATAATCGATATATGATTTAATATCAAATATATTAAATTATCGTAATACGAAGTATAATTGAAGTCGCAGTTGAAAATGAATCAAAACAATCCAGTCGATCAATATAAAATCTATGTGGATTAAAACGATAATAATTAGTTATTTTCGTTAAATTTAATTGTCTGAAATCAATTTATATTTTAAATCGAGTTTAATTTAAATCAGTAATCCAAATTATTATCTGTTTTGTTCAGATGAATTAAATTTTAAAACTGGTCCCGTTGAATTTAGAATATCGTATAATGTTGTTAACATCGGTCGTTGCGACTAGATAGCAGTTCAGGGATTTCGAGTAATAGACCGCGAGATATCATAGTTATTTAATTTAAACAAAATCAAATCGAATTTAATACTTTTCAAAATCAACCGTCCTATGTACCCAACCGTACAAGCAAAACACTGAAATTCGCCACCCTAAAATCTAAACATCACGCATACCTACTTCTTCGACCTGTGGAAATTGTTTCCCTTCTTCGTTATCTAGGAAACAAGAATTTAAAGATGGTGTACTCTCTGTCTTTCCTCTTCACTTATATAAACCATCGCGCCCCTCTGAACTTCATTCACAAACTTCAGCAATCGGAATGAAATACTAGTCCCCATTCTCTCTTCCTCATTTTCAAATGAAATCCGTTCGTTCTATTATAATAATAAAATAAAATTCGCCCTTCTTCAACTATAAGAATCGAATTAAAATCGGGCATTGCGGTGCAAGACTGGTCAAACCCTGAAGCTCGAAATCGTTCACGGAGCGCTCGCAATAAGGCGTCGACATCGGTTTGGCTAAGGCTTCAGAGAAGCTGTCGACGTTGTGGTGCAAGTCATTCTTGAGTGTTTAGTGAATTCGAACAAGTGCGATTTTGGGAGGATGGCCTGATTTGGGGTGGAGCTGTTATTGAGGAGTGCGACATGTTGGCGATGAACTGGGGGGAAGTCGCGATGGGTTTAAGAGGGTACTGCGGTTTCAAGAAACTCGGTGTAGCATGAGCAAAGTTCGATGATTGAGGAATGGGTCTGTGCGATGGTGGAGTATTGGAGTAACGACGGTCTGTAGCCTGGAAGTAGTTGACTGCAAGTTGTTTGGTTAAATGCCATAATGGATGACCGCTGTTTTGAAGCTAATTCAAGTGGGAATGGATCGATATTTGTTGAGTTGACTTTGTGGATTGGTCGAGTCATGCGGAGATAATAAGGTATACGTCTTTATTTTTAAATACTCAGGATAATAAATCTATTAATTGGTTAGGTTAATTTAAATTATTATAATGTTTAATCGTTAAATTAAAATATATAATCATAGGTTCAAGACAAAAGATTTAAATGGGGTCGAAGCCGAGAAGATACGAAATGTTAAATTTAAAGGGGTATTCAGCACGAACGAAATCTCTGGTGAGTAAATCTCACTCACCTTTTAGAATTATTTTTATTTCATTAAAAATAATTGTCTGTTGCTTGTGTGAATGATTTCTGGTTGCTTTATATATATTAGTTATTTAGGCTATATATATATATTGGGTTGATTGATTGGTTGGATTCCCGCAGTCTCATTAGCGGATGCCCGCAGTTTCATAGCGGATGATTACCCTATACGCCCCACGCTATGATTAGTGGATGACCTTCTATACCGCGATATTCTGCCACGAAGCAGAATGGGTATTATTTATGTGCTAACATCTGTGGATGCAGGAAAACAGGTTGGAGGAATCCAACAGGATTCCTCAAAAATATATTATCTGTTTGTTTATTTGTTTGCATATATATTTTTATATATGATGTGTTAGAAAAATAAATAATTCGTTGCTTGGTGTGTTTAAATATCACTGGGCTTAAGTAATGATATTTAAAAATATCGTGAAAGGATATTGGAGATTTTAAAGGGAAAATTCTATTTTTAAATAGAATCTGAATTTTTAATGGAAATAAAATATAATCTTGTTTTTGAAAAATATAACAAGTAGTTCTTTTTAAACGAAGTTTATAAATAGTTCTTTTATAACGAAGTTATGAATGAAGTGAAAAAAAATTATCATTTGATAATTCAGAAATAGAAATACAAGTGTGCAATTGGAATTTGGAATGGAATTTCAAAATAAGATGTGAAAAGGAAATTTTAAATATATAACTCAAATGAAATTTGAGTATAACCATTGAATAGTAGAATTAGAAAAGGGAATTTAAATATTTGAATTTTAAAAGGGGATTGAATATTAGAAATTCAAATAGAAGTTCAAATAAAATTTGTATAGACGAAATTAGAATGGAAAATAGAAATGTGAATCCAAAGAATTAAAATAAAATTTGAATTCAAGGGAATTCGAATAAAGAAATTCAAATAAAGATTTGAATATAGAATTTCAAAATAGAATTTGAATTTCAAAGAAGAATTGAATAGAATTTGAAATATAGTATTTCAAGGAAGAATTCAAAATGTGAAATTTGAATAGAGATTTGAAGGGAATTTAAATATGGAATTTGAATAGAGATTTGAAATAGAAATTCAAGTGTTGAATTTGAACATGGAATTGAACATAGAAATTCAAGTAGAAATTTGAATATGAGATTTCAAAATAGAATTTGAAATAAACTTTGAAAATAGAATTTCAAGGTAGAATGGGAAATGGAATTTCAAATAGGATTTCAAATAGGAAATCCAAAGGGTTTTGAAATGGAATTTGAATTCAAGGGAATTCAAATGAATTTGAATATTAGAAATTCAAATGGTGTTAATGAGTTTGAATATTAGAATTCAAATGGTGTTGGAAATAAAATTGAATATTAGAAATTCAAATGGGGTTGGAAATGAATTTGAATATTAGAATTCAAATGGAAAATGGAATTTGAATATAAGAGATTCAAATTGAATTCAAATAGGATTAAATCTATGGGATTTGAATATGAAATTCAAATGGGTTTTAAACTATGGAATTTTGCTAATAGAATTTAAAAGGAGTTTGAATATTCGAATTTCAATACAATTCAAATATAGAAATTGGAATATAGAAGTTCCAATGGAATTTAAGTATAGAGTTTGAATAAAAGAATTCAAATGAATTCGAACATAGAATTTGAATATGGAATTGAAATAGAAAATTCAAATATTGAATTTGAATATCAAATAGAAAAGGAATTGGAATTTGAATTTAGAATTCAAATAAAAGTGAGATTTGAATTTGAATCAAGGAATTCAAATGGAGTTAAATGGAGTTGAATTCATTTTAAAGAAGTTAAAAAGTTTATATATATAAATATAATTAAAACGAACTCGCCGCGGCGCTGCAGTTCGTAAATTGGCGATTCGAACTTCAATTGAATATATAGAACTCGGTTGAAGTCGGAATTCTTTGAAACAAGAAACGTCGGGACCGGTTTGATAATAGTTTTCTAATGAAGGAGAAAAATCTGAATTTCGTCGTATAGATTTTGAGTTATGTCAAAATCAAATTTTCAGAAAAGCAGCGCCAGAATCGTTTTAAAACCATAATGGTTTATTTAATATTATAAAAGGATTTTAAGCAAATAAAATCCGAAGTTCGATTTAGAAAATTTCAGAGTGAGTTGTAAAATATATGCGAATTCAAGTTGTGTAAATGAATATGATTTTTGAAACAGAAACCAGATTTTGATTTATTGAATAGAATTAACTAAATTGAATAGAAATTAGTTAATGAGTTTTCGAAGGGGTTTTGGGGTTTTGAATAAGTAAATTCGATGTGAAAATTATATTCGAAATCAAAAAGGAAACTAGAATTGAAATTGAAACGCAATTTGGTTATGAACGAGTTAAATATTTTGTTTGAACATGTTATGTTCAACAAAGAAGTGAAATAGGCAAAACGACTAATTAAAGAATAAATGGCGAAACTGAATTCAAACGATTGAATGGTATTGAATTGAATGGAAAACAGGTGAACAGGTGTTGGACAGGTATGGAATGAAGTATATAAAGTATATGAAGATTCTTAATTTATGTGCCCAACAAAAGGTACATGTTTAATTCATATGTGAGTTTTATGCGCCGTATCGGCAAGCCGCTTGGCTTTTCCTTTTTCTTTTTGATTGAGGAAGATACCGGGAAGCTATTTGAAATTTCCCGATGCTCCCGATACAGGGGAGGTTATGGCAAAATTTTCCGGAAATTTAAGGAGTTAGAATATTTTTAAGATATTTTGATAATTAGAGATCATTATATCGACGTATTGAATTCGATAGTAAAGTGAATATAAAAATCGAATATTGCAAACAAAAAGGGATAGAGATAAGTGATTGAAATTGTTTCAATTGCAAATAGAGATATTTTCTAATATATAGAAATAAAAGAAGTTAATATTTGGAAACGTTTTCCAAATGGCATAAGGGCCAAGATTGATTATTGAAAATATTTGGTTAACAAATATTGATAAGGAAATGGAAAAGTGATTTAATTAATGAAGTATTAATTAAAGGGCCCAGTGGTTTGTTTGATATGTTGATTGAACACTTGTTTTTATTCGATAGTTAAATCACAGACTATCGAAGTTTTTGACCATCGTTGTCAATATGGAGAGACCGGTTGGATTATTATCCAAAGAACCACTCCGTATCGGCATAAGCGTTGCGAACCAAGTATGCTGAATATATTGAAGACGGAGTAAAGTGCAAGGGTTTTTCTATTTATAGAAATAGTGCCTTCGGTTTCGTTTAATCCCAGAACGAACGTAAATGGACGAATGTCTGACAAAGTATTTCCAATGATCAATTGAGTTGGTCTGTACGAATGTATATGGTTGCAACGGATTTATCCCTTAGCATAATATCCAGAATATTTGTGCAAACTCAACCAGTGATTAACGGATCTGACCATGTGGCATTCAAAGTGATTGTGTTATCAATGAATGGTAAGTAATCGTAGCCTCAGGCCTCAACAACCGGGAAAGGACAAAAATTGGGCAGGCAGCATGGCTATGTGGGTCGCACCCATTAGGGTGTATAATCACCTATCTAGAGAAATTCCTTTTGTTTCTAAATCTATCGATTCTGCCCATTCGGGAAACGGTGGTTTGAGTCCAACCGTTGGTGATATACATTCGATACACTCAAGCGAAATGAGTGGTCGGTCATGTGTGGGCCGGGTTGCAAGATGTTCTTGTTGAACCCAGTGTATTCCTCTCTAGAGATACACAGTCGGAAGGTGGTTCCATACCTTGTCATGTTGGAAATCCAATCTCCAATAAGCGCCATGCGGGTTTTTGATTTTATAATATATATGTGGAGCGTGAGATGCAAGCGTTCTGCTATTTGGTTATTTACTTGATGTAGACATTATTATAATATCACTGGATTTTTATATCAAAGTATTTTGGGTTATAGTAAGGTAAAAACCGTCCGTGTTTATGTGTGGGTTGGTCTTACTATTACTTTTTCTTTGAAAGGGTTTTGAAAGTTAAACAAGTGGTTGGAGTTTACTCACACCAGTCCCATGACTGACCCAGAGTTTATTTTGTTTTTGTTTTCCCTAAACTCTTGGGTGCCCAAATTTGTACGGGCAGTCAAGTGTTTCAGGCTTTTACAGATACACTTGGAGGAGCTTGAAGCTGGAGGCTTCAAAGTTAGTTATTTAGAGTTACTTCCGCTGAATCAAATGTTATTTGTACTCTGATGATGGTATGTATATATGTACAAAACAGATTTGTATTTCGAAGCTTATGTTATATAATATATTTTATTCGTTCCGCTGTGAGTTGAAATCTTCGTTTTTCTTCTATTCTAATATTTCTTTCTTTCTATTTCTCATCCTCTAACTTCTTTCTAATAATGAGTCGTATTTCTGTGTTATTTGGGTTGGACGTGTGTTGTATTTAGTCAACTCAGATAGCTCGGATTTGCGGGCCTTTACACATCGTGTCCTAAGAGGCCTAAGAAGCCAAATTCTGGTAGTCTTAATGTGGCTAGCCCTTCTGGAGTTTCTTCTCAATCGGGAGGTACGCCTTCTATTCTCAAGGGTGCTTTATTATTTAAAGGTCATTTAATTCGTATTCTATTTGATACGGGTGCGTCACACTCATTCGTATCGAAGGAACTAGTGGATGCTTTGTCTATGGATATGGTATGTTTGTTGACTTCTCTTCAGATTGTGAATCCTATTGGAGGATCTGCAACCCTTAGCTTGATGTGTAGTGATGTTGAGTTGTTTTTGTGTGGCTTTTCTCTCCGTGCGAATCTTCACGTGATATATGCCTTGGGCTTTGATATGATTCTTGGTATAGACTGGCTCGTATGATACGAAGCCGGAATTTTGTGTGCTGAGCGGATATTATATTTACGACGTCCTGATTCTCCCGATCAGCTATCTCTTGTTCTCAAGGATGTTGATCCTAGTTCTATGGCTTCCTTATATTCAATTGAGTCTAGTGACTATGATGTATCTTGTATTCCTATTGTATGTGACTTCCCAGATTTGTTTGAGCCAGTTTTGGGTTTGCCACCCAAACGAGCCATCGAGTTTCGTATAGATTTAATTCCCGGAGCACAGCCAGTTAGTCGGCCTCCTACTCGGATGTCGACTAAAGAAAATGAGGAGCTTAAGAAGCAGCTTCTTGAGCTTGAGTCGAAACATTTCATTCGATCCAGCTCTTCACCGTGGGGTGCCGCGGTGGTATTTGTGAAGAAATCTGATGGGACTCTTAGACTATGTGTAGATTATCGCAAGCTTAACAAGTTGACCATCAAGAACCGATATCCATTGCCGAGGATCGACGATATGTTCGATCAATTGAGTGGAGCTAAGATCTTTTCCCAGCTTGATCTTGCTACAGGGTTTCATCAGCTCCGAGTTGCGGAGGATAGCATACCCCTTACTGCATTTCGCACTCGTTATGGGTCCTACGTGTGGCTCGTCATACCATTCGGTTTGACGAACGCTCCAGCTTACTTTGTCGATCTCATGAATCGGGTATTCCGTGAATACCTCGATAAGTTTGTTTTGGTGCTTATTGATGATATTCTTGTGTATTCCAAATCTGAAGCGGCTCATGCAAATCATTTGCGCATTGTCTTAAGTACGCTTCGTCATCATCAGTTGAAAGCAAAATTATCAAAGTGTCAATTTTGGGAGAAGCAAGTCCGCTTTCTTGGCCATGTTGTTTCAGCAGAGGGTATTTCTGTCGATCCTTCTAAGATCAAGGCCATCCAAAATTGGAAAAGGCCCGAAAATGTCCATGAGATTCGCAGCTTCTTGGGTCTAGCCGGGTATTACCGTTGCTTTATCAAAGATTTTTCTCGTATCGTACTTCCTTTGACTAGTCTCACGAAAAAAGGGAGTTCGCTTTGTGTGGCCCAATAAGTGTGAAGCTTCCTTTCAGAGATTGAAGGAACTTCTCACTCATGCTCCTATTCTTGTGGTTCCGGAAGGGAACCAAGATCTTGTTATATATACCGATGCAAGTCATTGTGGTTTGGGTGCTCTATTGATGCAACGTGACAGAGTCGTTGCTTATGCTTCTTGTCAGTTGCGGCCAAATGAGGTTCGATATGCTACTCATGATCTTGAGTTGGCTGCTATCATATTTGCTTAAAAGATTTGGCGTCATTATTTGCTTGGCGAGCATTTTACCCTCTTTACTGATCATAAATCCCTTAAATATCTGTTTTCTCAAAAGGAGCTCAACTTGTGGCAGCAGCGTTGGCTTGAATTTCTTGCTGCCTATGACTTCGATATCCAGTATACTCTTGGGAAGGGTAATCGTGTAGCAGATGCACTTAGTCGCAAACACTCGACAATAGTTTCTATGATGTTAGCCGAGTGGGATATTCTTGAGACCCTATCTCTTTGTGATATTCATGATCGAGCACCCTCGCCTGATTCGCCTGTTCTATTATATAGCTTGGAAGCTCACCCTTCATTATTTGGTCGTATCTTCGATGCTCAGCGGCGCAATCCTGAAGTGATGCGCCTTATCCATCTTTGTGAATCTAGATCCCATGACGAGGAATCACGGGATTTCAGTATTGATTCTCACGGTTTCCTTCGTTTAAGGAACTGTATTGTAGTTCCATTAGATCGGGCACTTAGGCGTGACATTCTTGATGATTGTCATTGCTCTAAGTATACCATTCATCCCGGCAGTAGTAAGATGTACGCCGATATGCATCGCCTTTATTGTTGGAAAGTCATGAAGCGTGACATTGCAAGTTATGTAAGTAATTGCATGACTTGTCAGCTTATTAAGGCCGAGCATCAACGGCCATCTGGTCATCTCCAACCTCTTGAGATTCAATTATGGAAATGGAATCAAATTTCAATGGACTTCGTGGATGGCCTACCTCGTTCAAGGTCGGGTCACTCGAGTATTTGGGTTATTGTTGATCGCCTCACAAAATCAGCCCACTTTATTCCCATTAAGGCTGATAGGAGTGCACCTCTCTTTGCTAACATATATGTGAAGGAAGTCGTTCGACTTCATGGTGTTCCATCTTCGATTGTTTCTGATCGTGATCCATTATTCACGAGCCATTTCTGGGATAGCTTGCAACAAGCTTTAGGAACAAAGCTTAATTTCTCTACAGCTTACCATCCTCAATCTGACGGGCAGACTGAATGTAACGACCCAGGTTTTTGAACGATTAATTTTAAATATTTAATATCGTTTTAAATATTGTGTTGATAATATAAAAGAATTTTTATATTGAATTACCAATTAGTGATCAATATATGATTTATTTCGTATATATATATATATATATAATTTTCGAAAGACGAGAACTGAAATAATTCCATTTAAATTTATAATGGATTCTGAGTGATTCAAATGGTTAATATGAATTTTAATTGAATTTGAAAGATAATGATAGTAATTTATTTTTAAGGAATTTATTTGTTTTGAATTTAAAATCATATTATATCAATTTAATATGTTATTTTTAATGTTCGAATTAAATTATACAGTATATTTCGTTGAATTCAAAATAACGTTATTTTCTGAAAACATCGGTCGTTAAGTTAAAACAACGGTTCAGGATTTTAAACAAGGGACCGTGAGATATTTTAGATTTTTATTAAAATAAAAATCACATCAATAGCCACCCTACTTTTCATAAGCCAACCTATTCTTTTCACGCTGATCTATTTTCTTGCTCGAGCCGACAATTTTGTCGCTCATCTTCAAGACAAAGCAAAGTGAACTTAATGGCAACCTGTACGTTTGTTTCCCGTTCACAGCTATATATTTAAAGAGTCGAGCCTTTGTATTTTCATACCTAAAACCCACTCACAAATTCAAAGGCCTCAGGATTAAATCGAAATGGCAAAATCGATTCCTCCGTAAAAATGAAAAGGGATTCGAAACCTAGAATCGTGATTCTAAATCACGTGATTCTCCTGAAGCTCGACGCCATCCTAGGGCGCTCGCGATTTGAGGTTGGGAGGGCCTGATACGGTCGCACGAAACAGGCGAGTTTGGGGATGCTCGAAAGGCGGTGCGACGCTCACTACTTCGAACAACGATATAAGGGACTTCGAGTTCGTCGACAGGAAAGGGGATTGTTGCGGTAGCTTCTGGAAGGGTCGGAGTTGGTTCAGATCGCACTTGAGTGGAGCGCGATGTACTGGTAAAGGCCGGTGTTAATTGGGAGCATGGTCTGGACAGTAATGAGATGAAGTTCAGGCTTGTAGAGAGGTTAGTCTGTGTTATTGGAAGATGAATTGGGATTGAACCAATGATGTTCGACAGAATGCCGTAAAGAGGGAGCGTAATTTTAAAGGGCTGATGTAGTCTTGAAACTGTTCGGGCATAGACCTTGTGGATTGATCGAGTATTTGCAATAGCGATAAGGTATATATTTTACCGAGTTTAAATTCATTGAATAATTAAATTATTTATGTTAAGAATCGTTTAATCGTTAAATTAAAATCTGATAATCATAGAATAGTCTATCTATTTTAGTAAGTTATTTAAATTTAGTAAATGTTTAATCGACAATTAAATAAAATAAATCGTAGGTCTAAAGTAGATTTATTCGAAAAGATCTATAGTCGTGATGAGATGGAATTCAACCGGGGATTCAGCGCAAATGGAAATCACGGTGAGTAAATCTCACTCACCTTTTATTTATAATTATTTTTATTTCGTTAAAAATAATTGTTTGTTGCTTGTGTGAATATTTTCTAATTTCTTTATATATATTAGTTATTTAGGCTATATATATATATATATATTGGGTTGATTGATTGGTTGGATTCCCGCAGTCTCATTAGCGGATGCCCGCAGTTTCATAGCGGATGATTACCCTATACGCCCCACGCTATGATTAGTGGATGACCTTCTATACCGCGATATTCTGCCACGAAGCAGAATGGGTATTATTTATGTGCTAACATCTGTGGATGCAGGAAAACAGGTTGGAGGAATCCAACTGGATTCCTCAAAAATATATTATCTGTTTGTTTATTTGTTTGCATATATATATTGTTATATATGATGTGTTAAAAACCAAATGATTGAGAATTGGGTGATTTGATTGTTTTAAATATCACTGGGCCAATTAAAAGGAGATTTGAGATTTAAAAAGGAAAAATTCTATTTTTAAATAGAATTTGAAATTTTTAAATGGAATTAAAAATATAAAACTTGTTTTGAAAAATAAAACAAGTAGTTCCTTTTTAAACGAAGTTATAAATAGTTCTTTTATAACGAAGTTATAAATGAAGTGAAAAGAATTATCATTTGATAATTCAGAAAGAGAAATACAAGTGTTTTGAAAATATGATTCAAAAGGAAATTTAAATATAGGATTTGAATAATAGAAAAGGAAATGGAAATTTGAATTCAAAAAGGAAAGGAAATAGAAAATTTGAATTTAGAATTCAAATAGAAAATCCAAGGTGGATTTGAATATAGAACTTTCAAATGGTGTTTGAATATAGAGAATTTGAAATAGAATTTCCAAATAGAATTTGAAATAGAATTTCAAAATAGAATTTTCAAAAGAGAATTTGAAATAGACTTTGAAAATAGAATTTCAAAGAAGAATTGAATAGAATTTGAAATATAGTATTTCAAGGAAGAATTCAAATGTGAAATTTGAATAGAGATTTGAATTGGAATTTAAATATGAGATTCGAATTGAGATTTGAAATAGAAATTCAAGTATTGAATTTGAACATGGAATTGAATACAGAAATTCAAGTAGAAATTTGAATATGAGATTTCAAAATAGAATTTGAAATAAACTTTAAAAAATAGGATTTCAAAGTCGAATTGGAAATAGAATTTCAAATAGGGTTTCAAAATAGGAAATCCAAATGGTTTTGAAATGGAATTTGAATTCAAGGGAATTCAAATGGATTTGAGTGAAGAAATTGAAATGGTGTTAATAATGAGTTTGAATATTAGAATTCAAATGGGGCTGGAAACGAATTTGAATATTAGAATTCAAAAGGAAAATGGAATTTGAATGTAAGAGATTCAAATTCAAATAGGATTTGATCTATGGGGTTTGAATATGAAATTCAAATGGGTTTTAAACTATGGAATTTTGAATATAGGGAATTCAAATAGAAATCCAAGTATTGAATTTGAATATCAAATAGAAAAGGAATTTGAATATAGAATTCAAAAGTGAGATTGGGATTTGAATCAAGGAATTCAAATAGAGTTAAATCGAGTTAAATTTATTTTAAACGAAGTTTAAAAGGGTTATATATAAAAATATAATTAAAACGAACTCGCCGTAGCGCTGCAGTTCGTAAATTGGCAATTCGAACTTCAATTGAGTATACAGAACGCAATTGAAGTCGAAATTCTTCGAAACATGAAACGTCAGGACCCGTTTGATAATAGTTTTCTAATGAAGGAGAAAAATCTGAATTTCGTCGTATAGATTTTGAGTTATGTAAAAATCAAAATTTCAAAAATGCAGCGCCAGAAACCATTAAAAACCATAATGGATTTTATATATAAATATTGGGATTTTTAAGCAAATAAAAATCCAGATTGCCATTTAAAAAAATCTAGACTTGAGTTAGAAAATAAATGTGAACTCAAGTGAAGTAAAGAAGATGATTTTTGAAACAATAATCCTATTTTTGATTATTGAATAGAATTAACTAAATCAAAGGAGAATTAGTTAATTGAGTTTGAACTAAAGTCGAACTTTGAAAAGTGAAATTTGGAATTGTAAATATATATTCGAAATCGAATATAGAACTAAAATTGAAATTTGAATTCAATTGATGGATAAGTAAGTGGAAATATATTTGAAAGCGTGTTATATTCAAATATACAAGCGAGATAGGCAGAGAATTAGTTAAAGAATTACTTTAACGAATTGAGTCAAACGAGTGTATGAAGTTGAAATAAATTTGACAGGTATAGACACACAGGAGACAGGTATGGGATAAAGTGATGAAGGTATATAATTAGTGTGCCCGACAAAAAGGTACATGTTTAAATTCATATATGGGTTTTATGCGCCGTATCGGCAAGCCGCTTGGCTTCTTCTTTTTCTTTTTAAGATTAGAAGATACCGGGATGCTATTTGAAATTTCCCGATGCTCCCGATACAGGGGAGGTTATGGCGAATTTTTCCGGGAATTTAAGGAGTTAGAATATTTTTAAGAAATTTGACAATTTGAAATCTATATATCGATATATATAGAATTCGATAAGGAAACGAAATCAAAAATGGCATAAGAGGCAAGGTGATTATTGAAAATATTTGGTTAACAAATATTGATAGAGAAAATGGAAAAGTGATTTAATTAATGAAATATTAATTAAAGAGCCCAGTGATTTGGTTGATATGTTGATTGAACACTTGTTTTTATTCGATAGTTAAATCACAGACTATCGAAGTTTTTGACCATCGTTGTCAATATGGAGAGACTGGTTGGATTATTATCCGAAGAACCACTCCGTATCGGCATAAGCGTTGCGAACCAAGTATGCTGAATATATTGAAGACGGAGTGAAGTGCAAGGGCTTTTTTAGTAATAGAAATAGTGCCTTCGGTTTCGTTCAATCCCAGAACGAACGTAAATGGACGAATGTCTGACAGAGTATTTCCAATGATCAATGGGTTGGTCTGTATGAATATATATGGTTGCAACGGATTTATCCCTTAGCATAATATCCAGAATATTTGTGCAAACTCAACTAGTGATTAACGGATCTGATAATGTGGCATTCAAAGTGATTGTGTTATCAAGGAATGGTAAGTAATCGTAGCCTCAGGCCTCAACAACCGGGAAAGGACAAAAATCGGGCAGGCAGCATGGCTATGTGGGTCGCACCCATTAGGGTGTATAATCACCTATCTAGAGAAATTCCTTTTGTTCTAAATCTATCGATTCTGCCCATTCGGGAAACGGTGGTTTGAGTCCAACCGTTGGTGATATACATTCGATATACTCAAGCGAAATGAGTGGTCGGTCATGTGTGGGCCGGGTTGCAAGACGTTCTTGTTGAACCCAGGTGTATTCGCCTCTAGAGATACATCATCGGAAGGTGGTCCCATACCTTGTCATAGTTGGAATCCAATCTCCAATAAGCGCCATGCGGTTTTTGAGTTTATAATATATATGTGGAGCGTGAGATGCAAGCGTTCTGCTATTTGGTTATTTACTTGATGTAGACATTATTATAATATCACTGGATTTTCGTATCAAAGTGTTTTGGGTTATAGTAAGGTAAAAACCGTCCGTGTTTATGTGTGGGCTGGTCTTACTATTACCTTTCGTTTTGAAAGGATTTTTTTGAAGTTAAACAAGTGATTGGAGTTTACTCACACCAGTCCCATGACTGACCCAGAGTTTATTTTGTTTTGTTTTTCCTAAACTCTTGGGTGCCCAAATTTGTACGGGCAGTCAAGTGTTTCAGGCTTTTACAGATATACTTGGAGGAGCTTGAAGCAGGCGGCTTCAACGTTAGTTATTTGGAGTTACTTCCGCTGAATCAAAAGTTATGTGTACTCTGATAATGGTATGTGTATATGTACAAAACAGATTTGTATTTCAAAGTTTATGTTATATAATATATTTTATTCGTTCCGCTGTGAGTTGTGATCTTCGTTTTTCTTCTATTCTAATATTTCTTTCTTTCTATTTCTCATCCTCTAACTTCTTTCTAATAATGAGTCGTATTTCTGTGTTATTTGGGTTGGACGTGTGGTGTATTTAGTCAACTCAGATAGCTCGGATTTGCGGGTCGTTACAGTTGGTATCAGAGCTTAGGTTGAGCGAATACCTAGGCTTGTGTGGCATGTGCTCATTAGAGATAGGGTCAGTAGTACCCTAGAATGAGTTAAGTATATAGATACGAGAGAGCGTATTTGTTATTTGATATAAAAATTGTTTTATATTGTGTTGGCTTGTCTGTTGAGTAATTTATGAATTCTGGTCGAATCGTGGGACGCCACGACGTCGATAGGAGTTTGTAAACACTTAGACAGAAGAATCGACATAATATTGTTTTAAAGTGGGTAGATGAAATAATTTTACCCAAAATTCTATTTTGATATAGAAAGAATAATTTTCTAGAATTATTATTATATGGATGTGTTGGATGTTGACTTTATAATCAAACGAGATTATAAAATTGAAATGGGTATTTATAACCAAAATAGAATTTGTATAGGAATTAAATATACAAATGAAATGAATTAGAATTTAATTCAAACCAGATTTTGGAATTTTAATCCTGGGAAGTGGAAAAATATTTTTCAAAGTATATTAAAGTAATATAGCTTTGTTTTAGAAAGATTTGAAAGAAAATCATGGATTTTGAAGCACTGAACTCACTTCAGTGGCTGGGAAATAATTCTGATGATAGTCGCGACATCATCAGTGTTCATTTCCGAGTTTCTAAGTGATGGGTTGCTACCTTAGAAAGTTTTGATGGAAATTTGTTTGGAAGAAAACAAATTGGTTTGAATATTCAAATGTTTTGAATTCGAGATGGAAATAAATGTATGTATATGTTTATGTGATTTCAAAAGGATTTGAAATGAAAACCCAGGGATTTGAATTCTGTAATTGAAATTTAACTTAAACAAGTTAAATGGGTCGAAGTGAATGAATTGATTAGAATCAATTTGAATTGGTTTAATAGAATATAGATTGGATATAAATGGATTGATCGTCGATCATTCGAATTGAATAAAGGAAGACCAAAAGTTTTGGTTGGAGTTAATTTGTTGAATAAGAAGAGATGAGTTTCAACATGAAGAAGTTATGAAAAGTTAGTGAGTTTATAGTATTTTTCTTACCTTAGCAATTTCGAGGACGAAATTATTTTAAGGGGGGAAGAATGTAACGACCCAGGTTTTTGAACGATTAATTTTAAATATTTAATATCGTTTTAAATATTGTGTTGATAATATAAAAGAATTTTTATATTGAATTACCAATTAGTGATCAATATATGATTTATTTCGTATATATATATATATATAATTTTCGAAAGACGAGAACTGAAATAATTCCATTTAAATTTATAATGGATTCTGAGTGATTCAAATGGTTAATATGAATTTTAATTGAATTTGAAAGATAATGATAGTAATTTATTTTTAAGGAATTTATTTGTTTTGAATTTAAAATCATATTATATCAATTTAATATGTTATTTTTAATGTTCGAATTAAATTATACAGTATATTTCGTTGAATTCAAAATAACGTTATTTTCTGAAAACATCGGTCGTTAAGTTAAAACAACGGTTCAGGATTTTAAACAAGGGACCGTGAGATATTTTAGATTTTTATTAAAATAAAAATCACATCAATAGCCACCCTACTTTTCATAAGCCAACCTATTCTTTTCACGCTGATCTATTTTCTTGCTCGAGCCGACAATTTTGTCGCTCATCTTCAAGACAAAGCAAAGTGAACTTAATGGCAACCTGTACGTTTGTTTCCCGTTCACAGCTATATATTTAAAGAGTCGAGCCTTTGTATTTTCATACCTAAAACCCACTCACAAATTCAAAGGCCTCAGGATTAAATCGAAATGGCAAAATCGATTCCTCCGTAAAAATGAAAAGGGATTCGAAACCTAGAATCGTGATTCTAAATCACGTGATTCTCCTGAAGCTCGACGCCATCCTAGGGCGCTCGCGATTTGAGGTTGGGAGGGCCTGATACGGTCGCACGAAACAGGCGAGTTTGGGGATGCTCGAAAGGCGGTGCGACGCTCACTACTTCGAACAACGATACAAGGGACTTCGAGTTCGTCGACAGGAAAGGGGATTGTTGCGGTAGCTTCTGGAAGGGTCGGAGTTGGTTCAGATCGCACTTGAGTGGAGCGCGATGTACTGGTAAAGGCCGGTGTTAATTGGGAGCATGGTCTGGACAGTAATGAGATGAAGTTCAGGCTTGTAGAGAGGTTAGTCTGTGTTATTGGAAGATGAATTGGGATTGAACCAATGATGTTCGACAGAATGCCGTAAAGAGGGAGCGTAATTTTAAAGGGCTGATGTAGTCTTGAAACTGTTCGGGCATAGACCTTGTGGATTGATCGAGTATTTGCAATAGCGATAAGGTATATATTTTACCGAGTTTAAATTCATTGAATAATTAAATTATTTATGTTAAGAATCGTTTAATCGTTAAATTAAAATCTGATAATCATAGAATAGTCTATCTATTTTAGTAAGTTATTTAAATTTAGTAAATGTTTAATCGACAATTAAATAAAATAAATCGTAGGTCTAAAGTAGATTTATTCGAAAAGATCTATAGTCGTGATGAGATGGAATTCAACCGGGGATTCAGCGCAAATGGAAATCACGGTGAGTAAATCTCACTCACCTTTTATTTATAATTATTTTTATTTCGTTAAAAATAATTGTTTGTTGCTTGTGTGAATATTTTCTAATTTCTTTATATATATTAGTTATTTAGGCTATATATATATATATATATTGGGTTGATTGATTGGTTGGATTCCCGCAGTCTCATTAGCGGATGCCCGCAGTTTCATAGCGGATGATTACCCTATACGCCCCACGCTATGATTAGTGGATGACCTTCTATACCGCGATATTCTGCCACGAAGCAGAATGGGTATTATTTATGTGCTAACATCTGTGGATGCAGGAAAACAGGTTGGAGGAATCCAACTGGATTCCTCAAAAATATATTATCTGTTTGTTTATTTGTTTGCATATATATATTGTTATATATGATGTGTTAAAAACCAAATGATTGAGAATTGGGTGATTTGATTGTTTTAAATATCACTGGGCCAATTAAAAGGAGATTTGAGATTTAAAAAGGAAAAATTCTATTTTTAAATAGAATTTGAAATTTTTAAATGGAATTAAAAATATAAAACTTGTTTTGAAAAATAAAACAAGTAGTTCCTTTTTAAACGAAGTTATAAATAGTTCTTTTATAACGAAGTTATAAATGAAGTGAAAAGAATTATCATTTGATAATTCAGAAAGAGAAATACAAGTGTTTTGAAAATATGATTCAAAAGGAAATTTAAATATAGGATTTGAATAATAGAAAAGGAAATGGAAATTTGAATTCAAAAAGGAAAGGAAATAGAAAATTTGAATTTAGAATTCAAATAGAAAATCCAAGGTGGATTTGAATATAGAACTTTCAAATGGTGTTTGAATATAGAGAATTTGAAATAGAATTTCCAAATAGAATTTGAAATAGAATTTCAAAATAGAATTTTCAAAAGAGAATTTGAAATAGACTTTGAAAATAGAATTTCAAAGAAGAATTGAATAGAATTTGAAATATAGTATTTCAAGGAAGAATTCAAATGTGAAATTTGAATAGAGATTTGAATTGGAATTTAAATATGAGATTCGAATTGAGATTTGAAATAGAAATTCAAGTATTGAATTTGAACATGGAATTGAATACAGAAATTCAAGTAGAAATTTGAATATGAGATTTCAAAATAGAATTTGAAATAAACTTTAAAAAATAGGATTTCAAAGTCGAATTGGAAATAGAATTTCAAATAGGGTTTCAAAATAGGAAATCCAAATGGTTTTGAAATGGAATTTGAATTCAAGGGAATTCAAATGGATTTGAGTGAAGAAATTGAAATGGTGTTAATAATGAGTTTGAATATTAGAATTCAAATGGGGCTGGAAACGAATTTGAATATTAGAATTCAAAAGGAAAATGGAATTTGAATGTAAGAGATTCAAATTCAAATAGGATTTGATCTATGGGGTTTGAATATGAAATTCAAATGGGTTTTAAACTATGGAATTTTGAATATAGGGAATTCAAATAGAAATCCAAGTATTGAATTTGAATATCAAATAGAAAAGGAATTTGAATATAGAATTCAAAAGTGAGATTGGGATTTGAATCAAGGAATTCAAATAGAGTTAAATCGAGTTAAATTTATTTTAAACGAAGTTTAAAAGGGTTATATATAAAAATATAATTAAAACGAACTCGCCGTAGCGCTGCAGTTCGTAAATTGGCAATTCGAACTTCAATTGAGTATACAGAACGCAATTGAAGTCGAAATTCTTCGAAACATGAAACGTCAGGACCCGTTTGATAATAGTTTTCTAATGAAGGAGAAAAATCTGAATTTCGTCGTATAGATTTTGAGTTATGTAAAAATCAAAATTTCAAAAATGCAGCGCCAGAAACCATTAAAAACCATAATGGATTTTATATATAAATATTGGGATTTTTAAGCAAATAAAAATCCAGATTGCCATTTAAAAAAATCTAGACTTGAGTTAGAAAATAAATGTGAACTCAAGTGAAGTAAAGAAGATGATTTTTGAAACAATAATCCTATTTTTGATTATTGAATAGAATTAACTAAATCAAAGGAGAATTAGTTAATTGAGTTTGAACTAAAGTCGAACTTTGAAAAGTGAAATTTGGAATTGTAAATATATATTCGAAATCGAATATAGAACTAAAATTGAAATTTGAATTCAATTGATGGATAAGTAAGTGGAAATATATTTGAAAGCGTGTTATATTCAAATATACAAGCGAGATAGGCAGAGAATTAGTTAAAGAATTACTTTAACGAATTGAGTCAAACGAGTGTATGAAGTTGAAATAAATTTGACAGGTATAGACACACAGGAGACAGGTATGGGATAAAGTGATGAAGGTATATAATTAGTGTGCCCGACAAAAAGGTACATGTTTAAATTCATATATGGGTTTTATGCGCCGTATCGGCAAGCCGCTTGGCTTCTTCTTTTTCTTTTTAAGATTAGAAGATACCGGGATGCTATTTGAAATTTCCCGATGCTCCCGATACAGGGGAGGTTATGGCGAATTTTTCCGGGAATTTAAGGAGTTAGAATATTTTTAAGAAATTTGACAATTTGAAATCTATATATCGATATATATAGAATTCGATAAGGAAACGAAATCAAAAATGGCATAAGAGGCAAGGTGATTATTGAAAATATTTGGTTAACAAATATTGATAGAGAAAATGGAAAAGTGATTTAATTAATGAAATATTAATTAAAGAGCCCAGTGATTTGGTTGATATGTTGATTGAACACTTGTTTTTATTCGATAGTTAAATCACAGACTATCGAAGTTTTTGACCATCGTTGTCAATATGGAGAGACTGGTTGGATTATTATCCGAAGAACCACTCCGTATCGGCATAAGCGTTGCGAACCAAGTATGCTGAATATATTGAAGACGGAGTGAAGTGCAAGGGCTTTTTTAGTAATAGAAATAGTGCCTTCGGTTTCGTTCAATCCCAGAACGAACGTAAATGGACGAATGTCTGACAGAGTATTTCCAATGATCAATGGGTTGGTCTGTATGAATATATATGGTTGCAACGGATTTATCCCTTAGCATAATATCCAGAATATTTGTGCAAACTCAACTAGTGATTAACGGATCTGATAATGTGGCATTCAAAGTGATTGTGTTATCAAGGAATGGTAAGTAATCGTAGCCTCAGGCCTCAACAACCGGGAAAGGACAAAAATCGGGCAGGCAGCATGGCTATGTGGGTCGCACCCATTAGGGTGTATAATCACCTATCTAGAGAAATTCCTTTTGTTCTAAATCTATCGATTCTGCCCATTCGGGAAACGGTGGTTTGAGTCCAACCGTTGGTGATATACATTCGATATACTCAAGCGAAATGAGTGGTCGGTCATGTGTGGGCCGGGTTGCAAGACGTTCTTGTTGAACCCAGGTGTATTCGCCTCTAGAGATACATCATCGGAAGGTGGTCCCATACCTTGTCATAGTTGGAATCCAATCTCCAATAAGCGCCATGCGGTTTTTGAGTTTATAATATATATGTGGAGCGTGAGATGCAAGCGTTCTGCTATTTGGTTATTTACTTGATGTAGACATTATTATAATATCACTGGATTTTCGTATCAAAGTGTTTTGGGTTATAGTAAGGTAAAAACCGTCCGTGTTTATGTGTGGGCTGGTCTTACTATTACCTTTCATTTTGAAAGGATTTTTTTGAAGTTAAACAAGTGATTGGAGTTTACTCACACCAGTCCCATGACTGACCCAGAGTTTATTTTGTTTTGTTTTTCCTAAACTCTTGGGTGCCCAAATTTGTACGGGCAGTCAAGTGTTTCAGGCTTTTACAGATATACTTGGAGGAGCTTGAAGCAGGCGGCTTCAACGTTAGTTATTTGGAGTTACTTCCGCTGAATCAAAAGTTATGTGTACTCTGATAATGGTATGTGTATATGTACAAAACAGATTTGTATTTCAAAGTTTATGTTATATAATATATTTTATTCGTTCCGCTGTGAGTTGTGATCTTCGTTTTTCTTCTATTCTAATATTTCTTTCTTTCTATTTCTCATCCTCTAACTTCTTTCTAATAATGAGTCGTATTTCTGTGTTATTTGGGTTGGACGTGTGGTGTATTTAGTCAACTCAGATAGCTCGGATTTGCGGGTCGTTACACTGAACGTGTAATCATATTCTTGAGGAACTTCTTCGTGCGTGTATTCTTGATTTTGGTGGCTCTTGGGAGGATCATCTTCCTCTTGTGGAATTATCATATAATAACAGTTTTCAGTCGAGTATTGGCATGGCGCCTTTTGAGGGTCTCTACGGAAGGCCTTGCCGTTCGCCCTCATGTTGGCTAGAATCTGGAGAGAAACTTATTCTTGGTCCGGATTCAAATCGAGATTCTTCGGAGAAGATTATTCTTATTGGGCAAAGAATGAAAGAGGCACAAAGCCGACAGAAATCCTACGCAGACAACCGTAGGAAGCCGCTTGAGTTCTCTGTTGGGGACCTTGTTTTTATTTGTATTTCTCCGTTGAAGGGAGTTATGCGATTCAGTACGACGGGGAAGTTGGCTCCTCGTTATATAGGACCCTTCCCTATTACTGAGCGCGTAGGATCTGTTGCATATTGAATATCTCTTCCAGCTCATTTATCAAGCATCCATAATGTTTTCCATGTATCTCAGCTTCGCAAGTGTCTTCGAGATTCTGATTCAGTGTTGAATCCCTCTGAGCAGCTTGAGCTTGAGATCACCCCCGATTTATCTATTGTGCATCATCCTATTCGTGTTCTTGACTCAGAGGTGCGACGCCTTCGAAGTAAGAATGTACCGCTCGTCAAAATTCAGTGGTCTAAAAATCCTAAAGATTGTACTTGGGAAACTCAAGAATTCATCGAGCGTACATATCCTGGTTTCCTTTCTTCTAGTGATGGGGGTGAGTAATTTAATTTTGGATGTTTTAATTATTTGTTTTCGTGTCATTTTTAGGTGAATTAAGGAGCTTATAGATTCAACCCTTAGAGAATTGCGAGGACGCAATTTTTGTAAGGGGGGAAGTCTGTAACAACCCGAATTTTAGTGATTATCTGCTGTAGGTATTAATAAATTATAAGTGAAAATTTTGAAGTGATTACGTCATAATTATCAAATTAATTGGTGAATTCAACATCCATTAGCGAGTTGGAGATTTAAAAATGTAAGTTTGGGGTTTAATATGGTAAAAAGAAAAGAATTAATCATTTTAGTGATTAATTTGAGGCTTGGAATTTATTAAAAATTTGAGAAAGTATGTGTTGAAAATTTTGGTGATTAAAAGAAACATAGTTTTGCAAATTATGTTTAAATTTGTATGACAAGAATTTTTGAGAACTTTAATAAGCATAAAATATTTAATTTGAATAATTAACCGAAATTTCATCCAAAATATTATTAAAATATATAGAAAATGTAAGTTTGGGTAATTTTGGTGAATTATGCAGAATTATAGCGTTATTGAAATATTCAAATTCAAGGTTTTATGAAATTTACACAAATTGTGTTAAAAATATTGCATTTTGTATAAAAGTATGGAAATTTGTTGTAAATATGATTTTAAGTGTTAAAAACTTCAAAACAATGTAAATATCGTGTTTGAAATTTTTCTTTATGTTAATCTAGTCTCGACATACTTATAGTGGAAAGAAAAGTGTTAAAAACATGTTAATTTGTGTCATTTTAGCTTAAATATGTGTTATTAAGGGCTAAATTGCATTGTTAATGGCCTAATTACTTGAAATTAGACTTAAGATAATTAATTGGGCCCAAATACCTTTGATACGAAAAAGACTTCTCTAGAAATCCTTAGTACGGTGTTTTCCAGAGGAAGATGTATTCCTCATCCTTCCCTTTTCTTCCTCATTAAGAAAAATTGAGAGAACTTCATTGTAACTTCAATTCTTGGCTTATATCTTGTTCTAATTGCTAATTTGGGGTTTCTAATCTTATTAGCAGCAGGTAATCATCATAGAATTATGATTTAATTCATCAATTTCATATTTTATTTGCGAAATTCACTGTATATTCTTGCATATTGTTGTAGCTGAGAAATTAGGGAAGAAGGCTCCTATCTCTTAGCAATTTGGCCCCATAAGCTTCCAAACTTCCTTCAATTCGCTGCAAATCTAAGGTGAGGGTTCCCTCACATAAATTCTAACTTGTTTCAGTTGTTTACTGTTATGATTTGTTATGAAATCTTAAGTTTCATTGAATTTGTCATATGTGTTTTGTTGTTTATGTTTGGCTGAAACTATTTCGATCATAACTCACTCGTTATTGATCGGAATCCTTATTATTGTATGTTTTTGGAATGCTCAGACTGTAAGCTAAAAATTTCAGTTGTTCAGTTTACAAAATTTTATGACTAACATTGACAAAATCGTGGTTTTGTACTGCGGTTTCGAGATAAAAATCGACAGCCATGTTTTTTTGTTAAGCTGAAACCATTTCGATCATAACTCTCTCTTTATTGATCTGAATCCTTACTATTATATGTTTTTGGAATGCTCAGATTGTTATCTACAAGTTTCAATTATTCAGTTTGCAATATTTTGTGATTAACATTGTTAAACTCGGGGTTTTGTATTGCTGCCTCGAGATAAAAATCGACAGCCATGTTTTTTTTTTATTAAGCTGAAACCATTTCGATCATAACTCTCTCTTTATTGATCGGAATTCTTATTATTATATGTTTTTGGAATGCTCAGATTGTTATCAACAAGTTTCAATTATTCAGTTTGCAATATTTTGTGACTAACATTGTTAAACTCGGGGTTTTGTATTGCTGTCTCGAGATAAAAATCGACAGCAATGTTTTTTTGTTAAGCTGAAACCATTTCGATCATAACTCTCTCTTTATTGATCGGAATCCTTATTATTATATGTTTTTGGAATGCTCAGATTGTTATCTACAAGTTATAATTATTTAATTTGCAATATTTTGTGATTAACATTGTTAAACTCGGGGTTTTGTATTGTTGTCTCGAGATAAAAATCGACAGCCATGTTTTTTTGTTAAGCTGAAATCGTTTCGATCATAACTCTCTCGTTATTGATCGGAATCCTTATTATTATATGTTTTTGGAATTTTCAGATTGTTATCTATAAGTTTCAACTGTTCAGTTTACAATATTTTGTGATTAACATTGTTAAAATTGTGATTTTGCGCTGCTGTCCGGGAGAAAATCGACAGCATCTTTTGTGACTCCGTGACACATGCACCATTTTTATATAAATCATTTTCAAAATATTTCACGTATGAAATTATTGTTTTAAAATAATATACTGCCTTGATAAAGTTTTATAAATACATTAGAAATCATATTTTAACAAGTATTCCCAAACTTTACGGGTTTTAAGATATTTCTATGAAACTTCATTTTGTTCAAACAACTATCTTAAGTTTGTTTTAATATAAGAACCTCACATATTGGTCACCTTCGAGAAGACGTGATGGTGAATGAATGATATCGTAAACCATACGGTACGGGACGTGATGGTATACGATATATATTCATCCCAGATTCGTCCGATTGAAGTAATAAATCTCAGTACTTCTCAGTGTTTATGTGATTTCGGTGATTTCTTGTGGCTTTTTGTGTTTTCAAACCTCAGTGTTTTCTCAGTGTTCCTGTGATTTTAGTGATTTCTTGTGACTATTTGTGTTTTTAAATGTGAAGCTAACTTACAGTGTGTGAACCGCTAAGTGAGAATGTGTGGTATGGGACACACTATTTTCAGTTTTTGGGTTACTATCTGAGAGTCTGTGACACATCCCTGTGTGACTGCCAGTACTAGACCTTTGGGTCAATCCTGTGTGAACTCTGTGTGGACCTTTGGATTAATCCTGTGTGACTCTAGGGACCTTCGGGTCATTCGGGTACCCTCCTGTGTGATATAGTACTGGCTAAGGCTTTAAGCCATTCTGTGTGATAGCACGTGCAGGCGTAGCTTTGACTCGCCACACCTAGTGATGGATCCGTAATATGTATTTTTGTGTTTCGTATTCCTCATGATTTCCTTTATGGGTTAGAGTTCAGTGATTTTGTGGATTCATGATTTAGTGTTTTGATGAATTTGAGATTTTAAGGTTGTTTTTCTTTTATTTGGTGAACACTTTGTGTTTCATTAACGATTATAGGAATTCGCTCGCCTATTACTTATATCTATCTTATTCCTTTATGTTATTAAGGAATTCTCCTTTTAGCGGATCATTTACTTATTGCTTTTACTGATTAGTTGTTACAAGTTAGACTGACCCGTGTGTATGTCCCTCGGGTCAGACCGAGTTACAGGTTAGCTTATCCGTTCGTGCTTTACTACCTACTTGGATATCCTACTCACTTTTGGAGATGCACAGTTTTTGTCTGCTTTGGTAGTTCCCCTTGGACATGACATTGTATATTCTTTTGTAGGGTTTTTGATGTATGGATATGTATGCATATTTTGTAGTAATTATCATACTTATCAATGTATGATGTATTATATGGGAAGTATGGGTATGTATGTATATATATATATATATATATATATATATATATATATATATATATCAGCGACTGTTGTTCTGTATTCTGCGATCTATATTATATGTATATTGTTCTGAATAGATCATAAAACCATCATGGTGGTGTATTGAATAAGTGTTTGGCATGTTACCAGAAGAAAATAAAAATAAAATATTGACATGTTTAATACTAATTCTATGCAACAGTATGGATGGTTGCTCCTATATGCCCTATTCTCTACATTAGTAGATAGTATTACTAGCTGATGCTCTTTGCTAATGTGGGTCTCGGGGCGAGGCGTTACACTACCAAGTCATATTCGCACTGTTGGTGTTTTTAATGTCAAACATTTGTGCTCATATTACGAGAATTATTTAGTTGAAGAGACTACTATGAATTCGTGGGCGAATTCTTTTGAACAAGGGGAGGATGATGTAGCACACAACTAAGTGGTATTCAAAATATAGTGCTTTTGTATCAGTTTCATTATATTCTGTTTCGGCTTAGTAGTTCAGTGGTATCGCTATATCAGTTTTACTTTGCTTCGGTATTGTTATAAAAGATCATCTGTTTCTCTAGTATATTGTTCCAACTCCAATAATAATAGCCTTCTTGATAACTTTCTGCATTGGATAAGTGGTACTAAGTTGTTTTGATTAGTTCTGTTTCGGCTCAGAGAGTTCAAGTGGATTTTGGTTCAGCTTCGGTATCGGCAAAAGCATACTTCTTTTCATTATTGTTCTCATTTCGTTGTATTTGATTATTTCTGTATTTTGTTATCGGCTAACTTGTATGTGTGAATGGTTTTAGTTTATCTTGTATCGTTCTTGTTCGGTATCATTGTATCGGTACCGGTGTTGTTTCTAAACACTATAAATAGGGCTGATAACCATGTTATAGTTAGTTGATTTCTGTTATCAAAGTTTGGCATCCACCATTGTTGGAAGCTCCAACATTTATCCCTATTTTCCGTATTCTTTGTGAATCAACGATTTGGAAGATTAATCTTTCCAACATTATTGGATCAACGGAAAATTGGTGACCAATTTCCGGCATCATCACGATCAATGGAAATTAGTGTTATCTCAAGTTCATCTTTAATCTCACCGAGATTATCGAGTTTGAAGTCCATTCCAGTATCATCGCCGATCAACAGAATAGGATTGTATCAATTTATCTACTACCTGTGATTTACCATTAGGAATTATCCCAGTTTATCAATAGTTCGAGATCATGTTTCTATTGGTTGCGTTAACTCATAATTGAGAAATGAATTTTTATTCAAGGATTCATTTAAAACCTAATTATAATCTATCGAGGATGTACTTCGATTGATAAATTTATTTTGATAGGCTATGATTTATTAGCCATGTGTTTTGGAGTAATCTCCCGACCCAATTTCATATCCTTTGTTATGATTGTTTGTAATAACCGAAATTAAATTAACCATATTCTAAGAAATTTGTTTAAAATCCTAAATATAGAAATATGAGTTGATGTGAAATTGAATAAATTGTTGTTCTAAAAATTTGAAATAACCTAGAACTTAACTTGAAATAATGATCTATGAGAGGATTATTAATTTAAATAATTAAGTAACTAGATTTTACTTATGTTGGCATTGAAATCGCTATCTCTTTATTTCTTGATTTAAATTTACTCACATATACATATATAATCCTGACTCTAACTATTACTTTTCATTATGTTTAGGTCAATCAGAGTTGTTACAATTATTGAAGACCTTAGTTATTTGAAGACGTAGATGGAGTTTGAAGATTGCATATACTGCTATTTTATCTCTATTACAATATTGGTATGTTTTGTTAAATTAATAACTCTGATATTGTAACTGAAATCGTACGTATAACATTTAACAGTCTATTGAAATATTCATATTATTATTATATTTTATTGTTCCACTGTGAGATTATGTGTTTTGTTCATTCTTTTCTCTTATTATTTTCTCTTCTTTATAAAATCCTAATAAAAATTCCTTCATTTTGGAATAGTTTGACTGGATGTGTATGGTTTATTATTAAATCAAATCATCCTAAAAAGTTGAATTGTTATAGCAGCTTCATATCTGTTGCAGCACGAGATGTTACTGGGTGACTAAATGCAATATCACTGGTAAGAAGTGTTGAGTGAGACAAATACATGTAAAATCAGTTGCTCCGAAGTAGAATAAGAGGATTTTAGATAGAAGGATGATAGGATGCTGAATAAATATTGTGATATAAGTTGAATTTACGTGATGCGTACTAGGCATAAGAGTAGGATAATCTAGAAGAATTTTGATGCAACAAAATTAAATGAATGACTAAAGGAGTGTTATATACATGAATTATATATATGCATATGTTGAATGACTACTCAAGAGAATCCCAGCACTTCTTCCAATTAGCTGAAACAATGATGATTTGAATCAAGCATTTGGATATGAATGTTTGTACTTCACGTGAAGCACTGTACATCAACATTCTAGCCCTGATTTCTTAATAGTGAGTAGAAGCATGAAACAGGAGGAAAATGCTTTGACATATTTACAATTGACATAAAAAAAACTTGATAGTCAAATATCCCCTACAAACTTTTTATCGACCAAATATTTGATTGTAATATAAATCAAATTCTCTTGGACAAATATCTAATGCGAAAATATTAGTTATGTGGCATCTATTTAAGGGTGGAAATTAGACCGGGCCTGATAGACCCGGACCCGACCCGTCGGGTCTAGGCGGGTCAGGTTTTGTTGGGTCTAAACTGTAACAACCCAAATTTCGCCCGACCAGATCGATCGCTAAATCGACCAAGACCGTTCAAAAACCGAATATGTTAACTTTGGGAATACAACGCATCAGAATAAATAAAAACAGACTTTTATAAACATTATAATAATGTTACATCAGAGTACAGAATATATCAGAGTACATTGATAAATAATACAGCGGAAGATTAAATTACAACAAAACTAATACAATGCAGCGGGATAATTAAATTAACACAGCGGAAGACTACCAATACCCTGGACACAACTCTAAGCTTCGATCTAGAATCCTGCTCCATATATCTGCAAAATAAGCTATTCGACTGCCCATGTGGAAAAGAGGGCACCCGAGTTTGCAAAGTGAAACAAACTACGGGTCAGTCATGGGACTGGTGTGAGAAATCTTTGCTTAACTTAACAAATAAGAAGGCTAATCATAGGACTACGCCGCTATCGCGGAATGGGTTTACTCCATTGGATTGGCAGTGCATAAATAAAGTAAATCGTTAAAACAACACAATGCTTTTTAGAAAAATGTAACCATTATAAGACTCAGGTCCCATCACATAATGCAACACAAGCCGGAGGATAGAGTTTTACCTTATAATGGTCAAAAATGCTTGATACGATAAAAACGGATTTGATATTATTACTAGTGTATATATGTTTTTAAAAACCTTTCAATCATAATGTGTTAATCATGGACGGCATAACACCCCATCCTACTATGTCGCCACATATAGGTATACAATCAAAACCGCAGGATGTCGTATTGGAGGTTGGATTTCCATCAAGAGTCAAGGCTAGGAATGATCTCCTGACCGATTCGAGACATTCTAGCAATGTCTTAGGATTCGGACGCTGGCGAACCCTTGGATCCTGTAGGGTCGGTCCCCCAATAATGCAATGGGTTGGATTAGCAATTCCTGAACACACGCTTCCTGATCCTATTGGACCTATAAATTGGCCATTGCGGCCAATAAAAATCCGAGGCGCCTCAAAATCCATCAACCACATAAGTAAAATGCCAGGCCATGATAAACCCGAACACCACTTCTAGCTAGAAAGAAACATGTGCACTCCCTGCATTCCCTTGCTCCGTTTCTGACTCATACCGGGGTGTGAGGCTCGCGAGGTAATGAAATACACAAAGCTATGTCTAGATAGGCTATGCTTTGATCATCATCCACAAGGCTCTGCTTTTCAACAAAATCCTGGATCAAGTTAATCTTGGCATGCCACATTGACAGTCGATACCGTGCGATTGATAACTACTAATATATAACCTTTGTGCTCGTACGTCTCAGAGAAGGGTGTTAAGCAAGAGAATAAATTCTCTGCCACCAACAGATATATATTAGATAAAAACCAAATTACATGGAACGAAATCCAATGTCAGACACACATCCATTTACAAGTCCGTTCTGGGTCTGAACGAAACCGGAGTCACCTAAGTGCTCGCGTATCCGGACGATCAACAAGTACGTCCGGACAAACTACCACTATTAACGCTTTAGTGGGAGCGACCCAATGCCAGGCATCAGTAGTCGACCATTCGATGTGAAGATCGTCGGTCTTCATCCACCGTCTTCAATGTCTTCGACTCTTAGTCGTCGTAGTAATTATTCAGAACGGGTTAAACCCGGTCTTTCCGAATAACTCACATATTTTTATAATTAAAAATCAAGTGTTATAAGGATACATCCAACGCCTCTTTCCAATTCAGAATATTCTATTCATATTATTAGGGAAAGGTTCCCATTAATTTTATCAAAGATAAATCTTTCAAATTTATTCTTAAATCTTATTTTCAAAGATATATTAATATTCCAATTCAGTTTTAATATCAAAAATCACTATTTACGACTATTCCAATTTAACAAATAAATCTTATATTTAACTGGGTTAAAGAATCAATGTCATTTAAAAACACTGTTCACGATAAACCCAAAATCATTTTCCAATAAATATAAATTGAATTACCAATAATCTTAGTTGAAAGATTTATTCCTTATATAAAAGAAATTCTTTGTTTAAAAAAAATATTCTTTATACAAAGGATATTTTGAATCGGAAAGCGACTCAATCATTTACCATATAACTTTGGTTATATGGATTTCATACATCGTATGTAAATGACAACAATCAAAACATCCATTCAACATCCAGAGTGAAGTTCTCAACTGTGTGAGCATTAAAATGAAATAATAACGCTCATCGCAGCCTGTCAATCTATCGATTGACATACTAATAAATTTGGGACTAGTGTATATCAATTATCGTCCCAATAGCCGTGTGGGGTTTTCAGCCAACAATAGTACATATAAATAAATAATTGGTTAACGAATTTAACCAATTTTGATACTACCACCATGTTGATAATGATGGACAAAAATGATATTTTATTCCTTATGTCGAAATAAAATATAGTTGACTCGCATAATTTCTTTCTATATATTTCTAATATCTAATAGAATGTAATTAAGTTATATGACATTATTGTGCATGATAAATAAAAGATAATTTTCATTATACTTAATTTTTATGTAATTATTCTCAGTTTTAACACATAAAAGAAATAATCTCATTGGTATATGTTTTTCAATGTATAACCTAACACCTAAAAATGTTTAATTTAAATTGCATACAAATCCTAATGTATGCATTAACATATAAAAATGTCACTTTAACTTAACTACAAATTCTAATGTCTATTTTGACCAATACTATGATTCTTATCTTTGAATATAAATTCTAATGTAAGTTTGCAGATAAAAATGATTTTTATATTTGCATATAAATTCTATCGTATGTCATGCAAATAAAGATGATTATTTTATTTGCATATAAATTCTATCTCAACAAAATATATAAGGAGTTCCATCTTGCTGACAGTTCTATTTTATCAAAATGGATATTTCTATGGTAACACAACCTATTACACAAAAATTCTATTTGTGTTTAACTCTTTCATTCAACAAAAATGTAATTTTTTGTCTTAATTCAAATCTAATTAACTGAAGGTAATTTTTGTTTTCAACAAAAATGTGTATTTTGATTCAACTAGTCTTATCTTGACAAAAATATATAATTTGACCAAAAATATAAGGTCTGCTTTAACTAATCTATTTTGACAAAATGAATATTTTAATTTAACTATTCTATTTCAACAAAACAACAAAGATAATGACTTTGGTTTGTTGACAAATCTAATTCAACAAAACAATTATAAATGATGTGTTTGTTTTGTCCGATCTAACGCGGCAAAAATGATAATGTTTTGATTAAACCTTTATAGTTTAACAAAAGTGACCAATTTGTTTTAACTATGATAAATTTGACAAAAGCAACAAAATGGTTTTAACTTCGGTAATTTGACAAAAGCGATAAATCGGTTTTAACTTTGATAATTTGACAAAAGCGATAAAATAGATTTCAACTATTATAAATCGATAATAGTAACAAATTGAGTTTAACTGTTTTGATTTGATAAAAGTGAATATATTTTCTTAATCTTTTTAAAAATGACAAAATTGAATAATTTTGTCTCATTCTATTTAAATGATAAAAATGTGTCTTTTTGTTTAATCAATTATAATGAACTAAAAATGCCTCATTCTTGTTTAACCAAAAATGCATCTTTTGTATTGCAACAAAATGACAAAATAAAACTTATCTTTCTATTTACTCTTTTTATTGAACCTAAGATGACCTTTAAATATAATTTCCCAATTAACATAAATGTTAATTACCATCATCTAATAAACAAATGATAATATTATTTGAATCTAATTTTATAATTAACATGAGTGTAAATTTCAATAATCTTATAACAATGATAATTCAGTTTGAATAACAAACATGATACACACAAATTCATTCAGTGATTCACCGTAATACAACACAATCAACATTTCAATAAATATATACATGCACATGAATATTATATAGAAAGAATATGAATTTCACACCAAAATAATTAATTAATTTTAATTTAAAAATAGAAATCTCACCACGACTTGTCTGAATTTTCAAAGTCCTTATTTTCAGATCTGGTCAGTGCCATGTTGTAGATCTGGATTATACGATCCAGACGCTTTCAGTTTCGCTGAATTCCGATCTAATACGAGAAAGATGTTGAATTTTAAACCTTCATTACATAATAATTAAATTAAAATAATTAATAAGTGATTAATAACACTAATCCTCACGTTAATTATCTTCCATCATCGCTCTCAGTAAAACAGCCGAACCCATTTTCACGTTGAACCCTTCCTTGCGCGCGCCACCACAACCCGCCATCTCCCGATCTAACTACTCCACGACGAAGGCCTTCATGAGAGACGCCACCGCCTGGAATGGGATCCACCTCGCACACCTCCTTGTCTTCAAAATCCACACACAACCGATCGTGTTTGAGCACCGAAATCCCCCTATCTGCATCAGTAAACTCCATCATCACCTTATGATTTTGTAGAGCTTGAGGAGCATTTTGATTTTGCCTAAAGAACCCTAGGTTGATTCGAACTAGGATTGAAGAAATTAGGGTCTGAAATCCGGAGCATGGTGGGCGTTCGTTTTTGATATGGCGGCTGGTCATATTAGTTCTAGGGTTAGGTTATCAGTTTTGTTTATAATATTAAAATATTAAATGCTCAAATTTACAAATAAACCCGTAAATTCTTCTCAAATCCAATTTCAGCCCAACGAAATTTGTTCCTAGGCAAATACCCCCATTCTAGATCCAATGGACTAGGTCCTGTCAGACCGTTTGATCGTCTTGACCCACTTTTATTTAATTTAATATTTAAATCATTTATTTAATTAATTCAATCTTACATTTAAATTCACCGGGGCCACATACAACCTCTAAAAATTCCAGAAAAATTATTTCTAGTTATGTTTTGACGATATGGTTCTAATAAAACTAATTTCATCTAATTCTGAGGCAGTTTGAAAAATGGTCATTTTCTAGTCGATCAAATTTGACTAAAATTGACAAAATTGCCACGCTCACATATTGATTCTAAAAATTATGAAAATTGAAACCTAGCAATAATTTGACATTCTGGTTCCAACAAAAGTGGTTTCATCGAAAACGAAGGTCGTTTGAAAAATGACTATTTTTAATATTAATATATATATATAAAAAAATTCTACAACGACTTTTATGAAATTTAAACTGGGCATAACTTTTGATTCCCGCTATGAAATTTCGATTTTTCGGATTCGTTGGAAAGATATTTTGAAATAGATTCTAATATTTTTGGTTTCACGAAAATCTGTTAAATTTTGAATTTGGTACATTCGGTCAAAGTTCAAGTTTGACTTTTTAAACTACCGCACTATTCTAACTCTCTTTATAATTAGAATAAAATTATTCATTCTAACTTCGATTTAAAATAAATTTTCTTCGTCATTATGTAAAATAAATTATTTTTACTATTAAAATATTTAAAATAAAAATTTTAAATTGATTTAGAATTTGCAGGTTGTTACATAAACCATGTATTTCCAAAATCTGGACCTAAACCGAGCTTTGGTTTGGGTCAGATCGGGTCGGGTCTGTTCGTGTTTTATTGGGTAACAACACTAAAATTACATATATTTCAATGCTTTTTGGTTGGGTCTTTCAGGTCGAGTCAATTCGGGTCGGGTTTTATTGGGTCTTTATTGTATTTTTCATCACCTAGACCCGACCCAAGACCCGTCGGGTTCGGGTCTTTTTGGGTCAGATCGGTTCGGTTTTTCTGTTCTTAGTTCTAATTGCCAGCACTACATCTATTTGATGGATGAAAATTTTCTTTAAAAAATCGTTAAAACATACTACATACGGATGTTAACAGAAGGATAATAAAATCAGTGATTTAATGATGAAAATGAAATTAAAATCGAATAAGTCCACCGAAGGATATTACGTTTTTAATATTTCAATTAGATTCATATACTGTCGATCAGAATGAGCAGTTAACATGATAAATAAATTTAGTGATGTAATTTATATGGCAAAACTTGTAGTGTTGGAGTTGTTGTCTTTCTTCCACCACTTTCCAAAATACCAAAAATAAATAAAAGTTGTTCAATATTTTTTAAGTTCATTTTCAAAAATAATCGTTTTTCATTTTATACATGCCCCTTTAGTTTTTTTATATAGGAGAAAAACCAAAAATAAAAGGAGCAAACCAAGCAACATCTTAGTTTTTTGAGTTTAGGAATCTGGCTATTAGAGAAGGTCAACGCTGCATTGAACATTTTTAAACACCAAAAGCTTATTACTGGAAAAGGGTTTAAAAAAACTGTAAATATGTTAGAAAACACTACATTCTCAATACGTTAAATGGATAAATTAAAAAATGGTTAGATTATATAAAAAATAAACAGTCGACCAATATGTAAATGTGTTAAATAACCTAATAAATGTAAGATTTTTCAGGATGCATTTTTGAAGGGGAGAAGATGTTGTGCAGTGTTGAAAAAGGCTGATAGAAATAAAAATGGAAAAATAAAAAATGGGGAACATCCGACTTGCCGGATTCGAACCAGCGACCTAAGGATCTAATCTGCAAACCAACTACAGTCCTCCGCTCTACCAACTGAGCTAAAGTCGGATTGGTAAATAAACTCTTAGCAGTTTTAATAGTTCTCATGATAATTCATATTTGATTTTCAAACATTAATAATTAATTAAATTCCTCCATTTTTTTAATTGCATGCATGATAAATTAATTGCTTTCTTTAATTTATTGCATATGTTATAAATTAGTTTCTTCCATTAATTTATTGCATACATTACAAATCAATTTCCTTCATTAATTCACATATATTATAGATTAATTTGAATGTTAACACTATTATTAGCAATCAATCAATCATAATTAACTAAATTTCCAAATTTACACACATAATTATCTTTGACGCTAAAACTTCAAATGGTCGTAACTTCCCCGTTTGAACTTCGATCGAAAAACAATATATATGAAAATTTATCACATAATCGCCATAAACACAATGGTATAAGTTTCATGCTAGAATTCTAACATTTCCAATATGTCTGTTTTATCTTCTTAAATTTTATTAATGAATTAATTACTAAAAAAACGCACGGTGTTACATTCCCCTTCTTTAGGAATTTCACTGGGATTTACTGATGTTAATCTCTACACAGTCATTCTATGCTCAAGGATCCTATATTTTAAAGCATTAGAACTACTTTTCCTTAAGAGTAATTGTTAATGTTGAAACCTTCTGTGAATCTTTTAACGGAGGATTTGTATTTTGTATGAAATAGTAATGTTTTTAATTTAGGGACAGTTTGGGTCATGTCCCTGTTAAGTTTCAAAATACAAAAAAAGGCCATGTCTAAAAACCTTTATACTGATACCATGGGCTAACTATTCCAAATATCTCGATAAATATAAATTTGTCGTTCCATACTTCACTATGAAGTAACTCTGTTTCTTGGGCTTAGTTCTTACTCTATCATAAAGTAAGACACCATATCAAATCTTTTATTTCCTCAAGAAAAGATGAAAAGGGATTTTGATAAATTACCAACCATGTCATAATTTCACTAATAAAAATCCCAAACTTGCTATTTCTAATCCATTTCCTCTTCAGTTAAGTTATCTAAGTCTTACACGTTTTCTTGAAAATTAAATTCTTTACCATCATATTAATGACTTTTATGAGAGCAAAATTCTCATGAGAATCGACAAAATTATCTACTTAACTTATACCCTTGATAAATTTATATTTATGCTGAATCCATCTCTATCTATCCTTTCCACATAAACCATACAAGTCTTAAATTTTGCTTTAGCTTTTCTCTGATAAAATAGTAACCACTTTGGGAGACATCCATTTAAAATTCCCTTTTTCTAAATCTTTATACATTCTTGTGTAACCGTTGAATGTTGACCATTTATTGTTTCTACTTCTTAATTCCTCTCCTAAGGTTTTCTATAATTGCTACTCAAGTTTTATGGTTTATTTACATACTGAAATAATCCCTCAAAGCTCTACCTAGTACTCAAGCACACTACTGGAATCATTCTTACTAAACCATCTACAATTCTCTAAAATTTTATCTTCTCAAAAGTTTAAAAACAATGGAAGATATGACTGATTACTTCTATTCATTCACTATGGTTTCCTACTTTTAAAAAGGATTGCACTTTTACTTAGTTGGAGCTATTATCTATTTTAATACACATTTCTTTTTCAGTAGGAAATAATAAGGTTAAGTTCTACGAATCTTTTCTAAAGAAGTCTTTTGGTGTTCTATGTATTGTAACAAGAAAATTCATTATTTTAATATTTTTCATTTCTTTGTTGAAATAGGTAGCACAAAATTATGGCGTCTTGTCGGTATTTTATATGCCTCTTCCGCTGCACATTTCTTTGTCACTTTAACAAAACACATTTATGTACAAACTTATCGATTCATCAGAACTTACCTTATAATTTTTCTTGTCCCAATAAGTTAAAAGTGTGTCACAACCCATTCTTTATGGAAAATTCTTATATTTTCTTTCCGAAACAAAATATGCTATTTTCTTTTTTGAGATCATCTATTTTTATACTGAAACCTATCACTAGCTCATCCAAGCATAACATATATGTCTAATTCGTTTACAATTGTGCTTTCCATTAGCCACTTGTATTGCTTAGCACCACAACTTGCTTATGCACTTTATTCTTTTGAAGTCAAATCTGCATCCTTTTCTCAGAAAATTATTTTAGTGCAAATCTCAAAATTACAAACCAGTAAATTTCTGAAAACTGAAAACTTCTAAATTTGAAACTTGAAAACTCTTCTAGAAATCTTTTTCTGTATCCTATTATTTCATGTTCTTTTTAAAAGTTTAATTTTGGGGCTAAGTACAAAGTGGTTTCTCAATTTTTCATTCCCAAATTTGCTGCACCAAATGTATTTACAATAAATTCCTAATCCACTTTCCTTCCTTCTCTTTCTCAATCTACAAGGCTCTACTGCCTAAACCACTAGTCTGAAATACCAACATTTCAGATATCAACACATGAAATCCTCCTTTTTATTTCAATTTTTTTTCTACACTTCACATTTTAGTCATTCACGGACTTACTTTTCTCTAATTTCCATAACAATTTACTTATTGTACAAACTGATATTCCAACTTTTTTCATGTGTTCCTCCTCTTATATAGTTGGTTCCTCTATGGATCTAGGTATATATATATATATATTATTTATATTTTGAAAATATAAATACATCTCCCATTATCTATATAGGGATCCTAAACCTAAGCTCTGATATCAGTCTTTTAGCTGCCTACAACATAAATATAGCCAAGGCATACTCTATGGACGGAATTGTACAGACCTTCCTCTGGGGCAGCTTCCTATTAATATCCCCTAGAGGGTTATCTCAGAGTATCCTTGTTCCCCGTAGAAGTCTCGAAATTCTCAAAAGTCATGACAAAAATATTATGTTGGATGTGCTTCCTCTGTATCTCTATACACCGTGTCGAATAAAAAGTGTATAATTTGTCCATTCACCAGAACTTTAGTTCTGATCCTCTCCTCATAATAATCCATAGGTTAGATGGCAGGAAGAGATTAGTCAACTTACAGACTCTTATTTAGAAAGTGCCAATGTTTGGTAAGCATTTATCTATCATTATATTTTAGCCATTTCCGTTGTGTGTTTCTTATTTATGCTCTGATACATTTATCTTTGCATATTTGTAGGATAACAAAAACCCAGTTCGAGCTTTTGTGGACTTCTCTGTTAGCATTTTACAAAAATTCAGAGCTTGTTGGAGTTTGGGTTGTTACAACAAAAGACTCAAAGTTAAAAGCTCATATATTTTCCATTAAAGATCTTTCTTATATGACATGTACCTTGATTGTATGCATGGATTTATTGATGGTATGATGGACGATATTGTGTTGTTTGTTATGATATATCATTGTCAACGTATTATTGATTATCAAAATGATGTGGTCATTTAACTATATCATACTACGAATGGACAGGAAAATTCGAAACAAGTTGAAATGATATACCTTTGGTATTTATTATGAGTTGAAATGACATATTCTCATTTGTTTATATTAATTAAAACCAAATTATATAATTATATTTGAATTTTGGACCTTAATTGTTGAAGAAATTTTTTGAAATTTTATTTGAAATGTAAAACCTATTTAGTGAGATTGGGCATTTAAAATTGTTTTAGATTGAATTTGAAATTAGATTAGTTTAGATTAAATTTCAACCATATTTGAATTACCATAAACAAGATTAGAGTTATAAATTCCTTCAAATCCAAAAATAGGATACAAATTTGTTTTAAATGAATTAAAATTGGATTTCCTTAATTGGAAACAAACACGAAAAATTTGTTTAAATTGAGTTCAATTTACTGTAAATGTGAAGTTTAAACGGCTTCCCATTGATATACAAAAATAGAGGTTTTCAAATAATGTTATTGAATGGTTTAAATTAAACGACGATATAAATAGTATATAAAGATGTTTATAAACAAATGAGATTTTTGAAATATTATTTAGAGAATTTTAACCTTTATTAAATTTGAAATAATTTCTAATGATTTTGAAAATTAACGACAATACTTGCAAAATAATAATGAATATTCCTGATTATTGCAACTTATGGTAATAATTGACCTTATATTTTACCAATTATTTTTTTTGGTAGGGCCGACCAATTGTTATAATGACCCGTAACACTTTTATTATTAACAAAATAATAAGTGCATGATAAACCAGGTGTTATACGGATTGTATAACAACTACAACAAGAAAAACACTATACGCAGGGAGGTTCACTACAGGAAGTAAGGGATACAAAAAAACAAAGTTTTAAAACACCCAAATATTCAATAAAGAACTGTGACATAAAATAGATATCCAAAACCTACATAACCTGAGTGAACTCACACATCTATGACAAACCAACCCTGTTACTCAACGCTAAAGGGGTAGCCCTTCAACAATTAGATCATCTTTTTTTCTTGTAAGAATCCCTGGAAGTGCGGAGAGTGTGGTATTGTTGTACTTTTCAATGTCTTCAACAATGACAGTTGGATGAGGTTTATATGCTGTAGGTGGAACCAAGTGAGCATATGGGTGGTAAAATATGGCTTTACCCTTTGGCTTGGTAGAGGAAACACTAGTGGGTTTATCTTGAGGAGGAGGTTCCTTGCTTTTTGGAGTCGCACTGGAAAGAGTACCAGAAGCCTTCACTGTCTTTGGAGGAGATATCAATTTATTCAGAACCCAGGCACGAACTGGAAATTTGCTGAAGTTGAAGCACTATTTTGTTGTGGTGAATATCACTGGCATCAATATTCAGAGAAGAGTTTCCAATAGAACTTACCTGCTGCATCAAGACAAAGCCGAACGAGTCTCCAAAGAACCTTTTGCCAGAGTCATATTTCTCAATGCATGCATTCTCCAAACTAAATCTCATTTGAACAATCAAAACATTTTTAATTGTTAGCATACTATCATCTACCCTTTTCCTTTGTCAGTCTAATTAAGACTATCACATAACTCCCCCTCTTCAAGAATATCACAGTTTTCTTGAAAGTCCATATCATTATGGGAAATAACACCAAGCTATGAAAACCCGAATTCCGATAGACCAATTCTTTTTTTCAAAATTCCAATCCATCGAAACTCAATTTGTGCTCTAGCATATGCAGAAAAGACAGAGACATAAAATATGTCAGAGCTCAGAAAATATCTCCGAGGGGAATGGATAAAATATAGTAAAATCAAAACATAGCCTTACTGTATTATTAATACTTCCTAACTAGTATCCATGTCTCTGCTACGAATCTAACCTGCGAGTATGTTATGAGGAGGGGGTCAGAACACAAGTTCTGGTGACTGGATTTAAACTATACACCTTGGATAATCCTATTTACACCGTTCAATCATATTATCTTGTTTATTAGGTTACTTGGGTTATCAGCATTCAAGGCTTACACACATGTCGTACCCATTTACTTCCCAGTGGATTAACCTAATATAGTATATATGTAGCTACCCCCAATATTGAGGTACACCGCATGGTACCCCACTCACACAGTCTCCATCGTAACACCATCGAAATATAGCAGTCCCTCGCCTTATGCCGTAGTGACGCACGGATGACAATATTACGTTCTGCACATTTCTGTCATTACTATGCTACGCAAACGTACGGACTGACACCTTTGTTTGAATCCGGATTCATACCGAAGTAGTGCCCACAAGCCTAAGATACACCCACCTGAGCCGACATGCATGTATCTAGACTGTCCACTATACGTATCTTTAATCGTTGCTCGATGCCTCAATCGCACGTCCTCTAATGTGCACTGAGTTCCATTGCTAGGCGATGTAGGAAACATGGAACTCGGTCGGGAGCTTTTCCATATCTGTACAGGCCTATCTTTAAAGAGCCACTGTATACAGATATACCTAGGGTCTGTTTTCATGGTGGCTATGACCCCACCCCGACCCCTCCCTCAATTAGTAAATACTAGAAGAACTAAGCGACTGCCCCTAATAACAAACAATCTAAACATCCATTTGGCGTATCCCCTCAAACCCTTACCCCGATAGTGAAGGGTGAATGGTATCTTGGGTTTAGCTCTAGTCTAGTCTTGGGTTTAATATGTTGTTAGACCCTATGTCTAAACATTCTTTTACTCGCTTGCTTTTCCTTACCAGGTCTCCTTTTTACTTGGTTATTCCTGTTCACATTGAATTCTTCGTCAGTTACCAAGTTCCTCTTGCTTATTAATTCAATTATAACTTAACTCATTTAAGTATATTAATAAGTCCACAACATGTCATTCTCCAGATTGTGGCCCAAGGTCTGTAATCCACTATCTCTTTTATATTCTTGTTTGATTTCATCATTACAATAACATGTTTTACATAATATGTAATTAAGCATATCTCAATTCACATGTTTCCCAATTAACATGTCACTTACCATTTATGATTAAATATAACTTATTTCATTTCTTATTTTTTCCTCATCCTTTCTCATTTAATCATAATTCCACTTTACGTTGTCAATAAAACTTATAGTTGTTTACTTATTAAATCAATTTTATTAACTAAGGCCCATTAATAAGTTTCTCTACCCATTTATTATAACCTATGTTATAATTTCCCCTTGTCCTTAGGACAAGTTTGAACATGTTATTCTTATCAGTGGTTTCATACCTCCAAGTTTACGGATTACTTAATTTATAATTAAGTATAATATATTCCCCCCTTTTCTTAACTGGTTTTTGTTTCCCCTTTACTAATTACTTAATTTACAATTAAGTGTCCCTTAACTCAATTCACTAGTTATTCCATTCCCTTACTAGTTTATTATAACCTAAGTTATAATATTCACTTGCCCTAGGACAAGTCTACCTATTATACAACATTTTCATTAATGTTATTTATTTATAATAGGTTATTATCATTCCTCTTTTAAACCGTTTACTGTTGTAAACCATTATTCTTCATTCACCATAATATATACGTTCCTTATTATATTAAGGAAAACACTTCATGCACCTTATCAGTTTGATAGAAGGAATCAATGATTTATTTTCATAACGTATTCCCATCTAAATCTGTGGTACCAACTAATTTCTTTACTTTTCTTTATTTCTTTATTTATTATGGCATACTTGCAACAATGTTCTCAAAAGTAGGTCATTTAGGGAAATACATCACTTTTCCTACTCATCACACTAACTCAGTTCATTACATCTCTTCCTTATTTTCTGAGTTAGACATTTAATTACCATCATTGCCATTTAGTCATATATATACATATATAAGCACTAGACCTCTCACATTAAGGCTACACTTGTGGACGCTGGATTTGCCGGGCGGGTCCGGGCAGACTTCTACTACAAGTCGACTTAACCTTGTGCCTTAGCACCATTTTTAGTTATGCACATAGACATCTCACATTAGATTTACCACTTGTGAATGCTGGATATGCCTGACGGGTCCGAGCAGACTTCTATCACAAGTGCAATCTAACCTCGTGTTTAAGGCGTTATAGTTCCAAATTACTATGCATTTTGGCATGTTTATATTTTAATAGTTATCCTCTTTTTCCATGTAAAATTTTGGCATATTACCCTCTTCATATGTCTATTGTAATCTAATTTACATCTCGTCAAGTTATGCCTATATTTTGGCGCATGTCCTTTTTAACATGTAATTAATTCTAATTTTTTACATGTAAGCATTTAATTGGGTAATTGTTCTGATCTAACAAGTTACAAGTCAATTACTCAATAATATGCCATAAGTAAATCATGCAGTTACAATCACTGAATTGGCTATTCATATCCTAACAAGTCTATTTTCTCCAATCATGTAAACATTTAATACTTTAGCCAATTCAATATAGGAATTTCCTGACGTATTCATACTAACATTTCAACTCGTTGCAACAGCAATTTATAGTTAATCTGGCAATTTCACAATTAATAAAAAGGGGAATGCTAAACGATTATGTACCATTATCTAAAATAATATGGCTTGAGTCCACTCATCTCGTAAGCTTTCCAAATCCTGGATCTGGTCCAGATCTAATCTTCCATGATTTTCCCCTAATTGAATTCAGAACCTAATAATCATGGATTTACTATTTTTACAAAAAGAGAAAGGAAAAAGAAAGAGAAGGAATAATTGAATAGATTGGATCTGGAACATTACCTTGCTTTTCACATAATCTTGAACGCCTAAAAAAACATCAATCTCTTCCCTCTAGATCTTAATTGAAGATTTTCTAATCTATAAATCTAAATTTCTGATTATATTTCAGGAGAGAGAGAGAGGAAGAGAGTAATGGAAGAGCTCCAGCGTAGCCGCCAAATTATGGGTTTTAGGGTTAGGTCTTATTTATAGGTGTAGCGGAGGAACCAGGACCCTCGGATTTAATTTAAAACATCATAATCATCCATGTCAGAAAAGAACTTTCCAGATCTGCGGGTAGGTCGACCCCTAGGTTGACACACCTATTGGTGGGTTTACCCCTAGGTCGACTCCCTTGTTGGTGGGTCGACGCGCAATGGTCTAATTTCCCTCCAACTTTTCCCACTCGTGAATTTTGATTTTTGAACTTATTTTCGAATTATATAGATATATTTATTTAATATATACACACACACACATATAAGCTCCTTATATGTATACAAACTTCTAATGCTCATAACTTCTTTATTGTCCATTTTACATAAACCAGGTGTCTATCTTGAGCAGAATTTCGAGACGGACGCAATGGCATAGTCCATTTTACTTAATTATGAATATTTAATTAAGTTATCCTTATTTTATTATCTTGAGTTAAAAATGCGGGGTGTTACACATGCACATCATACTTGATAGAAAATTTAAATTCAGAATTCGCATCTACCGAAATCCTAACTTCTCCAACCTTATCCTTGTCTTGCATATCCTTCATGGATACATCGACAGCCACAGCACCAATGTGGTCATTCACCACTGTTTGACTTCCAGGATCAATACAGTCTGTCTTCTTATTAGTCATACTACCAAAGGATTTATTTGGCCAAAGTTTCCTATTCTTGTTAATCACTTTACTCCACACGTTATTCTTTTCCTTAAGGGAACTGCATCCTTAAAACATCCATGTTAACATTAGGTTTCTTAGGAGTTGATGCGCTGATAGTTTTCACTGCAAAAACCATATCTCTCGTATCACTGCTTACTACACCTGTCTTCAAGTTCTACCAAATCTGTTACAAGTGTCTAACAAATGACAAAAATACCTTATAGTGGGAATATAATAATAATTTCCAGAGGTATTGAACTTTGACAAAGTTCTCATTTCCAATAAGAAGCTGAACACTAACTTAACAGGAAGCTCATTTTAAGGGAAACTTCAGTCATGCATTTCCTAAACTTTAATCGATCTAACCTTTCAGCGGGCACAACCGTACAGAGAAAACTCCCAACCTTAGAAGCTAACCATGAAATACCTAGCAACAACCAAGCATACGTTGGTATATCCAATAGTTTGATCCATACAGGAACTTTTTTAATCTTTCTATAGTCATTTCCAACACTAGCATCCCATTTTTTGATAACAAAAAGCTTGTTTCTTTTTATAACAAGTTCAAGTGCACTATTTTAAACCTATCCTATTCAAACAATAAAAAAAAAGAACAACAGCATACCGTTCGATTTCACTTTGACAGATCCTTTGGGACTCTGGACCTTCTTCAGATGATTTAACACAATGGCGTATGACAGAGGTTGGTCTAGGAAGAATCCCACTATAGAATCATGCCAAATTCCTTCACCAGCAGTGAATGATAATGTCTTCGGCAGGAAGCAACATGTGCCCTTAGTATGATAATTTCATCGGCGGAGGGGAGAAGGTACCCCCGATTCTGGATTTGGCAAATAACAGAGAGGACCATTTATTATTGGTAAAACGGGGTACATCAGAGGTGGAATTAAGAGGAAGTGATTGATCTATTGAAGGGAGGATAGGTAGTGGTGGTGGAATCAAGGCTGGGGAGGAGAGAGAATGAGTGGCGAAGAGGGCAGTAATTTGAAGTGTTTCAATTGCCAAGAAATGAGTCACAAATTTTTTGAATGTTCGAAGCTCAGAAAGAGAACTATGACGACTAAAGATAGAGAAATTTGCAACGAAGAGAAAGAGTTTGATTCTTCGAATCCACCACAGTTCAACGAATAACAAGAAGAAATTGTAATTGGTAACAAAGGGTTTAAGTTGATGATGAGGTGGGCTTGTCTAACTCAGAGACAGTCAACGAATTCGAATGGTTACGAAGTAATATTTTCCAATCAACATTTACTATAATAGGAAAAATTTTGTCGGTCCATTATTGATGCGGAAAGTTGTGACAACATTATTTCAGAGGAAGCTATACATAAGCTTGGAATTAAGAAAGAAAAACATCCTTGACCGTACAAGTTAGCACAGTTGAAGAAAGGATGAGAGGTAATGGTTTCTAAACGAGCATTTATTCTTTTTCTATTGGGCTTAAGTATAAAGATGAAATTTGGAGTGACGTTGTGAATATGAGTGTATGTCATCTCTTGTTGGGGAGGCTATGGAAATATGATAGGGTTGTATAACACCATGAGCTCACAAACAACTATAGACTCATGTTTTAAGGCACTAAAATCACTTTAGTTCCAAAGAGGCGTGACCGGCATGGAGCAAAACCTGACAAGAAGACTGTAACACCCCATCCCAAGACCCACCCTAATAAAGAGAATTACTAGATAATACTCTCTTTTAAAGCGGAGAATAAGATTGGTTAGAGGCAACCACTTGTGGGTTTGTGATATACACATAAATGCGTATATTTAATCCGCTTATTTATCTTATTTTCTCTTTAAAATAATTGATATTGTGTATTTGTAGTTATGTTTTCATATCATTTAATATGAATGGATTGATGCACTTAATTGTTGAAAATCTTGAAGAATTGGTGCAAGAAGATTGTTGATTTTTAGAGCCGGATTAAAGCATGAAGACCTGAAGAAATGTTTTTACTCAATCACCTTCTGCCGCATATTTTAAAGTCAAGGTTCAATGCCTTTTCATAAAGATTTCTTGTCTCAGATGTTATAGAGTTCTTATTCATGCTCAAATTGATTTAAGTTAATGTCGTTTGATGCCCGCAAGCTATTTTTCCATGACATTTGCATGTCCATTCACAAGCGTTCACATTGATTTATTTGTTATTTGGGCAAAGACTTTTGTCCTACATTTTGTAATTGGCCACTTAGTCTTGGTCATGGCAGCTATAAATACATTGTATTTCTTTCATTTAGAATTGTCTTAAGTTTATTCTGTAAAATCATCTCTTAGAATAAAACTATTCTTCTCCTTTTCTCTTTATTTTTTGTTTTATTTTATTTATGTTTGTTCTTTTCTTCTTCGCTTTTTCTCATTTAGCTATGTCTAGCTAATCCCCCTTACTTAGGGGGTGATGATGCTCATAGACTAGATTCAATATGAATTACATAGCTAAATAGATTAGGACATTATGCATATAGATCTGGATCTGAATCAAGAGTTAGATCCGAACCTTCATATTTTGTGTTGTTTAAGAGCTATGCTCCTTCATAGAGTATATTCGAGTTCGATCTAAAGCTTTACAGATTTAGATCTGTTTTTTAGGGTTTTAGAAATAAAGTACTGAATCTGTCCTGATGGCCTATGGTCGTTTAAGAGATTAGCTCCTGTATAGGCTATGCTTGTCATTATTCACATGTTTGTTTCTAAAAACCTAATTATTGTTGATTCATATTTGTGACATAAACATGAGTTAGATCTATATTTCTTTGTTCGGCTATTGATGATTATTAATCCAGTTTATGTCATTACTCCCTAATTGCTTTCATTTATTATATAAAACTCTCTTTTTATTTATTTTCCGTCATTTTCAAATAATCAAAATTCGGAATAATCTGATTGGATTTATTAATTAAAATAATTTTGGTTCTAGAGTTTGACACCCTTTACAACAACCCTTGTTGTTTAGGAAAGCCAATTGAATTTAATAATTAATTACAAGTGTTAATTTGTTCGCAAACAAATTGTGACGCCATTGCCAGGGATCAAAATAATATATATTAGTGAATCCTTCGGGTTATATTTTTTTTATTTTTCCATAAAAAAACACAAAATTTTTTATTCCTTTTGTTTTCTTTCGTATATAGAAGAAAATTCTTGATTGGTTTGATTTGGTATTATTCAATGATACCGTAATCTTCCAAACAAGAAAAAAAATACCTGCCAAATTTTCCATTTCTTTCCAGTTTCTCATATTTCTTCTTTTATATATAAATAAAACATTCAAATTTTGCTTCCATTTCTTTCCACTTTCAACCCCCCTCCAAATTTCTTTCTTTATATTCCTTTCTTGTTTTCAATTTATTTCAAAAAAAAAATCCTTTGCATGTTTGTCATTTTTTATGTCTTTTCTTCTTTTGTGTTTACTGCGATCTCATCTTCGACCCTTCTACCATACCAATCCCTTCAATCATTCCCAAATTTTCTTTTATTTACTTTTTTTAGATCATTTTATTTTCTTCTACAATTATTTCCTATTTTTTTTCAAATTTCAAAAAAAAACAAAAATATACAAATTTCTTTCTGTTGTCTGAAATTTCTCTTCTGCCGCAGATTCAACAGAGCTGCACCATCCATTAATCATCAAAGCCACACAATTCCTCTATGCATAACACCTTCTTCCGATATTTCACACCACTCAAATATCATTTGCCATCTCCCATCATCAACTAATTCTCTGTTCATCAGAGCAACAACCAAACCACTCTAGATGACCAAACCACAAACAACCTTACGCCTCAATCTTTCCTCTGTCTCCGCAATTCACCATCACTGCGTCCCATCAATCATAAACCCGCACCAAATCCACTTCAAAGTCACGCAAACCAAAAACAATATCCTCCCTTTACCCCTTGCCCTATCAACGCTGCACCAGTCACACACAGTCAATTTCAAACCCTGAACCAAATTCAAAAACTTGGTACTGCAAATCCAACGTTTGAAACTGCCACACTTCAACTCGCCCATAATCTTCTTCTGACCCTTGAACAAATACGCAACCCAATTCACAGACCCCAATAGCTTACACTGAAATCCCTACTATAGAAATCACAAATTCGAATCGCCTCTACCCAAACCATTATTGCCTCAGTCAGTTCGAATAACACCCATAACCCGCAAACTCCAAAAACCGCTTTGAACACCAGATCTCGAACCAATTCAAACCCCAACACCATGAAAACCACACCGCGAGCAGCATCTTCGAAAGTCAAAAACCAAACTACGAAACCCTCAACTCATAATCGCGATTAACCGATCGTAAACTCTAGTAAAATCTGCTTCCAACCTGAACCATAACGGAAGCCCTAAATCTTATAACCCGATTCACCAAAAATGAAACTCAAAACAGAGTCTGCATTTAATGTTTGTTGAGTTTGAAATCTTTTGCTGAGTTCCAACTTTGTTTACTGAGAAAGAGATTAAAATATAAGGGGCGTGATTTGGTCTAATGGAAAGGTGGGCTTAAAGTTTTTAACTGATTGACACTTAAGGTTTAGCATGTTTGTTTTTATTTGACTTGCTATTTTTCATTTTCTTTTAGTGGCCGGTGTGAATTTGCGTCCAGAGTTGTTTGTTGAGGCTAGTTTATATTTTATTTTTTGGAATCTTTGTTTTTATTTCTTGTTGAGCTTAGTACTTTTAATTTTTCGTTTTTAGCTTAGGTTTTTTTTAGAAGTTCTTTTTAGTTTAGGTTTTTTTTCAAACTCCTATTTAGTTTCTAAAAAAACAGATCGAAGTAAAAGAATTCAAACAATAAACAAGGAATCAAAATCGAGAAAAGCAAAAAAATTTGCAGAATTTGAATTGTTGGAGCGGTTGCACACTTAGTGGGGGTGTGAATGCGCTTGCGCTACTCGGTTGCACTAGACGGACTGTCGATCTAAGTGAGAATTTTATAAACTCTATAGGGTCTGCTGCTACTTGAAAAATATATAAAAATTTCTTTTAAATATTTCGTGCAGGTACCGTGGCTTGCTTGCAAAAAAATTATTTCTGTAGTTTATTATTCTGTGACTGTTCTATGATTGATTTTTTTGTCTATTGATGTGTGGTTGGAAATTTTAAAACAAACATGGGATTAATTGAAAAGTTTGTTTTTGAAATAAATTATGTTTGAAATCGAATCTAGGATTCCCCAAAGCTCATAAAACAAAATATTCATTAAATTGGCAATTGGGATTGATACTCTCCTAGGTGTCTAAGGAACGACTGAGTCTAGAAATCAAACAGGTTCTTAAACCTTCAGTCGTGCTTCCATAGTGATTCGTGGCACATTGATAACCCCTGTTTGAACCTGGACTAGACTTGTACTCATATATTCCAAAGTTGTTAATTTTAACATATTTTTTAAGAGCTTTTTTAAAGCCAAAAATTTAGCAACTAGTTTTTCAACGAAAAATTCTCTTCTTCTTGTACATGCGCGCTTGCCCTATGTACAACCAATATTGTAATTCTTTTCAAAATTTAAATGATTTTGGTTACAATTCAAATCAAAATGAAATTCAAATGATTTTGATTATAACCCTTATCAATTCAATTTTTAACTCCAAAATGAATTTCATATTCAAAATGGCAGTGTGAATCACTTTACAAATAATTTTGGCAATGAGAATAATTTCATTGATGGTGCGATTAGCGATTCATGTTCTCAACAAATTCAGATTGAAACTTCTCAAGTTAATGATTATAAGTTTGATTTTGTTGAGCAAATGAATGAAATTTTTTATAATCACATGGATTTGGTGTTTAAAACATATATGAAATACCATGACCAACAAAATCAAGGTTCAACGTGTGGCGAATTGAACGGTAATCCACCTTTGCCCACAATTGATGATTTTCAACTAACAACTTTTGAAATTGATGAAAATCATAATGAAGTTGCTGAAATCTCTGTATTTGATTTGAATTCAAATTCTCTTGAAAACGAAGACGTAGATCTTCAATTTGATCTTCCTCTCTCATATTTTGAAATTTTTGAAGATTTAGCAACTTTAGATTGTCAACCTGAAACAAATGATGAAGTTGGTTACAACCGTTTAATTGAGGACCACTTTGATCAGCGAAAACTTCTTAAACTGATTGACGATAATGTTGTTGGGTCTGAAAATGAAAATGAAACATTTGAAAACTTTGAAATCCTTGAGGATGAAAACAACGAAACTGCTGAATGTGATCTTAAACACAATGACAAATTTTCTAAAACTGTTGAAACTACTTGTGACTTGATCATTTCGACTAAACTTCACAGTGATTACTTGTTTTTCAACGATAAATTTCCGCAGCATACGAACTCTTTTTGAAATAACGCAGTTTTTGAGAAAATACAATTTTGAAATTTACTGAAAATTTATTTGTTTGGTTTTAACTTTGGGTTTACGAATGAACATTTAGTTAACAAAATTTCAAATATCAAAGCAAAATTGAATAATATTTCTCAAAACAAGTGTGGGGGTGAGAATGATGCACCCGTCTTTCAATTTGCACATCATTTGGACAAATCGAACTTTGTTTTTGAAAGTATCACTGAACCCTAGCTCAATGACCTCTCTTAGTTGCTACAAAAATTCAACTCGATTTTAGGATCAATTGTAAGATCAAAATTTTAACATTAGCAACTCAAACTTAAAAAAAACAAAATTTGTTTTTCCAAATCTGAAACGTAATATAATTCCTGTATGATTTAGTTTCATGTGCTTAAGTTGTGTCTCATAATCGTAATGAGGATGATCCATTGGCCCATTGTCGCCCGGTTCATCTATTCGATGACTGTGTTTTTTCTGCACGCGTATCCGATAAGTTGCGCTTACCCTCTTATTTTATTTCTCTTTTACTAAGATATGTCTGATTAACGACTGTGAGGACACAATCACACTCAAGTATGGGGGATTTACATTACATCAACAGTCAAATTTAATGAACTAGGTCATTCATTGAACAAGGACTAACTTAAAATTCATAAATAACAACTTGGTTCTTTATTGATAAGTTGAATTGTTGGGTGATGGGAATAAACATTAATTATTCATTGATTCGTAATGTGTCTTTTTAATATGTTAGCTTGAGACTGTGTAGATATCAGTCGTGTTCTGGAGTAAGCGTGTCAACCCGTATTATACATGTCAGAATGTGCAAGTAAAAAAATCATTAAAATAATCTAATAAAAATGATTTTGCACCTACATTTGTTGGATTTATGAGTTCATTTTCATGCATAACATTTTTTCCACTCAAAATTTTAAACTTGTAAGTTCTAAATTCCACTTGGCCCACTTAAGAAGAAATGACTCATTGTAGCGTTCTTCTTCGATACCCCACATTATTCAAACCCAAGTTTTAGTTGATTTACATCCATGATTCGACAAGTCTTTCTTATATTGATATACTGAAGAACCTTTTTACGGATTTATTGTTAAAGTTAAAAAACATCACTTTTTATACCAATATTACACTACCCACTCCATACTTGTTTTAAGGTAGGATAACTATATACCACGTCTTATTTTATATGGGTTATCTACCTTACGAAACTTCGCTTATTTTCCCTTTTGGCTTTTTATATAACATCAACCCAGACTCGTGTGTTGAATTAGGGTTATAAAAGTAGAGTAGTTAGGGCACAAAATTTTCCTTTTATGAAGTGTTGGTTATGATTCGCTTAGTAGAGGAGAAATCAAATGAAACATATACGGTATCGTTCCATTCCATCTCCGCTCATCGTTCATCGTGCATTTTCAAAAAAAGGAAAAAAAAGAGAAAAAATGCAATAAAGAGAAAATATCTAAGAATAAAGTAGTCATTCTTGACTATAAAGCATTCATTTCCATTCCAACCACATCCATCATACCGTACTAAGAAGCAAGGATTGTAGTAGAGGAAATGAAAGGAAACAAAACTTCCATATGTGCCTTAGTATTACTTATCTTTTGTAGCTTGAAGTTCAAATAATACACCTGCCCTCTTACTTATAGTATTTTTAGAACTTACAAAATTCTCCTTCATCTATGCATAACTCACATCCAATACATTACAGTTACACCGGTGAAAAATTATTCAAAAAAAAAAAAGAATGAATAAATGATTGGGTACACATTGTTGATGTGTAGAACTTTGGTTGACACCACGCTCTTAACCTTTAAGGCAATTACAGTGTTATCAGGGAATTACGATTCAGCTTGAAATTTTTTATTCGTTTTTGCTCCAATAATGGTATGGACAAAGGACTAAATTGTTATTATTGAAATTCAAATCATATACCCGAGGATCAAATTACAGAAAAATGGTGACCTTCAAAACCCTAATGGAGAATTCCAAAAACGTTATCAATAATCTCACTTCCTCTATCTCAAATCACGTTTCTTCTTCACTAGACGACAGACCAGATAAAAACAAAGGTGTACTTCCATCGTACAAGGAGATCTTGTTGCGGCCAGGTGTAAAGCGTAACGTTCCTCGAAATAATATATTTAAATCTCGCAATACTCCTCAGCCGCCGCCTCGTAATTCGATCAATTACCTCGAAAAATTAAAAAAACATCAAATCTGATAATGGTTGCTTCAGATGCGGCTCTCCAGATCACTGGGCTAGGAGCTGTCGAAATCCTATGGTTTGTTTTCGCTGTAACAAAATTGGGCATAAGGGCTTCAACTGCAAATTTCATCTCAAAAATCCAAAAAAATGGAGAACCCTAAATTGCTCCCCCCTCTTTCAGCGGCGTTTTACCCTGACGATTTTAAAAAGGCTAGATCGATGGTTGTTCTCTCCATCGCTCGCGGTGCTTTCTCGATCAATGAAATGGAGACTTTATTGGGAACTCATTTTGGCAAGCGAGCGCCGGGATGGGTGTTGACGGTGCGTAGATTCGGCGATGATTTCATAGTGAAATTCCCTTCCTCTTTGTTGACTGGAACATTTTACTACTCGCTCTTCGACTCAAAGGGAGTAATTAATCTGAAGCGTTGGAGCCCACAAATTGGGAGTATGGCTAAAAAGAGGATTGAAGTCTGGGTTTCACTCAAAAATATTCCATTAGTGTGTAGAAGTGTTGATTCCCTCAAGTCGGCGCTGGAGGAGGTAGGAGAAGTGATTAGACTCCAACATGGAGTGTGGAATGTAACTGATTTTTCCTCTCTGAAGGCGATGATGTGGATTGATGAGGATTTGGAGCTTCCACCATCGATTGTGGTTCCTGTCGAGGGTTTTTTCCACAATGTTTCCATTACGAAAGTTGACGGCGATTCCTCTGAGGAAGTGGATAGACAAGAACTTCGTAAAATGGTGTTTGTTAGAGGGGAGAATGGCAAGATGAAAGTGCTAAAGGCTAGAAGTGTTAGTGCCCCCATGGCTTATGTTGGGTTGGGTAGCAATTCTTTTGCACCAATTTCAGTCGAAGGAGAAGGTGATGCGGTGGATCATAATGTTGCAAAGGATAATGTGGAAGCTCATGAAGTTGATGCTGTTGATGATGGTAATGAAGATGCTGGTAGGGAGGAGAATGGATATGATGGCTTGGGGAATATGTTTGGGGACGATAATGATGAGGACTATGATCTTGGGGGGATGATAATGATTATGATCTTGGAGAAGGGAGCAATGCTTTGGCCATTTCAGATTCTAAAGAACGCTCTTGTGCAAAAAGTAGAAGGAAAGGCAAGAAGCCAGTGGACTCTGATGTGGTTATCCTAAGGAGAAGTGCTCGTGGTCTTCCTCATCCTTTGGAAGGTAGCATTTTTATCCCTGCTATCCTTAATTCTTTGTCTCCTGACCAAATGCATGCTGTTGCTAGTAGCTCTAGTTTTTTGTTAAATGATTCTGTTGCTAGTGATATTAAAAGTAAAGAGTTAGTTAGGGCTGACACACCCCAATGATGGTCTTAACTTGGAATGTTAGAGGTTTGGGTAATTATGGCAAACGACTTAGAGTCAAAAACTATCTTAAATCTGTTATGCCCCACATTTTATTGCTTCAAGAGACTAAACTTGACAATCCTGATTTTCGTACTTTTAAAACTCTGGGTTGGGGGGTTATTGATGAATGGAGATTTATTCCGGCCACTGGTAGCGCTGGAGGCTTGTTCACTGGTTGGGATAGTAATTTATGGCGATTTAAACAAGAGATTTGTCAAACTTATTGTCTGCATGTTGCTTTGGAATGTGTTGCGACTAAGAAGCTTTACTTTTTTTCAAACGTCTATGGTCCAAATTCTAGAAGTGAGAGAAAAATTTTCTGGAGAGAAGTGTTGGAATTTCATAGTTTGATGTATGGTCCTTGGGTTATTGGAGGGGACTGTAATGTAACGAGATTTAGTTATGAAAGAAGTAACTCAGGTGCTAATCATTATGGTGACATGGCTAACTTTAGTGAGTTTATAGGGGAGTGTGAGTTGATTGACCTTCCCCTTGCCAATAGAAAGTTCACTTGGTTTGACGGCAGATCTCCTCCGACGCTTGTGAAACTTGATCGTTTTTTCATTAACGCCCATTTTGAGGATCTTCATCCTTTAACTTCTCAAAAAGGTTTATCTTCGATTATTTCTGACCATTGCCCTGTTGTGTTGGATTTGGGAGACGACATTAGGAAAAAATCTTTTTTTACGTTTGAAAAAATGTGGTGCTTGGAAGATAACTTTGATGATTTACTATATAATAAATGGTCTGAAATGGGGGTGAATGGCGATGCAGCGAGAGTTCTATGTACTAAACTCAAGTTTTTGAGGAAATTTCTTATAAAATGGAATATAGAGGAGTTTGGTCATATCAGAATAAAAAACGAGAGGATTGAAAAATTGATTCTTGAACTTAATATACTGGACGAAGAGAGAGGACTCGATACTGTTGAAAGAGATTTGCTTCATCAACGAGAGAGAGAACTCAACAAAGTCCTGGATCAAGAAGAAATTTTTTGGAGACATCGTTCCAGATCTCAGTGGATGAAGGAAGGGGATAGAAATACTGCGTATTTTCATAGAGTTGCTAATGGTAGACGTCGCACCAATTTGATACACAATATTTGGAAAGATGGTGTGGAGATTTGTGAACAACAACTTTTGAGTGATACTGTCACTGAATATTATAAAAGTATCTTTGGTGCTCGCATTGAGAACCGCATTTCTATTGATTGGTGCAAATTGTATCCTGATGTTGTTGATCTCTCGGACATTGCATGTGATTTCTCAGAAGAGGAAATACTTAATGCTTTGAAGGAGATGCCTGGCGACAAAGCACCTAGGCCTGATGGTTTTCCTACCTTTTTCTTCAAACGCTATTGGGGCATGTTGAAAGATGATGTATTGCGTTTGTTTGAAGAGTTTCACAAAGGCTCTTTAAGGTTAGATTTGATTAGTTATGCTAATGTGGTTTTAATCCCCAAAAAGGAAGGTAATGTTTCTGCCGCTGACTTTAGACCGATTAGCCTTCTTAACACTAGTTTCAGACTAATCACGAAGGTGTTGGCCAATAGGCTGAAAACTAAGTTGGATACGTTGATTGATAAGTCCCAAACTGCTTTTATCAAAGGAAGAAACATTCTTGATGGTGCTGCGTTGGTTGGTGAAGTGATTTCTCACTGTGATAGATTTGATGTCCCTTGTGCTATTCTCAAGTTGGATTTCACCAAAGCTTTTGACACAGTTGACTGGCGATTTATGATTGAAGTACTGAAGGCGAGAGGCTTCCCCACCAAGTGGATTGAATGGATTTCTATGATTCTTTCATCAAGTAGATCTAACATTTGTGTCAATGGAGTTGCTGGCTCTACTATCCTCTCCAGGCGTGGTCTGAGACAGGGCGACCCACTCTCCCCTCTTCTTTTTGATTTGGCGACAGATGTCTTTTCAAAAATTCTGGAGCTGGGCTGTGCAAATGGGATTCTTAGCGGCTTTGGTAGTGATCATGTGGTTGGGGGCATCAATTCTCTGCAATACGCTGATGACACTATCATTTTTAGTAAACCAGACTGTAAATACCTTGCTGCACATAAATTTATTCTCTATGCTTTTGAAAGCTTATCTGGCTTAAAAATTAACTTTCATAAGAGCAGTGTTTACACGTTGGGTTGTAGTGATGATTTACGTAGGTCATGTGCCAAGATGTTTAATTGCAAGGCTGATGTTTTTCCTTTGAACTATCTGGGTATGTGCATCCGCCCCAAGAAATTAATGAAGAAAGACTGGCAGCACTTGATAGAGAAGGTGGGCACTAAGCAGGTGAGGTGGAAAGGCAACTTGTTATCAAGAGCTAGTCGTCTCGTGCTTGTCAATTCTGCTCTGTCGTCAATTCCGTTGTACTGGATGTCCTTCTACCAACTTCTTGGTTGGGTGCTGGAGAAGATTGATGCAATTCATCGCATTTTTTTCTGGACTGGTACTAAAGAGACGAAGAAACTTTGTTGTTTGATTCCTTGGGATCAAGTTTGCAAGTCTAAAGTGCAAGGGGGACTCGATGTCATTAACTTGAAGACAATGAATCGTGCTTTACTCTGTAAGTGGATGTGGTTAATGATCTCTGACAAGCACGCTTTATGGAAAGAATGGATTATCAATACATGTTATAATAGCAATTTTAGCTGGAATACTGATTTCTCATTGTGCTCCATGTTTTGGCGCAATGTTATGGCTCATGCACAATGGATGAAGCTGGGTACTAAGATTGTGGTGAAGAATAGACGTAACACATCATTTTGGTTAGACAGCTGGCTAACTAATATCCCTTTCTGTGTGAAGTTTCCTGAGCTTTTTTGTATTGCACGCAACAAAAATTTCACTGTTAGAGAGATGTACGATAATGAAGCATCGGGCTGCAAATGGAGATTGTCTTTTTCGAGGCTGGTGGCTGGTAATGCATTGACTCAGTTATGCAGCTTGTTTGTTTTGCTTGAAGGGGTGACTTTAACTAATGAGAGGGATGAGTTTATTTGGATGTTGGAAGGAGAAAGAAAGCTGTTTAGCGTTCGAAGCATTTACAAGTTGTTCAACTTTGCTGGGATTAGGAGGCTGGGGTTTGAACATATGTGGCGGTTCAAAGTCCCTGACAAAGTTAAAATTCACATGTGGATTGTGATACATGGTAGATTGAACACGGTTAGCAGAATTCGTCAGAGAGGCGTGTACGTTATGGGTGGCTGTGTATTTTGTGGTTGCGACGACGAGGACTATCATCATCTCTTTTTGGCTTGTGACTTTTCTTTTTACATTTGGACGAAATGTTTGGTTGCGCTTAGCCTTGATTTGCACTGGAGCGACTTCATTGCTGACCAATTTGATTTTTGGCACAACATTTACCCAACCTTGCATGCTTCTCATGATAGTTTTCTTTTTGCTTTGTTGAACATTGCTTACATTTGGTTGCTTTGGCATGAACGCAATTCCAGAAAATTTAACCACAAACTGAAAGCCCCTAACAGTATCATTTACTCTATTCTCAATTTTGTCTATGACTGGGTAGGCGTGGGGCGCAAGGAGCAGATTGAAAGCATTGCTGACCGTGTGCGCAAGCGGATGCGGTGCATTTTTGGTCCACGCACTTGATGGGGATTTTCACTGGCTTTGTCTTTTGCTGCTATGTATTTTGTTGTGTAATGTAAATTATGTTGCTTAGTTTATTTTTGTCAGGCTGTATTTTGTCACTGGGTTGTAGCGATGGCCTATTCTTTTGGCTGTATATATGTTGTACATACACGTACTTCTACTTTATGCTACTTTATGGATGCTAATATATATTAGGCGTGAATCATGCTGATTCACTATCTTTTCCTTCAAAAAAAAAAGTAATTACTTGGAATTTGAAAGACCTTAAATATATTATTTGATTAATCCGCGTACATAATATGCTTTGGATTTTTTGGGTAGTATCCGCTGAAAACCCTCACGAGACAACACTCGTCCTATTAGGGACACCTAGGGGTTTAACGGCTTGTTGGATACGCTAAATGCATTCGTGTTTCCTACGAAAGTGCGACATATCTTAGTTTAATTTATTCGAGGACAAATAAAAAGATAAGTGTGGGGGCATTTTGATATACACGTAGATGTTTATATTTTATCCGCTTATTTATCTTACTTTCTCTTTAAAATAATTGATACTGCGTATTTATAGTTGTGTTTTTAGATTATTTAATATGAATGGATTGATGCACTTAATTGTTGAAAAGCTTGAAGAATTAGTGCAAGAAGAGTGTTGATTTTTAGAGCTAGATTAAAGCATGAAGACCTGAAGAAATGTTGATGTTCAACCACCTTCTGCCGCATATTTTAAAGTCAAAATTCAATGCCTTTTCATAAAGATTGCTTGTCTCAGATGTTATAGAGTTCTTTTTCATGCTCAAAACGATTGAAGTTGATGTCATTTGATGCCCGCAAGATATTTTTCCATGACATTTGAATGTCCATTCACATGCGTTCACATTGGTTTATCTGTTATTTGGGAAAAGATTTTTGTCCCACATTTTGTAATTGGCCACTTAGTCTTGGTCATGGCAGCTATAAATAAACTATATCTCTTCCATTTAGAATTGTCTTAGGTTTTATTCTGTAAACTTTTCTCTTGGAATAAAACTATTCTTCTCCTTTTCTCTTTAGTTTTTGTTTTATTTTATTTATGTTTGTTCCTTTCTTCTACGCTTTTTCTCATTTTTCTATGTCTAGCTAATCCCCTTTACTTAGAGGGTGATGACGCTTATAGACTAGACTCAATATGAATCACATAGCCAAATAGATTAGGACTTTATGCATATAGATCTGGATCTGAATCAAGAGTTAGATTTGAACCTTCATATTTTGTGTCGTTTAAGAGTTATGCTCCTTTATAGAGTATATTCGAGTTCGATCTAAAGCTTTTCAGATTTAGATCTATTTTTATGGTTATAGAAATAAAGTAATGAATCTTTCCTAATATCCTATTGTTGTTTAAGAGCTTAGCTCATGCATAGGCTATGCTTGTCGTTATTCACATGTTTGTTTCTAAAAACCTAATTATTGTTGATTCATATTCGTGACAGAAACATGAGTTAAATCTATATTTATTTTTTTCGCTATTGATGATTATTAATCCAATTTATGTCATTACTCCCTAATTGCTTTCGTTTGCTATAAAAAACTCTCTTTTTATTTATTTTCAGTCATTTTCAAACAATCAACTTTTGGAATAATCTGATTGGATTTACTAATTGAAATAATTTTGGTCCTAGAGTTCGACATCCTTTACAAAAACCCTTGTTTTTTAGGAAAGCCGAACGAAAGTCTTAAGTATGTCGAATAAGTGCTCGCTGTTTTTTTAGAAGCTCGACATACTTAATACTTACGTAATACAATTCCACTGGGGCTACAAGATTAGCTCAGAACAAAGTACATATAAATACACCATTACAAATCACATAACAGTTACATAATATTACATTAACAGAGTACAACAAATACATGTGCTACAAATGTATAGATGCATCACTTTCTCTTATAAATCATGATAAAAAGAAATAAATAAAACTCTATTGCTTGAACTCGATTGGAAGCTGCTATACAAAAGTATCCTAAAGAAATACTGCTAACCCCAAGCACATCGACCACTCTCGAAACATCTCGGTCTGACCCGAGGGATACGCACATGGGTTAGTCTATTTTACAAATCAGTATAAGAAATTAATAAGCACGAGATGTATAACTCTTTACCCTAAGAATTGTGAATACAATGACATAAAGGCGATAGTTGGATTTAGATCACATATCATGACATAAGGGTAAATGTACGAGTCTCATGGACAAGTATTTGGCTAAGTACATCACCGTGCTCAAGCCGCAATGAAAACATACACCAAAATCATCAGAATCATCGTACACATCTCAAGCGAGTTAAATTATCAATAAAGGGAGTACCCCACTCGAAAACGTCTAAATCTCAAAACATGATGGATTAGAAACCCAAATGCACTTTGCAAATGTACGATCATTCTGATCGATGCGATCATCCCGATCGAGTTAAAATCATCATACCCAAGTCATAAAAGAAATCATAAGAAATGTACACGTTCCATAATAATAAAGCCCATCCCAAGCTATAATGTTGCTCATCCCGAGCAATGACCAAGTATTATCAAATGAAAATCATCAACATCAAATCATAACATGAAATCATCATAAATAATGTGCACATGCTACCGGATTATAGCCCATTCCGAGCTATAATTTTGCTCATCCCGAGCAACAGCCAAGTACTTATACGTATATCGGAAAGCTAGTTTAAAATGTGCAATATGTGCTCAAAATTCGTCAGAACTCAATCGCTAAATTCATAAAACCCAAACTTTGTATTAGTGATAATTTAGGCTTCTCCAATAATAAAGTAAGCCAAATTATAACACAAAAAGAATGGCTTAAAACTAGATCTAGAGAAACATGAAAACACTTAAGGAAAGACACCAAAATTTACGCCAAGGCATAGAAATACACCAAAACCAAACCAGATTGCCACACTCAGGATAATTTTGAATGACAAAACAACCTCTAATTGGTCTAATATTTTATGTGCGCAAACTAGAAAGACCTAACTTTCATATGAAAACGGATTCACTAAGTTTTGACATTATATGAAAAAGTTATAAGGCTCTAAACTTGGACTCTGAACTGAATTTCAGCCTGAACAGAAATCACTTCGAAGTCCAACTTTAGGACCAGATTTGAACGTTCATATGATCTCAAATCGGCCTAAAATTTAACAAGTAGAAAAAGTTTAATGATTTATAGAAAAAATGAATTGTCAAGAACAGATCAATGGTCATGAAGTTATAACAGTCCAAATTTACACTTTGGCTATGATTTCAGGAATTAGGACTAGACGAACAACCGTCACTTCCTGGTCCAACTTTGGGACCTATTTCGAATAGCCAAACGATATTCGATATGCCCAAAATAATTCTGGTTTATAGACAAGATCCCAAACTTCGAAGATAAAAAGAATCACTTAAGGTTGATCAATAATGAATGATATACAACATAATGAAGTTGGACCTAGGTGCTATTTTGTTTTAGATCGATATCCCAGCGAAACCCCAAGTTTGGTGATCCGTTTACCCACCTAAAACAACTTAAAATGACAAAAACGTTTGTAGATATGCTCACATGATAATGGAAAACATCGTGAAAAAGGAATAAAGAAAAAATACAAAAGAATTTGAATGTTATTAAGGCTAAAAATGGAGGTATTGTTGTGTTTTAGCACAGCGGCAACAATAGATCAACAACATGATGTATTACGTATTTTCACATCAACACACCATAATCTTATATTAACAAGATAAAAATAAGGTAAACTAGAGTGTATGAGTCAATCGACTCACCTTTATTGGTATTAAGCATGATTTCAGCTGGTCGAAGGAAGATTGGAGTACCGTGAGCTTGAAAAACTCAAGGAAATCAACATGCATCACCCATGGAGAACACGGTAACTTATTTCTTCTAATTTCTTCACTTGCAATTGGATAGTTGGTCAAATTGGTTGGAGAAGGGATTACAGAACAACTAGATTCAATTTACACTTGAGGTTTTTTGCATGCATAAATGTACAAACATTCCCTTAAAAAAATGTATTTTTGACCTTGGTGCAACAAGGATTTGGCATAACAAACTAAATTATTTTTCTTTAAAATTTCTGCAGAAGGTGTGTTAATGAGCTGAGAATAACATATCCAAAATTCAATATTTTTGATTTTTATAGAATTAGTTACGAATTTTATTATGAGCTTTGTTTTTTGTCAAGATCCAATCCAAAAATTTCTTGATGAAAGAAGATATTTGATGCCACAAAACTGAATCAAACGCCATGAAATTTGGAGAGGTGATGGAAGGTGTTATAAACAACATATATAAATTTTAGAATTTTTGAGAATTTATTTGAATTTCTATTATTTTTCCAACAAGTAGGGTTTTGGCCATGGATTGATATTTTTTTAGCTAACAAGAAGGCGGAGAGAAATGAGAAGTGTCATATATTTCTTTATTTTCCTTTCCATAAACAACTACAACAAAGTGATAATGGACCAACCAAACCATCAAGGCCCAAGAGAAGTTTAATAATGTTAATTAAACATAATAACACCATTTTCAAATACTTAAACACATAATTAGGCTAACAAACCATGTTTTATACCAATATCTTAAACTATTACCACTCAACAAGCATATATTAATAATACCATCGTTAAATAAACTTTATTAAAAATATTTTAAACTCATTTTACAGCTTATCGTCTTTAAATCTCTATTTTGCACAGAATTTGCAAATTCATGGTAATTTACCCAAATTTCACATATTTACACATTACACTGAAATTTTGTGTAATTCTTATACACACATAGAAAATAAATATTTCCAAGGCTCATTTTAACTTAATAAATTGTTAAATGTGTTAAAAAGTACAACCCTGTCTTTATTATTAATTTACAACAATTTTTAACTTTTATAATTTACACAAGATTACATATTTTTAGCCAAAACCCCATTGTTAACCGAAAATCTAACATTTTGTTTTCTTAACCAATAATTACACTTATAGTCGTCAAACCATCATAAGAATTAAATTTATTAATCCTTTTTAACTGATTTTTTCCGTTAAACACTACAAAACAATGCTTATACCTTTATTATTTCAGGACAACAATGCACATATATATTTTATGTACAGATGGTGTTTAAAAGCAAAAATTTCCCGATTTATTTATACAACAATGTTGTTGTACATTTTACTAACTCAATAATTTAAATTTATTATCAACGATGATAAAACATACATATTCTGTAAATGCTGATGTTGGGATCCCTCCTTAAATGGAGAGTTTCTAGAAAATTCTAGATCTTTCTAGACAAATCTGGAATTTTCTAGAATGTAACAGGGAACTCTAGAGAAGTGTTGAACCCTCTAGAAGCTTGCGAAAGAACGTGGAACCTCTGGAATATTATGGAGATGTATGGAACCTTACGGAACATTACGGAAGAGTATGACCGGAGAACTCTAGAGAAGTGTAGAACCCTCTAGAAGCTTGTGGAAGAGTGTGGAACCCTCTAGAATATTCTGGAGATGTGTGGAACCTTTTGGAACCTTACGGAAGAGTATGGAAAGATGCATAAGGGAATAGAAGAGTGTAGAGATTCCTAGAGAGTATGGAGCATTCTAAAGAATCAATCTCCACCCTTGAATGCAAGTAATCTCCACCATTCATCATGGAGGTTGAGTAGTATAAATATGAGAAGGAGCCTTCATTACTAAGCATCTAAGAATCCAAGAACCCAAGAAAGTAAGACACTCCTTAGAGTGAGATCCAAGAGAGAAGCCACTTCTTAAAGTGAGGAAAATTAGAGAGTTAGAGAGAGCCTTTTTGAGAGAAAAGAGAGATAGCATGGGAAGTCTTTATCCTCAAGCTTGGTGAGCCACCGAGTGTGAGTTACTTTTGTAATCGTAATAAAGCCTGGCTCTGATACCACTATTGGGGAAATCTCGGTCTTTCCCGCTTCGTGAAGTTAAGATAGGAACTTTAAGATTAAAAGCAGCAATGTGAGCACAAGGGTTTATAATCTCCAATATGGAGATTCTTTCACTATACAAAAAAATAGTAGGATTGCAAGAATATGATTACACAAGTAACTCACACTCAGTGGCTTACTCAAGCTTGAGGATAAAGACTTTCCAAGCTATATCTCTTTTCTCTCAAAGAGGCTTACTCAAGCTTGAGGATAAAGACTTTCCAAGCTATCTCTCTTTTCTCTCAAAGAGGCTGACTCAAGCTTGAGGATAAAGACTTCCCAAGCTATCTCTCTTTTCACTCAAAGAGGATCGCTAACTCTCAAGTTTTTCTCACTCCTAAGAAGTTGATTTCTCTCTTGGATCTCACTCCATGGAGTGGCTTCTCTCTTGGATCTCACTCCAAGGAGTGGCTTCTCTCTTGGATCTTGGATCTCACTCTAAAGAGTGGCTTCTCTCTTGATTCCTTGGATCCTTGGATTCTTAGATCCTTAGATGGATAGTAATGAAGGCTTCTTCTCCTATTTATACTATCCATCCAAGGATCTAAGGATCCATCCAAGGATCTAAGGATCCAAGGATCCAAGAATCCAAGGAATCAAGAGAGAAGCCACTCTTTAGAGTGAGATCCAAGATCCAAGAGAGAAGCCATTCCTTGGAGTGAGATCCAAGAAAGAAGCCACTCCTTGGAGTGAGATCCAAGAGAGAAGGCACTCCATAGAGTGAGATCCAAGAGAGAAATCCACTTCTTAGAAGTGAGAAAAACTTGAGAGTTAGAGATCCTCTTTGAGTGAAAAGAGAGATAGCTTGGGAAGTCTTTGTCCTCAAGCTTGAGTCAGCCTCTTTGAGAGAAAAGAGAGATAGCTTGGAAAGTCTTTATCCTCAAGCTTGAGTAAGCCTCTTTGAGAGAAAAGATAGATAGCTTGGAAAGTCTTTATCCTCAAGCTTGAGTAAGCCACTGAGTGTGAGTTACTTGTGTAATCATATTCTTGTAATCCTACTATTCTTTTGTATAGTGAAAGAATCTCCATATTGGAGATTATAAACCCTTGTGCTCTCATTGCTACTTTTAATCTTAAAGTGCCTATCTTAACTTCACGAAGCGGGAAAGACCGAGATTTCCCCAACAACTGATTCACATCAATATTTGTATTTCTATACAATCAACAAACCAGTTTGTCCCTTGAATAATATTCTAATAGCCATATGTATACTTTAAATCACTATTGTAATATAAAAACAATTCCCTATTGATATTATTATCAAAATACATATGTATATTTAAAACCACAATCAGTAATTTAATAACTAAATCAACAATTTACCCTTTGATATTGAAAATACATTTCCCCTTAAATATAGATTACCAAAATATATTTTCAATATCCCCTTTAATTATTAAATTATGATCTTAGGATTATAGATTAGAATAAATTCCTGTTATAACAAAATTATATAATTTATTCCAAATTTTAAATTTTAACAATTGCTCAAAACTCTTTTTTTTTAATTTAAATGTTATACGAGTAAGTCTCACAAACTCGTGTCAGCAACATATTATTTTAAGAATCACGAAACCCTTTAAATCCTTACTTCTCGGTTACCCAAAAATCCTGATTGTTATAGGCTCCCACCTTAAATAAATTGCATCCTCGCAATTTGTTAAGATTAGGACTTCATTAATTTAGATTCTACAAGTTATTTATCTCAATTTGCCTCTTAAAAACTCCTCGATTTAGAAAGCTAACACATGGAATTTTGAAATTTTCATCATATTAAATTTTTAACATCAAAATTTCTCACTTGAAGTTACCCAAACCATAGATAAAGCTTTAATCATATTCATTAACTCACTAATATAAAGCTTTAAACAACACAACTTATCTTTCACAAGGCATAATTTCAAATACACACTCAAGATTTTTTGCTCTCCCATAATTACTTGACACTACCTTTCCATTGAAGTTATCTAAATTTTCTCAAAGTCTGCTGCAACTTGGACTTTTCAATCATCAAATAGCCTCTCCATTCCATGAGTTTTATATTCAAATTTATGGCGGCAACTTGCCAGATGAACGTAATTATGAATGTGTATACCAAAAGTGACGTGCTTGTTTTAGAAAATTGTATATTTAAAACACTAATATATTCAACCCATTTAAAATTTTCATTTAAAATTTAATTGCAATAACATTAAACTGCTATTTTCCATCCATCCTTCTTAGTACTTGGCTTCGATGTCGATAAATCATCGCCATCGCCTCGCCAAAGTATTTATACTCTCCATCCCACATAGTGGTTTAACACTATTCCAACGTGATAATTTCATATCTTAATTTCTAACACATCATATTTCACTGCTTATCTTTAGTGTTATATAGCCTCGAATAAGTGTTTAAGAAATTTCTATCGATATCGTTGATCAGACGTATCAGTCGAAACCCTTAATACACTCATCGGACCATTCAACACCGAAAATGATCGCCAAACTATTTTAATTATCGGTTTATGAAGTAATTAGCTCATCGATATTTGTAATTCCTTATTACTCTCATTCTTCATCCTATGTTTAAAGGCAAAACAACTTTTAAATTTTATGTTACAAACACCCTCAAGTTCCCTTTTACCAAATCCAACAGCTAACTCAAATATCAAGGATATGGTGAATTTTTTTTATCTAAAGGTTCAAAATTTGAAAGATAAAAAAGACGAAAAGATTCTCTTATCAAATCACATTACAGAAAGAGAAATTAATAATGGAGTACTCATGGAAAAATCCCCTTATTCCTAGATGTATTCCTCAACCAAAAGGATCCCCACGACTCTCTGATGAGAAACTCAAGATAGGATAACAAAGGAAATGTAACATCCCGTATTTTTAGCAATTGAATAACTAATTTATTTAATAATTTAAATATTTATTTGGCAATATCAATAACTTGAGTTAAATAATTTTGATTATTTAATTATTATAAATAGAGGAATAATAAATTTAATTTTCAAAATGGTCGGAAATGAGTTAAATTGGCAATATTATGTGCATTGGGTAGTATATGATATTTAATTAAATTTAGATTCGTATAATAACAACGAATTTATTATTTAAACGACGACTGAACATGTTTATTAATGATATAAATTATAATCAAGCTCATTACGTCGTGGTAGTTCGTAAAATTATGTTTAGAACTTGAAACGGCTATACATGATTTGTTTTAAGGTGGATTGCTTCGAAACAAGAAACGTTTGAATCTATTGAACTGTATTTTTCTAATGGAAGTGAAAATCAAGATTTCGTCTCGTAGATTCTAAGTTATGTCCAAATCAAATTTTCAGAAAGTCGTCATGGAATTGTTTATAAAGCATAATAATTTATTTAATTATACTAAATATTTGTGTCAAATTTGGATAATATTTTTAAGACGTATGGATAATTTAATTTATAGATTTTTTCCATATTTTTTATTTTGGAAAATAAGCTACTTTTTGTTTAACTTATTTTATACCCTATACCAATGTTTTGGAATTTCACAGGGTAAGTCAACTTGTCTAGTTTATTATATTTTTTGAATCATGACACATCGCTCAACATGAACATATTTTTATTTTTGTCTGTAGCTGCTCAGACATGAACAAAATTTTATGTAGAGTTTTATGTAACGGGGTACACTAAGCTTTTAAATATATAAACTATATAACAGGATGTATGCTTTTGCTTTATGTTTGTAACATAAACATATCCCTAGCCTAGCAGTGCACTACTTGATTTTGCATATGTCCTTTCCTTCACAACACATTTGCATGTTCCCTATACAATTCTTTTCGCCATTTTCTTTGTGCCACTTTTCCTTAGCCCAAAAGTGTTTAAGCCTATATATTAAAATATTTATGTACGAATCCATTTCCTTAGCAATGAAGAATATTACACCACACAAAACATGAAGAAACTCACAAAAAATACAGAAAGCTACAAACCTATGAGGCCTATGCTTTCGAAGTCCACATGAAAAACTCAGCTCAGGCCTAACCCATAGTTCGTAACCTACCTATATACGTATACATGCTCGCCAAGGGGTTGAAATGCTATAAATACAACATGGATTGACTTCGTTTTTCTGCTTCTCGAAAGTAATTATATGTACTAAAGCTTTATAATGGCTTCAAAAAGTTTTCCAACGTAAATACTCTACAATAAAATTTAAAACCAATATGTTCGAGCTCGTATCGGTCTCTCCTTCACGATGTATAACTCGCGTACAACTGGACGCAACATTTTCTGGAAGTTGAGGGTGTGTTTGGTTAAAAATGAGTTTTGGGTTTTTAGTTTTCAAAATTAATTACAAAACTTTAAAGGTGTAGAAGGAGGAATGGTAGAATGAAAGCAAGATGGAGGGGACCGCGGAGGGGATGTAGCAATCATGAAATGAGGATTTGGTCTCCATTTTTCTTTCATTTCTCAAAACATGAAAAATGGATAAAAGTTGTTTTTTATTTTGTGTGTTAACTTTGTTTTCTAAAATTGTTGTTTTCCATGATTTACATGCGTTGTGCACATTTTTGCATGGACGAAAACCCAAAACTTAAAATGGTAAACCAAACACTACCTGAAGTTTTACAACAACCCTAGGCTCCGGTTTTTGAAAATTTGAGGCGACGATGGGTGAGATGGTGATTGGCGCGGAGTTCAGATGTAACGTTTTGGTTAAGGGAGTTAGAGGGTATTTAGTTGTGGAAAGCTTCATTGTCTTTTTTAGGCGTGGAGACCGGAGTTGAACGCAATACGGGGAAGGGCAGCGAAGTGGTTGCGAAGGGTAAAGGCGAATGCAGTCTGAGAGGAGGAGGACGTTGGTGCTTTTGGTTGGGGGGGGGGGGGGGGGCGGGGGCAGTCTATCGAATGAGGAGTAGTTTAGGGTTGAATTTTGGAAAGGGAGGGTTGTTTTACAGAGCAGGATACGTGCTTTTGGAGAGGAAGAAGCATAGGGTCATAGGTTATTATTGGGTGATGGGCCGACGTGTTAACAAGGGGGCGAGACCCAGAAAAAAAATGTACAAAGAACAAAAAATAGAACGTGGCAGCGAGATTTAAATGGGAAGGAAGTGGGTTTAAATAGAAGCCAGCAAGAAGAATTACACTTTTTGAAGAGGGCGGGTTCAATTAGGAAATGGGCCGATGGGGCAAGTGAAGACCAGTTATAATATATAATTAAGTGTTATTTAATTTAATTACGTATATAAAATTAAAATGGTAATATCTACGTTATCACGTTTACGAACAGTTTGCTCCGTTGGGATAGTATTGACACAGGCTACACGGTGAAGCTAACTTGGAACTGTTCAGAGCTTGTTTGGATTTATGGAATAATTAAACGCCTGATTTGAATCATCGAACGTTAATTATTATTCAATGATTAACAACCAAGGTGAATAAACTCACAAACTCTATCCAGTTTTATAATATTATAAACATTATTTAATATCGATAAGTGATGATTAGATGTTGTGTGATGGTTGTTTGGATGAGTTGCTTATAAACTGGTTGAAATTATAAATATAGTTATATACATAAACGTTGATTAAATATCGATCCAATTTATTATAATATTTCATATTAATATTAAATTAGTGTTATTTTTATTGATTAATATATGTGGATGTAGGAAAACAGGTTAGAGGGATCCAACTGGATTCCTCAACGATTATATTGTTGTTTTTCATATATTGCATAATATGATGTGACTAATAATCAGTGGTTGATTATTGTGTGTTTTGGGATATTGAATAACATTGACCCTGAAATAATTGGCATTTAAATTCCGCAAAATATATTCAAATATACTGGAAATTTTTTTTGGTATTTTAAAAAAAGGGAAATCTATTTCAAAATAGAAATTGAATTTCGATTAGCTTGAATACAATAACTTGTTTAATTATATAAAACGAGTAATCTGGTTTATAAACAATATTTATGAATGGAATGAAATAATTGTTATTAAATAAATTGGAAATATAAATGCAAGAATGAACTGAAATGGGATTTGGGAATCAGTGAAAAGATGAAATCATTTTGATGTTCGAAATGTTAATATAATTGAAATGAATCCATAATGATTTATAATTAGAATTCGACTTTGTCAAATATTTTACAAATATTTTTTTAGAAATTACATATTATATAATTTAGAATTTGAAAAGATAGTTAATATTTGGTTCAAAACCAATAATTTATAATCGAATGTACGATCGAGATTAAGTTAAAAAATTAATGTATAATTAACAAGAAGTTTACTTGTAAACGGAATTTATGAAGCATAATATGAATTTATTAAATAACTCTATAGACAGAAGAGGAACCTGTAATGCTATTTATAAATAAAAATCAAGATTTGATTGATATAACGAGTCCAGATTTCTGTAACGGAATAATATTCACATTTTAAAGTGAATAGTGATTTATAAGAAAATGTTTGCAAATTTGAATGGTTATAAAGGGAATTGGTGATGTTTTGGAAGTGATAAATTCAAAAATGAATTTAGAAATAGAGTTAACCTGAAATGGTAAATTATTCCGAAGTTCAGAATGTTAATCGAATAGGAATTATTTGAAGGGGAGTCAGACGTTGAATTTAGGAAAGTAATATTTACTTTCCGTCTTTAAATGAAGATTATTTATTAATCAATTAATTAAATATTTCTTATTTAATCAAAATAACAAATCAAAGTTATATTTTAAAGTTAAATATTTTGGAAATAGAGATTATAATGATATCGTTGTATCAATATTTACCATAAAAGAAACTGATTCGTAAACCAAATCCGAGAGTTGCGTAAGTAATGATTAGATAAGAAATTAAGGAATGGGATTAAGGAAATTATAAACTGACTAGAGGCTAGTTAAGTAGGTGGTTTTCTGGGTATTGATCTGATGTTAGTTTCGGCCTTCGGTGTTAATACTTAGGGAGTTGTTCTCTTACTAGTTTACGGTTGGGGACTGATGGACATGGAAAAATAGCGATGCAGGAATAAGATATGGAAATGTTTTCCAATGTTAATAACATATATTTTCGAAATATGGGAAAACAAGAAGTTGTGATATATGGAAATGTTTTTTCAAAAATCATGAGAGGCTAAACAGGTTTTAAGAAGTATCGAGGAAGAATTTAGGAAACGGGAAATTGTAAAATGAATAAATTATTGATAAATTAATTAAAGAGGCTCAGTGTTGATTGTTGGTTGATCAATCTTATTTCCACTTGGAAATTAGATCGTTGTTTGTATGGATGTTTTCATTTGAAAGCTAAATAACCGACCATCAAATTTTTTCACTATTTCTCCATTGTCAATACAGGGAGAACGAGATCAGATTAATTATTTGAAAACCACTCCGTATGGGCATTAGCGTTGCGAATTAAATATGATGAAGATAATTGAAGATGAAGTTTATGCAAGGGTTGTTCTGGCGATCTTAGGTAGAAATTGCCTAAGATGGATTTACATGTTAGTGCCTTGGTTTTGTCCAGTCCCAGGACAACGTGTATGGACGAATGTCTGATAGAGTATATCTAATAGATTGCGTAAGTTGATCTCTTCAAATGTATTCATGTTTGGTGGTGGAGGAATTCATTTCTCTTTGCTTTATACCCATGGCATTTTTGCGGAAATCAATTTGTGATTTGACAGGTTTGACGATAAGGCATTCAAAGTGAATGGTGACCAGATATTCCAAAAGATACATTATGACCTCAAGCCTCATCAACCGGAAAATAACAAAAGTCGGGCAGGCAGCATGGTTAAGTGGGTCGCAACCAATTAGGATATATTGTCACCATCTAGAGAATATTCATTTTGTTTCTTCTTATACTTCTATATCTCCCGGGAACGGTTATGTTGGTATACCAACTGTAAGGTGATAATATATTCAGACCATTCAATCAAAATGAATGGTTGGTCATGTGTAGTCGAATTGCAAGATGTTCTTATTGTACTCAAATGTATCCCCTATAGAGTACACAGATTGGAAGAGGGTTCCATAGCTTGTTATAGTTGGAAATCCATTACCCAATAAGAGACCGGGGTTTTTGATTGTATACTATATATGTAGAGCGTGAGATGCAAGCATTTTGCTAGATTGTTATTTACTTTTATAAGACGCTATTATAATATCAGAAAAGTATTGGTTTTAAGAATGTTTTGGGTTATTGTGAGGTATAAACCATCTGTGTTTATGTGTCGATCGGTCTTACGATTAACTTTTCTTTTTGAAAAGGTTTTTTAAAAGTTAAACTAAATGGTTGGAGTTTACTCACACCAGTCCCATGAATGATCCAGAGTTTATTTTGTTTTGTTTTACCCGAAACTCTTGGTTGCCCAAATTTGTATAGGCAATTAATTAGTCGTGATTTTACAGATATACTTGGAAGAGCTTGGAGTAGGAGACTTCAACATTAGTTATATATAGAGTTTATTTCCGCCATGATGTTATATGTTGTAATATGATAATGGTATGTATATAAAATTACAGTCTTGTATTTTAAAAGTTGTTATACAATATATTTTATTCGTTCCACTGTGAGATTCGTGTTTACTCTGAGGTTGTTGTGTTATGATCTCTTCTATTCTAATCTTTATTTCTATTTCTTACCCTCTAACGACTTTCTACTAATGATCTGGTATTTCTGATGCTTGAATAGTCGATATGGTGTTTTATGTCGTTTTTCAAGGTCCAAAATCCCCGGGTCATTACAGGAAATGATAAAGTAGATACGATTGTTATTCTTTCATGCTATAACACATTTACTATTCTAGTTCTATTCTGTGTCTAATGTACTTCGTTCTGAACTTCTGTTTTGACACCATTATGTAACACCCCACCCCAAGACCGACCCTAATAAGGAGAATTGCTAGGTAATTCTGTCTATTAGAGCAGAGAATAGGGCTGGTTAGGGGCTACCACTCATAGATTTGCATTATCAAGTCTTAAGTACATCGAAGAAGTGCTTGCTATTTTTTTCTAGAGGCTTGACATACTTAATACATTCGTAATACAATTCCACTGTGGCTAGAGGATCAAATCAGAACATTGTACATATAAATACACAATTCAAGATCATAGAACAGTTACATAATATTACATCGATATAATACAACCAACTCATGTGCTACAAATGAATAAATGCATCACTTTCACTTGTAAAACATGATAAAAAGAAATAAATAAAACTCTGCTGCTTGAACTCGATTGGAAGCTGCAATAGAAAGGATATCCCAAAGAAAGACTGCTAATCCCAAGCACAACGACCATTCCTAAAACATCTCGGTCTAACCCGAGGGATACACATATGGGCCATTCTAGTTTACAAATCAGTATAAGAAATAAATAAGCACAAGATGTACAACTCTTTACCCTAAGAATTTTGAATATAATGACATAAATGTGTTAGTTGGTTTAAGATCACATATCATGACACAATGGATAAATGTACAAGTGTCGTTTACTAGTATTAGGCTAAGTACATCACCGTAATCAAGCCGCAATGAAAACATACACCAAAATCATCAAAATTGTCATGCACATCTCAAGAGAGTTAAATTATCAATGGAGGGAGTACACCACTCAAAACTGTCTAAATCTCAAAATATGATGGATTAGAAACCCAAATTCTCTTTGCAAATGTACGATCATTCCGAACGATGCGATCATCCCGATCGAGTTAAAATCATCAAACCCACGTTATAAAAGAAATCGTACGAAATGTACATGTTCCATAATAATAAAGCCCATCCTGAGCTATAATGTTGCTCATCCCAAGCAATGACCAAATATTATCAAATGAAAATCATCAACATCAAATCATAACATGAAATCATCATAAATAATGTGCACATGCTATCAGATTATAGCCCGTCAAATCATAATCGGATGTACTACATATTTTCACATCAACACAACATAATGTTATATTAATAAGATAAAAATAAGGTAAACTAGAGTGTGTGAGTCAATCGACTCACCTTGATTGTTTTTAAGCATGATTTCTAGCTGGTTGATAGAGGATTGGAGCACCTTAAGCTCGAAAAACTCAAGGAAATCAACATGCATCACCCATGGAGAACATGATAACTTATTTCTTCTGATATCTTTACTTACAATTGGATAATTGGCTCAAATTGGTTGGAGAAGGGATTAGAGAACAACTAAATTCAATTTACACTTGAGATTTTTTAGCATGCATAAATATACAAACTTTCCCTTAAAAAAAATGCATTTTTGACCTCGGTGCAGCAAGGATTTGGCATAACAAGTTAAATTATTTTCTTCGAAATTTCTACAAAAGGTGTGTTAATGAGTCAAAAATAACATATCCAAATTTCGGAATTTTTTTTATTTTTACCGAATTAGTTATGAATTTTATATTGACCTTCGTATTCAGCATAGATCCAATCTGAAAATTACTTGATGAAAGAAGATGTTTGATGCCACAAAACTAAATCAAATGCCATGAAATTTGGAGGAGAGGTGTTGGAAGGTGTTATAAACAACATATTTAAATTTTAGAATTTTTGAGATTTTATTTTATTTTTTTGATTTTTCCAATAGGTAGGGTTATGGTAATGGATTGGTATTTTTTTAGCTAACAAGAAGAAGGAGGGAAATGAGAAGTGTCATATATTTCTTTTTTTTTTCCCTGCCAGAAACAAATACAACAAAGAGATAATGAATCAAGCAACCCATCAAGGTCCAAGAGAAGTTTAATTATGTTAACTAAACATAATAACACCATTTCAAATACTTAAACAAACAATTTGGCTAACAAACCAAGTTTTATACCAATGTCTTATATTATTACCACTCAACAACCGTACATTAATCATTACATGGTTATCAAAAACTTTATTAACAATATTTTAAAATCATTTTAAGGCTTATCTTCTTTAAATCTCTATTTTGCACAAAATTTGCAAATTCATGACAGTTTACCTGAATTTCACATATTTACGCAGTACACTAATAATTTGTGTAATTCTTATACACATACAAAATAAATATTTCCATGGCTCATTTTAACTTAAGAAATTGTTAAATGTGTCAAAACGCACAACCTTGTCTTTATTATTAATTGACAACAATTTTTTTCTTTTATAATCTACGAATATTACATATTTTTACCCAATACCCCATTGTTAGCCGAAAATCCATCGTTTTGTTTTCTTAACCAATAATTACAATTATCATCATCAAACCATCATAAGAATTAAATTTATTAATCCTTTTTAACTGATTTTTTTCCATTAAGCACTACAAAACAACGCTTATACCTTTATTATTTCAGGACAACAATGCACACATATATTTTATGTATAGATGGTGTTTAAAAGCAAGAATTTCCTGATTTATTTATACAACAATGCTTTTGTACATTTTACTAACTCAATAATTTGAATTTATTATCAACAATGATAAAACACACAAGTTCTATAAATACTGATTCACATCAATATTTATATTTTTATACAATCAACAAACCAGTTTGTCCTTTGAATAATATTTTAAAAGCCACATATATACTTTCAATCATTATTGTAATATAAAAACAATTCTCTATTGATATTATTATCAAAATACATAGTTATATTTAAAACCCCAATTAGTAATTTAATAAATAAGTCAACAATTTACCCTTTGTTATTGAAAATACATTTCCCCTTAAATATAGATTCCCAAAATATATTTTCAATATCCCTTTTAATTATTAAATTATGATCTTAAGATTATAGATCGAAATAAATTCTATTATAACAAAATTACATAATTTATTCCAAATGTTAACTTTTAACAACTGCTTAAAACTATAATTTTCTAATTTAAATGTTATACGAGTAAGTCTCGCAAACTTGTATCACCATAACATTAGTTTAACAATCAAAAAACCCTTTAAATCCTTACCTCCCGATTACCCGAAAATCTGGGTTGTTACAAAGACCGAGACTGTCAGTTTGCTATCAATCAATGACTTTGTGGATGAAGTGAAAGAAGGTGGCGAGATGTACTTGTTCATGGGATTCAACGCTACAGAAAGTGAAGAAATTCCCAAATCAGTAAAGTTATAATTACGTGAATTCGAAGATGTGTTTCCAAAAGAGCTACCAAATGGTTTACCGCAACCAAGAGACATCTAACATCAGATTGATCTGGAACCAGGTGTTGTTTTACCACATAAGCCACACTACAGAATGAGTCTGGGGGATAGGAATTACAACGACAAGTGGAGGATTTGTTAAGTCAAGGCCATGCTCATGAAAGCCTTAGTCCATGTGTTGTGCCTGCAACGTTAGTCCCAAAAGAAAGATGGTTTATGGATAATGTGCACTGATAGCTGGTCCCTCAACAAGATTACTATGAGAAGTCGATTTCCTATTCCACGTCTGTAAGATTTACTGGATCAAATTAGTGGATTAGTTATTTTCTCAAAGAATTATTTGAAGAGTGGAAATCATATTATCAGAATTATTCCAGGTGATGAATGGAAATCGTCATTCAAGACTCGGGAGGGGTTATATGAATGGCTTGTTATGCCCATTGGGCTGTCAAATGCGCCAAGTACTTTCATGAGGGTGATGAATCAGATTTTTAAGCCTTACATCGGAAAGTTTGTGGTTGTTTACTTCGATTATATTCTCATTTATAGTGTTGGCCCAAGTGATCATCTATAACACTTGCGTACAGTTTTGATCATCCTTCGTCAAGAACAGTTTAATGCGACAACAAAGAAATGTACATTAATGACTCCGAGTGTGCTATTTTTTGGTTATGTTGTTTTGAAAGAAGGTTTGCAAGTTGACCAAAACAAAGTTAGGAAATCAGAGATTGGCTACAACCAAAGACTATTTCAAAAGTTAGGAGTTTTCATGGTTTGGCATATTTTTACAGGCGATTCATTCCTTATTTTAGTAGTATTATGGCTCTAGTGACTGACTACATGAAAGGAAAAAAGTTTATGTGGAATGAGGAAGCAAAGCAGGCTTGTGAGCGTATTAAGAGACTGTTAACATTGGCACCAATTCTAGTACTTCCAAATTTCCATCAACCATTTGAACTTCAAACCGATGCTTCAAAAGATGGAATTAGAGGAGTGTTGAGTCAAAATGGAAGGCCTATTGCTTATTTCAGCGAGAAATTGTCTGGAGCAAAGATGAGATAAAACACTTATGATGTTGAGTTCTATGTTGTGGTTCAAGCTATCAAACATTGGAGACATTAGATTTTCCATCAAGAATTCATTTTAAACACATATCATGAAGCTTTGAAACATCTCCTGAGTCAAGACAAAGTGGTAGCTGGACATGCATCATGGATTGCCTATCTGTACCAGCTTACGTTTGTAGTTAAGCGTAAGGCATGAGTTACGAATAAAGTAGTTGATGCATTAACCCAGAGAAGCAACCTATTGACAACCATGAGAGTTAAAGCATTGGGATTTGACTCATTATCAGAGTTATTGACTTTAGATCCTTGTTTCTCAAGGATTTTAGACAAATTAAAGAAAGATGATGCAATAGATTTTTCAATGGTAGAGGGTTTTCTATTTAAAGGGAATTTGTTGTGCATTCCTGAGTGCAGTCTTCGAACGAAGATAATCAAAGAACTTCACGGAGGAGGGCATGTAGGTCGAGACCGTATACTACACCTGATCTTGGATTCATACTATTGGCCTACGATGCGTAAAGAAATGGAAAAAATTGTAAAAGGTGTCACATTTGTCAAGTGTCTAATGGGACGGCAACAAATGTTGGGTTGTATATGCCATTGCTAGTTCCTTCTCGACTATGAATGGACGTGAGCATGGATTTTGTTTGGGTTTACCAAGGACAGGTTGAGTCAACGATTCAATTCATGTAGTCGTTGACTGATTTCTGTAGATGGTTCATTTTATTGCATGCAAGAAAACTGCGGATGCAGTGGATGTGGCTCAACTATACTTTTAAGAGGTATATCATCTTTGTGGAATACCAGATTCGATTGTTTCAGATCGTGATACTCGGTTCTTGAGTCATTTTTGGATTAGTTTATGGAAGATGGTGGGTACGTAATTGAAATTTAGTAGTGCGTATCATCCATAAACCGATGGACAAACAGAGGTGATGAATAGATTATTGGGTAATCTGTTGAGAGGCCTTGTCTGTGTCAATATGAAAAGCTGGGATTCAAAGTTGTGTCAGGCTGAATTTGCACATAATCACGCTGTCAATCATAGTACTGGATGCAGTCCTTTTAAGATTGTGTATTCAGTAGTACCAAAGGGGGCCTTGGATTTAACTCCATTGCTACGACAAGATATAATGCAGGGAAAATCCATTGATCTTGTTTCAGGGTTACAGGAGCTCTATCATATGGTACAAGAACGGTTGAATAAAGCAAATCACAAGTACAAGCACACTGCAGATTCAAATCTTCGACATGTTGAATTTTTGGAAGGTGATTTTGTATGGGCTGGTTTGACAAAAAAACAATTTCCTGCTGGCGCATATAACAAATTAGCATCAAGAAAGATTGGTCCTTTGGAGATTATTAAGAAAATCAACCCCAATTCTCATTAGTTGGGGCTACCAAGTCATATTAGTAGTGTTGATGTTTTTAATGTCAAACATTTGTGGCCATTTTACGAGAATGATTTGGTTGAAGAAATTACTGTGAATTCGTGGATGAATTCTTTTGAAATAGGGGAGGATGATGTAGCACACAACTAAGTGATATCAAAAATACTGAGTTTCGGTATCTGTTTCATTATATTCTGTTTCGGCTTAGTAGTTCAGAAGTATCGCTACATCAGTTTTGCTTTGCTTCGTTATCAATATCGAAGATCATCTGTTTCTTTAGCATGTTGTTTCAACTCCAATAATAATAGCCTTCTTGGTAACTTTCAGCTTCGGATCAGTGGTGGTAAGTTATTTTGATTAGTTATATTTTGAATCAGAGAGTTTAAGTGGATCTTCTTCCAGCTTCGGTATCGACAAAAGCAGACTTCTTTGCATTGCTGTTCTGATTTCGGTGTGTTTGATTATTTCTATATTTTTTTGTCAGCTAACATATATGTGTTTGTGGTTTCGGTTTATCTTGTATCACTCTTGTTCATTACAGATGTTGTTTCTAAACAATATAAATAGGGTTGTAACCATGTAATAGTTAGTTAATATCTATTATAAAAGTTTGGCAACCGCCATCGTTGGAAGCTCCAACATTTATCCCCATTTTCGGTATTCTTTTGTGAATCAACGATGATTAATCTTTCCAGCATTATTTGATCAACGAAAAATTGGTGACCAAGTTCTGGCATTTCGCGATCAACGGAAGTTGGTATTATCTCAAGTTCATCTTTAATATCACTGAGATTATTGAGTTCGAAGTCCATTCTGGTATCATCGTCGATCAACGGAATAGGAACTATATTGATTTATCTACTACTTGTGATTTGTTAGGAATTATCACAGTTTATCAATAGTTCAAGATCTTATTTCTACCGGCTGCGTCAACTCATAATTGAGAAATGAGGTTTTATTCAAGGGTTCATTTAAAACCTAACTATAATCTATCGAGGATGTGCTTCGACTGATATATTTATTTTAATAGGCTATGATTTATTAGCCTTGTGTTTTGGAGTAATCTCCCAATCCAATTTCATATACTTTGCTATGATTGTTTGTAATACCTGAAATTTAAATTGACAATATTCTAAGAAATTCATTTGAAATCTCAAATATATAAATATGAGTTGATATGAAATCGAATAAATTATTATTTGAAAGATTTGAAATAAACTAGAACTAAACGTGAAAGAATCATCTATTAGTGGATTATTAATTTGAATGATTAAGTAACTAGATTTTACTTATATTGGCATTGAAACTGCTGCCTATTTATTTCTTAATTTAAATTTACTTAAATAAACATGTATAATCCTTACTCTAATGTATTACTTTCCATTTCATTTAGGTCAACCCGAGTTATTTCAGTTATTGAAGACCTTAGTTATTTGAAGAAATGGATGGAGTTTGAAAATTAAAAATTACTGCTATTTTATTTTTATTGCATTATTGGTATGTTTAATTAAATTTATAACTCTGATATTCTAACTGAAATCATATGTATAATATTTAACAGTCTCTTGAAATATCCATGTTATTATTATATTTTATTGTTCCGCTGTGTGATTCTGTTTATTGTTCAGTCTCTTCTCTTATAAAGTTCATCATTTTGTAATCGTTTGAGTGGGCATGTATGGTTTATTATCAAATCAAATCATCCTAAGAAGATGGGTTGTTATAGTGCCTCTATATCTGTTGCAAGACGAGATTTTATTGGGTGACGAAATGCAATATGACTAGTAAGAAGTATTGAGTGAGAGAAGTATATGTAAAATCAGTTGCTCCAAAGTAGAATAGAAGGATTTTTGATAGAAGGACGATATGATGCAAAATAAAGAGTGTGATGTAAGTTGAATTGACATGATGCATACTAGGCATAATAGTAGGATCATCTAGAAGAATGCTAACACAGCAAAATTAAACGAATGGCTAAAGGAATGTTATATACAAGAATTACATATACACAGGTGTTGAATGACTACTCAAGAGAATCCAAGTAATTCTTCCAATTAGTTGAAACAATGGAGATCTGAAGCAAGCATTTGAATCTTCACGTGAAGCATTGTACATCAACATTCTAGCTCTGATTTCTTAATAGTGAGAAGTAGCATGAAACTGGAGGCAAATGCTCTGACACATATACAATTGACGTAGAAAAAAAATTTCATAGTCAAATATGCCAATAGAATTTTTATCGACCAAATATTTGATTGGGAGATAAACTAAATACTCTTAGACAAATGTCTAATCGGAAAATATTTTATTATGTCGCATTTATTTAATGGACGAAAATTTTCTTTAAAAAAATTGTTAAAACATATGAAATACGGATGTTAATAGAAAGTGAATAAAATTAGTGATTTAATGATGGAAATGAAATTATAATAGAATGAGTCAACCGTAGGATATTACATTTTTAATATTGCAATTTTACTTCATATACTATCTGCGAGAATGAGCAATTAACATGATAAATAAATTTAGTGATGTAATTTATATGGAAAAGGTTGAAGTGTTGGATGTCTATTTTTTTTAAACAATGGATGTGAGACAAAAATTCCTTTTTATTTACATCGCATTCGTAAATTTAAAACCAAAACAATTCATATTTCGGTTGAATTATAAACTTGGATTCAGTTCCGCTTTAATACCATATTAAAGACTATTTAATGCTACAAAACAAATTAACTTTACTAGTTGTGACGTTAATTACTCATTTACATAAAATCTTATGAAATTAACAATACAACCATATGGTTATTCTTAACAAAATGGAAACCTAACTAGGAAAGTCACTAGCCGCTACTAAAGCACTATATTTTTGGTATATACAAAATTTTTTGTTTTGAGTTTTCAACATTAATTAAAAAATAAAGTTCAAGGATGGCGGAGGGAATTGCAGAATGATGGAGAGGACAACAGAGGAGATGGAGTAATGACGAAATGGTGAGCTGTCTTTCTGTCTTCCCCTACTTTCCAAAATGCCGAAAATAAATAAAAGTTGTTTAATATTTTTTAAGTTCATTTTCTAAAATAATCGTTTTTCATTATAAACATGACACTTTTGTTTTTTTATATGGACGAAAACCAAAAAATAAAGGGGCAAACTATCGACACACTTTTTGGAAAAAGCTGTCATACATGGAATCTCTGGATAGCAGGGCCTTCAAGTATTGAGAACAACGTCAAAAGACATAAAGCGATTTGGTTGAGGTCACATCACAAATAAAGAATGGCCCAAAACTCCTACCGGACGACCTCTTTTAGGCCCGAAAACGTCAATTACGGAGATTTGCTCGGTAACTCTTATAGCCCTCTGAATTAGGTTGAAGTAGAGCATTCGTTTGGCTTAACCGGACTTACGATTTGAAAGTTATGCACGTTTCCGTGAATGGGTGTAATCTGGTATCAACTGACAATCACTTGGATGAAGTGACGAAGTGTCATTAGCTCGGATTATGGATCGGCTCGTGGGGCCCCCTCAGCTCGTGGGACCTACCTCGGCTCATGAGCCCTGGACCGGCTCGCCCCCCTCGGCTCGTGAGACATGGACCGACTCGCCATCATGACCCACTCTGTACGAGTATCACCACCTCATCACATACCGGCCCGGTTCGCCCTATGTGACCACGACCTGACCCTCGAACCGGCTTCTGGACAGCATGTCTGGACCTACTCTTGCCATATCTTACTCCTATCAACCCGGATCTGACTGTAGGTGGTATATAACGACTTGGAGAGGATTTCTAAACATTTTCCAACTCATTTCAAGATTTTTGGGATTCGTGCCACGTGTCTCACGAACCGGTTTCTGGAAATGGCTATAAATGCACCACTTGAAGGCATTTTCAAGGACTTTTGTCTCTAACTCCTCTTGGCTTCCACCATTGCTCCCTACAAGGCAATTTCACCAGCAAAGAAGCCAAATTCCACATTGTAAACATGAGGATGTCGTGTATAAACTGAGAGAGTTGTACTTGTAACTTCTTAGGATTTAAGAAGAGATAAAGTGGACGTAGGCTTGGTTTGAGCCGAGCCACTATAAAAACTTCGTGTGTCTCCTGTTATTTACTAGTTTTGCATTCCATGATCTGCGATTTGTGATTGTGAGGACTTCACGTTGCATTTGGGTGTTAGGCCCTGATTTTGGTCTAACATTTTGGCGCACCAAGAGGGGGGCACATGATACTACTTCAATTTCTAGCTCTGAAGGATTCAGATTGCTTGGCTATTGGATCAACGACAATCAAAAGGAAGAAAACTGGAACTTCCTCTCATGATGGGGACGCTGATGCTGAAGGCACTAGAAACGAGGCAAGCCAAGGGGCATCCTCTCATGGAGATCCTTCTACATACTTGACCAGAGAAGAGATGGACGGCGTTCTCGCTGAATTGAGAACCTAGATGGCAAGGCAAGATAACTTCTTAGGAAACAACAAGAGATGATCGATGGATTTTTCGCTCAGATGGATGGGAGGCCGAGCAACGCTCAAGTCATTGGAAATGAGGCCATAGAAGCAGCTCGTATATCACATGGACTCGGGGGCAACCCCCTCACTCTTGGAAATGATCAGACTCGACCTTCTTCGGCTCCGAATCGGATGAATATCAGAATGCAAGCTTCCACTCAACAGTAGGATACAGCTCATGATGGGGCACCAGGAGCGGCTTCTGATGGCGACCCACAACTGGATCGGCTCCCTACACTCGAACCGCGAGCCACGAGCCCCGAATCCCTGGACCATGGCCTGGCTCGTGATGCACCCCTAGCTCATGAACCGGTCCCCACAACTCACTCCTAGCAACTCAGCGGCAGCTTCCTTCTCTCATGCTCAACGCTGGGGGCACCAGCTCCGATCTTAGCAACTTGCAACAACATTTTGAAGGTGATCGGCTCGCCAATCTCATTCGATGCCTCTCAAGAGGCCGCTCTTATCATAATGATGTGGACGATGTCAATCACAATCCATTCACTTAGGAAATCAAGAATTCTCGCAATCCCCCGGATTTCAAACTTCCACAACTAGAGCCCCACAACGGAAGGACAGATCCTACCATGCACTTGATGCGCTACAAACGGCATATGGAAGTTCAATCAGCGTTGGAAAACATTATGGTTAAATGTTTTCCCCTCTTTTTGACTGATACAACAGTCATGTGGATTCGACATCTAGAAACGAAATCGATCAGTAGCTGGAATATGTTGGTCGCTCGCTTCCTTGAGCAATTTCGGGTCCACATCGCACGACCCAAGAACCACATATCACTCACTACAATCAAGCAGAGGCCCAGAGAAACTCTGTGCTCTTTTCTATAAAGATTCAACATTGCAGTAGCATCATTTGATCGCCTTGAACAATCGATAGTACTGATGGAAGCAGTATTCGACATTCTAGATAATTCAGAATTCAAAAAAAATATAAGTACCGAGATCCACCGCGAAATCTCGATGAATTCTACCTTGAAGTAGACAGATTTCTGCGTGAAGAAGATGTAACTTCTGAGAAACGCATTCTCAATGTCAACATGGTTAAACACGAAGGACCGTCTGATTCTGAAAAAGGCAAAGGAAAAGCTACTGTCAAGAATGACGGCAACGCTCAGCCCTAGAGAAGGCCCAGATATGAAAAGTACACCAAGCTTAATTCAACCCTAACTGACATCTACATGGACACAAACGATGCCATCTCCTATCCAAAGGCCCCTCAAAGGGAGCCATCGCAAAGAGAACGTGATTCCGAAAACATTGCATATTTCATGACATGGACAGCCATGACACAAATGACTATAGGCACCTGCGTGCTTTGATTGAGGAACCTGATAGACGTGGAGAGCTGCCCAAGTATGTGAAACAGCCTGCTGTGCCTATGCATGCGCTGCCACCTCCGGCTCCAAGAAGTGGAAATGGTCCTGGATCGAGCTCTCGCGGGATCATCGTCAACTGATATGGATGAGATCAACTTTCATTTTCTACATTTACTAGGCTTTAAGATTTGTTTTTGGTTTCATTAGGTTTTCCAATTGGTTGAATTGGAGTACACACGTACGGGATTAGGACGTAGCCCCAAAGCGTGCTCTGGACTCAGTGTCAAACCAATCAGGATTTGCTTTGGTTTTGCAGTTTGAATTAAATGAGGAAGGATTTTCCAAGCATGGATTATGTTTGGTGAATTTAAGTATCTTGTCAAGATGTGGCAAGATCCTTAATCTTGGTTAAAGTATTGGTTATACTTATTTTAAAACACTAGGTGTGGATTACGCCTAGGGTCGGACTATCTTGTCAGGCTGTGGCAAGTATAGCATTCTTTGGATATAAGCATGGATGATACTCAGATTGATAACTTGAGTATGGCTTATACTCACTTTGGAATCTCAAGTATGGATTATACTTAAGGAACTGTATATGGTCTTGTCAAGATGTGACAAAATAGATTGTGTATGGTTTATACTCAGTTTGGACTTCTTTGTATGGATTATGCCTAGAAGGTTTGGCTCTTGCCAGGATTTGGTATGTTTGTTTTACATCTGTCTATGTACAAATATGGATTTCTCGGATTATTCAGAACACATCTTCCTTCAACCAGCAAGATATGTTCTGGAGGGGCAAACTTGTTGACACACTTTTTGGTAAAAGCTGTCACACATGAAATCTCTGGATAGCAGCGCCTTCAAGTATTGAGAACATCATCAGAAGACATAAAGAGATTTGGTTGATGTCACATCACAAACAAATAATGGCCTGAAACTCCTACTAGACGACCTCTTTTGGGCTTGAAAACGTCAATAACGGAGCTTTTTTGATAACTCTTGTAGCCCTCTGAATTAGCTTAAAGTAGAGCTTTCGTTTGGCTCAATTGGACTTACGGTTTGAAAGTTAGGCCTGTTTCTGTGAATAGGTGTAATCTGGTATCAACTGACAATCACTTGGATGAAGTGACGAAGCGTCATTAGATCGGATTATGGATCGGCTCGTGGGCCTCCCTCGGCTCGTGGGACCCACCTTGGCTCGTGAGCCATGGACCGGCTCGCCCTCCTCGGCTCATGGGACCCACCTCGGCTCGTGAGCCATGGACCGATTCGCCATTACGACCCACTCAGTAGGAGTTTCACTACCTCATCACATACTGGCTCGGTTCGCCCTATGTGACCACGACCCGAACCCCGAGCCTGGTTCTGAACAACATGTTTTGACCTATTCTCATGCCATATCTTACTCCTATCAACCCGAATCTGATGTAGGTGGCATATAACGACTTGGAGAGGATTTCTGGACGTTTTCCACCTCATTTCTAAATTTTTGGAATGTGTGCCACGTGTCTCACGAACCTGTTTCAGGAAATGGCTATAAATACACCACTTGAAGGCATTTTCAAGGACTTTTCGCTCTAACTCCTCACGACTTCCACCATTGCTCTCTGCAAAGCATTTTCACCAGCAAAGAAGCCAATTTCTACATTGTAAACATATGATTTCGTGTATAAACCGAGAGAGTTGTACTTGTAACTTCATAGGATTTAAGTAGAGATAAAGTGGACGTAGGCTTGGTTTGAGCAAAACCACTACGAAAACTTCATGTGTCTCTTGTTATTTACTGTTTTCTGCATTCCATGATCTGCGATTTGTGATTGTGAAGACTTCACGCTGCATTTAGGTGTTAGGCCCAAATTTTGGCTTAACATTTTGGCGCGTCAGGAAGGAGGCACACGATACTACTTCAATTTCTTGCTCGGAAGGAATCAAATTACTTGGCTATTGGATCAATGGCAATCAAAAGGAAGAAACTGGAACTTCCTCTCATGCTAAGGATGCTGATGCTACGGGCTCTAGAAATGAGGCAAGCCAGGGGGCATCCTCTCATGGAGATCCTTCGGCATACTTGACCAGAGAAGAGATGGACGGCGTTCTCGTTGAATTGAGAATCCAGATGGCAAGGCAATATGACCTCCTCAGGAAATAACAGAAGATGATCGATGGATTCTTCGCTCGGATGGATGGAAGGCCGAGCAATGCTCAAGTCATTGGAAATGAGGCCACATAAGCGGCTCGTGCATCACATGGACTCGGGGGCAACCCCCTCACTCTTGGAAATGATCAGGCTCAACCTTCTTCAGCTCCGAACCGGATGGATATCAGAATGCAGACTTCCGCTCAGTAGCAGGACACAGCTCGTGATGGGGCACCGAGAATGGCTCATGATGGCGACCTACGACCGGATCGGCTCGCCCCTTTGAACCGCGAGCCATGAACCGCAAATCCCTGGACCATGACCTGGCTCACGATGCACCCCTGGCTTACGAACCGGTCCCAGCAACTCACCAGCAGCTTCCCTCTCTCACGCTCAACGCTGCGGGCACCAACTCTGATCTTAGAAACTTACAACAACTTTTTGAAGGTGGTCGTCTCGCCAATCTCATTCAATGCCTCTCGAGATGCCGCCCTTATCAAAATGATGTGGATGACATCAATCACAATCCATTCACTCAGGAAATCAAGAATTCTCGCAATCCCCTGAATTTCAAACTTCCACAACTAGAGCCCTGCAACGGCAGGACAGATCCTACCATGCACCTAATGCACTACAAACGGCATATGGAAGTTCAATCGGCACCAGAAAACTTTATGGATAAATGATTTTTCCTCTTTTTAAGTGATATAGCAGCCATGTGGATTTGGCAGCTAGAAACGGAATCGATCAACAACTAGAATATGTTGATCACTCGCTTCCCTGAGCTATTTTAGGTCCACATCGCATGACCCAAGATGTCATGTCACTTACTACAATCAATCAGAGGCCCAGAGAAATTCTTCACTCATTTTTGGAAAGATTCGACGTTGCAACAGCATCAGTTGATCGCCCTGAACAATCGATGGTACTGATGGCTGTAGTATCCGGCGTTCTAGATAATTCAGAATTCCAAAGATCTTTGTAACGAGATTCACCACGAATTCCTGGTGAATTCTACCTTAAAGCAGATAGATTTCTGCACGAAGAAGATGCAACTTCTGAGAAATGCATTCTCGATGTCAACATGATTAAAGACGAAGGACCATCTGATTCTGAAAAGGCAAAGGAAAAGCTGCTGTCAAGAATGACCGCAACGCTCAGCCCCGAAGAGGGCCCAGATATGGAAAGTACACCGAGCCTAATTCAACCCTAACCGACGTCAACATTGACACAAAGGGTGCCATCTCCTATCCAAAGCCTCTTAGAAGAGAGCCATTGCAAAGAGAACGTGATTTCGGAAAACATTGCATATTTCATGACATAGACGATTACGACACAAATGACTGTAGGCACCTGCTTGATTTTATTGAGGAACGGATTAGACATGGAGAGCTACCCGAGTATGTGAAACAACCTGCAGTGCCTGTGCCTGTGCTGCCACCTCCTGCTCCAAGAAGTGGAAACGGTCCAGGATCGAGCTCTCGTAGGATCATCATCAACTGATCTGGATGAGATCAGCTTTCATTTTTTTTGCATTTCATAGGCTTTAAGATTTGTTTTTGATTTCATTAGGTTTTCCGATTGGTTGAATCAGAGTACATATGTACGGGGTTAGGAGGTAGCTCCAAAGCGTGCTCTGGACTCAATGTCAAACCAATCAGGATTTGCTTTGGTTTTGCATTTTGAATTGAATAAGGAAGGATTTTCCAAGCATGGATTATGTTTGGTGAATTTAAGTATCTTGTCAGGATGTAGCAAAATCCTCAAACTTGGTTAAAGTATGGATTATACTTATTTTGAAACACTAGGTGTGGATTACGCCTAGGGTCGGACTATCTTGTCAGGCTGTGGCAAGTATATCATTCTATGGATATGAGTACGGATGATACTTAGATTGGTAACTTGAGTATGGTTTATACTCACTTTAGAATCTCAAGTATGGATTATACTTAAAGAACTGTAAGCGGTCTTGTCAGGATGTGACAAAAGAAATCGAGTATGGATTATACTCAATTTGGACTTCTTGGTATGGATTATGCCTAGAAGGTTTGGCTCTTGCCAGGATTTGGCACATTTGTTTTAAATCTATCTCTATACAGATATGGATTTCTCGGATTATCCAGAACACATTTCCTTCAACCAGCAAGATATGTTTTGGGGGGCAAACTTGTTGACACACTTTTTGGTAAAAGCTATCACACATGGAATCTCTGGATAGCGGCTTCTTCAAGTATTGAGAACATCGTCAGAAGACATAAAGCGATTTGGTTGAAGTCGCATCGCAGACAAAGAATGGCCCGAAACTCCTACCGGACGACCTCCTTTTGGCCCGAAAACGTCAATTATAGAGCTTTGCTCGATAACTCTTATAGCCTTTTGAATTAGCTTGAGTAGAGCTTTCATTTCGCTCAATCAGAATCACACTTTGAAAGTTATGCCCATTTCCGTGAATGGTGTAATTTGGTATCTACTGATAATCACTTGGATGAAGTGACGAAGCGTCATTAACTCGGATTATGCATTGGCTCGTGGGCCCCCTCGGCTCGTGGGCCCCACCTCGCCTCATGAGCCATGGACCAGCTTGCCCTCCTCGGCTCGAGAGCCATGGACCGACTCGCCATTACGACCTGCTCTGCAGGAGTTTCACCACCTCATCACATACTGGCTCGGTTCACCCTATGTGACTATGACCCGACCCCCGAACCTACTTTTGGACAGCATGTTTTGACCTATTCTCATGCCATATCTTACTCCTATCAACCTGGATCTGATTGCAGGTGGCATATAATAACTTGGAGAGGATTTCTAGACGTTTTCCACCTCATTTCGAGATATTTGGGATGCATGCCACTTGTCATATGATCCGGCATCAGGAAATGGCTATAAATACACCACTTGAAGGCATTTTCAAGCACTTTTGGCTCTAACTCCTCACGGCTTCCACCATTGCTCTTTGCAAAGCATTTTCTCCAGCAAAGAAGCCAAATTCCACATTGTAAACACGAGGATTTTGTGTATAAACCGAGAGAGTTGTACTTGTAACTACTTAGGATTTAAAAAGCGATAGAGTGGAAATAGGCTTGGTTTGAGTCGAACCACTATGAAAACTGTTATTTTTTGTTTTCTGCATTCCATCATCTGCGTTTGTGATTGTGAGGACTTCACGCTGCATTTGGGTGTAAGGCCCAGATTTTGGTCTAACAGCAAACCAAGTTAAATATTAGTATTTTGATTTTGGGAATCTGGTTATTAGAGAAGGTTAACGTTGCGTTGAACAGTCTTAAACACTAGAACATTATTATTGCAAAAGGATTAAAAGAACTGTAAATATGTTGTAAAACTTTTTCGATATATCAAAAGGATAAATGAAAAACTGGTTAGCTTATTTTAAAATAAATAGTCGGCCAATATGTAAATGTGTTAAATAACCTAATTAATAAATGTAAGATTTTTCAGGATGCATTTTGGAAGGGAAGAAGATGATGTGCTAGTGTTGAAAAAGGCTTCTAGAAATAAAAATGGAAAAATAAAAATAAGGAGTGTCCAACTTGCCGGATTCGAACCAGCGACCTAAGGATCTAATCTGCATAACAACTACAGTCCTCCACTCTACCAACTAAGCAAATGTCATATTGTTAAATTAACTCTTAGTAGTTTTAATACTTCTTTTGATACTTCATATTTAATTTCAAACATTATTAATTAATTAAATTCTTCCATTTTCTTTAATTGCATACATTATAAAGTAATTACTTTCTTTAATGGATTGCATACGTTATAAATTAGTTTTCTCTGTCAATTGATTGCATACATTATAAATTAATTTCTTTCATTAATTGATTGCATACATTACAAATAAATTTCCTTCATTAATTTGTCGCATATATTACAGATTAATTTGAATGTTAACGCCTATTATTAACAATCAATTAGCCATAATTAACTAAATTGCCAAATTTACAAACATAAATGTCTTCGATGCTAAAACTTCAATTGGTCGTAACTTCCCTGTTTGAACTTGGATCGAAAAAACATTATATATGAAAATTTATCACATAATCGCCATGAACACAATGGTATAAGTTTCATGCTAGAATTCTAACATTTACAAAATGTCTGTTTTTACCTTTTCAAACTTTATTAATGAATTAATTACTGTAAAAACGCGTGGTGTTACATTCTCCTTCTTTAGGTATTTAATCGAGATTAACTATTGTTAATCTCTGCATATTCATTCTATGCTCAAGGATCTTATATTTTAAATCATTAGAACTACTTTTCCGTAAGAGAAATTGTAAAGCTGAAACTTACTGTGAATCTTTTAGGGGAGGGTTTGTATTTTGTATGAAATAATAATTTTTTTAATTTAGGGAGATTTTTGGTCAGGTCCCTATAAATTTCAAAATACAAAAAAACGCCTTGTCTAAAAACTTTATAAATTAGGTCCTTTTTTTTCGAAATAAAAAAAATCAATAAAAGACAACATAAAAAATATACCAAAATTAAAAATTTAATTCAACTCATAATCATCATTGTATTCATGCATTAAAACTGCAAAAAAATGATTCAAAACAAAAAAATTGCACGCTATAGAACTTTTACACAAATTTCTGTATAATTGCTAATATTTCAGCAATTAATTCAAAATTTGCAGGATTTCATACAACTTTTGCTTAGTGAAAATAATTCATCTCTAGAAAATTGCTACAAATGTTGCAACTATTTGTAATATATGCTGATATTTCAGCAATTATTCAGCCGTCTTACAAAAATATATTGTGTTAAATATTGCAGAAATATCAGCAATATTTCACTAAAATTTCTTCTATTTCAGCAGTTTATCATTTGGTTGCATCTACTGTAAAACAGTTGCTAATATATCAGCAGGCATATATGAATAATTGCTGAGATATCAACAATTATTCACCTGCCTTTCAACTATATACTGGGTGAATAATTGCTGAAATATCCGCACTTATTCACTAAAATTGCTATAGTAAAACAGGGACCCGTTTTATAGTGAAACTTAGAAAAGGAGTCGCTTTACATAAACTTTGAAAATAAGGATGCCGCATAAATTTCCACTTTTATTTATTTGATGAAATAAACAGTACAAAATGTGGTGTTTTCCCGTATTTTGATCATCTATTTCGATACATATACATCCTTTCATTATTTCTTTGAAACACGGTTATTTACAACTTAGTTCATTCATAAAAACTTATATCATTATTACTTCCATTCCAATGAATTAATATGTGCCAAATGACAAGCCACTTACAAAATTTTTGTGCCATTTCTATTTGTCACCCAAAACTACTTTAACCCAGCTGCTTCTTCGATTTACTATATTCCTACTAAATCAGTGCAATCACTTATGGTTTAATTTCACTATTAAAAATCCAATCTTTTTTCATTAACTTTATTCCAATTTAATACAATTTATTTGCTCCCTCTATTTTTTTTTAAAAAGAATAAAGTTATCAGATTTTCCTTGTCCATTCCATTTATATTGCGAACCTTATAAAATTAAACTTTTCTTTTATCAAACATTCAGTTTTAAAGAAAAATCTAATTTACTTTTTAATTACCTTATTTACTTTTTTCCAAAGAAATATAATAATTTCATTGATTGTAAAATTATACTATTTTCTTTGAAGTGTACTACTTAAAAATTTTATCTTTCCAAATCATCTGGGGGGTTAGACAAATAGTGCATTTTTGGCTTCCTTAAGAATACTTCTTTCTTAGATTTTGTAGATCTTTTTTCCATCTAAAATACAAGCGTCCATCCCACAACCACTAGTGAACTCGTATATTTCTCATTTATTGCTCCCATTGTTATCTTATTTACAATATACTATGTCTTTATTATTTTACTAGTACACAGCCCGAGCGTTGCACGGATCTTTAAGACTGATATTTGTTTTGGTTGGATATTTAATAACAAATATTGCATCGTTGCTTCCCAATGAATTGTGCATTCTAATATTTATTACATATCATAAACTATAAATTCTGACATAGCGTTGTGAAACAAAGAGCAAAGAATTAAAACATAATGAATCAACACTTACACAATCGATGTCAACAATTGCAATTTCAAAAGAATAAATAATTAGCAATACATATGAAAAAAATTATTACTAACAAACCATACAGTGCACTCTTGTTAGGTTATAAAAAATGATGATTTTCTAAAACTTCAGAATGTACGCAGGCAGAACTGATTAATGAAACTCATATCAACAAAATCTACGAGTAGTATAATTTTTTTACTATGTTCATGGAAAGATCACAATTAAAAATAATGCAAAGATTTCATGATATAACAGTTATGTTAGCACAGTAATTAAAATGGAGCTAATCGAATAGCGATGTCAAAGACTATGCATAGCAAGAGAAATACAGTTGATCTAGATCCCCTTTAGTACAAACAAAAACCTAAAACATAAAAAAATAGTTTATAATACCAAAAAAAAATGAAAATGTACAGCAATAGTGAAATTTAGATTAAATAAATATGTATGTTTTTCAGTCTAACCTTTCATGGGAATCATAATAAAACCTCTAGGTAAATGATATTTTTGGTGGAAATGTACAAATTAGTCGATATTTAATTTATTCATAACAACTGAACTGTCATGACATGAAAGGGAGGAACTTAAGAAACAAAGAGCTCATAAACGATACATCATGCTTGCAATTGCAAGAGCAGAGGAAACCAAAATAGTCTAGAAAGGATTTAGATCATCTAGCCTTGATCAGGCAACAACGGGAAGAGGATGCCAACGAATGGGAAGAGGAAAAGGCAACAAAAGAAAAAAAGGCAGAAGCACGCAAGTAGTAATTCGTTATATTGATTATGGCCATAACTTTATTTTGCAGGTACATGTTAACTATTTATCACATGTAAGTTTGTCGAACATGTTTGAAGTTACATTTTCGATTGGTGCATTATGCATGTTATTCCATTTCCATCATTGGAATTGTAGACAAAGAATATTTTGCGTTTAAATATTGGTGATTTACGCATTGTAAGTAGATAAAAAAAATTCATAACATGATCAATAAGAGTTGTTGTAATGTTAAAATGCATACAATATGTACCTAAGATTTTTTTTTTCATATTTGTGAAAAATCACCTAAATCGTGATATAAGATGATGAAATAGACGATAACTAATGACAATTGAAATCAATTGTATTTATAATTTAAATAAACAAATACACAACGCAACACATAAAAATTTAACATTAAAAGTTTACATAGAATTGTTCTAATTAAACTAGCTCATCTATATGTGAAATGCATACGAAAATTATGTGGGTGTTTATGTCAATTCGACAATTACAGCAGTGACACTTGTGAATTATGCAATATCAATTCAGTTATTGCAGTATAGGTAGGTCATTATCTTACAGTTACTTTTTGCTCGCATGTTCTATTTAATGGTATACTGAGAAACTTAATATATGGACGCATTTTAAGGATTACCTGATTAACTATTGAATAAACAGATAAAAGTATAGGCATTGAATGAATTATTTATCTTACAGTAGCCCAACCGAGGATTTGTAGAATTATTAAAGGCATGGGGCAAAGAAGGAAGGAAGTATTTGGTAGTCGCATGACAATTCGCATCAGATGTATACAGGATGTCACATTGAAAAGGCATCTACAATTAGCACACATGTTAACCATAGGTTCAAAAATTCAGATACTTTAGTCATGAACATACTTCGATTCAAAACGTAGCCACGGATGTGTCACCAATTTTTTCCAACCATATGGATAACTACCTTGGAGTCAGGTGATGCTATCAATAGAAATCAAAATAGTCGAAAGTAATGATACATTTAGTCGGACATAGGAATAAATCACAGTAATTAAGATACATATAGGTACTGTTCGCAACATTATTTCGGCCCTTTATCGTTGCGGTCACGTCCAACATGTCGAACGCCTGAACTTGGCTAACCATGCCGATGAACAATTGTAGTTTGCTGGAAAATGAACCGTTGGCATCCGACGCGAACGGGATATATTTGTAATTGGTTTCCTGCATGAAGAATGAATTGTTTTGGGTGGGGAAAATAACATTTGTGAATTGTTTTGGGTGCATATTTGTGAAGAATGAAGTAAGGTGGAGGTGTGAATAGGGAAAAAATGTGCTGCGCTGCAGAGTTTGAACCATATTAGTGTGTGCACGCCGAGGCCCAAATGCCCAAGTGCACATCCTTGACATATATTAATATATATATATATATATATATATATATATATGTGTATGACTATCCAATCTTCATGTTTTATCAAGTAATTCAATTTTATTTTAATTGTGTTTGTAGATTGCACACTCATATATATACCAAGATGCTTATATTTTTGTTGGCAATGTGGGACTAATATTGCAATCTTTTCAACTTTTGTCGTTCACATAACAAACATAAATTAAAGTTAAATGCATAAATTAATTCAAAACAAATAAATTAAAAAATTAAAACCCCGCTCAAATACCCCGTTTGCAGAAAAACTCATTTCCTGTTCACAACAGTGTCACGCTTAAATACCCCGTTGTCGTTCGCCTAGATCGCATTTATAGTTTATTCATATATTTTTGTGGGGCCACTGTTCATGAAGAAAATTAGTCATCCTTATCACAACAAATGCACTTGTAACCATTTAAAATCCTATAATCCCACTACAAAGTACAAATCCATAACTTCACCATCTACCACTTCAAACTACACTACTTATGACATCACAAATACATGCCCTGCACTTCCATATCCTTCCTTCACTTCACTTTCAGCCACTACCACTCAAGACCAATTACCTCCCACTACCAAATCAAAACACTTGCCTCTACTCAATACCCAATACCTAATCAAACTTCTTCATAGCCATACACAGTTCCCCTTTGCCCTTCCATCTCTACATATTAACCCAAGCAAATCAATAGCATTCAACAAACAATCTCTTCAATAGCTTAACATAACCACCAATCATCCAGTTCAATGATCTGTCGAATTTATCAACCCATACAAACCACTCCCTATCCTATAAGCCATTAAAATCCCATACAAACCCATGCAAACCAATTAACCTAACTGCTACAGCAAGTGTTGCACCAAACTATCCTATCTTCTTTAGGCTGCAACTTTATCCGCTACTTCACTGATCAAAAACCAAGCATCTGTCACGTTTCCAGTGCAACAAATCCTTTTCAAACACCAATCATCATTGTCATCCATAACCCAGTCTCAATGTGCTTTGAAGTACCGTGAAATCCAGTAGAAAGTAAACTGTGTACATCTAAAATTCAAGATGTACTCATGTAACACCGAAATTTAAGAAATACAATCCACTCATTTTTAGTTTAAAAGTATATAATGAAGTAATAAATTTCATCATGTTCTATTTATTACACTTTATTTTGCAGCAGAAGTTTTATTAGTTCTTCATATACCGCTTTTATCTTGCTTTTAGAAACGATTGTGTAATGATGCGGTAACAGTAACCCTTAATATGTATTAGCAAATTGCAAGAAAAAAAACTATGTAATCAGTTTTGAAATAATGCAATACATACTAATCCAAAGCTACAAAAGAAAGCAGACTAATATTGGTATTCTGTATTACTGAATCTTGAACATTGAGCATAAGGCAGTAGAAGAAGAGAGGCTGATCGCTCTAGTGGTGAATCGGAGAAAGCAGATTGAAATGCCATGATTTCAGAAAAAAAAATGTTGAATTTAAACACCAAAATATGCACATAGATTTAAGCAGTTGGTAAGCATAATCATTAAAATAGCCTACAAATTCACGCAATCAGTAAAGTATTTTAAAACATAGCGGAAGAAGAATGATTTTTTATTCAGGTATGCAGTTTGATTCAAAGATAAAAGGAAGCAATAATACAAATTCAAGAGCAGTTGGAACATTTTGCTGCACATTCTATGTGCGTACAAATAAAAATGAGAAGTTAAGACTTAACACACCAAAGCAGTAGATACCACGGAAAGAACCGAAACGAAGTAATTTGAATGAGAAGTTGAAAACAAATAAAAACACATAAACTTATAGGAACTCATTACAATTGAAACTCACAGTTTATAAATTATATGCAATAATACCCATAGCTGCAGTCTACTTAAAGGAAAATATTTCCATCCCTAAAATGTAACCCGTCTGTCAATTTGGAAGTTTGACATTGAGGCAAAAAGAAGAAAGAAAGAAAAGGACACAGTAAAACACATAAATGGTTAACCATCACCTTCATGCCAAGGAATAAATCAGCGAGAACACTATTTGACTACAGCAAATCCTTCATCGTCTTTAAGCCCTATAAGTTATCAGCTATACGTATTAAAAACCCATGCAAGAAAAGAATTTACAATAATTAAGAAAAACAACAAAACCCTTTGAGTACAATCTCAACTGTATGCTCTTCTAATGTGGTCAAATCTTTAATATTTAGATTCTCTAGCCTTTTAATGTTAGATACGCTGGACATTGGTACGATTGTAAGATCATCCATAACTGTATACATCACCATGATCTCTCACTATTCCTTCACTGCTTGAGAATGCAAAATTCACCATGTCTCTCACTATTCCTTCACCGCATGACATTGGCTTGAGTTTGACGTGGAGCTGTCAATTAGAATAAATGAAGTTGGATGGTAAATAAATTAATGTATAATTAAAAAGTTAATGAAATTAGGATGTATTGCACTTTTTACCAATTCCTAAAAAAAATGGATCTGGCAGAAATAACATTACCATAGTAATTCGAGGAAGGTTTAGGATGAAATATTAGAATATAATTTGAGTGAAATAATGTATAGAGAAAGTTGGAGGAGAGAGGAGACATGAATGTCTTCTTTGTTGCCATTTGGATCGAGCAGATACAAAATAGGGTTGGAGAAAACAGGAAGCAGGATAAAGAATTTTATATAGGCTGTAAATTAGATAATTAAATATTGAGGAAGGAAGAAATGAAAGGGGAAGTTTGAAGAGAACGTGATTAACAGGAGACGTGGGGAGAACAGTAACCACGTTAGGACAATTCCATAGGCAGATGGCGTTAATTTTATGTCCAACATGATTAGCCGTCTGATGTCTTTCTCTATTTCAATCTGGACCACTCTTTGTCTTGTTGCTTGTCCAAGGGGGGAATTTTATTTTATAGAGTGATCATCACAAACACCTAGAAAGAGAGTATCATACTAAACTATTCTATTTTTCAATAATAAAGCAACATACTACAAAAGAAAGCAAATCTATACTAAAAAACATGCTCCACTATGATCACTACTAGGTAAAGGATACAACGACTGAATGTGGTTTATCCACGAGGACAAGGAGGATTAGGATCATGTCTCTCCTGACAGAAAAAAACCTAATTACTGAATTTAGACAACCATGGCACTCCTACTTTCCATTTATCGCTCTTGGCAAACTCATGTTGCGTACCTGATATTTCTTTGAGACATCCCCAATTGCCCACTGATGATATACTAATATCCATATGCTAACTATTCATAATATCTCGATGAATATAAATTTGGCGTACCATACTTAACTATAAAGTAAGTCTGTATTCTGGGGTTAGTTTTTACTCTATCATAAAGTCAAACAACATATAAAATCTTCTATTTCCTCAAGAAAACATGAAAAAGGATTTTCATGAATTACAAACCATGTCATAGTTTCACTAATAAAAATCCCAAACTGTTATAAAATAAAACAGGATAAATAATAATAGAGAAGCCATTTGAGAGAAAAGAAGAGGTATGGGAGAGAACTTTGGTTTCTATTGATTCAAGTGTATCTCATTTCTATTACATTGGCTGAATTATATATAGGCTTTGGAGCAGATGTTAAGCTTATCCCCCTGATGTGGGAGTAGACAGAATATTACGAAAGCATATGCATTCTTATACATTACACCACTCACCCTTGAATATGCGTCTTCAAAATCGTGATTGCTCTGCTAACTTGAAGTTGTCCCTTTTAAAACATATATGCTTATTACACCCCTTATTATTATCTTGCCTGCATATATTCGTTTAGTCGATACAACTATTGTTTATTGCCTTCAAAACTCTATGAGGAAAACCCAATGAGAAAAACCTTGAATGAGAAAAAGAGTACAAATTTTGACATTATGGATATCATATTAAAATAGTATTCCTTAAAAGAGTTTGATGCTTGGGGTTCAAAACAATACCTCTTTAAAAACTTTTTTATGAAAAACCCTACGGGAAAAATCATAACCAAAAAAGTGAAAATTTATTTCATCTTTAGGTAACATGTTTTACAATGTTACGTTAAGGGTTGATACTACATAATCAAGGTAATGCCTCATTAAAAACCTTACTAACGAAAACCCAGTAGGAAAAATATTAGTAAAGGAAAAGAGTACATTATGGCATAATTTTATATGCTCCCCCTTACTTATAACTCATTATTCAATTAGCCTATTGGTGTAGCCGACGCATGTCAATTTTGTATATCATCTTCTGGAATGTTGATTTGGAAATTGCCTTTAAGAACAGATCTACCCACTTTTCTTGAGACTGGATTTGTTTGTCCTCTTTCTTGTTATCCTTTCATGTTTCATATGTAAAGAGAAATTTTGAAGAAATGTGCTTCATCCTATCACCCTTGATATAATTCACTTGAATCTGAACCATGCAAGATGCCTTGTCTTCATAAATAATAGTTTACTACATCAAAAGATGTTTGATTCTTCTGGATCAAAATGTCGTCTCATCAAAACCATACTAAGAAAACCCTAACGGGAAAAATCTTAGTGAACGAAAAGGAGTACAATATAAAATGTCATATTTATTACGTTAAAAGAAGTATGATACTTCTGGATCAACGAAATGCCTCATTAAAACCTTAATAAGAAAAACCCATTGGGAAAATTAGGAAAAAGAGTGCATTATAACTTATTTTTCTATGTCACTTTTGGTTTGACACTTCTGGGTCAAGATAATACCTCATTAACACCTTACTAAGTTAACCCATTGGGGAAAAACTTAGTTAAGGAAAAAGACTGCATTATAACAAACTTATGGATGCTCTCCCCGATGTAATAATTTCATCTGAATTTGTATTCTTCTTCAATAACTCAAATTGCTTACAGATACTTCTTAATGAAGTTTTTCTTTAAAAACTTCATGTGCATTTCCATGCTTCAAGCATGTTTTCTTATTTAAAACGCCTTCTTTTTGTGATTTGTTTGCTACTAATATTCATTTATGAATACACTTAATGTACTTACAATTTTGTGTTTCAATTGGGCTTGTATATTGCAATAAACATTTGATGAATAAGACAACTTTCATTCCAACAACACTAAGTAGGAAGTAATCTACTCATCTTGAAGTATATCAAAATTTTCATTACAACAATACTTAGAAGAATGAAGGATAACAAGATTTTCATTATAGCAACACTAAGAAGGAAGTAATCTACCCATCCTGAACAATATCAAGATTTTCATTACAACAATACTTAAAAGAATGTCATAACCTATCGTCCTTGTTCTTGGTATTCCTTATAATAAAATATGTTATTTATATTCTTCAGGAACTTATATATTATAATAAGTTTTGCATATCACAACTACCACTTCAATGGATATTAAGAGTTTCATTACAAAAATTCTTGAAAACAGGAAGTGATCTACTCATCATGAATTATATCAAGATTTTCATCACAACAATACTTAGAAGAATGTTATAATCTAAATTTCATGTTCCTTGCATTCTTTATTACTACAAAAGTTATTTAAATTCTTCCGGAATTTGTATACATTCATCGTTTATACATCAGGGTATTGTAAGCATTTTAAACACTTTCGCTATTTTAATCAATTCAATTATCTCTGAAAGTACAATGCTCATAACATGTTGTTTACATTATATTGTGCTTTAGTAACTTTTGTGTGCTTTTGTCATTTTATATATTTCTAATTTTATCTTATGGACTACAGGTCCATATTACTTATTTATGAGAATTTCCATGATGACCAATCATGTTTCTCTCTAATATGGGATTTTTAATCCATTTATAAATATAAGCGCTTTATTATTTATTAATTTATCGTCGATGATTATTTCTTGTCAGTTCTATACATGATTTATTATTTCTAGGGTCATTTGACAATTATTTCATTGGTTTCTTTCAAAGAAACCTTAAGTGTTTCTTTCAAGAACACACACCTCCATTATTCGGCATCTTTATAACTTACTCCAAAATATTTTGTATCGGCTTTTATACCACATTTTCAGCTATGATTTACGCCTTTTGATCCTTCGTGGATTCAAATGTATATTGGAGAAAGTCTATTAGTGACATAATTGATAATGTATGCAAGTTACTTAATATTTTGCATAATTCTACATGTTAGCAAATATTTAACATCGTTCATTCCTTTATCCTCCCCCTTAATGTTGACAATCGTTGTCACTTGAAATAATAAACCTTCTTTCGATTCCTATTTTTGATCCATTATCGCATTATAGATAGCAAATACATTATATATATTTCAATTATAGGAGGATAATGCTCTTATTAGTTAATAAGATGCATCCATAGTGTATTGGTTATTCCCTTTCATTAATCTGATGACTTGAGGAATTTTCTATCATTTGAATATGCACATGACTTAAGTCATTCAATTTTGATGTTAATCGACTTTCTGAAATACTAAATAATATATGGAAAATTTATAATATAAACTCATGACAACTTCAAGTTGTTAATTAAATATTTTCATATATGTGATACACTTGCATCCACGTATTCCATATGTAATTGATTTGCATATTCTTTCTCATTCAAGTTATCTATTTTAGAGTAAATTGTTTATAAGGTTCGAATCATTAGGCTTTGCTTATCAAGCAACGTCAATGCGAATCTTAAAGATAGTATCATAATGTTAAAAACATCTGATTTGGAACTGTATTGAACTTCTGGTTCAAATAAAATATGTAAACAACATCAAGTTGTTAAACTGTATTAAACTTCCGATTCAAATAAAATATATAAATAACTTCAAGTTGTTAAACTGTATTGAAGTTCTGGTTCAAATAAAATACATAAACAGCTTCAAGTTGTTTAAATTTATTCTTCAACACGATATGTAAATATAAATATATAATCAAGATACAACTAATTTTGAAAATTGTGAAATCTTTGGATGCATTATCATTACCGCATATGATGTAACTTCTTGAAGAAGTACAATGTTATTATTTCACATAGTTTCAATAAAGCTTCAGGCTTTTAAATTATGAAGTATTTCAAGTTCATTGACTAAAGAACTTCAAATTCCTATGCATATATATACACATACATATGTATGTCAAGTTTATTAATTTATGACAAACTTCTGGTTCTCAATCTTTTAACATATTTCTAATTTGGAAGCTTTTACATTCTTGCTAATTGTCAAGATTTCAAACTTGTAGACTTTATCAAAAAGTTTTTTTTTCATAATTCAAGACTTCAGGTCTTAGACTCTGAGTTATGCAACTTCTTCCATTACAATGGATATTACTTGCTAAATACATTGAATAATAATAGATATGTCTATTCTTATTCCAAACACAAACATATATCATTTAACTAACAATAATTAATGCATTTAATACAGTATATTATCCTAACTATACATTTAATATGAAAAAAACCAAAAAAAAATTTACTTAAATCAACAGAATAAAATTTGGATCTAGCTATAGTATTGATCAACGATATAATTGAAATAAACAACTTATAGTTGTACTGCATTTCTCAATAATCTTTTGAAATCCCATATATATGCATAATTTCTGATCGAGAATTGAGTACAAGTGCATAATCATAGAACCAAGATTATACGTTCTTTAATATGAATGATTCGAAAAACTTGCACATCTGTACATAAAATTCAGAAACATAAAAAAAGAATTACATGTCTTAGATTCAAATTATAAAATCCATATATAGCTCTTTTAGATCTTTCTTTTTACATTCAAATTATCTCTTACCATTATAGAAACTACAGGTTCTAAATTTTCCATTTTTATAACAAAAATCGTTTCTACATACACTTCAGGTGTGCTAAATTAAGATTAATATTTAGATCTTAGCTTAATATGGTATTCAAGATACATATTTTCTTTATAATATTGTTTTTCTACGAAACGATAAATTATTTCCTTTGGAATTATGATATGTTCTAAATTACTGTAATGAAACTTTAGGTTTTTATTATAATTTACATGTTGTATATTTTAAAATGAAGCAATTCCTCTAGATTGTTCTTTTATTCACATATGAGAGTCATTTTACTATTTTACTTTAAGAAAATATTTTTTTTTAATGGTCTCTTCTAACAATAAATTTCTTCAAGAAATTATGTGTGTCATAAAATTGGAATATATGTCTTTTGCCTTTTATTGAAACTTTTCTTTTCACCGATTTTTCAAGTCCTTTCCTGTTATAAGTCATTTACTGTAAGCAAATATTAAATGCAATTATATGCTTTGAGACTTTATTTCAGGTTACTCATTTGCATATGAACTTCAGGATCCTCATTTGAAAGAATATGTTTATGAACTTCAGGTCGTATGAACTTTAGGTCATTTGCATATGAACTACAGGTTCCTCATTAGCATGTAAACCTCTGGTTCATTATTTGAAAAAAATGTATACGAACTTCAGGTCATTTGCATATGAACTTCAGGTTCCTCACTTGAATGAATTTTTTTACATCATGAGTTTTCAATCTCACTTCCAGTGATAAATAAATATTGCAATTGAATTTAAATGCTACATCATTATATTTTATACCCATAATTATATTTGATAAACATGAAAAAAATCATTTTTTTCCAAGAGATATTCTTTCTTTATTGGGTATACATAAAAAAATCATTTTTTTAAGAGATATTATATCATTGGTCTATCTAAAAGAATTACGTATGAAAAGTCATAGTACATCGAAAAAGATAATATTAGATCTACCTTTATACCAACAATAATGTAAACAATACATATATAATCGAATCTCCATCAAATTGGATTTGGAAAAATCAAAGTTAGATCCGCAAAAATTGGGACAATAATTCTGGACACATATGTAGGGTCAATAAAAATAATTAGATCTAAAAAATAAAGATCTATTAGAAATCATACTAGATCTACAAGAAAAATAGAGAAAAAGATGTAGAAGTTTGAACCAGATCTAGAAGAATAGAAGTTAACATAAATTCATAGATCCATTAATCGAAGATTCTCAAACAAAATAAAATAATTGCAAAATAAGTCTAGAAATCTACGAATTATGAATCCTCAAATAATAATTATTATCTCACAAATTCATAGATGTAGATCTAGATGATTTCAAAAAATAAAAAAATAGCTTTACTGGAATCTCGTGCTGGTAACGTGTTATAAAATAAAATGGGATAAGTAATAAAAGAGAAGCCATTAGAGAGAACAGAAAAGATATGGGAGAGACCTTTTATTTCTATTGATTCAAGTGTATCTCATTTCTATTACATTGGTTATAGGCTTTGGAGCTGATTCCCTGATGTGGGACTAGATAGAATATTACAAAAGCATATTCATTCTTATATATTACAACACAAACTTGCTATTTCCAATCCATTTCCTCTTTAATTAAGTTATCTAAATCTTACACCTTTTCTTCATAATTAAATGCTTTACTATCATATTAATGACTTTTACGAGAGCCAAATTTCCAAGAGAATCGATAAATTTTTTCTACTTAACTTGTACCCTTGATAAATTTATATTTATTGTAAAGTCCCGCAAATCCACACCATTTGAGTTGACTAATAACACCACACGTTCAACCCAAATTGCACAGAGATACGAATCATTTTTAGAAAGAAGTTAGAGGATGAGAAATAGAAAGAAAGAAATATTAGAATAGAAGAAAACAAAGAAGACAAATCTCGCAGCGCAACGAATAAAATATATTATATAACATAACTTTTGAAATACAAATCGATAACTTTATATATATACCATCATCAGAGCACAACAGTTATTCCTGGAACAGTTATAAACACCTATTTCCAGATACAAACATGGTTCACATCGGAATATATGATAGTCTATAGCTAACTAGTGAAGCCTCCTGCTTCCAGCTCCTCCAAATGAATCTGTAAAATCCCTACTACTTGACTGCCCGTACAAATTTGGGCACCCAAGAGTTTAGGGAACACAAACAAAATAAACTCTGGGTTAGTCATGGGACTAGTGTGAGTAAACTCCAGCCATTTGTTTAACTTTCAAAATCCTTTCAAAAGGAAAGATAATAGTAAGACCAGCCCACACATAAACATGGACGGTTTTTACCTTACTAAAATCAAAAACACTTTGATACGAAAATCCAGTGATATTATAATAATGTCTACATCAAATAAATAACCAAATAGTAAAACGCTTGCATCTCACGCTCTACATATACAGTATAAAATCAAAACCGCAGGGCGCTTATTGGAGATTGGATTCCAACTATGACAAGGTATGGGACCACCTTCCGATGATGTATCTCTAGAGGCGAATACACCTGGGTTCAACAAGAACATCTTGCAACACGGCCCACACATGACCGACCACTCATTTCGCTTAAGTGTATCGAATGTATATCACCAACGGTTGGGATCAGCAGTTGTTTCCCGAATGGGACAACATCGAATAGAATAAGGAATTAAATGAATCTCTAGATAGACGATTATACACACTAATGGGAGCGACCTACATAGCCATGTTGCCTGCCCGATTTTTGTCATTTCCCGGTTGTTGAGGCCTGAGGCTACGATTACTTTCTATTCATTGATAGCATAATCACTTTGAATGCCACATTGTCAGATTCGTTAATCACTGATTGATTTGCACAAATATTCTGGATGTTATGCTAAGGGAATAAATCCGTTGCAACCATATATATTTATACGGACCAACCCATTAGATCATTGGAAATACTTGGTTAGACATTCATCCATTTACGTTCGTTCTAGGATTGAACGAAACCAAAGGCACAATTTCTACTAATAGAAAAGCCCTTGCACTTTACTCCATCTTCAATATATTCAGCATACTTGGTTCGTAACGCTTATGCCAATACGGAGTGGTTCTTCGGATAATAATCCAACTGGTCTCTCCATATTGACAACGATGGTCAAAAACTTCGATAGTCTGTGATTTAACTGTCGAATAAAAACAAGTGTTTCGAAAGTCGATGATTTAACTATCGAAGGAAACAAGTGTTCAATCAACATATCAAACAAATCACTCGGCTCTTTAATTAATATTTCATTAATTAAATCTCTTCTCCATTTCCTTATCAATATTGGCCCTTTACGCTATTTGGAAAAAACATTTTTGAATATCGCCCTCCTTTATTTTCTGTATTTAGAAAATATATTCTATTTGCAATTGAAAACAATTTCAATCACTTATCTCTTTCCCGAATACATTAATTATACTCATGAAATATTTACCTTTATATTCCCAAAATTCCATGACTTAGGTTAAAACGAATGCTGTATAAAATATCGTTACAACAACCCAAAATATTTTATTCAACTAACTCTTTTTCAAACACTTCTCTTCGAGGCTGGATCCTGCTATTTATCAATTAAAAATGAAATCAATCAAGTTGGGGTAAAATTACCTCTCAGACCTTGACTGAAAATATCCTCAACTTCAAAACGGCAAGACCACTTCCCTCGAATAAACACACTATAAAACCCAATTATTCATTTTTAAAACATGTGTATGGTTCACTTTCTATTTCTAATTTGTAGATTTCCCTTTTTGTTTACAATATTCTATTTTTGATTTTGTTTCCTTATCGAATTCTATATATGTCGAAACATTGATTTCTAACTATCAAATTATCTTAAAAATATTCTAACTCCTTAAATTCCCAGAAAAATTCGCCATAACCTCCCTTGTACCAGGAGTATCGGGATATTTCAAATAGCCTCCCATGGCCCTCACCAACCCAAAAGAAAAAGTCAAGCGGCTTGCCGATACGGCGCATAAAATCTCATATATGAATTTAAACTTGTACTTTTTTATCGGGCACATAAATTAAAATCTTCATATACTTCATCCCATACTGTCTAACACATGTTCACCAGTTTTCAATTCAATTCAACTCAATCCAATCGTTTGAATTCAGTTTCGCTCATTTATTCTTTAATTAGCTATTTTTCCTATTTCACTTCTATTTTTGAACATAACATGTTCAAACAAAATATTTAACTTGCTCATAGACAAATTGAATTTCAATTTCAATTCTAGTTTCCTTTTCGATTTCGAATATAAAATTTCAAATCGAATTCACTTATTCAAAGCCCAATATCAATTCAAAATCTCATTAACTAATTTCTATTCAAATTAGTTAATTCTATTCCATAATCAAAAATCTGATTTTTGTTTCAAAAATCAATCCATTACTCCACCTGAGTTCACATATAATCTACAACTCAAATCTTAAATTTTCTAAATAGAAATTCGGATTTTATTCGCTTAAAATCCTTTCATAAAATTAAATAAACCGTTATGGTTTTTAAATGGTTATGGAGCTGCTTTTCTGAAAATTTGATTTTGATATAACCCAAAATCTATTGGAAGAAATATAGAATTTTCACTTCTATTAGAAAACTATTATCAAATTGGTCCTGACGTTTATTGTTTCAGAGAATTCCGACTTCAATTGAGTTCTATATACTCAATTGAAGTTCGAAACGCCAATTTACGAACTGCAGCGCTGCGGCGAGTTCGTTTTAATTATATTTATATATAAAAACGTTTAAAACTTCATTTATAATAAATTCAACTCCATTCTAATATGTTTCAATATATATTAAATCAATTTTCCCAATTCATTTCAAAAATTCTGATTATCTAAAATCGTCGATTTCCACTTACTCGGTTATAATTTATTTATACTTCAATCTTCTATATTCAAACTCTATTTTGAAATTCTATTTCAAGTTCTATTTAAGTTTCTATGTTAAATTTCCATTTCCTTTTGAAATTATAAATCCTTCGGATCTATTTCTATTTTGTATAAAAATCCACATTTCGAAATATATTTCGTCGTTCCCATTACGAAATAATTTCAAATTTTCTATTTCATATTCTCCTTTCAATTCTTTTTGAATTCTATATTCAAACCCCATTATTTAAATTCCATTTGAAGTCTATATTCAAATTCCATATCTAATTCTCTTTGAATTCTACATTCAAAGTCCATATTTAATTTTCTTTGAATTGTCTACATTCAAAGTCCATTTCAAATTTTCTTATATTTAAATTCCATTTAAATTTCTCATATTCAAATTCTATTTGAATTTCTCTTATTCAAATTTTATACTCACATTTCGTTTAAATTTCTATATTCAATTTCTATTTGCAAATTCTATTTTTAAATTCCTGCTTGAATCCTGTACTCAAATTCCAATTCAACTCCATTTGAATTCTATATTTAAACTCCATTTCACTTCTATTTTCAAATTCTGTATTTTAAATTTCATTTGAATTTTCTTTATTCAAATCTATTTGAATTCCTTTGAATTCAAATTCAATTTGAATTCAAGAATTTGAATTAAGAAATTCAAATAGAATTTGAATTCAAATGAATTCAAATGGATTTGAATAAAGAAAATTCAAATGAAATTTAAATTATAGAATTTGAAAATAGAAGTGAAATGGAGTTTAAATATTGAATTCAAACAGGGATGAATTGGAATTTGGGTACAGGATTCAAGTAGGAATTTAAAAATAGAATTTGCAAATAGAAATTGAATATAGAAACTTAAACGAAATGTGAGTATAAAATTTGAATAAGAGAAATGCAAGTAGAATTTGAATACGAGAAATTTAAATAGAATTTGAATATAAGAGAAATTGAAATGGACTTTGAATGTAGACAATTCAAAGAAAATTAAATATGGACTTTGAATGTAGAATTCAAAGAGAATTAGATATGGAATTTGAATATAGACTTCAAATGGAATTTAAATAATGGGGTTTGAATATAGAATTCAAAAAGAATTAAAAGGACAATTTGAAATAGGAAATTTGAAATCATTTCGAAATGGGAACGACGAAATATATTTCGAAATGTGTATTTTTAAACAGAATAGAAATAAATCCGAAGGATTTATAATTTGTAAAAGGAAATGGAAATTTAACATAGAAACTTAAATAGAACTTGAACTATAATTTCAAAATAAAGTTTGAAATAGAATTTGATTATAGAAGATTGAAGTATAAATAAATTATAACCGAGTAAGTGGAAATTGACGATTTTAGATAATTAGAATTTTTGAAATGAATTGGGAAAATAGGTTTAATATATATTGAAATATATTAGAATGGAGTTGAATTTATTATAAACGAAATTTTAAACGTTTATATATATAAATTTTATATGTAAATTGGCGTTTCGGACTTCAATTGAGTATACAGAACTCAATTGAAGTCAGAATTCTCTGAAACAAGAAACTTCAGGAACGATTTGATAATAGTTTTCTAATGGAAGAGAAAAATCTAGATTTCGTCCAATAGATTTTGGGTTATATCAAAATCAAATTTTCAGAAAAGCAGCGCCATAACCATTTAAAAACCATAATGGTTTATTTAATTTAATAAAAGGATTTTAAGCGAATAAAATCCGAATTTCTATTTAGAAAATTTCATATTTGAGTTGTTGATTATATGTGAACTCAGCTGGTGTAATGAATTGATTTTTGAAACAGAAATCAGATTTTTCATTATGGAATAGAATTAACTAATTTGAATAGAAATTAGTTAATGAGATTTTGAATTGATATTGGGCTTTGAATAAGTGAATTTGATTTGAAATTTTATATTCGAAATCAAAAAGCAAACTAGAATTGAAATTGAAATTCAATTTGGTTACGAGCAAGTTAAATATTTTGTTTCAACATGTTATGTTCAAAAATAGAAGTGAAATAGGCAAAATAGCTAATTAAAGAATAAATGAGTGAAACTGAATTCAAACGATTGGATTGAGTTGAATTGAATTGAAAACTGGTGAACATATGTTAGATAGGTATGGGATGAAGTATATGAAGAATTTAATTTATGTGCCCGACAAAAATGTATATGTTTAAATTCATATATGAGATTTTATGCGCCGTATCGGCAAGTCGCTTGGCTTTTTCTTTTTCTTTTGGATTGGTGAGGGCCATAGGAGGCTATTTGAAATATCCCGATACTCCCAGTACAAGGGAGGTTATGGCGAATTTTTCCGAGAATTTAAGGAGTTAGAATATTTTTAAGATAATTTGAAATCAATGTATCGATATATATAGAATTCGATAAGGAAACGAAATAAAAAATAGAATATTTTAAACAAAAAGGGAAATCTATAAATTAGAAATAGAAAGCGAACTATATACATGTTTTAAAAATGAATAATTGGATTTTATAGTGTGTTTATTCGAGGTAAGCGGTTTTGCCGTTTTAAAGTTGAGGATGTTTTCAGTCATGGTCTGAGAGGTAATTTTACCCCAACTTGATTGATTTCATTTTTAATTGATAAATAGCAGGATCCAGCCTCAAAGAGAAGTGTTTGAAAAAGAGTTAGTTGAATAAAATATTTTGGGTTGTTGTAACGATGTTTTATACAGCATTCGTTTTAAACTAAGTGATGGAATTTTGGGAATATAAAAGTAAATATTTCCTGAGTATAATTAAAGTAGTCGGGAAAGAGATAAGTGATTGAAATTGTTTTCAATTGCAAATAGAATATATTTTCTAAATACAGAAAATAAAGGAGGGCGATATTCGGAAATATTTTTTCCAAATAGCGCAAAGGGCCAATATTGTTAAGGAAATGGAGAAGAGATTTAATTAGTGAAATATTAATTAAAGAGCCCAGTGATTTGTTTGATATGTTGATTGAACACTTATTTCCTTCGATAGTTAAATCATCGACTATCAAAACACTAGTTTTTATTTGATAGTTAAATCACAGACTATCGAAGTTTTTGACCATCGTTGTCAATATGGAAAGATCGGTTGGATTATTATCTGAAGAACCACTCCGTATTGGCATAAGAGTTGCGAACCAAGTATGCTGAATATATTGAAGACAGAGTAAAGTGCAAGGGCTTTTCTATTAGTAGAAATTGTGCCTTCGGTTTCATTCTGACACGACCCGAACTTCCCCGGTAAGTAAAGCACGGATGGCGTTGAGGACAAGACAAATCAGAATGCAGACAGAAGAACATTTCATTGTTATTACAACAATTCCATCAGATACAAGAATATACAGAGTATAAATGAATAAATTACATTCAACAAACATCAGAGATTTAAATTACATTTAAATACAACGCAGCGGAAAATAATACAAAACACAACTGAAAGTGATACACGGATACAGAGCTTTCCGAGCATCGTTCCAGCTGTAAACCAGGTTCCTGTGAATATAAATCTGCAAAACCGAAAGTACTAGTTGTCCGTGTAGAAAATAGGGGCACCTAGAGTTTAGGTTAAAACAATAAACACCAGGTCAGTCATGTGACTGGTGTGAGAACTAAAACAGTTATTAATCTTTATTTTTAAAGTTTGGTAAATCAAGGGACCACGCCGTATAACACGGAACGAGTTTCCTCCCAAGAATACCAGTGCATAAAACAAACAGCGCAATGCTAAATAAAGAAAAATGAAGCTGTTATAAGACCCAGGTCCCATCACACAATGCAACGCAAGCCGGAGGATAGGGTTTTTACCTTATAACAGCCAAAGCATGCTTGATACGTTTAAAACACATTATTTGATACTATTATAGGTGTATAGTGTCAAAACAATTTCAATCATAAATATCAATCATAGGCGGCACGAATGACCCATACCACTATGTCGCCATACTAGGTTCTACAAATAAAACCGCACTATCACGTATTGGAAATTGGATTTCCGTCATGAGTCGAGGCAAGGGGCAAGCTCCTCTCCCCGTTCGAGACACTCTAGCAAATGTCCCAGGACCCCACTTTGATCCTTGGAATCGGCTGGGCCGGTCCTCTCTTACTTTTGAGGATTAGTTATTCCTGAACACACGTTTCCCGGTCCTTACAGACCTATATCCGAGGCGCCTCGCTTTCCAACAATCACACAGGTGAAAAATATATAAATGTCATGGCTGGTAGGTCACTAACACCACCCTAGCTAGAAAGAAATGTCGTGCTCTCCCAGCGGTCCGTCTCCCGTTTTTGACTCATACCGAGGTGTGAGGCTCGCGAATTCACGTTATACAAAAAGCTACGCCACACAGGTCGTGCTTTGATCATCAACCACAAGACTCTGCTTTTCAACAGAAGCCCTGATCAATTGCCACTTACGCGTGCCACACTGGCAATTCACTCCATGCGACTGATGTCCATCGATATACAACCTCTGAGCTCGTACGTCTAAGAGAATGACGTTAAGCAAGGGAATAAATTCTCCGCTGCCAAACAGATGTATATTTAATAGAGATCAATCAATACAGAATAAAATCCAATGTCAGACACACAATTCATTTACAAGTTTGCTCTGGGTCTGAACGAAACCGGAGGCACTTTCCTCGCATATCCATCCATCTCCAGGTACGTCTGGACGATCACCAACTGATTCCCTCATCCTGGGTGTACAGCCCAATCAAGATCATCAGTAATCACCCAATCGATGTGAAGACTTCCGGTCTTCAACCACCGTCTTCCTCTTCGATATCTCGTCGAATCGGTTATTCAGAATGGGTATAACCCACGTATATGATAAACAAATGTTACACAAACACATAAACGCCTCATTCCAATTCAGAATATTCTTTTATTCCCAAAATCACATTCTTAGGGAAAGGTTCCCATTAATTTTATCCAAGATAAATTCTTCTAAATTTATTCTTTAGTCTTCCTTTGGATAACATTTCAAACTAGTAGGGATTAGCGAACCACACCGAAGTAATTATTTATTTTATTTCCCAATCCCAACCTATATATCCCATGGAGCAAAACTGGTGATACTCCATTCCTAACACCATGGTGTTATCGGTAAAATTAATTACCATTTCACGTTCAAATCTAATTAAAGATTTAACTATCGCTTTGGAGCAAAACTGGTGGTACTCCATTCTCGATCACCTTTCCGATTTGATAATTTAAATTATCAATTCACATTTCTATCTAATTAAAGATTCATTAAAACTCCACTTAGTTTTAATCTTTTCAAAAATCAACATCCTGTCTTTAACTGGATTAAAGAACCAATGTCATCTAAAACACGATCCATGATAAATCCAAATCACATTTGATATTAAATACAAGGCTCTGAATAGAAAATATATCGGCTTATATTCAATATCAAATTCTGAAACCAACAAATATCATACTGGAAATAACGATATAAAATATATCTTTCAAATTCCCATATTAATATCTGTATAGTCACGAAATTCAACATCGAAATATTCCGAAGATAATTTCAATTCAACTCCAGTCCAATTCACGTATTGGGAATATTGATTATTTTTAAAATCACTTTCAAATTCAATTTATTTATTTCAAAAATAAATTGATTTTAATTCTAGTTCAAAACTAGTTCATTTCGATAAAAAAACTATTTTTATCTTTTCAAATATGGATTTTTTCAGCCTAATTTTTCCCAAATCATTTCTTATGATTCTACACAAATTATAGATATTTTTAATAATTTTATCAAGGCCCGTATAGTCGATTTCCATCAACGGCCATCGAACTGCACTTACAACGACCTTTTCCAAATTTGACTTGGACATAATTCCAAATCCAACCATTAGATTTCAAATATCTAATATTCATTGGAAAGCTCTTTTCGATACGAACCCGATGGTTCCGGTTTTAGGAGAATCCGATGGTCGGATCTCCCGAAATGTCAATTCGAAGTCAATGGTCGAAATTCACGAACTGTCGCGGCGCGGCGCGTTCTATTCAGGCCATTATATAATATATATATATATATATATATATATATATGTATGTATTATATATATATTATATATATATATTTCGTTGATTTCCTTTTAAAACGAATTTTATAAATAGTTCTAAATTCGTTTCAGAAACAATTTCAACTTCATCTTCAATTTCAAATCGATTTGATTTCAATTCAATTCGAATTCATTTCAATTTTATTTAATTCGAATTCAAATTCAATTCAATTCAAACTCTAATTCATTTCAATTCAATTTAATCTGAATTTACCTTCTATTTAATTCAATTCGAATTCATTTCAAATTGATTTCAATTCAATTTCAATTCGTTTTAAATTTCATTCAAAACGATTTCAATTCGTTTTTAATTCAATTTCAATTTAATTCAATTTCAATTTAATTCAATTTCAATTTAATTCAGTTTGAATTCATTTCTATTTAATTCGAATTCAAATTCACTTTCTATTCAATTCGAATCGAATTCATTTTCTATTCGATTCGAATTCATTTCAAATTGATTCAATAAAATTTCAATTTGAATTTTAATCTAATTTAATTTGAATTTCATTTCAAAATATTAAATTTTGAAATCACCTTTCAATATTCATTATAAAACGAATAGAATCGATATAAATATCGTTTGCGTCAAAATAACGCATCTCTAATCAACACGGCTTTATATTTTTCAAACACTTCTTTATTCTATTCAACAAATGAATATTTATTCTATTCAACACATGAATCTATATTTCATTTAACACTTGACTAATCTCAACAAATGAGTACTGTCAACACATGAATCTTATTTTATAATATTCATTATTTTCCCGATTGGAATGAGGCCTAATCAATCACCATATAATGTTAATTATATGGATTCCATACAACACATATATAAAATAGCAATGATAAACAATCAACCATCATCCAAGGTGCACCACACAGCTGCATAAGCATCAAATATCAATAATTAACGCTTACACAGCCTGTCGACCAATCGATCGACATACAATAAAATAATTGGGATTAGTGTACGCCAAATTTCATCCCAACACCCGTGTGGGATTTCAAATCAACAAACACAGATTTTTATTTGTGCAGTTGGGCGATGTGTAAAATTTATCATCCCAATCAATATCAGTCAAATCAGTGTATATAAAAAAATCAGCCGATTTTTTATAAATATTTATTTACTCACATTCACGTTAAAAATTATATTTTCAATGATAATTAATCTATTTCAACTATCTACAATTTATTATCGATTTCACATCAACAATACAAACAAATTTTACAACACATCAATCAAACAAACAAGCCATCCATGGTCTGTGGATGACGGGTGTCGGGTGCTGCTAAGCACCGTCTGCATCCTAGTATATGTATATATAACTAGAAAAAGAAATTTAGAGTGAGAAGTTCTCACCAATAGCTAATCCAAACGCCACGACTCTTCTTATGGAGAAAATCTTGTCGTTCTCCCTTTTGTCACTTTTGTTGCCCGTAACCACTACATATATAAAAATCACATTTTTATATTGCTATTCAATATATAAAAATCAAAATTTTACTTCGCTATTCAATATATAAAAATCGAATTTTGACTTCGCTATTCAATATATAAAAATCGAATTTTTACTTCGCTATTCAATATATAAAAATTGAATTTTTACTTCGCTATTCAGTATATAAAAATCGAATTTTTACTTCGATGATATATGGATAAAATCACATTTTTATACCGCTACTATATAGGTAAAAATTCTATTTTTACACCGCTATTCTCTATATGAAGATTTCGTCTTTTCAAATATAAAGATTTCATTTTTCATCTTCTACAACATAAAAGATTATATTTTTCATCTTCTACAATATAAAAGATTATATTTTTCATCTTCTACAATATAAAAGATTACATTTTTCATCTTCTACGATATAAAAGATTTTATTTTTCATCTTCTACAATATAAAAGATTTCGCCTTTCTGCTTAAAACAACATCGTCCTTACTTCACTAAGAACCAAATCTTTATAGAATTAAAAATCAAATCTTTTTATTGCAAAAATCTCTTCCTTTCAATTTGGTAGAATATATAAAATTGATTTATATTTCAAAAACAAAAATCAGAAAATAAACAAAGCCATTTTAATTATCCTAAACCGAATATTTAAAGTAAATTAAAATAAAACAAAATAAGATAAAATAAAAGAAAATACTTACAGTGTCTAGAGGAAGGGGGGTCTCGAGCTGACGGAGCTCGCGTCGGAGCTGTGGAGTGGAACACCCCACACCTGCTACGGTCACTCACTAAGGGAATGACATAGCATCGGTGGAGTATCTTAAGTGAATATAGAACAGAAAAGTTACAACAAGACAGATATAAGTAATACTTGAGAATTTAAAACATCATTTCATTGCAACGGAAAGTAAAATATGTTTGGTTACATCACTAAACCATAAACAAGAGTCAAGTACATAATATCCATCTTGATAAAACAAAAGTACATAATCCCACTACATAAACTGTTAGCCATAAAAGAAAAGATAAACTGAGCTTTACATCAATGGTCCAAGCTCCAAAAGACAGATAAAGCAATCTGATCAAAGCCCACTAGTGCTAGGCCCACTCTGAGAACCTGAGGGTTGGGGAAAAAATAAAAACAACGGGGTCAGACATAAGTCTGAGTGAGCCCTATAACTTTAACAATACAATCATTAAAGTAATTAGGGTATGATATAAACCTGGTACGGTACAACTGGGGATAAATGACTACACTAAGCAGCCAACTATACTTAGGATAAACTAAGATAACGGTAAAGACGCGCCTATCCACCTAAGGATAAATACTACCCTGCACCACACCAGATCTACCCACCCACCTAAGGGTAATTCCTATTTAAAGGTTGATCCCAATAAGTGTAATTTTTAATAATAGTTTCGTGTACCCCAAGCTGACTACATAGGTGCCGTCTGCCCCTATCTCCACTAGGTGTACCCACAACTTAGTAATTTTAATAGTAGTCCCGTGTACCCCTAGCTGACTACATAGGTGCTGTCTGCCCCTATCTCCACTAGGTGTACCCACTACTCCCATTCGATCGGCTCCCTAACGTAGATACCCGTGCTGGCCCCACAGTGGGGTGTATCACTCCCCAAAATGGCAACCCGATACAATCAATGGTGCACGGCTTATCCCTACACGATGCAACAACGTCTTACCTACCAGCCCGGGCCCACACACGCATATGAAACCCGTTGGACTTGCGTTGCCACCGCTAACCCGTTTTTGGCCTCTTATAGTCAAGCCCAGTACGCGTGTCCCGTCCTCGACATGGGTCGAGCCCACTAAAATACATATGGGTTACTAGTTGAAATGGGCCCCCACAAGCTACCCACCTAAGCTTGTCTTTTTTCTAGTGCATCCCACTTAACCCTTTTTAATAATCATGTCCACTTACATGTTTGAAGTTTGGTTAAGTCATCTACTCATATTTCAATTGCCACTCAAGGCACCAACTAGATTTCCCCATGCCACCCAAGGCACTTACTTGCTTTCCACATGCCACCCAAGGCACTTACTTAACCCTTTAATCATGTTTAATTACATGTTCCACTTTGGTTAAGTATTTTAATCGTATCTTCTATTGCCACCCAAGGCAACCACTAGATTTTCACCATGCCACCCAAGGCACTTACTTAACCCTTTAATCATGTTTAATTACATGTTCCACTTTGGTTAAGTATTCTAATCATATCTTCTATTGCCACCAAAGGCAACCACTAGATTTTCCCCATGCCACCCAAGGCACTTACTTAACCCTTTAATCATGTTTAATTACATGTTCCACTTTGGTTAAGTATTCTAATCGTATTTTCTATTGCCACCCAAGGCAACCACTAGATTTTTCCACATGCCACCCAAAGCACCCACTTAACCCCTCATGTCCCTCTACATGCTAATATGGTTAAGTGTTTCTTAATTGATTAAGAACGTAACCGTTGTAAAGACCTCTCACATTAGACTATCTTTTATGGCTGTTGGATTTGCCGGTCGGGTTCGGGCAGCCTTACGCCATAACCGAGTCTAACCTCGTGTCTTTACACTTGTCACGTATTATGTTTGTGCCTAAGACCTCTCACATTGGGCCAATCATTTGTAGCTGCTGGATTTGCCGGTCGGTTCCACGTAGTCTTATGCTACAAAAGGGTCCAACCTCGTGTCTTAGTCGATTAATTACACCTAATTAATCACCCCCATATTTCGAATTAATTTTCCCTAATTAATTCCAATTTTAACGATGTACATAATTGACTCAATTATGTCCATCCACTTTATGGTATGCATAATCATACCAACTTCACACCATTTCATTAACATGTATATTAACCCCATCGTTCCGCACGTAATTCGCTAACACGACATAAAAGGGAAGATTCATCACAAATACAATGGGTTCAACTTGCATAACATTAGCATCAACATGGGTTTTAAAGGTGTCAACATGCATATAGCATCAAACCCAACTAGCATAAATAATCAACCCAAACTTGCATGAATCACATATGTCATAAAGAGGGTAACTTGCATAAGCTACTTATTTCATATAAAGGGGTAAACTTGCATATGTATGTATATCATACAAAGGGGTTAACTTGCATATGTATGCATATCATACTAAGGTGTAAACTTGCACATGTTACTTGCATATAATCAAACACCAAACTTGCATAACATGTCATATATGAACTTGCATATAATCAAACACCAAACTTGCACAACATATCATATATGAACTTGCATATAATCATACACCAAACTTGCATAACATATCATATATGAACTTGCATATAATCATACACCAAACTTGCATAACATATCATATATGAACTTGCATATAATCAAACACAAACTTGCATAATCATGGTGTCATAATGGATCAATGTTTATCATAGCAATTTGCATAACTAGCATCATGAACACATAGCCTAACACTTGCATAACTTGCACAACATCATGATCATGTAGCATAACTTGCATAACTTGCATAACATCATGAACATGTAGCATATGACTTGCATAACTTGCATAACATCATGATCACATAGCATATGACTTGCATAACTTGCATAGCATCATGAACATGTAGCATATGACTTGCATTACTTGCCTAACATCATGATCACATAGCATATGGCTTGCATAACTTGCATAACATCATTAACACATAGCACATAACTTGCATAACTTGCATAACATCACAAACACATAGCATATGATAACATAATGTTGCATTGATCCACATTCATAGCCATAACCTCATTATATCCTATCATAATAAATTCAACAATTGGTCATTAAGGCTATAGAAAACTCACAACTTGTTGATTAGCACTCCTAAGAAGAAGATTAAGTTGCTAGTGTTGATTAGAGGTTGATTTGAGAAGTTATCTTCCTCTTTAATTTGATGGAGGCTCCTTCAAGTTGCATTTTGACGGCATAACGACGTTGTCTCCAATTTTAGTATGAATTAGGGTAGTCTAAGGGTGTATTTATAGAGTAGTTAAGTGTTTTAGGCCATTAGATTAACCGTAAATCAGATTAGAGCCGTCAGATCTCGTCCTAGCCACCAAAACACAGCCCAAAAGCCAAACTGGTGCACCCAGGTCTCCTGGGCTCGACCAGGGAGGTCGACCCCCAGGTCGACAATAGGGTCGACACCCTAGTCGACCTGGTGGGCAGGTCGACTCCCCAGTCGACCCCCAGGTCGACTCCCTGGGTCTGGCGGGAATTTTTCCGCCACTTCTGAAATGTTTGAATTTTTATATTTAAATCTGTTTTGAATTTCTGAAAACTTCTTCGGGCCTTAACTGGGTCATACGAACTCCGATTTTCGAAAACTCGGACTCTATTTCGCGTATTTTTCCGAGACGAACGCAATGGCATAGCCCGTTTCCCCTGATTCAGATTTTAAAATTTAATTCTGCCATGTTTTATATTATAGCAAGTTATTCAACATACGGGGTGTTACATTCTCCCCTACTTAAAGGATTTCGTCCCCGAAATCTCTAATTCAAGAAGAACGTATCCTACCATCCAAACAACCATCTACTCAAACCATCAAACACTGGCATCCATTATCCTTAAAGTTTCTAATGCTGTATGAACATATGCAAAAAGTGTGTGTATATGTTCCCTGTCTAATGCAAAATCAGGCGGTCTACTGATTTAGTTGACCTCCTTAATGCAAACCATGATAGTGCCATGCATCCAATATGTATGCGAAAGATCCCTATCGACACATACTATTTCTACATGAGTGCACAATCATTCACCAAAATGCATCATCCATGTGATAACACAACCATTATACATCCATTAATATAGCTACCTACACACAATTATATGCAATATGCAATATGAAGTGACTGAGCCGATCTAGTGCCTAGAGTGTGTGTATATGCATCCACGAGCAACCACTAGCAACCACTTGCATCCACACGCATCCATCAAACATAACATGTCTCAAACACATGTTTCAACCATAGGTTTACCCTATCTAAAGGTCAAAGGTACTAATGAGAGGACATACTGAAGATAAGATAAGTACTAGACAAACGATAAAAGAGAAGTTAAAAGACATACCCTCAAAAAGGAATGGGTACAATGAACACATCTTCGCTTCTTTCTCCCAAGTAGCATTACTCTCATCTTCTCCCCTTGGCACTTTGACTAGTCGAACCTCTCTGTTTCTCAACTTCCTAATCTCTGACCCAAGGATGCGGGTAGGAGCTCGTCGAATAGTCGCATCATGCTCTACCTCCACTTCTCTAAGCAAGCTCGGCTCTACCACCTCTGCGGTCTCATGTAGGCACTTCCTCAAATGTGACACATGGAATACGTCATGTTCCCTATGCAACCGAACTATCTCTCGAAGATAAACTGAAGCTAGCCATGGAGCAGTCCTCTTGCTCTTTACGGGTATGAAATGGGCACTCTTAGTAAGTCTGTCTACCACAACCCAAATTCCCGTATTACCCTTCCTCGATCTAGGTAACCCATCAATATAATCCATCGAGACGCTATCCCACCTCCATTGCGGAACTTCCAATGGGTGAAGCAACCCACCGCGTTTCTTTTGCTCCACTTTCACCTGTTGGCACACCAAGCATCTAGCGACATACTCGGCCACATCTTTCTTCATACCGGCCCAAAAGAAAACTTGCTTCATGTCTTGGTACATCTTGTCCCCACCGGGATGAATGGTCATCCTAGAACGATGTGCATCATCAAGAATAGCCTTCCTCAAACCCTCGTCTTGCGGTACACAAAGTCTACCGTCTCTACGCAAGCACCCCATATCGTCTAGGGTGTACCTACTCAAATGGATGGACGACTCCCCCCCTTATGAGCCTCTCTACCAACTCAACCAACTGTGGGTCGTCCCGCTGTGCCTCACCAATCCGTCTCAAAAGAGTAGGTCTGACCTCCAAGCAAACCGGGTATAAAGTCAACGGAAGGTCTGAAATCAAACATCGAGATAAATTCCCAGCTTCGTCGTTCCACGAACAATGGATTCAAGGACAACCTTTTTCTACTCAAGGTGTCCGCCACCTTGTTACCCTTGACAGGGGTATATGCTATCTCGAAATCATAGGATGCTAAGAACTCCATCCACCTTTGCTGTCTCAAGACTATGCGCTCGAGGAGTCTCCAACACTTCCCTAAGATGTAGGGCATGCTTTTCTCCACTTCTAGAGAAAACCCGGATATACTTTCATACAAAATCGTCACCTCTCTCACGCAGACCATCCTAGTCGAACTCAACATCCCCCAAGTGCAAGCCCCAAAGGCCTAAACCAATATCAGACAAACACCCATGGGATACCTCCTTCGAATTCAGACGACCTACATGAGATGATACTAGTAAAAACGGCTAAATAATTAAGCCTTTGTCCAACTTTGGATGTCCTTGCCAATCTCGCTCCAAAACCACTATTGATCAAATAATTGGCTTTGCTTAACCTATTAAGCACACACGAAAACTTATTTCGCTTATAGAAAAGACCAAGATGTCATCCACAAAGACCACTACGAAGTTATTTAGGTACTCCCTGAACACCATACTCATCAAATCAACAAAGTATGCGGGGGCGTTCGTCAAACCAAATGGCATCACCAGCCACTCATAGAAACCATCCATAGTCCTAAAGGAGGTCTTCTCTATACTATCCTCAGTCACTCCCAACTGAGGAAACTCTGTGGCTAAGTCCAACTGTGAAACACTGAGGCGCCAACCAACCGATCGAAAAGATCATCGATTCTTGGCAATGGGTGTCTATTCTTCTTTGTGAGCTTGTTGAGTTCCCTATAGTCTACACAAAGTCTGAGGGACCCATCCGCCTTCGTGGCAAAAACTACTGGAGCACCCCACTCTGATATACTTCGTCTTATGAACCCCTTCTCAAGCAACTCGCCTACTTGCTTATGGAGTTCCCTCCTCTCACGAGGAGCCATGCGGCGCACTGGCAAAGATACTGGTTTAGCATCATCTACCAGATATATTCGGAGGTCTATCTCCCGCTTCGGAGGTAAGCCCTTCACCTCCTCAAACACATCCGAGTATTCCCGGACTACTCTAACAGATCGCAAACTCTCGACCGAAGCGTCAGGCGATTCAAGATAACTTAGCATAACAGAATATATGGGATTACAAGAGATCTCGAGAGTGTTACCCAAGCGGGTCATAAGCCTAACAACTCTCCTTTCGCAATCAAGAACGGCACCATTACTCGATAACCAGTCCATGCCCAAAATCAACCCATAGCCCGTGAAGCCCAAAACAAAGGCATCACACCTAAACTCAACGCTAAGTATGAGGATCTTCAAACCCAAACATATCATGGACAAATAAGTGGAGCCCCCGATTGGGTTTGAAACAACCACGGGATCATCTATTAAACTGGTGTCTAGGTGCAGTGACTCAACTAATGATGATGAGATAAACGAATGTGATGCGCCAGAGTCGAATAAAGTTCGAACAGGATGATCGAGAGAACCAAATTTCAACTTAGACGGTCCTACCCCCATCAGATATTCCCGTCGTGAGGGAATACATCTACCCTCCAGAAGATCCTGTACTTCGTCCTTACCTCTTTAGGATAACCCCAAGGTGTCCAATTTCTCTAAAACAACTAGCCTTCCCCTTCACATTCTCCTTTCGTGGCCTTCTTACCACGATGAGGTTTCGTTCTTTATTTACCTAATAGCTATTTGAACCTTCCTCTCTCGTCCATCTTAAAGGTACCTATAAGCCCTCCACCTCCTTGGACTAACTTCTTGGCCTGGCAAACGTCTTAGTCCCTTGAAGTGGTTCTTCCGTCCTTTATACGGAAGTCCTTATTTATCTTAAAAAGACATCTATACGCGGAGGGGAAATTCAAAAAGAGAAAGAGGAAGAGATTCAAAACGGAGAATCGAAGGAAGGATATATGGCTCTTGGGGATTATGTTCTTTTCTTTCAAAAACTTTTCTCTCAAAAACATGTTTTTGAAAATACTTCTTCCAAAAATGTTTTTAGAAAAACAATTTTCTAAAAGTCTTATCTGTTCTGGTAACCTTAAGCTCTGATACCACGTGTAACACACCACACCCGCTACGGTCACTCACTAAGGGAATGCCATAGAATCGGTGGAGTATCTTAAGTGAATATAGAACAGAAAAGTTACAACAAGACAGATATAAGTAATACTTGAGAATTTGAAACATCATTTCATTGCAGCGGAAAGTAAAACATGTTTGGTTACATCACTAAACCATAAACAAGAGTCAAGTACATAATATCCATCTTGATAAAACAAAAGTACATAAACTGTTAGCCATAAAAGAAAAGATAAACTGAGCTTTACATCAATGGTCCAAGCTCCAAAATACAGATAAAGCAATATGATCAAAGTCCACTAGTGCTAGGCCCACTCTGAGAACCTGAGGGTTGGGGAAAAAGATAAAAACAACGGGGTCAGACATAAGTCTGAGTGAGCCCTATAACTTTAACAATACAATCATTAAAGTAATTAGGGTATGATATAAACCTGGTACGGTACGACTGGGGATAAATGACTACACTAAGCAGCCAACTATACTTAGGATAAACTAAGATAACGGTAAAGACGCGCCTATCCACCTAAGGATAAATACTACCCTGCACCACACCAGATCTACCCACCCACCTAAGGGTAATTCCTACTTAAAGGTTGATCCCACTAAGTGTAATTTTTAATAATAGTTCCGTGTACCCCTAGCTGACTACATAGGTGCCGTCTGCCCCTATCTCCACTAGGTGTACCCACAACTTAGTAATTTTAATAGTAGTCCCGTGTACCCCTAGCTGACTACATAGGTGCCGTCTGCCCCTATCTCCACTAGGTGTACCCACTACTCCCATTCGATCAGCTCCCTAACGTAGATGCCCGTGCTGTCCCCACAGTGGGGTGTATCACTCCCCAAAGTGGCAACCCGATACGATCAATGGTGAACGAATTATACCTACACGATGCAACAACGTCTTACCTACCAGCCCGGGCCCACACACGCATATGAAACCCATTGGACTTGCGTTGCCACTGCTAACCCGTTTTTGGCCTCTTATAGTCAAGCCCAGTACGCGTGTCCCATCCTCGACATGGGTCGAGCCCACTAAAATACATATGGGTTACTGGTTAAAATGGGCCCCCACAAACTACCCACCTAAGCTTGTCTTTTTTCTAGTGCATCCCACTTAACCCTTTTTAATAATCATGTCCACTTACAATTTGAAGTTTGGTTAAGTCATCTACTCATATTTCAATTGCCACTCAAGGCACCCACTAGATTTCCCCATGCCACCCAAGGCACTTACTTGCTTTCCACATGCCACCCAAGGCACTTACTTAACCCTTTAATCATGTTTAATTACATGTTCCACTTTGGTTAAGTATTTTAATCGTATCTTCTATTGCCACCCAAGTCAACCACTAGATTTTCCCCATGCCACCCAAGGCACTTACTTAACCCTTTAATCATGTTTAATTACATGTTCCACTTTGGTTATGTATTCTAATCGTATCTTCTATTGCAACCACTAGAATTACCCCATGCCACCCAAGGCACTTACTTAACCCTTTAATCATGTTTAATTACATGTTCCACTTTGGTTAAGTATTCTAATCGTATTTTCTATTGCCACCCAAGGCAACCACTAGATTTTTCCACATGCCACCCAAAGCACCCACTTAACCCCTCATGTCCCTCTACATGCTAATATGGTTAAGTGTTTCTTAATTGATTAAGAACGTAACCGTTGTAAAGACCTCTCACGTTAGACTATCTTTTATGGCAGCTGGATTTGCCGGTCGGGTCCGGGCAGCCTTACGCCAAAACCGAGTCTAACCTCGTGTCTTTACACTTGTCACGTATTAAGTTTGTGCCTAAGACCTCTCACATTGGGCCAATCATTTGTAGCCGCTGGATTTGCCGGTCGGTTCCGGGCAGTCTTATGCTACAAAAGGGTCCAACCTCGTGTCTTAGTCGATTAATTACACCTAATTAATCACCCCCATATTTCGAATTAATTTTCCCTAATTAATTCCAATTTTAACGATGTACATAATTGACTCAATTATGTCCATCCACTTTATGGTATGCATAATCATACCAACTTCACACCATTTCATTAAAATGTATATTAACCCCATCGTGTCGCACGTAATTCGCTAACATGACATAAAAGGGAAGATTCATCACAAATACAATGGGTTCAACTTGCATAACATTAGCATCAACATGGGTTTTAAAGGTGTCAACATGCATATAGCATCAAACCCAACTAGCATAAATAATCAACCCAAACTTGCATGAATCACATATGTCATAAAGAGGTTAACTTGCATAAGCTACTTATTTCATATAAAGGGGGTAAACTTGCATATGTATGTATATCATACAAAGGGGTTAACTTGCATATGTATGCATATCATACTAAGGTGTAAACTTGCACATGTTACTTGAATATAATCAAACACCAAACTTGCATAACATGTCACATATGAACTTGCATATAATCAAACACCAAACTTGCATAACATATCATATATGAACTTGCATATAATCATACACCAAACTTGCATAACATATCGTATATGAACTTGCATATAATCATACACCAAACTTGCATAACATATCATATATGAACTTGCATATAATCATACACCAAACTTGCATAACATATCATATATGAACTTGCATATAATCATACACCAAACTTGCATAATCATGGTGTCATAATGGATCAATGTTTATCATAGCAATTTGCATAACTAGCATCATTAACACATAGCCTAACACTTGCATAACTTGCATAACATCGTGATCATGTAGCATATAACTTGCATAACATCATGAACATGTAGCATATGACTTGCATAACATCATGATCACATAGCATATGACTTGCATAACTTGCATAGCATCATGAACATGTAGCATATGACTTGCATAACTTGCCTAACATCATGATCACATAGCATATGGCTTGCATAACTTGCATAACATCATTAACACATAGCACATAACTTGCATAACTTGCATAATATCACAAACACATAGCATATGATAACATAATCTTGCATTGATCCACATTCATAGCCATAACCTCATTATATCCTATCATAACCAATTCAACAATTGGTCATTAAGGCTATAGAAAACTCACAACTTGTTGATTAGCACCCCTAAGAAGAATATTAAGTTGCTAGTGTTGATTAGAGGTTGATTTGAGAAGCTATCTTCCTCTTTAATTTGATGGAGGCTCCTTCAAGTTGCATTTTGATGGCATAACGACATTGTCTCCAATTTTAGTATGAATTAGGGTAGTCTTAGGGTGTATTTATAGAGTAGTTAAGTGTTTTAGGCCATTAGATTAACCCTAAATCAGATTAGAGCCATCAGATCTCGTCCTAGCCACCAAAACACAGCCCAAAAGCCAAACTGGTGCATCCAGGTCACCTGGGCTCGACCAGGGAGGTCGACCCCCAGGTCGACACTAGGGTCGACACCCTAGTCGACCTGGTGGGCAGGTCGACTCCCCAGTCGACCCCCAGGTCGACTCCCTGGGTCTGGCGGGAATTTTCCCACCACTTCTGAAATGTTTGAATTTTTATATTTAAATCTGTTTTGAATTTCTGAAAACTTCTTCAGGTCTTAACTGGTCATACGGACTCCGATTTTCAAAAACTCGGACTCTATTTCGCGTATTTTTCCGAGACGAACGCAATGGAATAGCCCGTTTCCCCTGATTCAGATTTTAAAATTTAATTCTTCCCTGTTTTATATTATAGCAAGTTATTCAACATACGGGGTGTTACATGGACGGTCAGGGGCGCGCTGGGGGTAGCATGGAGGTCTCAGGGGATGAAGGAAGAGGAGGTGGAGGAAGAGAAGAAGAGGAGGAGGGGTTCGCGAGGAGGCTGGGAGGTGGAGGAAGGGGAGCGGTGGGGGGACAGGGTTGGGCGGCGCGTGTGGGGGTTTTCAGAAGGGCGGAGCGAGGAGGAAGAATAGAGGAGGAGAGGCTAGAGGGGAGGTCGGAAATGGAAGGGGGCGCCTGATGGCACAGTGGCGCGCTTCTCGGAGGAGCGGCCGTCCTCTTTTTTTTAACTGATTCGATTTCGAACGGGGGGGGGGGGTAGAGAGAGTAAGTAAGGGAGAGTGTTTTATTTATTTATTTATTTATTTTACAAAAAGTTGACTTTTTCATACGACCTCTAAACGAGGCCCACCGCCTATCGTCCATAGCTAATTACCCCCATTCCGAACACAATGGGATATGTATCGTAGGTTGATTCGATCGTTACAACCAGTTTTCGTCAAAATCAACATATAACTCTATATATTGAATTTGAACGCGCATTTCAATTTACCGGGGTCACATACGAACTCTATAAATTGCAGAAAAATATTTTCTAGCTTCGTATTGACGATACGGTCCTAACAAAACTAATTTCGTCAAATTCTGAGACCGCTGGAAAAATGGCCATTTTACGGTCGATTAAAATCAACTGAAACTGGTCAAACACGTTTTCTTTTGCCACGCTCACATATTAATTCGAAAAATTATGAAATTTGAAATCTAGCAATAATTTGACATCACGGACCCAACAAAAGTGGTTTCATCGAAATCCGAGGTCGTTTGCAAAATGTTTATTTTTAAGGGCCTGAATTCCATAGCGACTATTCAGAATTTTCAACTGGACATATCTTTTGATTCCCGCTATGAAATCTTGATTTTTCGGATTCGTTGGAAAGATATTATCAAATAGATCCTATTATTTTTGGTTTCGCTAAAATCCGGTTTGTTTTGCACCTGGTACACTCAATTGAAGTTTGAAATCGAATTATCGAACTACCACGCCATTTTCAATTCTATTTATAATTATATATAATTATTATATTCTAACGACGACGTATATAAATATATACGTTGAATTCAATTCAAAATACATTTCTCGTCGATATTATTTAAAATAATCCATTTTAAATGTTCAAAATTCACTTAAATTGCCAAAATAAAAATTTTAAACTGGCCCAGATTTTCGGGTTGTTACAATCTCCCCCACTTAAAACTTTTCGTCCCCGAAAAGGAACAAATTCGAAAGTGGTTTGATTAATCAACTCTACGTTCTATCTGGCTTCCATTCTCCAACTTTTCAGTTTCTGAGAATTTTCAAATTCTTCAAAAATTTGGCTAACACCCGGAATTTTCGAAAAATTTCTCCATAACCTCCTTTGTACGGGGAGAGGTTTGGAAATTTATTGGGCCATATTAGGTACCCAATAAATCCTAATAAGCATACACATATTTATAGTGATATATTCTGGTGTTTACAGGGGAGCGTGTATTGATAATAACTCCAGAGAATAAATTCTCGTCACCCTGTCAAAGTCTGAGGGAGTGTGTATTTTAAATGCTCCAGGGGATAAATCCTCGTCACCTCGTCCCGTGTGGGAAATAAATAGTCCATGTGCTGTATCTAATAACTAGAGAGACGTGATTATTGTCAACTCTAGACCCGTGTGGGGTTTTTATTAATTTGGCAATTTTACCGTTACAATTTTATATTGTCCATATCAGTCATGAGTTCAACCTGTAAAATATAGTCATCGCATACAAGCCTCTCGCCCGTATGGTAAATCTTCTACCTCGTCACACAAGCTCCAAATGGTTATATGGTATATGATGAAGTATGCCAATCTTCCAGAAGTATGCCATGTAATGTAGTTCAAAATTAATTGTTGCTATCCTATGGCAACATTTATTAATTACACACAGAATAACCAGCACTCCGCATCCAATGGCACTCACAGGAGTTGATATATTAATAAAAGTGCACATCCAACTCATTAAGGTTTACCTATTTCTCGGGCACGCAAATAAAATCTTTACTCAACAGCTATCCAATTTCCTGTTCAAACATATATAATGCACAAGTATATATTTCTATCCATTTTCTAATCGGTTCAATGTGTGATTTAATTGAATAAATTTGTTCTGGTTTTATTGATGATATTCTAATCTTCTCTAAACCGAAGGCCGAAAAGGATCATAACAATGGAAGCCAAAAAGGAACGAAGCCGAAAGTTGTTTAACAAATCAACTTCCATTATTTTGACTACAGCTAAAGTTCTTCAACTTTTTTGTTTCTAAGAACTTTTCAAATTTTTCAAAAATTTGGCTAACACGCTAAATTTCCGAAAAATTTCGCCATAATCTCCCCTGCACCGGGAGCAACGGAAAAATCCCGAAATTGCCATATAGGCCTTCTGATCTCAAAAAGAAAAAGAAAAGGCCAAGCGGCTAGCCAATCGGCTCATATAATCATCATCACCCAACAAAACAGTAAATTATGGTAAACATGTACTTATTTGTCGGGCAAACAAATTTTATTTTCTGCTCTAGCCTCCTTGCTATGACCTGCTCAATGTAAGTACATGTATATGCAAGCAAATGCGACCAATTTTCAATACAATTCAATATGTGATTCAATTAGGCTAAATGGTTCAAAATTATCAAACAAATAAACAAACAACACAAACATCAATCAATTAGTGAATTAGCATTTCAAATTCATAATTTTGATATATATGCAAAAATCATGTTTTTGATGCCAAATCACAACAATGAATTCTAGCTATATTTTTTTTGTCTTTGGTTGCCACACCAGTCTAATGGAAATATATAGAAATCACACATTCGTCACTCGAAAATAAATACTGGTAACACTGCAGCATTATCAGAACCATCCCCGGGCAACCAGAGTGTGATCCTATCTCTATCTAGTATATTAAAACTTCGAATATACGTTCATGACGCGTATACGTGAAATCTTTATATACTCGATTGTCCATTGTGACGAGAAGGAATTTCGCTCGGTCCGAACCAGTCGCTAAACCGATCCAGGCCGTTCGAAACACCCTATCGTTTGAGAACAGGACAAAACAGAACTCATACAGAAGAACATTTCATTGCTATATTACAACAATGCATCAGATTACAAGAATATACAGAGTATAAAAGAATATTACACAGAAGTATCAGAGATTTAAATTTCATTTAAATACATCACAGCGGAAAATAATACAATACACAACTAGAAGAAGATATACGAATACAAAGCTTTCCGGATATCGTTCCAGCTATAAACCAGGATCCTGTGAATATAAATCTGCAAAACCAAAACTACTAGCTGCCCGTGTCAAAATAAGGGCACCCAGAGTTTAGGTTAAAACAATAAACTCCAGGTCAGTCATGTGACTGGTGTGAGAACTAAAACAGTTAATCTTTATTTTAAAGTTAGGTAAATCAAGGGACCACGCCGTATAACACGGAACGGGTTTCCTCCCAAGAATACCAGTGCATAAAACAAACAGCGCAATGCTAAATAAAGAAAAATGAAGTTGTTATAAGACCCAGGTCCCATCACACAATGCAACGCAGCCGAGGATAGGGTTTTCCCTTATAACAGCCAAAGAATGCTTGATACGTTTAAAACAAATCTTTTGATACTATTATTAGTGCATAGTGTATAAAACACTTCAAATCATAAGTATCAATCATAGGCGGCATGAATGGCCCATAACACTATGTCGCCATATATAAGTTTACAATCAAAACCGCAAGACGTCGTATTGGAAGTTGGGTTATCATTAATGGTATGAACCGAGGCTAGGGGCAAGATCCTCAATGATTCGAGACTGCCTAGCCCGAGTCTCAGGCAAGCGCGCAGGCAAGCCTTGGAGCGACAGGGCCGGTCCACCGATGTGGATTATTATACCTGAGCACTACGTTTCGCCGCCCTTTGGGGCGTAAGCGATCCAACTAAATGACTCCATCGGTTCGAGAACGACCGATCAATCCGAGGCGCCTCGCAACAGCAACAACAACATAAGTCAAACTCGTCAGGGCGTGTAAAACCACTGACGCCACTTTTAGCTAGGAGGAAACGTAGGCCCTCCCTGAGGTCCGTCTCCCGTTTTTGGTTCATACCGGGTGTGAAACTCGCGAAGTAAGCGTTACACAAAGCTATGCCACAAAAGCCGTGCTTTGATCATCACCACAAGACTTTGCTTTTCAACAGAAGCCTTGATCATTTGCCACTTAGGCATGCCACACAGGCAATTCACTCCATGCGGTTGATATCCATCAATATATAACCCCTGAGCTCGTACGTCTCAGAGAAGGGTGTTAAGCAAGAGAATAAATTCTCCGCCGCCAAACAGATATATATTTAATAGAGATCAATCACACGGACTAAAATCCAATGTCAGACACACAGTCCATTTACAAGTCCGTTCTGGGTCTGAACGAAACCGGAGGCACCTAGTACCCCGCATATCCATCGATCTCCAAGTACGTCTGGACGATCACTAACTGATTCCATCTTCTTGGGTGTACAGCCCAATCAAGATCATCAGTAATCACCCAAACGACGTGAAGACCTCCGGTCTTCGACCATCGTCTTCATCTTCGACTTATCGTCGTATCAGTTATTCAGAATGGGATAAACCCGGTCTTTCCGAATAACTCGCGTATATTTTAAATAAGTGTTACACAAACACAACATACGCCTCATTCCAATTCATCAGTCACTAACCGCAAATTAATCAAGAGAATAATTCCCCAAATATTAACCCCGAAGGCCGAAACCAACATCAGATCAATATCCAGAAAACCATTTTGCTTAGCTAAACGACAGTTAGTTTCTGATTTCGCATTCATAGGGAAAGGTTCCCATTAATTTTATCCAAGATAAATTCCTGAATTTATTCTCTAATCTTCCTTTGAATTTCGATTCAACTAGTCGGAATTAGCGAACCTTACCGTAGTAATCATTGGTTTTAATTTCCCAATCCCAACCTATTAATCCCATGAAGTAAAACTGGTAATACTTCATATCTAACACCACAGTGTTATCGGTAAATTCAGTTACCATTTCACGTTCAAATCTAATTAAAGATTTAACTATCGCCTGGAGTAAAACTGGTGATACTCCATTCTCGATTTTTCAATCTAATTAAAGATTCATTAAAACTCCACTTAGTTTTAATCGTTAACTGGGTTAAAGAATCAGTGTCATTTAAAACACGGTTCACGGTAAACCCAAAATCACATTCATTAATTATCGGGTTAAAGAACGAGTGTTATTTAAAACACTGTTCACGATAAACCCAAAAATCAATATCAATTCAATTCCAATTAAATATCATTTAATTGGTACATTTCATTAAATCTAAATAAAAAGATTTAATCTTTTCTCAACTGGGTTCAAGAACAGTGTTAGTGAAGACACCATTCACGACAAACCCAAATCACATTTGATATTCAATACAAGGCTCTGAATAGAAAATATATCGGCTTATATTCAATATCAAATTCTACGATTAACAAATGTCGTATTGAAATAACGATATATATATATCTTTCAAATTTCCATAACAACATCTGTAGAATCACGAATTCCAACATCGAAATATTCCGAAGACAATTTCGATTCAAATCCACTCCAATGCAATCATTGGAAATTCTGGTTATTTTTAAAACCCTTTTCAAATTCAATTTATTTATTTAAAAATAAATAGAATTATAATTCTAGTTCAAAACTAGTTCATTTCGATAAAAATCTATTTTTATCTTTTCAAATATGGAGTTTTTTCATCCCAATCCTTTCTAAATCATTTCTTATGATTTTACACAAATTATTACTATTTTTAATAATTTTATCAAGGCCCGTACAGTCGATTTCCATCAACGGCCATCGAACTGCACTTACAACGACCTTTTTCGAATTTGATTTGGACGTATCTCCAAATCCAACCGTTAGATTTCAAATTTCTAACATTCGTTAGAAAGCTCTTTTCGATACGAACCCAACGGTTCCGGTTTTAGGAGAATCCGACGGTCGGATCTCCCGTAATGTCCGTATGAAATAAATGGTCAAAATTCGCGAACTGCCGCGGCGCGGCGCGTTCTATTCAGGCCATTATATTATATATATAATATATATTTCGTCGATTTCTATTTAAAACGAATTATATAAATAGTTTTAAAATTCGTTTCAAAAGCAAATTCAACTTCCATTTCAATTCAAATCAAAATTGAATTCTTCTTTATAAATTCGTTTTAAAATTCATTTCTATTCAATTCAAATTTCAATTCAATTTGATTTCATTTCAATTCGCTTTCAATTCAATTCGAATTCGTTTTCTATTCGATTCAATTCAAATTGGTTTTATATTCAATTCATTTCGAAATCGTTTTATATTCAATTCATTTCGAAATCGTTTTCAATTCAATTTATTTCGAAATCGTTTTCCATTCAATTCATTTCGAAATCGTTTTCAATTCAATTCATTTCGAAATCGTTTTCAATTCCATTCATTTCGAAATCGTTATATATTCAATTCATTTCGAAATCGTTTTCAATTCAATTCATTTCGAAATCGTTTTCAATTCAATTCATTTCGAAATCGTTTTCAATTCAATTCATTTCGAAATCGTTTTCAATTCAATTCATTTCGAAATCGTTTTCAGTTCAATTCATTTCGAAATCGTTTTCAATTCAATTCATTTCGAAATCGTTTTATATTCAATTCATTTCGAAATCGTTTTCAATTCAATTCATTTCGAAATCGTTTTCAATTCAATTCATTTCGAAATCGTTTTATATTCAATTCATTTCGAAATCGTTTTCAATTCAATTCATTTCGAAATCGTTTTCAATTCAATTCATTTCGAAATCGTTTTCAATTCAATTCATTTCGAAATCGTTTTCAATTCAATTCATTTCGAAATCGTTTTCAATTCAATTCATTTCGAAATCGTTTTATATTCAATTCATTTCGAAATCGTTTTATATTCAATTCATTTCGAAATCGTTTTATATTCAATTCATTTCGAAATCGTTTTCAATTCAATTCATTTCGAAATCGTTTTCAATTCAATTCATTTCGAAATCGTTTTCAATTTAATTCATTTCGAAATCGTTTTCAATTTAATTCATTTCGAAATCGTTTTCAATTCAATTCATTTCGAAATCGTTTCAATTCAATTCATTTCAAAATGAATAAAATCGATATAAATATCGTTCACGTCAAAATGGCGTCAATCTAATCAACACGGCTTCATAAATTTCTATTTTCAAATATTCTATTTCAAATATTTCTTTTTCAAAATAGTTGTTATCAAAATATTTCGTTCAACACATGACCAATCTCAATGGATGAGTACTGTCAACACATGAACTTTTATTTTATATCGATAAAGATGTAATTTTTATTACTAAAATATTTCGTTCAACACATGACCGATCTCAATGGACGAGTACTGTCAACACATGAACTTTTATTTTATAATATTCTTTATATTTCAAATTGGAATGAGGCCCAATCAATTACCATATAAAGTTAATTATATGGATTTTCATACAACACATGTATATAATAACATTGAAAATAATCAACCATCAACCAAAGTGCACTACACTGTAAAAGCATCAAATATAGATACTCAACGCTTATAACAGCCTGTCAATCAATCGATCGACATATTTAATCAATCAGGATGAGTGAACTTCAAATTTCATCCCAACACCCGTGTGGGGTTTCAAACAATCAAACACATATTTTATTTGTGCTGTTGGGCGATGTGTAAAATTTATCGTCCCAATCAATGTCATTCAAATAGGTGTACATAAACAAACCGTCTGGTTTGTAAATGAATATTCTATTTTATTCACTTCACGTTAAAAATTATATTTTTAACGATAAAACATTTTATTTCAACCTATGAATTTCTATTCAATTCATTCTTTAAATAAAATGATATTTTTATTTTTCTAACTTATTTTAGAAAATTTCGGCGGCATAACGGCACGATACTAGAAACGGGACAAAGCCTTATCCCCGGTCTAGTGAAGGCCCACGCCATTCACACATCAATCATATCAATTTCATTTCACCAAACCATTTCCATTCAATCAAATATTCTAACTAACTACTCAACCAAACAATTTAACAAACAAGCCATCCATGGTCTGTGGATGACGGGTGTCGGGTGCTACTAAACACCGTCTACATCCTAGTATATATATATAACTAGAAAAAGAATTTTGAGTGAGAAGTTCTCACCGATAGCTATCCAATCATCTTGACTCTTCATTTAGAGAAATCTTCAACGTCATCGCATCTTCGTTGCCCGCTTTCACTACCTATGTAAAAATCGAATTTTTACTTCGCTATCCAATATATAAAAATCGAATTTTGACTTCGTTATTCAATATATAAAAATCGAATTTTGACTTCGTTATTCAATATATAAAAATCATATCTTTAAATTTTAGAAATCAAATCTTTACAATTATAAAAATCAAATCTTTTTAACTTTAGAAATTAAATCTTTATGACTATAAAAATCAAATCTTTTTAACTTTAGAAATTAAATCTTTATGACTATAAAAATCAAATCTTTTTAACTTTAGAAATTAAATCTTTATGACTATAAAAATCAAATCTTTTTAACTTTAGAAATTAAATCTCTATGACTATAATGTTGTTTATTTCAACTATATCATTAAAAAAAATCATTTTTAAAACAATGTATTATATATAAAAATCCCCTTTTTAAATATGCTATCTATAATTTTTTTTTTAAAATCCCATTTTTACTTAAAACTATTTATATTTCCGATTAATACCATAATTCATATTTAAATTAAAATTAATTACATATAGTGCTATTTTAAAACACATTGTTATAAAATAAAATAAAATAAATAAAATAAAATAAAAAAAACAAGGAAAGCTCACTGTAAAACTGCAGATTGGACGCCGAACTAAGCTCCTGCCCTAGGGTTCAGCCGTTTCTCTTGAACTCGCTCCAACTTTTCAGAGCCTCGCGCCGCCTCCTCTACATCGTCGGAGTCCAATCGCCCATCCTCCCCCGACGCGGCTTCGAGTGCTGCGCCGCCACCGTGAGTCTGATGCGGCTCGGTCTCCCCAATCCCTCCCAGAACTGCTCGAGCGTCGGCCCCTTTGGCCAAGAAATCTGACCCCAATACAATGCTATCCATCATCAAACGCATATCAACCTGAAGCCCTAATGTTGCTCTTCAATTTCTGTTTTGGATTGGGGATTTGATTTGAAGTGGATTAGGATTTATTGAGGAGCAAAAATTCAGAGCTTTCCGTTCGTGAATAAAAAGGGGCGCGGCTATAGGGTTGACCGCAGATTCTAACTTTGACTAGGGCTTTAGATTGACTCCCCATTTTATAGAAAATTATTTTATTATTTTAATCATCTTTATTGTCAAAATCACAAACAAACAACAAATCAAACCCAACGAATGTCGTCCCTAGCGTAATGCCCACATTCCGAACACAATGGGATATGTTTCGTGACCCAATTCCATCGTTTCGATCAGTTTTCATTTAAATTAACATTTAAATCATTACATTGAATTTTAAACGTACATTTCAATTTACCTGGGCCACATACTAACTAGAAAAATTCCAGAAAAATATTTTCTAGCTTCGTATTGACGATACGGTCCTACCAAAACTAGTTTCGTTGAATTCTGTGGCCGTTTGAAAAATGGCCAATTTCCAGTCGATTAAAATCAACTGAAACTAGTCAAACGCGTTTTCCTTTGCCACGTTCACATATTGATTTGAAAAATTATGAAATTTGGACTCTAGCAATAACTCGACATCACGGACCCAACAAAACTGGTTTCGTCGAAATCCGAGGTTGTTTGCAAAATGTCCATTTTTAAGGGCCTGAATTCCATAGCGACTATTCAGAATTTTCAACTGGACATATCTTTTGATTCCTGATATGAAATCTTGATTTTTCGGATTCGTTAGAAAGATATTCACTATTAGATTCCATTATTTTTGGTTTCACTAAAATCCGGATTGTTTTGCACCCGGTACATTCAATTGAAATTTGAAATCGAATTATCGAACTACCGCGCCATTTTCAATTCTATTTATAATTATATATAAATATTTATATTCTAACGACGTCGCGTATAATATATATGTTCGAATTATATTCAAAATAAATTTCTCGTCGATATTATTTAAAATAATTCATTTTAAATAATCAAAATTCGCTAAAATTGCCAAAATAAAAATTTCAAACTGGCTCGCATTTTACGGGTTGTTACAATCTCCCCCACTTAAAACTTTTCGTCCCCGAAAAGGAACAAAGTCGAAAGTGGTTTGATTAATCAACTCTACGTTCGATCTGGCTTGCATTCTCCAACTTTTCAGTTTCTGAGAATTTTCAAAATTTCAAAAATTTGGCTAACTCCCTAAATTTTCGAAAAATTTCGCCATAACCTCCCCTGCACCGGGAGCATCGGGGAATTTCAAATAGCTTCCCCGGTTCTTCAGATCTCAAAAAAGAAAAAGAAAAGGCCAAACGGCTAGCCAATAGGCTCATAAAATCATCATCACCCAAACAAAACAGTAAATTATGTAGTAAACATGTACCTATTTGTCGGGCAAACAAATTTTATTCTCTGCTCTAGCCTCCTTGCTATGACCTGTTCAATGTAAGTATATGTATATGCAACCAAATGCGACTAATTTTCAATACAATTCAATATTTGGTTCAATTAGGCTAAATGGTTCAAAATTATCAACCAAATAAACAAACAACACAATCATCAATCAATTAGTGAATTATCATTTCAAATTCATAATTTTGATACATATAAAGAAAATCATGTTTTTGATGCCAAACCACAACAAAGTGTTCTAACTATATTAGTTTTGGTTCTCACACCAGTCTAATGGAAATATATAGAAAATCACACCTTCGCCACTCGAATATAAATTCTGATGATGATATATCAATCATCAGAATCATTCCCGGGCGACTAGAGCGTAATTCTATATCTATCCAGTATATTAAAATTTCAAATACACGTGTATCAGACGTATACGCAAAATCTTTATATACTGGACTGTCCAACTCAATATAAATAGATAATCAAATACGAATAATTGATTTAAATTTTCAAAACAAAAATTTGTTTTCACTTTCAAAAATATACTCTTCACACTCGTTCTAGGATGCTACTGATCCCATCTCTAACGAGTCATTCTAATTGGATATTACTAATCCAGTATCTGATGAATTCTTTCGTATGGTTCTAATGTGTCTTGTTCTCGAGCTTTGTAAACCAAAGCTCTGATACCAACTGTGACGAGAAGGAATTTCGCTCGGTTCGAACCAGTCGCTAAACCGATCCAGGCCGTTCGAAACACCCTATCGTTTGAGAACAGGACAAAACAGAACTCATACAGAAGAACATTTCATTGCTATATTACAACAATGCATCAGATTACAAGAATATACAGAGTATAAAAGAATATTACACAGAAGTATCAGAGATTTAAATTACATTTAAATACATCGCAGCGGAAAATAATACAATACACAACTAGAAGAAGATATACGAATACAAAGCTTTCCGGATATCGTTCCAGCTGTAAACCAGGATCCTGTGAATATAAATCTGCAAAACCAAAACTACTAGCTGCCCGTATCAAAATAAGGGCACCCAGAGTTTAGGTTAAAACAATAAACTCCAGGTCAGTCATGTGACTGGTGTGAGAACTAAAACAGTTAATCTTTATTTTAAAGTTAGGTAAATCAAGGGACCACGCCGTATAACACGGAACGGGTTTCCTCCCAAGAATACCAGTGCATAAAACAAACAGCGCAATGCTAAATAAAGAAAAATGAAGCTGTTATAAGACCCAGGTCCCATCACACAATGCAACGCAGCCGAGGATAGGGTTTTCCCTTATAACAGCCAAAGAATGCTTGATACGTTTAAATCAAATCATTTGATACTATTATTAGTGCATAGTGTATAAAACACTTCAAATCATAAGTATCAATCATAGGCGGCATGAATGGCCCATAACACTATGTCGCCATATATAAGTTTACAATCAAAACCGCAAGACGTCGTATTGGAAGTTGGGTTATCATTTATGGTATGAACCGAGGCTAGGGGCAAGATCCTCAATGATTCGAGACTGCCTAGCCCGAGTCTCAGGCAAGCGCGCAGGCAAGCCTTGGAGCGACAGGGCCGGTCCACTGATGTGGATTATTATACCTGAGCACTACGTTTTGCCGCCCTTTGGGGCGTAAGCGAGCCAACTAAATGACTCCATCGGTTCGAGAACGACCGATCAATCCGAGGCGCCTCGCAACAGCAACAACAACATAAGTCAAACTCGTCAGGGCGTGTAAAACCACTGACGCTACTTTTAGCTAGGAGGAAACGTAGGCCCTCCCTGAGGTCCGTCTCCCGTTTTTGGTTCATACCGGGTGTGAAACTCGCGAAGTAAGCGTTACACAAAGCTACGCCACAAAAGCCGTGCTTTGATCATCACCACAAGACTTTGATTTTCAACAGAAGCCTTGATCATTTGCCACTTAGGCATGCCACACAGGCAATTCACTCCATGCGATTGATATCCATCAATATATAACCCCTGAGCTCGTACGTCTCAGAGAAGGGTGTTAAGCAAGAGAATAAATTCTCCGCCGCCAAACAGATATATATTTAATAGAGATCAATCACACGGACTAAAATCCAATGTCAGACACACAGTCCATTTACAAGTCCGTTCTGGGTCTGAACGAAACCGGAGGCACCTAGTACCCCGCATATCCATCGATCTCCAAGTACGTCTGGACGATCACTAACTGATTCCATCTTCTTGGGTGTACAGCCCAATCAAGATCATCAGTAATCACCCAAACGACGTGAAGACCTCCGGTCTTCGACCATCGTCTTCATCTTCGACTTATCGTCGTATCAGTTATTCAGAATGGGATAAACTCGGTCTTTCCGAATAACTCGCGTATATTTTGAATAAGTGTTACACAAACACAACATACGCCTCATTCCAATTCATCATTCACTAACCGCAAATTAATCAAGAGAATAATTCCCCAAATATTAACCCCGAAGGCCGAAACCAACATCAGATCAATATCCAGAAAACCAATTTGCTTAGCTAAACGACAGTTAGTTTCTGATTTCGCATTCATAGGGAAAGGTTCCCATTAATTTTATCCAAGATAAATTCCTGAATTTATTCTCTAATCTTCCTTTGAATTTCGATTCAACTAGTCGGAATTAGCGAACCTTACCGTAGTAATCATTGGTTTTAATTTCCCAATCCCAACCTATTAATCCCATGAAGTAAAACTGGTAATACTTCATATCTAACACCACAGTGTTATCGGTAAATTCAGTTACCATTTCACGTTCAAATCTAATTAAAGATTTAACTATCGCCTGGAGTAAAACTGGTGATACTCCATTCTCGATTTTTCAATCTAATTAAAGATTCATTAAAACTCCACTTAGTTTTAATCGTTAACTGGGTTAAAGAATCAGTGTCATTTAAAACACGGTTCACGGTAAACCCAAAATCACATTCATTAATTATCGGGTTAAAGAACGAGTGTTATTTAAAACACTGTTCACGATAAACCCAAAAATCAATATCAATTCAATTCCAATTAAATATCATTTAATTGGTACATTTCATTAAATCTAAATAAAAAGATTTAATCTTTTCTCAACTGGGTTCAAGAACAGTGTTAGTGAAGACACCATTCACGACAAACCCAAATCACATTTGATATTCAATACAAGGCTCTGAATAGAAAATATATCGGCTTATATTCAATATCAAATTCTACGATTAACAAATGTCGTATTGAAATAACGATATATATATATATCTTTCAAATTTCCATAACAACATCTGTAGAATCACGAATTCCAACATCGAAATATTCCGAAGACAATTTCGATTCAAATCCACTCCAATGCAATCATTGGAAATTCTGGTTATTTTTAAAACCCTTTTCAAATTCAATTTATTTATTTAAAAATAAATAGAATTATAATTCTAGTTCAAAACTAGTTCATTTCGATAAAAATCTATTTTTATCTTTTCAAATATGGAGTTTTTTCATCCCAATCCTTTCTAAATCATTTCTTATGATTTTACACAAATTATTACTATTTTTAATAATTTTATCAAGGCCCGTACAGTCGATTTCCATCAACGGCCATCGAACTGCACTTACAGCGACCTTTTTCGAATTTAATTTGGACGTATCTCCAAATCCAACCGTTAGATTTCAAATTTCTAGCATTCGTTAGAAAGCTCTTTTCGATACGAACCCAACGGTTCCGGTTTTAGGAGAATCCGACGGTCGGATCTCCCGTAATGTCCGTTTGAAATAAATGGTCGAAATTCGCGAACTGCCGCGGCGCGGCGCGTTCTATTCAGGCCATTATATTATATATATAATATATATTTCGTCGATTTCTATTTAAAACGAATTATATAAATAGTTTTAAAATTCGTTTCAAAAGCAAATTCAACTTCCATTTCAATTCAAATCAAAATTGAATTCTTCTTTATAAATTCGTTTTAAAATTCATTTCTATTCAATTCAAATTTCGATTCAATTTGAATTCATTTCAATTCACTTTCAATTCAATTCGAATTCGTTTTCTATTCGATTCAATTCAAATTGGTTTTATATTCAATTCATTTCGAAATCGTTTTATATTCAATTCATTTCGAAATCGTTTTCAATTCAATTCATTTCGAAATCGTTTTCCATTCAATTCATTTCGAAATCGTTTTCAATTCAATTCATTTCGAAATCGTTTTCAATTCAATTCATTTCGAAATCGTTTTCAATTCCATTCATTTCGAAATCGTTATATATTCAATTCATTTCGAAATCGTTTTCAATTCAATTCATTTCGAAATCGTTTTCAATTCAATTCATTTCGAAATCATTTTCAATTCAATTCATTTCGAAATCGTTTTCAATTCAATTCATTTCGAAATCGTTTTCAGTTCAATTCATTTCGAAATCGTTTTCAATTCAATTCATTTCGAAATCGTTTTATATTCAATTCATTTCGAAATCGTTTTCAATTCAATTCATTTCGAAATCGTTTTCAATTCAATTCATTTCGAAATCGTTTTATATTCAATTCATTTCGAAATCGTTTTCAATTCAATTCATTTCGAAATCGTTTTCAATTCAATTCATTTCGAAATCGTTTTCAATTCAATTCATTTCGAAATCGTTTTCAATTCAATTCATTTCGAAATCGTTTTCAATTCAATTCATTTCGAAATCGTTTTATATTCAATTCATTTCGAAATCGTTTTATATTCAATTCATTTCGAAATCGTTTTATATTCAATTCATTTCGAAATCGTTTTCAATTCAATTCATTTCGAAATCGTTTTCAATTCAATTCATTTCGAAATCGTTTTCAATTTAATTCATTTCGAAATCGTTTTCAATTTAATTCATTTCGAAATCGTTTTCAATTCAATTCATTTCGAAATCGTTTCAATTCATTTCATTTCAAAATGAATAAAATCGATATAAATATCGTTCACGTCAAAATGGCGTCAATCTAATCAACACGGCTTCATAAATTTCTATTTTCAAATATTCTATTTCAAATATTTCTTTTTCAAAATAGTTGTTATCAAAATATTTCGTTCAACACATGACCAATCTCAATGGATGAGTACTGTCAACACATGAACTTTTATTTTATATCGATAAAGATGTAATTTTTATTACTAAAATATTTCGTTCAACACATGACCGATCTCAATGGACGAGTACTGTCAACACATGAACTTTTATTTTATAATATTCTTTATATTTCAAATTGGAATGAGGCCCAATCAATTACCATATAAAGTTAATTATATGGATTTTCATACAACACATGTATATAATAACATTGAAAATAATCAACCATCAACCAAAGTGCACTACACTGTAAAAGCATCAAATATAGATACTCAACGCTTATAACAGCCTGTCAATCAATCGATCGACATATTTAATCAATCAGGATGAGTGAACTTCAAATTTCATCCCAACACCCGTGTGGGGTTTCAAACAATCAAACACATATTTTATTTGTGCTGTTGGGCGATGTGTAAAATTTATCGTCCCAATCAATGTCATTCAAATAGGTGTACATAAACAAACCGTCTGGTTTGTAAATGAATATTCTATTTTATTCACTTCACGTTAAAAATTATATTTTTAACGATAAAACATTTTATTTCAACCTATGAATTTCTATTCAATTCATTCTTTAAATAAAATGATATTTTTATTTTTCTAACTTATTTTAGAAAATTTCGGCGGCATAACGGCACGATACTAGAAACGGGACAAAGCCTTATCCCCGGTCTAGTGAAGGCCCACGCCATTCACACATCAATCATATCAATTTCATTTCACCAAACCATTTCCATTCAATCAAATATTCTAACTAACTACTCAACCAAACAATTTAACAAACAAGCCATCCATGGTCTGTGGATGACGGGTGTCGGGTGCTACTAAACACCGTCTACATCCTAGTATATATATATAACTAGAAAAAGAATTTTGAGTGAGAAGTTCTCACCGATAGCTATCCAATCATCTTGACTCTTCATTTAGAGAAATCTTCAACGTCATCGCATCTTCGTTGCCCGCTTTCACTACCTATGTAAAAATCGAATTTTGACTTCGCTATCCAATATATAAAAATCGAATTTTGACTTCGTTATTCAATATATAAAAATCATATCTTTAAATTTTAGAAATCAAATCTTTACAATTATAAAAATCAAATCTTTTTAACTTTAGAAATTAAATCTTTATGACTATAAAAATCAAATCTTTTTAACTTTAGAAATTAAATCTTTATGACTATAAAAATCAAATCTTTTTAACTTTAGAAATTAAATCTTTATGACTATAAAAATCAAATCTTTTTAACTTTAGAAATTAAATCTCTATGACTATAATGTTGTTTATTTCAACTATATCATTAAAAAAAATCATTTTTAAAACAATGTATTATATATAAAAATCACCTTTTTAAATATGCTATCTATAATTTTTTTTTTAAAATCCCATTTTTACTTAAAACTATTTATATTTCCGATTAATACCATAATTCATATTTAAATTAAAATTAATTACATATAGTGCTATTTTAAAACACATTGTTATAAAATAAAATAAAATAAAAAAATAAAATAAAAAAAACAAGGAAAGCTCACTGTAAAACTGCAGATTGGACGCCGAACTAAGCTCCTGCCCTAGGGTTCAGCCGTTTCTCTTGAACTCGCTCCAACTTTTCAGAGCCTCGCGCCGCCTCCTCTACATCGTCGGAGTCCAATCGCCCATCCTCCCCCGACGCGGCTTCGAGTGCTGCGCCGCCACCGTGAGTCTGATGCGGCTCGGTCTCCCTAATCCCTCCCAGAACTGCTCGAGCGTCGGCCCCTTTGGCCAAGAAATCTGACCCCAATACAATGCTATCCATCATCAAACGCATATCAACCTGAAGCCCTAATGTTGCTCTTCAATTTCTGTTTTGGATTGGGGATTTGATTTGAAGTGGATTAGGATTTATTGAGGAGCAAAAATTCAGAGCTTTCCGTTCGTGAATAAAAAGGGGCGCGGCTATAGGGTTGACCGCAGATTCTAACTTTGACTAGGGCTTTAGATTGACTCCCCATTTTATAGAAAATTATTTTATTATTTTAATCATCTTTATTGTCAAAATCACAAACAAACAACAAATCAAACCCAACGAATGTCGTCCCTAGCGTAATGCCCACATTCCGAACACAATGGGATATGTTTCGTGACCCAATTCCATCGTTTCGATCAGTTTTCATTTAAATTAACATTTAAATCATTACATTGAATTTTAAACGTACATTTCAATTTACCTGGGCCACATACTAACTAGAAAAATTCCAGAAAAATATTTTCTAGCTTCGTATTGACGATACGGTCCTACCAAAACTAGTTTCGTTGAATTCTATGGCCGTTTGAAAAATGGCCAATTTCCAGTCGATTAAAATCAACTAAAACTAGTCAAACGCGTTTTCCTTTGCCACGCTCACATATTGATTTGAAAAATTATGAAATTTGGACTCTAGCAATAACTCGACATCACGGACCCAACAAAACTTGTTTCGTCGAAATCCGAGGTCGTTTGCAAAATGTCCATTTTTAAGGGCCTGAATTCCATAGCGACTATTCAGAATTTTCAACTGGACATATCTTTTGATTCCTGATATGAAATCTTGATTTTTCGGATTCGTTAGAAAGATATTCACTATTAGATTCCATTATTTTTGGTTTCACTAAAATCCGGATTGTTTTTCACCCGGTACATTCAATTGAAGTTTTAAATCGAATTATCGAACTACCGCGCCATTTTCAATTCTATTTATAATTATATATAAATATTTATATTCTAACGACGTCGCGTATAATATATATGTTCGAATTATATTCAAAATAAATTTCTCGTCGATATTATTTAAAATAATTCATTTTAAATAATCAAAATTCGCTAAAATTGCCAAAATAAAAATTTCAAACTGGCTCGCATTTTACGGGTTGTTACATCCATATTCAAAATAAATAAATATTCAAATACGTATAAAGCAATTTAAATTTTCAAAACAAAATTATTTTCATTTGAAAAATATACTCTTCACACTCGTTCTAGGATACTACTGATCCTATCTCTAATGAGTCATTCTAATTGGATATTACTAATCCAATATCTGATGAATTCTTTCGTTTAGTTCTAATGTGCCTTGTTCTCGAGCTCTGTAAACCAAAGCTCTGATACCAAACTGACACGACCCGAACTTCCCCGGTAAGGAAATCACGGATGGCGTTGAGGACAAGACAAATCAGAACGCAGACAGAAGAACATTTCATTGTTATTACAACAATTCCATCAGATACAAGAATATACAGAGTATAAATGAATAAATTACATTCAACAAACATCAGAGATTTAAATTACATTTAAATACATCGCAGCGGAAAATAATACAAAACACAACTGAAAGTGATACACGGATACAGAGCTTTTCGAGCATCGTTCCAGCTGTAAACCAGGTTTCTGTGAATATAAATATGCAAAACCGAAACTACTAGCTGCCCGTGTAGAAAATAGGGGCACCCAGAGTTTAGGTTAAAACAATAAACTTCAGGTCAGTCATGTGACTGGTGTGAGAACTAAAACAGTTATTAGTCTTTATTTTTAAAGTTAGGTAAATCAAGGGACCACACCATATAACACGGAACGGGTTTCCTCCCAAGAATACCAGTGCATAAAACAAACAGCGTAATGCTAAATAAAGAAAAATGAAGCTGTTATAAGACCCAGGTCCCATCACACAATGCAACGCAAGCCGGAGGATAGGGTTTTTACCTTATAACAGCCAAAGCATGCTTGATACGTTTAAAACACATTATTTGATACTATTATAGGTGTATAGTGTCAAAACAATTTCAATCATAAATATCAATCATAGGCGGCATGAATGACCCATACCACTATGTCGTCATACTAGGTTCTATAAATAAAACCGCACTATCACGTATTGGAAATTGGATTTCCGTCATGAGTCGAGGCAAGGGGCAATCTCCTCTCCGCGTTCAAGACACTCTAGCAAATGTCCCAGGACCCCACTTTGATCCTTGGAATCGGCTAGGCCGGTCTTCTCTTATTTTTGAGGATTAGTTATTCCTGAACACACGTTTCCCGGTCCTTATAGACCTGTATCTGAGGCGCCTCGCATTCCAACAACCACACAGGTGAAAAGTATATAAATGTCAGGGCTGGTAGGTCACTGACACCACCCTAGCTAGAAATAAACGTCGTGCTCTCCCAGCGGTCTGTCTCCCGTTTTTGACTCATACCGAGGTGTGAGGCTCGTGAATTCACGTTATACACAAAGCTACGCCACACAGGCCGTGCTTTGATCATCAACCACAAGACTCTACTTTTCAACAGAAGCCCTGATCAATTGCCACTTACGCGTGCCACACTGGCAATTCACTCCATGCGACTGATGTCCATCGATATACAACCTCTGAGCTCGTACGTCTCAGAGAAGGGCGTTAAGCAAGAGAATAAATTCTCGGCCACCAAACAGATGTATATTTAATAGAGATCAATCAACACAGAATAAAATCCAATGTCAGACACACAATCCATTTACAAATTCGCTCTGGGTCTGAACGAAACCGGAGGCACTTTCCTCGCATATTCATCCATCTCCAGGTACGTCTGGACGACCACCAACTGATTCCCTCATCTTGGGTGTACAGCCCAATCAAGATCATCAGTGTGACAACCCATAATTTTAGTATATTTAAATTTATATTTAAAATTAATAATATGGGTTAAAATCCAAAAATTTTGTTGATAATAATAATGATGATTATTGAATTGAGGATAATTAGATTTTCAGATTTAGTTTTTAAAAAGGTTGTAGTTTGAAAATTTAATATTTAAATAATTAAATTAATGTGAGTGGGTTGATTTAAAAGTGGAATTCAAATTTAAATTTGAAATGTTGAATTTTAAGTTGTTGATTTATAACTGAAATTCAAGTCAAAATTCAAATAATCAAATTTAGATTTAAAAATGTGTGAAATTTATTTATAGAATTTATTTAAGTTATAATTTGATTAAATTTGAATTTAATGAATATTTAATTTGAATTAAAAACAGTTAATCGATTAATAGAATATTTTATTTATTTAATTAACTGTGGAATTTAACTGTTTCGGCGACTGTCTCAGAATTCGACGAAACTGGCGCCATCGGAACCGGAACGGTGAATTATGGTAGGATTTCATTTGCGTTATAATCCGACTTATCATTTGGTCGTACGGGATAAAACGTGAAATAAGACGATGTAATTGGATAATGGTTGTTGGTTACTATATTGGGCCTATATATATATATATAATTCCCTCTCCTTCACCCATCAGCCATTTTCATTATACGTTTACTTCCTTCTCCATCAAATTTCTTTAATGGCTGAAATAAATTACAAACCTTTTTGTAAATAAAAATCCCAACTTGAAATTCAAATTTCTTCAAACCATAGAGTATAATATAACAAATCGAAGCTCTCAACCTGTAGAACTCAGATCTACAGTTTATTTCGACATGCAACAACCAGATTGGACGGAAATCGCAGTCAAAGCTGCCTGAATTCGAAAACCCTAAGTGCGATTTGGGGTTTTTGATCTTGGCTTCAATTGAGGAATCGGGCTTCTGGGTATTGTTGAGGACGTCGATACGAGTTTAATGGAGGTGGTCAGAGGCTTTATTGTTGAGTATATCACCGGATTTTCGTCGTTGAACCCTGAAAAAGCCTCACGTTAAAACCGCCGCCGGCGGAGCTGGGGTCCACCGGACGTGGTGGAGCCACCGTGGTAGGTTACGGATTTCAAGGGGCTTCCAATCGTGGGTGGCCGGAGGTGTTATTGAGGTCGGAGGCGATGGATTTTTGCAGTCATAGTCATGGTTTTTGGGTTCAAATTCGACGAGCCTGTAGCGTGAAATAGAGCAGCGGGAAGATGAAGCACGGTGCTGAGGTGTCAACAAATGATTGGGTGGGAATTTAATTTTAATTATTTTATATTTAAATTTCAAACAGTAAAACACTAATAACTTACTCGATTTGACTCGGATTTGGACATGGTTTGTTGCGTTGGGATCGTGGCGGAATTGCAGACGTTTTGGCACTAACCGGGCTGCATTTGGTGACTGTCAAATTTTGGCCCTTAGTTGGACGTTCGATCAACTATGGACGCAAAGGTGAGTGATTCTTCGCTCACGAAATACTGAATTATTCCCATATTTATTGAATTAAATTATGAAATAAGTTTGGTTGCATGGTTGTGTTGTATTGTTGATGTGTTGTTTCAATTTGACATGTAAGTGTGTTAACATGCAATTTAGGTAACGATTAGTTATTTAATTTAATTTAAATTTCTAATTTAAAATTCGAACCCTTGAAAAATCATGAAACAGTTTAATTCTGATCAGTTGAATGAAATTGTTGTGATGGATGTTAGTTGAAATTTATTACTGAATTTATAGTGACATTTTAATGCTCCTTATTTCAGTATATTGTAATGGTTGTTCATTATGACGATAAATCTCATTTACCCTTGATGTTACGGGCATCTAATGAACCCGGGATTTATCGATAAAATATATTAAGAACACAGAGTGAAATGATAAACCTCTGTGATCCTGATTTGGATTGAAATGATAGATCCATCCCTGAAGTATCGAGAAATTAAAATTTAATCACTTGGCCATTGGATAGGAAATTCTATACAGACATCGGTTGGTTAAATGATTTTCAAATGTATTGGGATTTTATTTGACAGAAATTTCAGTTAAAGAAATGAACCGATACTCGATAAACCTGTTCCTGTAAAGGACCTGGATCGCAAGTGTTATTTGACTGGCTAAGAAATTATTTCCAAAGGAAGTGGAATTCTTAAAATGAGGTTTGGATAAAATCTGAAACTTTCAAATTTAGGTTGGATTTGAATGAAATATTTTATTTGAATTTAAATTTGAAAAGAAGAGAGGATCGAGTAATATAGGTTGAATTTTCCTAAATCGAAGATTTGGGTTGAATGGCGTTTGAAACAAGATATTGAATTTTATAACTCCATTGAGACTGGAGTGTGGGTTCAAGTATTTGAAGTTCGGAAGAAAGAAGAATTTTGATTTAAGAATTTATTATATATATGTATTTAAAATGTTAGGGCTCAAATAAGTTATTCTTTCCTTAAAATCTATCATTTAACTTTTACTTATAGACTATTTATTCTAGCCTAAATTTTTTTTTCTTATATTATATTATTTAAAACTAATTAGAATTTTTATTATATATATATATTCATAATGATTTAAATTATCTTATTTGGTTTTAACCATTATTTCTATGCATATACTTTATATAAAGATATTTTTTTAGAGCATATGTTTTCAAATTTTGTCAATGATCGTAAATTTTCTTCCAAACGGAAGATGCTGGATTTAAACCCCAGTTCGAGATGGAGTCGAAATAAAGTATTCAAATATGGAATCGACGTTAACCAATTTTATATGAAAATGAAATTGATATTTTTATTTGAATATAATGGATTTCATAAATGATATGAATGAGGGTTATGGAGATTTATACTCTTTTGAATATAAACGGATTTAGAATTCAAATCGATTTGAGATAAGTATAACCTTTGAGGTAAAATATATTCTGTTTGAATATAAGTCGATTATGAAATATTATATGATTATAATATAAGGATATGAAATATATTCTAGTTTAGAATAAAATCGGTTTTGGGTATGATTGTGATATGTTGATATGAAATTTTTATTCTTTTGAATATAAAATGGGTTCGAAACAAAATATGATATTTTGAGATGAAAGCGAACCTTTGAAATGTAAAAGAACCAACCGATGTGAAAGAAATGTAAACGTTGGTTGTTAAAGAGACCGGAGTCGACATAAGGCATACTCTCTGTCAGTGTCGATACCACTTTGACAACTGTGAACATTTTGACGTATCCAGAATGAGATATGATGACTTGGAGTCGATTGTTGAATATAAGAAGATGATCGAGGACGAAATAGCCCTGACCTTCGGGTCAGAATTGAAATGACTAAAACAGGAGCTATATCATGACTAACTGAGATAACACCTTTGATCGGACACGCTTCTTCGATACTATTTCTATGACTATGATGATGATGATTTGGGTCCATTTATGAATTATGGGAGTGTGTTCCGAGGTGGGCAGTAGTGGCTGCTACGCGTTACCACCGGTCCGGGAGTGTGATTGGTAGAATCCTACCCTAGGCATTGCCTCTAGTGCCTTGTCATATTATCCTTATCGAGCCCATACGATTTTGATTTGTATCATACCTATGGAGTGCCCTCTGATGCCATCATTTACGGTGGGTTTACGGTACTGTATAGACTACGGTATTATAAACGGTGTAAGGGTAAAAATGTAATCCCGCTTATGCTATTTTCAGTATTTATACTTTACTGAGTAGACACTATCATAATAGCGTCTTATCTATGTACGTATTAGTTTAACGGATCCTCAAGAGATAGAAAAATCCCGTAATATCTCCTGAGTTACTGCACCCATGATACTGATGTTATTTCGTATTTTGATTTGACTAATATGAGATGATTTAGTGCTGATCCGAGTGTTTGTTGTGTTTTCTTTTTATGCAATACGCTTGGGTCAGCAGATGTTGCAGTTAGCGAAGATTCCCTTGCCTTGGAGGACGAAGATGAAGTTTGGCGCATATATCTATTATGAGTGTGGTTTAACCACTGCATTTATTTCCGCTGCTTATTATGTACATCCGTATGTATATGTAACTCTGATAATCATTGAATGTTATAACCACAGTATACATTTCAACTGCTTTTTAACTGCTATTTGTTTATTATATGTTGTCCTTCCGCTGTGAGATTCTATTATTGTTTTTCTCTTCTTTCTTTCTTTTTCTTCTTTTCCCAATAACTACCTGCATTTGCGATTTGTTTGGGTCGACATGTGTGGCTTATTGTCGATTTTAAACGGTCGAAAATTTGGGTCGTTACAGTTGGTATCAGAGCGAGGTTAGCGACAATCTTGGCTCTGTTTGGGAATTAACTCGTTAGAGATGGGGTTATTAATGCCCTAGAACGAGTTTGAGTGTATATATGAGAGAGCGTACTTGTGTTTTGATATAAAATGATTTTTATTGTGTTGATCTGTTCTGTTGAATATTTATGGGTTTTGGTCGATATATGGGATGCCATATAATCGATAGGAATTCCTAAATGATCGAACAGAATGATCGACATAATATGGTTTTCGATCATATTTTAAAATATATTGAATATATATATATATTTAGTTCACGTATATATGTATTTATTTTAGCAGGTGGTAATATTAAATTAATACCTATTACGATTGATTCGATAATAAATTTAATAAGGAATTTAAATTGTCAAAGAAAATATTGAAAATGAAATGATACCTTTAAGTATAATTGGATGAGAAAGGTTTGAGATTGAAATAGAAATGAACTTGATCCTGGGGTACTCTTGAAATAGTGTTATGAAAAAAAATCGTATTATAAGTATTTCCGAAAGGAATGGTTTAAAGAATTTTTTAAAAGAAATAAGTGTGTAATCCCTTCTCGGATAGTAGACATGACTTCGGTAATGAGTGCATGCATTATCGACGTTTATTATGAAGCGTCTAAGTGGGGGAGATCACCCGTACTTACATAACTTGTTTGAAAAGAATTTTTATCTAATTTCCAATGATAGGTGGAGTTGAGTCTAAGATTTAACCATAATCGAAATTCTATGTGCTTTGTTAATTTATATTTGGATTTAAAATTTTGTGACATGATTTTTCTATAAATAGTATAAATATATATATGTTATTTTAAACTTGGTTTTAAAACCTGGAATCGAAGTAATTAAGTTCATCTTAACTACAATATAGATTTATGTACTAAGGAAATTCGGTTCATTTAAAATTTTTGACTTTTAAACTAAGAATTGGACATAAGTGTGGAGAAAAGGGAACCATTGTTAAAACTCAATAACGTGGACGATAATTAAGTTATATAATTCTGAATTAAGTCGATATAAGAGTTAGAGAAGGTAAAATTAATCCCATGATATGATTCCACTGAAAACAATTCAAATGAATCGAAAAATTATGTAGTGTAATAAAAGTGATAACCCATGATTTGATTATTCAATAGGTAGATATTAAGTTATCGAGAAGGAGTTGAAAAGAGTGGATGTTGTTAATAAAGTATTAAAAATCGGAAAAAGGGAATGAGAAATAATAATTAATAAAATTTTGTCGAACGTAAATTGGAGTATAAGCGATGAAATGAATGAAACGAAAATGTAGTGTCGAATGGAATATAACTTCATTCGAATTAAGGAATTAGGTTAAATGAAGTTAACTGGGAAAAAAATCGAATAATAAATGGCCAAGAATTAAGTATGGAAATTTTGAGTTATGAACAATCCTTAATTCAAACCATGATTTGAGAATCGAATAAATGAAGTGAGTTAAGGGGATAAAATTTGATTTAAAATGGAAAAATGGGAATATTGAAACTAGATGTGAAATCAATTTAATCTTAGTTGAATGGATTAACAAAAATGGAATCAGCTCAAAAAAGAAAATTTAAGGTTATATCGAGGGTGGATTAATTAAGTGAATGAAGTTGAATAAAACAGAAAAAAAAATGATAGAATGGTTATATAAAAACCATAATTGGCCTTAACTATCGGTATTGATTCGAAGTTAACTAAGTAGGAAGAAAAAAAACCTGAAGTCTAGATCATTAAACTAGGTGTCGAAAGAATCTGGAAACAAGTCGATTAAAATAAGTCAAATGAAGTAGAATTAATAGAAGTGAACTCGAGAATTAAAGTGATCGAATTAGAACTAAAAATGAATCAATATAAAGGGTTAAAGGAATAATGATTTAACCTTTACAAAAACGAACAAGCAATTGAAATATAGAACAAGAGTTAATTTAGTCGAGTCAGATGAATTGACTCGATAAGAGTTAACTTAGAAGACCATATAAAGTTTGCCTGGAAATTTAGTACTTAGGGAAAGGTGAATTATAAAATATTGACAAATTTATTCATAGTAATCAAGTTTGTAAGAAATTTTAAAATGAATTCAGGTTTATTCGAGATTTAAGGTTTGGAAGGAAGTAAGAAATTTAATGAAAATTCATTTTTTTGATTGTGAAGTAAATGGAGATGATTAAATGGGCGATGATGGAATACAAGTAAACGAAGCGAAATACATTTAATACAAGGGAAATGAATATGTGTAAGCAATAGAGGGGTGAATCGTATTATGAATAAAACGAAGCGACAATCCACCTTTGATAATAAAGCCTTGTTTAAGTTTTGGAATCCAAAGGTTGAAACTCCGTATAAAATAAATCAATGTTTAGGCGAAATCTAAAATATTCAAAAAGCTGAAACGAAAATGATTGTAATTTTTGAATGGATGATCGGAATCGGGAGATTCCAGACTTTTCGGAAACCTTAGAGCCTGAACTAGAATTGTCGTTAATTGAGCCTCATTGGATTTTCAAGTCTACATGTTGAAATTCAAGATTTAGTCGAAGTCGTATGCACAGAAAATAAAAATTTGAACTGAATAGCGATATTGTTTTGACTATAACTCTCTAACGGAGCGTCGGATTTTAATGTGCAAGTACAATTCGGAAAGGACAGAATCTGAACTAAAACTTTTCCATATTATGCTTTCTGGAAATTTGCTGTTTAAAGGGTTAAAAACTGGGTTGAACAACTTATATCCGCATTTTCCAGTGTATGGGCTGAGATGTTTGCCTTCACTAAAATGGTCATAACTTTTGAACGGATTATCCGAATTCGACGAATCCGGACAACTCGGAAAGCCTGAAAAAAATGCCACAATTTTGACTAGTGTGTTTTAGTCCAATTCCATCTTTTAAAGGGTGATAGACCTCATTTTTGTTTGTTGGTCTGTCGTTAACACTTTGGTTTTATAATTGAAATGATTGGTATGTGTTGTGTAAGCTATATATATTTGCTATGTACCATATATATGTTTGATTCCCATGTATATGTGAGTATGTAGCAGGTGTAAGGAAGTCGCGCTACGCTTTGGAGCTCGTTGCACTAAATACAAAGAGGCTAAGCTAAATAAAATTTGCAAATAACTCTAAAAAAGAAGGTACGTATTTGGGATACATGGGTTTTTGGTTTTTATATATGTATTTCCCCATTTTGGGATGCCTCATCGTGTGATGGGATGAAAATTTGAGATTTTATATATATGTAATTTTTCCGGACCTCTCCGTACAAAGGAGATGCTGCCGAAATTTTCCGTGATTTCGGGAGTTAGAAAATTTATGAGAATTTTACAACTATATAACTTGTCTTATAATTTGAAAATATGACTGTTTAATACCTTATCTCGTTCTCTTTTCGAGGACGAAAAGATTTTTTAAGTGGGGGAGAATGTGACAACCCATAATTTTAGTATATTTAAATTTATATTTAAAACTAATAATATGGGTTAAAATCCAAAAAATTTGTTGATAATAATAATGATGATTATTGAATTGAGGATAATTAGATTTTCAGATTTAATTTTTAAAAAGGCTGTAATTTGAAAATTTAATATTTAAATAATTAAATTAATGTGAATGAGTTGATTTAAAAGTGGAATTCAAATTTAAATTTGAAATGGTGAATTTTAAGTTGTTGAATTATAACTGAAATTCAAGTCAAAATTCAAATAATCAAATTTAGATTTAAAAATGTGTGAAATTTATTTATAGAATTTATTTAAGTTATAATTTGATTAAATTTGAATTTAATGAATATTTAATTTGAATTAAAAACAGTTAATCGAATAATAGAATATTTTATTTATTTAATTAACTGTGGAATTTAACTGTTTCGGCGACTGTCTCAGAATTCGACGAAACTGGCGCCATCGGAACCGGAACGGTGAATTATGGTAGGATTTCATTTGCGTTATAATCCGACTTATCATTTGGTCGCACGGGATAAAACGTGAAATAAGACGATGTAATTGGATAATGGTTGTTGGTTACTATATTGGGCCTATATATATATATATATATATATATATATATATATATATATATATATATATATATAAAAATTCCCTCTCCTTCACCCATCAGCCATTTTCATTATACGTTTACTTCCTTCTCCATCAAACTTCTTTAATGGCTGAAATAAATTACAAACCTTTTTGTAAATAAAAATCCCAACTTGAAATTCAAATTTCTTCAAACCATAGAGTATAATATAACAAATCGAAGCTCTCAACCTGTGGAACTCAGATCAACAGTTTATTTCGACATGCAACAACCAGACGGAAATCGCAGTCAAAGCTGCCTGAATTCGAAAACCCTAAGTGCGATTTGGGGTTTTTTGATCTTGGCCTCAATTGAGGAATCGGGCTCCTGGGTATTGTTGAGGACGTCGATACGAGTTTAATGGAGGTGGTCAGAGGCTTTATTGTTGAGTATATCACCGGATTTTCGTCGTTGAACCCTGAAAAAGCCTCACGTTAAAACCGCCGTCGGCGGAGCTGGGGTCCACCGGACGTGGTGGAGCCACCGTGGTAGGGTACGGCTTTCAAGGGGCTTCCATTCGTGGGTGGCCGGAGGTGTTATTGAGGTCGGAGGCGATGGATTTTTGCAGTCAAAGTCACGGTTTTTCGGTTCAAATTCGACGAGCCTGTAGTGTGAAATAGAGTAGCGGGAAGATGAAGCACGGTGCTGAGGTGTCAACAAATGATTGGGTGGGAATTTAATTTTAATTATTTTATATTTAAAATTCAAACAGTAAATCACTAATAACTTACTCGTTTTGACTCGGATTTGGACGCGGTTTGTTGCGTTGGGATCGTGGTGGAATTGCGGACGTTTTGGCACTAACTGGGCTGCATTTGCTGACTGTCAAATTTTGGCCCTTATTTGGACGTTCGATCAACTATGGACGCAAAGGTGAGTGATTCTTCGCTCACGAAATACTGAATTATTCCCATATTTATTGAATTAAATTATGAAATAAGTTTGGTTGCATGGTTGTGTTGGATTGTTGATGTGTTGTTTCAATTTGACATGCAAGTGTGTTAACATGCAATTTAGGTAAATAGTTATTTAATTTAATTTAAATTTCTAATTTAAAATTCGAACCCTTGAAAAATCATGAAACAGTTTAATGCTGATCAGTTGAATGAAATTGTTGTGATGGATGTTGGTTGAAATTTATTACTGAATTTATAGTGACATTTTAATGCTCCTTATTTCAGTATATTGTAATGCATGTTGATTATGACGATAAATCTCATTTACCCTTGATGTTACGGGCATCTAATGAACCCGGGATTTATTGATAAAATAAATTAAGAACATAGAGTGAAATGATAAACCTCTATGACTCTGATTTGGATTGAAATGATAGATCCATCCCTGAAATATCGAGAAATTAAAATTTAATCACTTGGCCATTGGATAGGAAATTCTATACAGACATCGGTTAGTTAAATGATTTTCAAATGTATTGGGATTTTATTTGACAGAAATTTCAGTTAAAGAAATGAACCGATACTCGATAAACCTGTTCTTGTAAAGGACCTGGATTGCAAGTGTTATTTGTGTGGCTAAGAAATTGTTTCCAAAGGAAGTGGAATTCTTAAAATGAGGTTTGGATAAAATCTGAAACTTTCAAATTTAGGTTGGATTTGAATGAAATATTTTATTTGAATTTAAATTTGAAAAGAAGAGAGGATCGAGTAATATGGGCTGAATTTTCCTAAATCGAAGATTTGGGTTGAATGACGTTTGAAACAAGATATTGAATTTTATAACTCCATTGAGACTGGAGTGTGGGTTCAAGTATTTGAAGTTCGGAAGAAAGAAGAATTTTGATTTAAGAATTTATTATATATATGTATTTAAAATATTTGGGCTCAAATAAGTTATTCTTTCCTTAAAATCTATCATTTAACTTTTACTTATAGACTATTTATTCTAGCCTAATTTTTTTCTTCTTATATTATATTATTTAAAACTAATTAGAATTTTTATTATATATATATATATATATTCATAATGATTTAAATTATCTTATTTGGTTTTAACCATTATTTCTATACGTATACTTCATATAAAGATTTTTTTTTTAGAGCATCTGTTTTCAAATTTTGTCAATGATCGTAAATTTTCTTCCGAATGGAAAATGCTAGATTTAAACCCCAGTTCGAGATGGAGTCGAAATAAAGTATTCAAATATGGAATCGATGTTAACCAATTTTATATGAAAATGAAATTGATATTTTTATTTGAATATAATGGATTTCATAAATGATATGAATGAGGGTTATGGAGATTTATACTCTTTTGAATATAAACGGATTTAGAATTCAAATCGATTTGAGATAAGTATAACCTTTGAGGTAAAATATATTCTGTTTGAATATAAGTCGATTATGAAATATTATAAGATTATAATATAAGGATATGAAATATATTCTAGTTTAGAATAAAATCGGTTTTGGGTATGATTGTGATATGTTGATATGAAATTTTTATTCTTTTGAATATAAAATGGGTTCGAAACAAAATATGATATTTTGAGATGAAAGCGAACCTTTGAAATGTAAAAGAACCAACCGTGTGAAAAAAATGTAAACGTTGGTCGATAAAGAGACCGGAGTCGACATAATGCATACTCTTTGTCAGTGTCGATACCACTTTGACAACTGTGAACGTTTCGATGTATCCAGAACGAGATATGATGACTTGGAGTCGATTATTGAATCGAAGAAGATGGTCGAGGAAGAAATAGCCCTGACCTTCGGGTCAGAATTGAAATGACTAAAACAGGAACTATACCGTGACTAACTGAGGTAGCACCTTTGATCGGACACACTTCTTCAGTACTATTTCTATGACTATGATGATGATGATTTGGGTCCATTTATGAATTATGGGAGTGTGTTCCGAGGTGGGCGGTAGTGGCTGCTATGCGTTACCACCGGTCCGGGAGTGCGATTGGTAGAATCCTACCCTGGGCATTGCCTCGAGTGCCTTGTCATATTATCCTTATCGAGCCCGTACGATTTTGATTTGTATCGTAAGTGCCCTCCGATGCCATCATTTACGGTGGGTTTACGGTACTGTATAGACTACGGTATTATAAACGGTGTAAGGGTAAAAATGTAATCCCGCTTACGCTATTTTCAGTATTTATACTTTACTGAGTAGACACTATCATAATAGCATATTATCTATGTATGTATTAGTTTAACGGATCCCCAAGAGATAGAAAAATCCCGTAATATCTCCTGAGTTACTGCACCCATGATACTGATGTTATTTCGTATTTTGATTTGACTAATATGAGATGATTTAGTGCTGATCCGAGTGTTTGTTGTGTTTTCTTTTTATGCAATACGCTCGGGTCAGCAGATGTTGCAGTTAGCGAAGATTCCCTTGCCTTGGAGGACAAAGACGAAGTTTGGCATATATATCTATTATGAGTGTGGTTTAACCACTGCATTTATTTCCGCTGCTTATTATGTACATCCGTATGTATATGTAACTCTGATAATCATTGAATGTTATAACCACAGTATACATTTCAACTGCTTTTTAACTGCTATTTGTTTATTATATGTTGTCCTTCCGCTGTGAGATTCTGTTATTGTTTTTCTCTTCTTTCTTTCTTTTTCTTCTTTTCCTAATAACTACCGGCATTTGCGATTTGTTTGGGTCGACATGTGTGGCTTATTGTCGATTTTAAACGGTCGAAAATTTGGGTCGTTACAATCAGTAATCACCCAAACGATGTGAAGACTTCCCGTCTTCAACCACCGTCTTCCTCTTCGACATCTCGTCGAATCGGTTATTCAGAATGGGTATAAACCGTCCTTTCTGAATAACCCACGTATATGATAAACAAATATTACACAAACACACAAACACCTCATTCCAATTCAGAATATTCTTTTATTCCCAAAATCACATTCTTAGGGAAAAGTTCCCATTAATTTTATCCAAGATAAATTCTTCTAAATTTATTCTTTAATCTTCCTTTGGATATCATTTCAAACTAGTCGGGATTAGCGAACCACACCGAAGTAATTATTTGTTTTATTTCCCAATCCCAACCTATATATCCCATGGAGCAAAACTGGTGATACTCCATTCCTAACACCACGGTGTTATCGGTAAAATTAATTACCATTTCACGTTCAAATCTAATTAAAGATTTAACTATCGCTTTGGAGCAAAACTGGTGGTACTCCATTCTCGATCACCTTTCCGATTTGATAATTTAAATTATCAATTCACATTTCTATCTAATTAAGGATTTATTAAAACTCCACTTAGTTTTAATCTTTTCAAAAATCAATATCCTGTCTTTAACTGGGTTAAAGAACCAATGTCATCTAAAACACGATCCACGATAAACCCAAATCACATTTGATATTAAATACAAGGCTCTGAATAGAAAATATATTGGCTTATATTCAATATCAAATTCTAAAACCAACAAATATCGTATTGGAAATAACGATATAAAATATATCTTTCAAATTCCCATAACAATATATGTATAGTCACGAAATCCAACATTGAAATATTCCGAAGATAATTTCGATTCAACTCCAGTCCAATTCACGTATTGGGAATATTGATTATTTTTAAAATCACTTTCAAATTCAATTTATTTATTTCAAAAATAAATTGATTTTAATTCTAGTTCAAAACTAGTTCATTTCGATAAAAATCTATTTTTATCTTTTCAAATATGGAATTTTTCAGCCCAATTTTTCCCAAATCATTTCTTATGATTTTACACAAATTATAGATATTTTTAATAATTTTATCAAGGCCTGTACAGTCGATTTCCGTCAACGGCCATCTAACTGCACTTACAGCGACCTTTTCCAAATTTTATTTGGACATAATTCCAAATCCAACCGTTAGATTTCAAATTTCTAATATTCATTGGAAAGCTCTTTTCGTTACGAACCCATTGGTTCCGGTTTTAGGAGAATCCGATGGTCGGATCATCCGAAATGTCAATTCGAAGTAAATGGTCGAAATTCACGAACTGCTGCGGCGCAGCGCGTTCTATTCAGGCCATTATATATATAATATATATATATATATTATATATTTCGTCGATTTCCTTTTTAAAACGAATTTTATAAATAGTTCTAAATTCATTTCAGAAACAATTTCAACTTCATCTTCAATTTCAAATCGATTTGATTTCAATTCAATTCGAATTCATTTCAATTTTATTTAATTCGAATTCAAATTCATTTCAATTCAATTCAAACTCTAATTCGTTTCAATTCAATTCAATTTGAATTTACCTTCTATTTAATTCAAGTCGAATTCATTTCAAATTGATTTCAATTCAATTTAATTCGTTTTAAATTTCACTCAAGACGATTTCAATTCGTTTTTAATTCAATTTAATTCAATTTCAATTTAATTCAATTTCAATTTAATTCAATTTGAATTCATTTCTATTTAATTTGAATTCAAATTCACTTTCTATTCAATTCGAATTGAATTCATTTTCTATTCGATTCGAATTCATTTCAAATTGATTCAATAAAATTTCAATTTGAATTTTAATCTAATTTAATTTGAATTTCATTTCAAAATATTAAATTTTGAAATCACCTTTCAATATTCATTATAAAACGAATAGAATCGATATAAATATCATTCGCGTCAAAATAACGCATCTCTAATCAACACGGCTTTATATTTTTCAAACACTTCTATATTCTATTCAACAAATGAATATTTATTCTATTCAACACATGAATCTATATTTCTTTCAACACTTGACTAATCTCAACAAATGAGTACTGTCAACACATGAATCTTATTTTATAATATTCATTATTTTCCCGATTGGAATGAGGCCCAATCAATCACCATATAATGTTAATTATATGGATTACAACACATGTATAAAATAGCAATGATAAACAATCAACCATCATCCAAGGTGCACCACATAACTGCATAAGCATCAAATATAAATAATTAACGCTTACACAGCCTGTCGACCAATCGATCGACATACAATAAAATAATTGGGATTAATGTACGCCAAATTTCATCCCAACACCCGTGTGGGGTTTCAAATCAACAAACACAGATTTTTATTTGTGCAGTTGGGCGATGTGTAAAATTTATCATCCCAATCAATATCAGTCAAATCAGTGTATATAAACAAATCAGCCGATTTGTTTATAAATATATATTTACTCACATTCACGTTAAAAATTATATTTTCAACGATAATTAATCTATTTCAACTATCTACAATTTATTATCGATTTCACATCAACAATACAAACAAATTTTACAACACATTAATCAAACAAACAAGCCATCTATGGTCTGTGGATGACGGGTGTCGGGTGCTGCTAAGCACCGTCTGCATCCTAGTATGTATATATATATATATATATATATATATATATATATATATATATATATAACTAGAAAAAGAAATTTAGAGTGAGAAGTTCTCACCAATAGCTAATCCAAACGCCACGACTCTTCTTATATAGAAAATCTTGTCGTTCTCGCCTTTTGTCACTTTCGTTGCCCGTAGCCACTACATATATAAAAATCACATTTTTATATTGCTATTCAATATATAAAAATCTAATTTTTACTTCGCTATTCAATATATAAAAATCGAATTTTTACTTCGCTATTCAATATATAAAAATCGAATTTTTACTTCGCTATTCGAATTTTTACTTCGCTATTCAATATATAAAAATCGAATTTTTACTTCGCTATTCAATATATAAAAATCGAATTTTTACTTCGATGCTATATGGATAAAAATCACATTTTTATACCGCTACTATATAGGTAAAAGTTCTATTTTTACACCGCTATTCTCTATATGAAGATTTCGTCTTTTCAAATACAAAGATTTCATTTTTCATCTTCTACAACATAAAAGATTGTATTTTTCATCTTCTACAATATAAAAGATTATATTTTTCATCTTCTATAATATAAAAGATTTTATTTTTCATCTTCTACAATATAAAAGATTTCCCCTTTCTACTTAAAACAACATTGTCCTTACTTCACTAAGAACCAAATCTTTATAGAATTAAAAATCAAATCTTTTTATTGCAAAAATCTCTTCCTTTCAATTTGGTAGAATATATATAAAATTGATTTTTATTTCAAAAAAAAACATCAAAAAATAATTTTAATTATCCTAAACCGAATATTTAAAGTAAATTAAAATAAAACAAAATAAGATAAAATAAAAGAAAATACTTACAGCGTCTAGAGGAAGGGGAGTCTCAAGCTGACGGAGCTCGCGTCGGAGCTGTGGAGGGTCGGGGGCGCGCTGGGGGTAGCGTGGAGGTCTCAGGGGATGAAGGAAGGGGAGGTGGAGGAAGAGAAGAAGAAGAGGAGGAGGGGTTCGCGAGGAGGCTGGGAGGTGGAGGAAGGGGAGCGGTGGGGCGACAGGGTTGGGCGGCGCGTGTGGGGGTTTTCAGGAGGGCGGAGCGAGGAGGAAGAATAGAGGAGGAGAGGCTAGGGGGGAGGTCGGAAATGGAAGGGGGCGCCTGATGACGCGGTGGCGCGCTTCTCGGAGGAGCGGCGGTGCTCCTCCGTCCTCTTCTTTCTTTTTTCTTCTTTTTTTAACTGATTCGATTTCGAACGGGGGGGGGGGACAGAGAGAGTAAGTGAGGGAGAGGGTTTTATTTTTTATTTAATTATTTAATTTACAAAAAGTTGACTTTTTCAAACGACCTCTAAACAAGGCCCACCGCCTGTCGTTCATAGCTAATTACCCTCATTCTGAACACAATGGGATATGTATAGTAGGCTGATTCGATCGTTATAATCAGTTTTCGTCAAAATCAACATATAACTCTATATATTGAATTTGAACGCGCATTTCAATTTACCGGGGTCACATACAAACTCTATAAGTTGCAGAAAAATATTTTCTAGCTTCGTATTGACGATACGGTCCTAACAAAACTAATTTCGTCGAATTCTGAGACCGTTGGAAAAATGGCCATTTTCCAGTCGATTAAAATCAACTGAAACTGGTCAAACACGTTTTCTTTTTCCACGCTCACATATTGATTCGAAAAATTATGAAATTTGAAATCTAGCAATAATTTGACATCACGGACCCAACAAAAGTGGTTTCGTCGAAATCCGAGGTCGTTTGCAAAATGTCTATTTTTAAGTGCCTGAATTCCATAGCGACTATTCAGAATTTTCAACTGGACATATCTTTTGATTCCCACTATGAAATCTCGATTTTTCGGATTCGTTGGAAAGATATTATCAAATAGATCCTAATATTTTTGGTTTCGCTAAAATCCGGTTTGTTTTGCACCCGGTACATTCAATTAAAGTTTAAAATCGAATTATCGAACTACCGCGCCATTTTCAATTCTATTTATAAATATATATAATTATTATATTCTAACGACGACGTATATAAATATATACGTTGAATTCTATTCAAAATACATTTCTCGTCGATATTATTTAAAATGATCCATTTTAAATGTTCAAAATTCACTAAAATTGCCAAAATAAAAAATTTAAACTGGCCTAGATTTTCGGGTTGTTACACGTTCAATCCCAGAACAAACGTAAATGGACGAATGTCTGACAAAGTATTTCCAAAGATCTAATGGGTTGGTCTGTATAAATATATATGGTTACAACGGATTTATTCCCTTAGCGTAACATCCAGAATATTTGTGCAAATCAATCAGTGATTAACGGATCTGACAATGTGGCATTCAAAGTGATTGTGCTATCAATGAACAGAAAGTATTCGTAGCCTCAGGTCTCAACAACCGGGAAATGACAAAAATCGAGCAGGAAGCATGGCTATGTGGGTCGCTTCCATTAGGGTGTATAATCATCTATCTAGAGATTCATTTAATTCCTTATTCTATTTGATGTTGTCCCATTTGGGAAACGGTTGCCGATCCCAACCGTTGGTGATATACATTCGATACACTCAAGCGAAATGAGTGGTCGTTCATGTGTTGGCCGGATTGCAAGTTGTTCTTGTTGAACCCAGGTGTATTCGCCTCTAGAGATACATCATCGGAAGGTAGTCCCATATCTTGTCATAGTTGGAATCCAATCTCTAATAAGCGCCCTTGTAACGACCCAGAAAATCTGAACCAATTTAAATTTTTTTTAATTGGCTAAAATAATGGATTTTAAATATTTAAAATAAATATTTTAAATAATGGCGATGAAAACTGAGTTTGAATCGACAATTGAAAACGAATATAATTAATTATAATTATATATAGAATTGAAAATGGCGCGGTAGTTCGATAATTTGATTTCAAACTTCAATTGAATATACCGGGTGCAAAACAATCCGGATTTTAGTGAAACCAAAAGTATTTAAATCTGTTAGTGAATATCTTTCTAACGAATCTGACCAATCGAAATTTGATAGCGGGAATCAAAAGATATGTCCAGTTGAAAATTCTGAATAGTCGCTATGGAATTCAGGCCCTTAAAAATGGATATTTTGCAGATGACCTCGGATTTCGACGAAACCACTTTTGTTGGGTCCGCAGTGTCAAGTGATTGCTAGGTTTCAAATTTCATAAATTTTTGAATCAATATGTGAGTGTGGCAAAGGAAAACGCGTTTGACCAGTTTCAGTTGATTTTAATCGACTGGAAATTGGCCATTTTTCAAACGGTCTCAGAATTCGACGAAACTAGTTTTGTTAGGACCGTATCGTCAATACGAAGTTAGAAAATATTTTTCTGGAATTTTTCTAGTTAGTATGTGGCCCCGGTAATTTGAAATGTGCGTTTAAAATTCAATATAATGATTTAAATGAAAATTCAAAAGGAAACTGACTATAACGATCAAATCAGCTTGCGATACATATACCATTGTGTTCGGAATGGGGGTGAAACGCTATGGGCGACAGGCGGTGGGCCTCGTTTCGAGGTCGAGTGTAACAGTCAACCTATTTGCAAAAATAATAAATAAATAATATATATAAAAAAAAAATTCCCTCCCCCCCCCTTTATCTTCGTACTGCCCCCCCCCCCCCATTTTCAAAAGTAAATCGGCAGAGAAAGAAAGGAAAAAAAAAAAAGAACCCTAACTCATCGAAGCCGCTCCCCCCCTCCGACGATCGAAGACGACGAAGCCCCCCCCCCCCCCAAATCGCGCTAGCTCCGACGAAGCCCCCCCCAAATCGCGCTAGCTCCGACTGAGCCCTCCCCCCTCGTCTCGACGGCTGCGATGACCCCCCCCCCCCCAGAAGTGCCGCCGACGACATTTTCATTCCCCCCCTTTCTTCGAAGCACTGTAAGTATTTTAGTATAATTTATTTTTTTATTTTTATTCGTTAAAAACTGAAACTGATTTTTTTTTAAAAAAAAAAAATAATTAAAACTGATTTGTTTAAATAATTAAAACTGATTTGTTTCAAGAATAAAAACTGTTTTTTTTTTTTAAATTAGAAACTGAAATTGTTTTAAAAATAAAAACTGAAACTGATTTTTTAAAATATTTAAAAACTGGTTTTCTTGAAAAGAATAAAACTGATTTTATGAAAGAATTAAAAACTGATTTTTATTTTTAAAAATTAGAAACTGAAATTGTTTTAAAAATAAAAACTGAAACTGATTTTTTTTAAAATATTTAAAAACTGGTTTTCTTGAAAAGTTAAAAACTGAAATTTTAAAGAATATAAAAACTGATTTTAAAATGATTTATAAACTAGAAAACTGATTTTGTTTCAAAGTAAAAATCATATTTTTATTTAGAGAAAGTCAAAGTAAAAATCATATTTTTATTTAGTGAAAGTCAAAGTAAAAAATCATATTTTTATATGTTGAAAGCAAAAGTAAAAATCATATTTTTATATGTTGAAAGCAAAAGTAAAAATCATATTTTTATATATTGAATAGCGAAGTCAAAATTCGATTTTTATATATTGAATAGCATAGTAAAAATTCTATTTTTACATATGCAGAGAATACGGGTGAAAGCGACAAATAGGCGAAGATTTCTATAAAGGAAGTATCGTGCAGTTGGATAGCTATTGGTGAGATTTCTGATTTAAATATATATATATATATATATATGCGTGAAAATGAAAGTGAATTGCTATATATTAATATCTATATATATATATATATATATATATATATATATATACGCCCCTCGTCCACAAACCATGGACGATATTTATTGGTTGAAATTGTTGTGATAATTGGTTGATAACGAATGGTTGTTTGGGATTGTTTGTGATTGATATTGGTTGATTGTGGTTGAAAAATACCCATTGGTGGTTGTGAAATATTTGGTTGAAACCACTAAGGATTAGTTTGTGGAAATGAAATAAATATATACATGCCGCCTGCGTGCGAACTAGATGCATGATTACCATTGTCAAAAACCGCGAGGTTTTAAGGTAGAGCGAGGAGCCGTACTAGGGACGGTGCCGGTGTAACTACCCTGCCGTTATACTGCCGAAATTTTGAATAATATTTGTGTGTTTGAATTATTTTCATATGCTTAAACTATATTTATTCCTTATATAGAAAACATTCATGTGTTGAATTGATATTCATTCGTTGTTTAGAAATTCATGTGTTGAATGGTATTCATATTTTGAAATAAATTGTTCGATAACAAAAATCACATTTTTATCGATATCTAGAAACTATTGAAAACATTCATGTGTTGAATTGATATTCATTCGTTGTTTAGAAATTCATGTGTTGAATGGTATTCATATTTTGAAATAAATTGTTCGATAATAAAAATCACATTTTTATCTATATATAAAGACTATAGAAAACATTCATGTGTTGAATTGATATTCATTCGTTGTTTAGAAATTCATGTGTTGAATGGTATTCATATTTTGAAATAAATTGTTCGATAATAAAAATCACATTTTTATCTATATATAAAAACTATAGAAAACATTCATGTGTTGAATTGATATTCATTCGTTGTTTAGAAATTCATGTGTTGAATGGTATTCATATTTTGAAATAAATTGTTTGATAATAAAAATCACCTTTTATCGACTATATGAACTATATAGAAAAATAGTGTTTTGAAATAAATCGTTTTACAATAAAAAATCACATTTTTATTGTATGCATAAATCGTTGAAATGTGAAGTGTTAAAAATAGCCACTTGTTCAAAATAAACATATATGAGTTGAAATATTCATTAATTAGCTAATGAAATGATTTGCACCTATTTATGTAACATTAGAATGAATGGAGTTTTTAAACCAAATAGAAATCGAATATGAAGTCGAATAGAAATTGATAAATGATAAGAACTGTATATATGTACATGCATATTCATTGAACAGGTTATAGCAAAGGGGCTAGAGAAGAGGAATAAAATTTGTGCCCGACAAATAGGTACACATTTACTGATTTGTTTGGGTGATGATTTTGAGCCTGTTGGCTAGCCGCTTGGCTTTTTCTTTTTCTTTTTGAGATTAGAAGGACCGGGACGCTATTTGCGATTTCCCGACGCTCCCGGTGCTGGGGAGGTTATGGCGAAATTTTTCCAAAATTTAAGGTGTTAGAAAAAATTTTGAAGTGAAAACGATATTGAAATTGTTGAAAGAACTATATTTATATAAATATATAAATATAAATAAAATTAAAACGAAACGAGGCCGTGCAGTTCGTATTTTGAAACCGTGATTTCAAACGACTAGTACGGGAAATCCGACCATTGGATTTTCCCGAAACCTCAACCGTCGGGTTCGCCTTGGAATAATCTTTCCAATGGCACCAACCTTGTAAAAATCCAACGGTTGGATTGTTTGGAATGTTTAATTCAATTCTGAAGAAAAACAGCGCCACGGCCGCCTTATGGCCCGAAGCGTCGTTTTGAATAAAATAGCTATTTTAAAATAAATAAAAATAGCGATAAATAGTTATAAAATATCATAAGCGATATGGAATGGAAATAAACTGAATTTGCTTGATTTATGTGATGTTTGATGGTTGAATGTGTTTGGTGTGAAAATTACATTAAAGGACAAAACCAGTGTTGTCGAATAATTTAACCATTGAAATAAATCGATTTGAAATTCTAAATATACGTGAATTATTTGGAAAGGCCGAGTTAATTCTCATTTCGAATAATCGACCGACGATTGAAATTCGAAGATGAAGACGATGGTCGAAGACCGGAGATCTTCACCTCGTTGGGATGGTAACCGAGGTCCTGATCGGGAGGCATCCCGAAATATGGATAATGAGTGGTGATCGTCCAGACGTACGTGGTGATCGAAGGGTTTGCGAGGTATTTAGTGCCTCCGGTTTCGTTCAGACCCAGAACGGACTTGTAAATGGACTGTGTGTCCGACATTGGAATTTGTTCTGTGTGATTGACAGCCATCAGTTGCACGGTGTGAATTGCCTGTGTGGCATGCTAAGATGCAGTGATCAGGGCTTCTGTTGAAAAGCAAAGTCTTGTGGTGATGATCAAAGCACCGCCTGTGTGGCGTAGCTTTGTGTATAACGTAAATTCGCGAGCCTCACACCCCGGTATGAACCTAAAACGGGAGAAAGGACCTCAGGGAGGACATGCGTTTTCTTCTAGCTAGGGTGGTGTCAGTGACCTACCAGCCCTGACATTTATATACTTTTCACCTATGTGGTTGTTGCTGTTGCGAGGCGCCTCGGTTTGATCGGACGATCCGGGTCCGATGGAGTCATTCGTTGGCTCGTTTACGCCCCAAAGGGCGGGGAAACGCAGTGTTCAGGAATTTTAATCCACATCGGTGGACCGGCCCTGACGATCCAAGGGCCCACCTGTGTCTGGGTCCTGGGACACGGGCTAGAGCGTCTCGAATTTGGTAAGGACTATCTTTTGCCTTGGTTCATGACGGAAATCCAATTTCCAAATACGTGATCGTGCGGTTTTGATTGTATATATATATGGCGACATGATATATGGTACCCATGCAGTCTATGATTGGTAGTTATGATTTGAAATTGTTTTCAAAGCATATAAACACTAGTAATAATATCAAATGCCTTTGTTTTATTCGTATCAATCATATTTTGGCCATTATAATGTAAAACTCTATCCTCCGGTTTGCGTTGCATTGTGTGATGGGAACTGAGTCTTATAATGGCTTCATTTTTATAAAAAGCATAGCGATGTTTAAAAGAAAGATTTGTTTTAAAGCACTGGCAATCCAATGGAGTAAACCCGTTCCACGAAAGTGGCGTGGTCCTGTGATTAGCCATATTATATATGTGTTGAGTAGATTTCTCATACCAGTCCCATGACTGACTCGTAGTTTGTTTCACTCTCAAACTCGGGTGCCCCTTTTTCTACACGGGCAGCCTTGTATTCAGGTTTAGCTGGTTCTTTTTCTGGATAGCTGGAGCTGAAGATGGATTCTATCATTTATTTCTTTTTATGCTGTTCAGCTCCTATTGTACATATTTTGTTTATTTCCGCTGTAGACATTTATGTATAGCTGAACTGTATTTGTACTAAGTAAGATCCTGTATACTGTGTAACTCTGATGATTACTTTTATCCAGTATATTTTGTTGTTCATTCTGGTGTATTTATTTAATTCTGTTCTGCTGTTATATATTTCTGTGTTATATTCCAAAGATAACCTTGTTTCCGTGAGAACGGGAAATCGGGTCGTCTCAACGTGGTATCAGAGCTTTGGTTAAGCTTAGTTCTGGAATATAACATTCGAACGAACTCGTCAGAAATAGAACCAGTAGTGTTCTTGGACGGGTAACTCAATACAGATAGGATCAGCAATATCCTAGTATGAGTAAAGCAGAATGATTACACCTCGATAGACACATTTACATTTGAAGTATATGTTTCTATGTTTGAAAATTATCTTTTCTGTGACCTGACACTTGATCTGCTAATTGCAGAAGTACTAGAAAAATGAGTGCCAGAAACAGAAGGAATACAGAACCCGATCTAGAGGATCTATTAAAGAAATATCGAAATCTGAACGGAGCGCAATTCTCGGGCAATGAATCTATTATTCAAACTCAAGCTTGGTTGAGTTCTGTCGAAAGAATCTTTGAGCATATCCAGCTGAGAGATGACCAGAAACGGTTAGTAGCATCTTGGGCGCTCAAAGAAGAAGCTTTAATCTGGTGGGAAACAATCATCAAAGATAATCCAGAAGGTGATATCACCTGGGACAGATTTAAAGTGATTTTCCTAGAAAGATTTACCCCTCCCGAAGCAACCGAGAGATTATGTGATGAATTTTCTTATCTAATACAAGGTGATATGACCATCCCCGAATATCATAAGAAATTCAATGAACTTTCTCACTTTTCCCCTCATCTAATTCAAAATCCGAAGGGGAAAAATATGAGATTTATTCACGGGCTTCAAAGGAAATACCAGAATAAGGTATTAGGGCATGTGAAGCTTCCTTTTCCAGAAATGATTTACATGGCTTATCAGTATGAAGACCTCCATAAGAAAGGAATGTTGCGCGACGAAGAAGAAGTCTATTCTAGTGACAAAACAGAGTCAGAAACTGATCATCCTGAGGCAAGTACAGTGTCTGAGGTCAGTAAGAAGCCCAAAGTAGATCGAAAAAGGGCTAGATCTGAAAAAGAACCTGTCACAACTGCCGTATGCAATAACTGCCATCAAAAGGGGCATTTGTCGATAAATTGTGGGCCCTTAAAGAAACGAAGCAAGGGTGGATTCAAATCCGGTGGGAAGGCTCGGGAAAGTAGGAAATGCCGGAAGTGCCATCAAGCTGGTCATATTGAGAAAAACTGCCCGCTATCTCAGAAATCTGAAACGGTACAGGTAAACGAAGTAGCAGAAACTTCTGAGCCCTCAGCTAATCAAGAAAGGCCCGATGTTTTAGAAGGCACGCTTACTGTCAAAAACATTCCAGTCAAAGTACTGTTTGACACAGGTGCATCACGAAGCTTCATTTCCAAAGATGCAGCTAAGAAACTGGATTTGAATTTGAAGAAGCTCAAGGAACCAATGACTGTCCAGAATCCAGTTGGGGGTTCCATTGATCTCAGTTGGATTTGTGGAGTGCCGGTTTCTTTCTCTCGTTATCGGTTTCCTACCATCGCAGTCGTTATGAATTTTAAAGAGTTTGATCTTATCTTAGGGTTAGATTGGTTGACTAAATATGAAGCTGAGGTTAAATGCGTCGACAGAGTCGTAAAGGCGAAGATTAAATCAGGCGATTATATAACCATTCCCTGTGAAGGTCAGAATGCTAATAGAAAAGACTTCTGGGCAGCTTTGAATGTTTCTCCGGCCCAAATAGAAAATATCCCTGAGATCACTGAGAATATTCTAGACCTCATTAAAGATATTCCTGTCGTCAAGAATTATGCGGATATGTTTGAGGAAGTCGTTCGCTTACCTCCGCAGAGAGAAATAGATTTCAAGATTGCTTTAATTCCCAATGCAAGGTCGGTAGTTCACGCTATTCGAAGAATGTCCTTGAAAGAGAAAGAGGAATTAGACAATCAAACAAGACAGCTAGTATGGAAGGGTCTGATTAGGCCTAGTTTCTCTGATTGGGGTGCAGCAGTGGTATTTGTCCCAAAATCTGACGGTACTCTACGACTATGCGTGGATTATCGTGATCTGAACAAGCAGACAATAAAGAATAAATATCCGTTGCTGCGGATTGATGATTTGTTGGATCGATTAAATGGAGCACAAGTATTTTCACGAATGGACCTAGCTACAGGTTTCCATCAACTTCGAATTGCCGAAGAGTGTGTTCCAATGACAGCATTCAGAGGCCCCGACTTATTCTACGAGTGGTTAGTAATGCCATTCGGCTTATGTAACGCTCCAGCTTATTTCGTCGATCTAATGAACAGAGTATTCAGAGGAGTATTGAATAAATTTGTTCTGGTTTTTATTGACGATATTCTAATCTTCTCTAAATCAAAGGCCGAACATGAAAAGCATCTGGAACAGGTTTTGGAAATCCTCAGAAGGAATGTATTGAAAGCCAAATTTTCCAAATGTATATTCTGGCAAGAGGAAGTGAAATTTCTGGGCCATGTCGTATCGAAAGATGGAATCGCTGTGGATCCAAGCAAAATCACAGCTATTCAGAATTGGAAACAGCCCAGTACTCCCACTGAAGTCCGCAGCTTTCTAAGATATCTGGCCACTTAACGAAGCTTACAAAGAAGCATTCTAAGTTCAAATGGACTCAAGAAAGTGAGGAGGCTTTCGAAGAGCTAAAGTTAAGATTAACGACAGCTCCAGTGTTAACCATCATCGATGGCAACCAAGATTTAAAAGTCTGGACTGATGCTTCTAGAGAAGGCCTTGGCGCAGTGTTAATGCAAAGAGGTCAAGTAATTGCTTATGCTAGCCGTCAACTGAAACCACACGAGAAAAACTACGTAACTCATGATCTTGAGTTATTGGCTATCATATTCTCTTCGAAAATCTGGAGACACTATCTTCTAGGCGAGAGATTTGAACTGTTTACAGATCACCAGTCGTTAAAGTATCTGTTCACTCAGAAGGACTTAAATCTGAGACAGCAACGTTGGCTGGAGTTTCTTGCAGCATATGACTTTGAAATTATATATACTCCAGGAAAAGCCAATGTCGTGGTTGATGCATTAAGCAGAAAGAATGTAATGATCGCCAGTTTTATTATCACGACTTCATTGCTAGATAAGATATCTGCTCTTCAGGAGGATGATCACTTCATTCAGAAGATCAGGGGGATAATTCAACAAGGCGAACCCTCGAGTTTTCAAGTTGATAATGATGGGATTTTAAGGCTCAAAGGTCGAATCTGTGTCCCTAACATTCCTGAACTTCGAAAGGAAGTACTGGATGAATGCCACAAGTCAAAACTCAGTATCCATCCGGGAGTAAGCAAAATGTATAATGACATCAAACGCACTTTCTGGTGGAAGTCGATGAAAAGGGACATTTCTTTATATGTCAGCCGATGCCCTACTTGCCAGCTAGTTAAGAGCGACCAACAGAAATTGGCTGGATTATTACAACCGCTAGAAGTTCCTGGTTGGAAGTGGGAACATATTTCTATGGATTTCATTGATGGTTTGCCCAGAACCAGAAAAGGGAATGACAATATTTGGGTGATCGTAGATCGTTTCACGAAGACCGCCCATTTTATACCTGTCAAATCAAATAGAACTGCTCAGAGTCTGGCGCATATTTACTTCAGGGAAATAGTTAGACTGCATGGAGTGCCGCTCAGTATAGTAAGTGATAGAGATACAATATTCACTAGCAAATTCTGGGAAGCATTTCAAGTCGAGCTAGGAACGAAGTTAAACTTGAGCACCGCTTATCATCCTCAGACAGACGGTCAGACTGAGAGGGTGAATCGCATTTTAGAAGATCTATTGCGGGCTTGTGTTATAGATTTCGGTGGATCATGGGAAGACCATCTGCATTTGGCTGAATTCTCTTATAACAACAGCTACCAGGCGAGTCTGACAATGTCGCCATTCGAAGCATTGTATGGTAGACCGTGCAGATCTCCTACTTGTTGGGTCGAGCCTGGAAATAGACTTGTGTTGGGTCCTGATATGATTCGAGAAGCTGCCGACAAAGTTGATTTTATCAAGAAGCGATTACTCGCCGCTCAAAGCCGACAAAAGAGCTATGCCGATAGAAGAAGAAGAGATATATCCTTTGAAGTTGGTGACTATGTATATTTGAAAGTATCGCCGATGAGAGGAGTTATCCGGTTCGGTAAAACTGGAAAGTTAGCGCCTAAATTTATTGGTCCGATTCCTATTCTGGAACGGATTGGAACTCTTGCTTACTGGGTCAAACTGCCTGACTGGTTGCCTGGAGTTCATGATGTATTTCATATATCTCAACTTCGAAAGCACGTTCATGATCCAGACTTGATCGTGGAAGAGGCAGCTCAGCAGGATATTGAAATTACTCCAGAATTAGCTGTGAGGCGAGAGCCGCTAAAGATCATCGGCAAAGAAACCAAAGAGCTGAGAAACAAGAAGGTTCACTTAGTCAAAGTGCAATGGAGTGGAGATCCGCGAGATTGTACTTGGGAAACTGAGGAGAGCATTCAGAAAGCTTATCCTAGATGCCGAGTAGATATCTCTGATTGACTCTGGTGCAAGGTACATTTACACTACTTTGCATTACCTTTTAATTCTCTATTCTGTTGCTATTTTCTTCCCATGGATGTGCATTGTTTATTCTATACTCAGAATATTAAAAACAAAATGGTTGTTGTATTGTGGGATTGTAGATTTATCAAACCACTTTCGACTTTATTCCTTTTCGGGGACGAAAAGTTTTAAGTGGGGGAGATTGTAACGACCCAGAAAATCTGAACCAATTTAAAATTTTTTTAATTGGCTAAAATAATGGATTTTAAATATTTAAAATAAATATTTTAAATAATGGCGATGAAAACTGAGTTTGAATCGACAATTGAAAACGAATATAATTAATTATAATTATATATAGAATTGAAAATGGCGCGGTAGTTCGATAATTTGATTTCAAACTTCAATTGAATATACCGGGTGCAAAACAATCCGGATTTTAGTGAAACCAAAAGTATTTAAATCTGTTAGTGAATATCTTTCTAACGAATCTGACCAATCGAAATTTGATAGCGGGAATCAAAAGATATGTCCAGTTGAAAATTCTGAATAGTCGCTATGGAATTCAGGCCCTTAAAAATGGATATTTTGCAGATGACCTCGGATTTCGACGAAACCACTTTTGTTGGGTCCGCAGTGTCAAGTGATTGCTAGGTTTCAAATTTCATAAATTTTCGAATCAATATGTGAGTGTGGCAAAGGAAAACGCGTTTGACCAGTTTCAGTTGATTTTAATCGACTGGAAATTGGCCATTTTTCAAACGGTCTCAGAATTCGACGAAACTAGTTTTGTTAGGACCGTATCGTCAATACGAAGTTAGAAAATATTTTTCTGGAATTTTTCTAGTTAGTATGTGGCCCCGGTAATTTGAAATGTGCATTTAAAATTCAATATAATGATTTAAATGAAAATTCAAAAGGAAACTGACTATAACGATCAAATCAGCTTGCGATACATATCCCATTGTGTTCGGAATGGGGGTGAAACGCTATGGGCGACAGGCGGTGGGCCTCGTTTCGAGGTCGAGTGTAACAGTCAACCTATTTGCAAAAATAATAATTAAATAATATATATAATAAAAAAAAAATTCCCTCCCCCCCCCCCCTTTATCTTCGTACTGGCCCCCCCCCCCTTTTCAAAAGTAAATCGGCGGAGAAAGAAAGAAAAAAAAAAAAAAGAACCCTAACTCATCGAAGCCGCTCCCCCCCTCCGACGATCGAAGACGACGAAGCCCCCCCCCCCAAATCGCGCTAGCTCCGACGAAGCCCCCCCCCCCAAATCGCGCTAGCTCCGACTGAGCCCCCCCCCCTCGTCTCGACGGCTGCGAAGACCCCCCCCCCCCCCCCCCAGAAGTGCCGCCGACGACATTTTCATTCCCCTCCTTTCTTCGAAGCACTGTAAGTATTTTAGTGTAATTTTTTTTTTATTCGTTAAAAACTGAAACTGATTTTTTTTTTTTAAAAAAAAATAATTAAAACTGATTTGTTTCAAGAATAAAAACTGTTTTTTTTTTAAATTAGAAACTGAAATTGTTTTAAAAATAAAAACTGAAACTGATTTTTTAAAATATTTAAAAACTGGTTTTCTTGAAAAGAATAAAACTGATTTTATGAAAGAATTAAAAACTGATTTTTATTTTTAAAAATTAGAAACTGAAATTGTTTTAAAAATAAAAACTGAAACTGATTTTTTTTAAAATATTTAAAAACTGGTTTTCTTGAAAAGTTAAAAACTGAAATTTTAAAGAATATAAAAACTGATTTTAAAATGATTTATAAACTAGAAAACTGATTTTGTTTCAAAGTAAAAATCATATTTTTATTTAGAGAAAGTCAAAGTAAAAATCATATTTTTATTTAGTGAAAGTCAAAGTAAAAAATCATATTTTTATATGTTGAAAGCAAAAGTAAAAATCATATTTTTATATGTTGAAAGCAAAAGTAAAAATCATATTTTTATATATTGAATAGCGAAGTCAAAATTCGATTTTTATATATTGAATAGCATAGTAAAAATTCTATTTTTACATATGCAGAGAATACGGGTGAAAGCGACAAATAGGCGAAGATTTCTATAAAGGAAGTATCGTGCAGTTGGATAGCTATTGGTGAGATTTCTGATTTAAAAATATATATATATGCGTGAAAATGAAAGTGAATTGCTATATATTAATATCTATATATATATATATATATATATATATATATATATATATATATATATATATACGCCCCTCGTCCACAAACCATGGACGATATTTATTGGTTGAAATTGTTGTGATAATTGGTTGATAACGAATGGTTGTTTGGGATTGTTTGTGATTGATATTGGTTGATTGTGGTTGAAAAATACCCATTGGTGGTTGTGAAATATTTGGTTGAAACCACTTAGGATTAGTTTGTGGAAATGAAATAAATATATACATGCCGCCTGCGTGCGAACTAGATGCATGATTACCATTGTCAAAAACCGCGAGGTTTTAAGGTAGAGCGAGGAGCCGTACTAGGGACGGTGCCGGTGTAACTACCCTGCCGTTATGCTGCCGAAATTTTGAATAATATTTGTGTGTTTGAATTATTTTCATATGCTTAAACTATATTTATTCCTTATATAGAAAACATTCATGTGTTGAATTGATATTCATTCGTTGTTTAGAAATTCATGTGTTGAATGGTATTCATATTTTGAAATAAATTGTTCGATAACAAAAATCACATTTTTATCGATATCTAGAAACTATTGAAAACATTCATGTGTTGAATTGATATTCATTCGTTGTTTAGAAATTCATGTGTTGAATGGTATTCATATTTTGAAATAAATTGTTCGATAATAAAAATCACATTTTTATCTATATATAAAGACTATAGAAAACATTCATGTGTTGAATTGATATTCATTCGTTGTTTAGAAATTCATGTGTTGAATGGTATTCATATTTTGAAATAAATTATTCGATAATAAAAATCACATTTTTATCTATATATAAAAACTATAGAAAACATTCATGTGTTGAATTGATATTCATTCGTTGTTTAGAAATTCATGTGTTGAATGGTATTCATATTTTGAAATAAATTGTTTGATAATAAAAATCACCTTTTATCGACTATATGAACTATATAGAAAAATAGTGTTTTGAAATAAATCATTTTACAATAAAAAATCACATTTTTATTGTATGCATAAATCGTTGAAATGTGAAGTGTTAAAAATAGCCACTTGTTCAAAATAAACATATATGAGTTGAAATATTCATTAATTAGCTAATGAAATGATTTGCACCTATTTATGTAACATTAGAATGAATGGAGTTTTTAAACCAAATAGAAATCGAATATGAAGTCGAATAGAAATTGATAAATGATAAGAACTGTATATATGTACATGCATATTCATTGAACAGGTTATAGCAAAGGGGCTAGAGAAGAGGAACAAAATTTGTGCCCGACAAATAGGTACACATTTACTGATTTGTTTGGGTGATGATTTTGAGCCTGTTGGCTAGCCGCTTGGCTTTTTCTTTTTCTTTTTGAGATTAGAAGGACCGGGACGCTATTTGCGATTTCCCGACGCTCCCGGTGCAGGGGAGGTTATGGCGAAATTTTTCCAAAATTTAAGGTGTTAGAAAAAATTTTGAAGTGAAAACGATATTGAAATTGTTGAAAGAACTATATTTATATAAATATATAAATATAAATAAAATTAAAACGAAACGAGGCCGTGCAGTTCGTATTTTGAAACCGTGATTTCAAACGACTAGTACGGGAAATCCGACCATTGGATTTTCCCGAAACCTCAACCGTCGGGTTCGCCTTGGAATAATCTTTCCAACGGCACCAACCTTGTAAAAATCCAACGGTTGGATTGTCTGGAATGTTTAATTCAATTCTGAAGAAAAACAGCGCCACGGCCGCCTTATGGCCCGAAGCGTCGTTTTGAATAAAATAGCTATTTTAAAATAAATAAAAATAGCGATAAATAGTTATAAAATATCATAAGCGATATGGAATGGAAATAAACTGAATTTGCTTGATTTATGTGATGTTTGATGGTTGAATGTGTTTGGTGTGAAAATTACATTAAAGGACAAAACCAGTGTTGTCGAATAATTTAACCATTGAAATAAATCGATTTGAAATTCTAAATATACGTGAATTATTTGAAAAGGCCGAGTTAATTCTCATTTCGAATAATCGACCGACGATTGAAATTCGAAGATGAAGACGATGGTCGAAGACCGGAGATCTTCACCTCGTTGGGATGGTAACCGAGGTCCTGATCGGGAGGCATCCCGAAATATGGATAATGAGTGGTGATCGTCCAGACGTACGTGGTGATCGAAGGGTTTGCGAGGTATTTAGTGCCTCCGGTTTCGTTCAGACCCAGAACGGACTTGTAAATGGACTGTGTGTCCGACATTGGAATTTGTTCTGTGTGATTGACAGCCATCAGTTGCACGGTGTGAATTGCCTGTGTGGCATGCTAAGATGCAGTGATCAGGGCTTCTGTTGAAAAGCAAAGTCTTGTGGTGATGATCAAAGCACCGCCTGTGTGGCGTAGCTTTGTGTATAACGTAAATTCGCGAGCCTCACACCCCGATATGAACCTAAAACGGGAGAAAGGACCTCAGGGAGGACATGCGTTTTCTTCTAGCTAGGGTGGTGTCAGTGACCTACCAGCCCTGACATTTATATACTTTTCACCTATGTGGTTGTTGTTGTTGCGAGGCGCCTCGGTTTGATCGGACGATCCGGGTCCGATGGAGTCATTCGTTGGCTCGTTTACGCCCCAAAGGGCGGGGAAACGCAGTGTTCAGGAGTTTTAATCCACATCGGTGGACCGGCCCTGACGATCCAAGGGCCCACCTGTGTCTGGGTCCTGGGACACGGGCTAGAGCGTCTCGAATTCGGTAAGGACTATCTTTTGCCTTGGTTCATGACGGAAATCCAATTTCCAAATACGTGATCGTGCGGTTTTGATTGTATATATATATGGCGACATGATATATGGTACCCATGCCGTCTATGATTGGTAGTTATGATTTGAAATTGTTTTCAAAGCATATAAACACTAGCAATAATATCAAATGCCTTTGTTTTATTCGTATCAATCATATTTTGGCCATTATAAGGTAAAACTCTATCCTCCGGTTTGCGTTGCATTGTGTGATGGGAACTGAGTCTTATAATGGCTTCATTTTTATAAAAAGCATAGCGATGTTTAAAAGAAAGATTTGTTTTAAAGCACTAGCAATCCAATGGAGTAAACCCGTTCCACGAAAGTGGCGTGGTCCTGTGATTAGCCATATTATATATATGTTGAGTAGATTTCTCATACCAGTCCCATGACTGACTCGTAGTTTGTTTCACTCTCAAACTCGGGTGCCCCTTTTTCTACACGGGTAGCCTTGTATTCAGGTTTAGCTGGTTCTTTTTCTGGATAGCTGGAGCTGAAGATGGATTCTATCATTTATTTCTTTTTATGCTGTTCAGCTCCTATTGTACATATTTTGTTTATTTCCGCTGTAGACATTTATGTATAGCAGAACTGTATTTGTACTAAGTAAGATCCTGTATACTGTGTAACTCTGATGATTACTTTTATGCAGTATATTTTGTTGTTCATTCTGGTGTATTTATTTAATTCTGTTCTGCTGTTATATGTTTCTGTGTTATATTCCAAAGATAACCTTGTTTCCGTGAGAACGGGAAATCGGGTCGTCTCAGCCCTGCGGTTTTGATTTTATACTATATATATAGAGCGTGAGATGCAAGCGTTCTACTATTTGGTTATTTATTTGATGTAGACATTATTATAATATCACCGGATTTTCGTATCAAAGTGTTTTGGATTATAGTAAGGTAAAAACCGTCCATGTTTATGTTTGGGCTGGTATTACTATTATCTTTCTTGATGAAAGTATTTTGAAAGTTAAACAAATGGTTGGAGTTTACTCACACCAGTCCCATGACTGACCCAGAGTTTATTTTGTTTGTTTTCCCTAAACTCTTGGGTGCCGAAATTTGTACGGGCAGTCAAGTAGTAGGGATTTTACAGATTCATTTGGAGAAGCTGGAAGCAGGAGGCTTCACCAGTTAGCTATAGACTATCATATATTCCGCTGTGAACCATGTTTGTATCTGGAAACAGGTGTTTATAACTGTTCCAGGAATAACTGTTGTGCTCTGATGATGGTATGTATATAAAGTTATCAATTTGTATTTCAAAAGTTATGTTATACAATATATTTTATTCGTTCCGCTGTGAGATTTGTCTTCTTTGTTTTCTTCTATTCCAATATTTCTTACTTTCTATTTCTCATCCTCTAACTTCTTTCTAAAAATGATTCGTATTTCTGTGCAATTTGGGTTGGACGTGTGGTGTTATTAGTCAACTCAAATGGTGCGGATTTGCGGGTAACCACTTGGGATACATCTTTTCAAAAATTCCCTTTTTCTCAATCTTTATACATTCTTGTGTAACTGTTGAACGTTGACCCTTTGTTGTTTCTACTTCTTAATTCCTCTCTTAAGGCTTTATATCATCGCCGATATCACCGAGATTATCGGGTTCAAAGTCCATTCCGATATCATCGTCGATTAATCGAATAGGAATTGTATCGATTTATCTACTACTTGTGATTTGTTGTTGGGAATTATCACAATTTATAAATAGTTCGAGATCTTGTATCTACCGACTGTGTCAACTCATAATTGAGAAATGAGTTTTGATTCAAGTGTTCATTTAAAACTTAACTATAATCTATCGAGAATGTACTTCTATTGATATATTTATTTTGATAGGCTATGATTTATTAGCCTTGTGTTTTGGAGTAATATCCCCATCCAATTTCATATACATTGTTATGATTATTTGCAATACCAGAAATTTAAATTAACAACATTCCAAGAATTTTTTTAAAATCCCAAATATAGAAATATGAGTTGATATGAAATTAAATAAATTATTATTCTAAAAATTTGAAATAAACTAGAACTTAACTTGGAAGAACTATCTATGAGTGGATTATTAATTTGAATAACTAAGTAACTAGATTTTACTTATGTTGGCATTGAAATCGCTATCTCTTTATTTCTTGATTTAAATTTACTCACATAAACATATATAATCCTGACTCTAACGTATTACTTTTCATTACATTTAGGTCAAACAGAGTTATTTCAGTTATTGAAGACCTTAGTTATTTGAAGACATAGATGGAGTTTGAAGATTACATATACTGCTATTTTATTTCCACTGGAAATTGGTATGTATTGCTAAATTTATAACTTCGATATTGGAACTAAAATCATACCTATAACATTTATCAGTCTCTAGAAATATTCATGTTATTATTATATTTTATTGTTCTGCTGTGAGATTCTGTGTATTGTTCAGTCTCTTCTCTTATTATTTTGTCTCCACTTTTAAAGCCAAACAAAATTTCGTCATTTTGGAATCGTTTGAGTGGGCATGTATGGTTTATTTTCAAATCGAATCATCCTAAGAAGATGGTTTGTTATAGTACCTCCATATCTGTTGCAAGAAGAGATGTTATTGGGTGACGAAATGCAACATGACCGGTAAGAAGTATTGAGTGAGAGAAGTACATGTAAAATCAGTTGCTCCAAAGTAGAATAGGAGGATTTTTGATAGAAGGATGATAGGATGCTTAATAAAGAGTGTGATGTATGTTGAATTGACATTATGTGTACTAGATATAAAAGTAGGATCATCTAGAAGAATGTTAATGCAGCAAAATTTAATGAATGGCTAAAGGAGTGTTATATACAAGAATTACAAATACACAGAGGTGTTGAATGACTACTCAAGAGAATCCAAGTGCTTCTTCAAATTAGCTGAAACAATGGAGATCTAAAGCAAGCATTGGATAAGTTGGTACTTCACGTGAAGCATTGTACATCAACATTTTAGCAATGATTTCTTAAAAGTGAGAAGTAGAATGAAACAGGAGGCAAATGCTCTAACACATCTACAATTGACTTGGCAAAAAAACTTGATGCTTAAATATCCCCAATCAAATTTTTATCGACCAAATATTTGATTAGGAGATGTACCAACTTTTATTAGAAAAATGTCTAATAAGAAAATATTTAATTATGTGGCATCTATTTGACGGACAAAAATTTTTCTTTAATTTTTTTTTTTAAAACTACGACATATGGAAGTTAATAGAAAGAGGATAAAATTAGTGATTTAATAATGGAAATGGAATTAAAGTCAAATAAGTCAGCTGAAGAATTTTACATTTTTAATATTTCAATTTAACTTCATATACTATCTGTGTGAATGAGCAGTTAATATGATAAATAAATTTAGTGATGGATAATTTTTTTGAAACGATGGATGTAAGCCAAAAATTCCTTTTTATTTAGGATGCTTTCACAAATTTTAAACCAGAGGAATTTATATTTCAGGTGAATATAAACATGGATTGAGTTTCTCTTTAATACCATATTAAAGACCATTTAACGATACAAAACAAATTGACATTACTAATTGTGACGTAACTTATCATTTACATAAAATCCTTTGAAATTAACTATACAGTTATACGATTGTTCTTAACAAAATGGAAACCTAACTAGGAAAGTCATTATCCACTACTAAAGCAGTATAATAAAATAATTGATCTGGGTTTAGCATGATGACCTTTAGCTGTTGTAAACATAAATGTGGTGTTTGGTTTATACAAAATTTTATGTTTTGGAATTTTCAACATTAATTTAAAAATAAAGTTAACGGATGGTTATTAGAGAAGGTTAACATTGCTTTGAACTATTTTAAATGTTGTAACATTATTATTGGAAATGGGTTTCAAAAAACCTGTAAATTTGTTTGAAAATGCTGCTTTTTCAATACGTCAAATGGATAAATGAAAAACTGGTTAGCTTATTAAAAATGAACAGTCAGCCAATATGTAAATGTGTGTTAAATAACATAATAAATGTAAGATTTTTCAGAATGCATTTTGGAAAGGAAGAAGATGTTGTGCTAATGTTGAAAAAGGTTGCTAGAAATATAAAATGGAAAAATTAAAAATACGAAATGACCAACCCCTCGGATTCGAACCAACGAACTAAGGATATAATTTGCAAACCAACTACATTCGTACGCTCTACCAACTAAGCTGAAGTCGAATTGTTAAATTAACTCTTAGCAGTTTTAATACTTCTCATGAAAATTCATATTTGATTTTCAAACATTACTAATTAATTAAATTCCTCCATTTTTTTAATTGCATACATTATAAATTAATTACTTTCTTTAATTGCTTGCATACATTATAAATTAGTTTCCTCCATCAATTAATTGCATACATTACTAATTAATTTCCCTCATGAATTTATCGCATATGTTACAGATTAGTTTGAATGTTAATGCCTATTATTAGCAATCAACCAATCACAATTAACTAAATTGCCAAATTTACACACATAATTATCTTCGATGCTAAAACTTCAAATGGTTGTAACTTCCTCGTTTGAACTTCAATCGAAAAAACATTGTATATGAAAATATATCAAATAACCGCCACGAACACAATGGTATAAATTTCATGCTCAAATTCTAACATTTCCAAAATGTCCTTTTTTATCTTTTTCAATTTTATTAATCAAGTCCATGTTAATTAATTACTGAAAAACACATTGTGTTATATTCTCCTTCTTTAGGAATTTCATCAGGATTCACTAATGTTAATCTCTACAGATTCATTCTACACTTAAGGATCTTATATTTTAGAGCATTAGAACAAGTTTTCCTTAAAAGAAATAGTTAACTTTGAAACCTTCTATGAATCTTTAAGAGGAGGATTTGTATTTTGTATGAAATAATATATTTTTATTAAGGGACAGTTTGACTCATGTCCCTGTTAAGTTTTAAAATAGCCATGTCTAAAAACTTTATAAATTAGGTCCTTATTTTTTTAAAAAAAAATCAACAAAAAAACGCAAAAAAAATATCAAACTTCAAATTTTAATTTAACACATAATCATCATCGTATTCACGCGTTAAAACCACAAAAATAATTCAAAAAAAATGCTATAGATTGTTTACGCCAATTTCTGTATAACCGATGACATTGCAGCTATTAATTCAAAAAGTTGTAGCATTTCATGCAACTTTTTCTTAATGAAAATAATTCATCTCCGGTAAATTGCTGCAAATGTTGCAACTATTTGCAATATTTGCTAATATTTACACAATTATTCGTCCGCCTTTCAACTATATGTTGTGTGAATAATTGCAGAAATACCAGCAATATTTCACTAAAACTGCTTATATTTCAGCAAAATTTTCATTTAGCTGCTTCTATTGTAAAACAATTGCTCATATTTCAGCAAGTATATATAAATAATTGCTGATCAATCAACAATTATTCACCCGCCTTTCAATTATGTACTGGTTGAATAATTGTTGATATTTCATTTTTTTTTAGTGAATACTAAGCTCTAATCCCTATTTTGAAACTTAATTAGGTTCACATCCCTCCTATATTTTAAATGTAAACCTGCCCCCTATCTTTTATATTTTCGCCTTTTTCATTTTATTTGTAACTACCGGAAAATCGGAACCAATTTAAAATTTAGCTATTTTAATGGATTTTGAATATTTAAAATGATTTATTTTAAATAACAATGACTAAAAATTTATTTAAATCAAAGTTAGAACGAATAAATTTATTTTAATTATATAACGAGCCTGAAATGGCGCGGTATTTTGAAAATTCGATTTTAAATTTCAATTGAAAGTCCAGGATTCAAAATAAATCGGATTTCAGTAAAAGCAAAAATATTTGAATATGTTTAGAAATATCTTTCTAACAAATGCGAAAAATTTAGATTTCATAACGGGAATTAAAAGTTATGTCCCGTTGAAAATTCAAAATAGTCGTTATGGAATTTATATATGTTTTATATATATATAGCCCTTCAAAAAAGCGATTTTGCAAATGACCTCCGTTCTCGACGAAGCCACTTTTGTTGGATTCGGAATGTCAAATTATCGCTAGATTCCAATTTTCATAATTTTTGGAATCAATATGTGAGCGTGGCGGATTTAAACGTGTTTGGTCAGTTCAGTTTGAATTTAATCGACTGAAAATCCAAATTCGATGAAATTAGTTTTGTTAGGACCATATCATCAAAATATAGCTAGATTTATTTTACGGGAATTTTTGGAGTCAGTATATGGCCTTGGTAAATTAAAATGTGCGTTTGAATTTAAAATATATTGATTTATATGTTAAATTTAACGGGAATTGATCGTAACAGTTGAATTGGCTTACGAGATATGTCCCAGTGTGTCTGGAATGGGGGTAATTAGCTAGGGGCTATAGTCGTTGATTTGGAACGGGTATATTTTTTTTTTTTTTTTTTGAAACGGGTATATGTTTTTTTTAAAAAAACAAATGTTATTCTTATTTCTACTGTTGGATTCAGGAAACATTTGCAGCATGAGTTTTTAGATCATGGTGTACTAACCATTTTGAAGAATTGGCTGGAACCCCTTCCTGATGGAAGCTTGCCTAATATGAATATTCGAAGTGCAATATTAAACCTACTAATTGATGTAAGCTCAATTTCCTTTATGCTTGTTCTTGTTAAATAAATCATACACGTTGTAACATGTGAAGTTCAATTGAAGATAGTTCTTAGTTGGTTGCATATTAGAAAGTTTGTTGGATTATATTTAAGTTACATTTGGTTGTTAATGATAATTGTTTTTCTTCGTAGTATCCAATAGATTTAGAGCACCCTGGCAGAAGAGAGCAGTTGAAGAAAAGCGGTCTTGGAAAGGTGTGATTTGACGTAATTCATTTTATACCATGTTATCATTATCACCACCGTCATCATCGTCACCATCATCGATGTCAATATTGATATTAAATTTATAGGTCATTATGTTTTTGCCAAAATCTGATGAGGAAACCACATCCAACAGAAAGATAGCAAAAGAGTTGGTCGATAAATGGGTATTTATTTGATCTTTTTTGAAGGAGATCTTCCAATGTCATTCATTTTGTATTGGATTAACATCATTACTATGTATGGTACTTTCAGAGTCATCATATGTTCAACAAAAGTACTAGGTATGAGGATATGCATAATGTTGACGAGGAGAGACTTCCCTACAGAAGGACTCGTGCAAAAAAGTACGGTAACTTGGCCTTGCCTTCTATTTTGAAAATAATTCAACTATAATCCTTCATTAAATGTTATAAGCTGGTTTTCTTGTGATGCTATCTTGGAGGTCTGCTAGCGGTTCTTAGGGGATGGAAGCTAGAAATGATGATGTAGACGAGTTCTCAAAGTATGCTTTTTTTTGTTCTGTTTTGCGTGTTTAGATTTATAATGGTTGCACTCTTCTTCTTATGCTATGATTATGTGTAAATTGGGGTTTAATAATCAGGGGTCCAAATTCTGGATTGCCAGCTTCAAGGTTACATGCTTCTATGCCGGAAGCCACGCGTCTAGATATTGTTGTCCGTCCTCAATCAAAAAATGATCCTGATGAAATCAGGGCACGAGCTAAAAAACAAGTTAAAGATCAACGAAGAATGAAGGTTACGCCTTTTTTTGTTTATTCAGCATATTATTTGCCTTGAGATAATTTATTTTCCTTTCAATCTACAGAAATATAATAATTGTCTAAAACCGTTTGGATTCATAGTACATGGTTAACTGCTTTGTGTAGAACCACGCGTCTAGATTTTGTTGTCCGTCCTCAATCAAAAACTGATCCTGATGAAATCAGGGCACAAGCTAAACAATAAGTTCAAGACCAACGAAGGATGAAGGTTAGGCCATTTTTTGTTTATTCAGCCTATTATTTTCCTTGAGATAATTTTTTTTCCTTTCAATCTGTAGAAATATAATAATTGTCTAAAACCGTTTGGACTCATAGTACATGGTTAACCGCTTTGTGTAGAACATTAATGTTTATCGTCAACCAAGGTTTCAAATCCTGGGTCCGTTTGGATTCATAGTACATGGTTAACCGCTTTGTGTAGAACGTTAACGTGTATCTTCAACCAAGGTTTTAAATCCTGGGTTTCATACAAGATCTCAGGTTGACATCTCGGTTTATATATTTGGTTGAGATTTTAATCTCTTGGATGATATGAGTGTCGAATAAGAAGTAAAAATATGTTTGTAATTTTGTTTTATTAAAGTGTGAAAAGAAAATTTCAGGCGAGGTGGATATGTAAAACTCCGTCTTCAACCCTAAAAGCAAAATGTTTAATATTTTAAGTACCATAATGACTAATGATTGATGAAGTGAATTATGGACTTGCTTAAAATTTTAATTGAATGATTGTGATACTTATGGATTGTGCACATAACCTGGGGAATGATTCTCATTTTCCACTATTGAAGGAAAAAAGGGTAACTTGATTTGCAAAGAAAAGTGGATCTGCATGCATCTAGCATGTTTTACACTAACAGTTTAGCATGTTGTTATAAACAGTAACTATTAGCATTTAGATTAGGAAAAACATTTCCATATATAAATATCAACTGTATTTCACCTTTTTATTACTCTATATATGTAATGGTTTGGATTATCTGCTTTTTAAGGAATTGAATCATACATGGTGGAGTTTCTACTTTTCGTTACTATGTGAACTTATAATAAAGTTGTGGCAAGCCAAATGGAAGAGACTGCATGCAAAATGTCCATCATTTGATAATGTAGGTGTTTAATAAATTTACCATGTTTAGCTTTGCATCAAATGGGCTTGTTTGTTTGATTTTGTGCAGATGAACAAAAAGTTGCAGCAGCTAAAGGAACCAAAAAAGAAGCTGCTCCAAGCATCTAAAATAAGTGTGGAAGGGCATGGCATGGTCAAGTACCTTTAATCCTTACTTTTAATTTGATATCGCCCCTTTATCGTTGTGGGACTGCAAATAATGAACACAATGAACCCTACAGCGTCAGTCGGTTACCAAACTCCAATATTAGACTACCATAATATCCATATGTATTGTTGTTCGAAGTGGTTGTGCATCATCAAATTGTGATCTGAGTAGACAATTGGGTGGAAAAATGAAGACGAGGTTGATGGTTTTTTTTGTCTTTATAGATTTGTTTTTTGGAGTCTTTAAGATGGTACTTTGCAAATATAAAGCTACTTGTAATATGTTGAATACTAGCTGGATTATATATGATGCTTGATATGTAGACTGCACTCTGTTACTTTTGAGCAGCGCTATTGATCTTGATGTTGTCGAGGATTTTTACAGTAGTTCTTTGGAAATGTATTTTTACAGTAGCTGGATTATATATTGATCTTAATGTTGTTGTTTTGCACGAATTAAATATGTTCTTGAGTTGTAATCTGTTCATATTGTGAATCTACTCTGATTTCATATTGTACCGACTAATAAAGATTGCACTTGAATTATTATAAATACTACGGTAATCACAGTGATCAACGCAATAATATGAATGGAAGAGAAGAGAAACTGAAATTACTATTTGTGTTTACTGGTATGCAGCTTTTCAATTGATTTAGTGTTAGTTAATATCGTATATTGGAACTTGCAGCTCAATCATTTCTTTTATATTGTTTCTATAGAACATAATTTAGGTAGTTAGATTGCTTTAGCTGAATCAATTTGGTTGTATTATCCTCAATGCGTCATGACTCAGGTATATGGTTGTAATCGGTATTGATTAAATTATATTGAGCTTAACACAATGGCATTTACCATGCTTATGTAGTATCATATTAAAGATTCATATGTTATGTAAAACGTAAAATATCTCAGATATCCAAAAAAAATCCCAACTTGACAGCACATTCAAAATTTGTTAGAGAACCCCATATTATCACAAAACCAATTGGCAATGTGAAGGGTGAACTCATTATACTTATACAGGATTCATTTTTACAAATTCCCCAATGTGAGACTTGTTTCAACACGCCCCCGCACGTGTGGCATATCATGAGCCTAACACGTGGACCTTTATATTGGGTGACGTGGATAAGTGTGGTATTGTGCGCACGAATTAAACCTGCTCTGATACCATGTTAGAGAACCCCATATTATCACAAAACCAATTGGCAATGTGAAGGGTGAACTCATTATACTTATACAGGATTCATTTTTACAAATTCCCCAATGTGGGACTTGTTTCAACATACGTGCTAATGATAGGAACGTTCGAAATTTATGTCTCTTCTCTCAGCTTTTAGCAAAATCGGATTCGGGTCTTAAAGCATTTTCGATTTTTGTATGAGGTTTCATAAGAGGTGTGAAATGTGATACACAAGTGGAAAGACTAAGACAAAAATACGTTGTGTACACGTATAACACCTTAGTTACTTCACCATATCATAAATGCTGTTGACAGCCTTAAGCAGATAATTTTCTATACATGAAAATTTTACAAATAAATAACCAAAAAAACAAATGAAAGACAAACTCTCCCTTAAAGCAACATGTTCATATATATTTAACTGATTAATCAAACCAAAGTTCATCCTTAACCAAACCACAAGACTCTGATGATCTCTTCATCCTATTAGATTGTGGGGCACGTGGCCCATAACTCAACCTCTTAGACTCCACCTCGCCATGCTCGCAAACTCTCAAGAAAGTTCAAAATTGCCTCTGACCCACGCATCTGCTAACATTTTCATATTTCTAGAAGAACCACTTCACATACAATGAAAGAATTGCTCTATTACACAGTAAAAACAACTGGTTTACTCCACTTCAAAGAATATGCTAACATTGAAAACCACTTCAAAGTTTAATCTATGGCACACTTCACCAATAGCAACCAGTAGAGTGAAAAGTACAACACCCATTGAAACCAGAATCTCACCGTACCAAAATACTATGAATCACATTTTTTCCAAACATTAAAATCTGCAATTTTCGTTACTCATATCTTAAAAATTTTATTACTCAATAATTTTATTACCAACCCTAGAACCCCTTACTAATATCGTAAAGTACAGCAAGAGCTTCCACGCTGTAAGTGGTTAGCATTACATGAATGTCGTTTGCGGTGATGCTATTTGCATTTAGAATTTTTTCGTTTGATATTAGACAACTTAACGATCGGTTTTTCCCACCATTGCGTGGTTATACTAGTTAATTAACTTCCTCCATTTTTTTAATTGCATACGTTATAAATTAATTACTTTCTTTAATTGATTGCATACATTATAAATTAGTTTACTCCATTAATTAATTGCATACATTACAAATTAATTTCCCTTATGAATTTATCGCATATGTTACAGATTAGTTTGAATGTTAACGCTTATTATTAGCAATCCACCAATCACAATTAACTAAATTACCAAATTTACACACATAATTATCTTCGACGCTAAAACTTCAAATGGTTGTAACTTCCCCGTTTGAACTTCAATCGAATAACATTGTATATGAAAATATATCAAATAACCGCCATGAACACAATGGTATAAATTTCATGCTCAAATTCTAACATTTCCAAAATGTCCATTTTTATCTTTTTCAATTTTATTAATCAAGCCCATATTAATTAATTGTTGAAAAACACATGGTGTTATATTCTTCTTCTTTAGGAATTTCATCGGGATTCACTAATGTTAATCTCTACAGATTCATTCTACACTTAAGGATCCTATATTTTAAAGCATTAGAACAAGTTTTCCCTAAAAGAAATAGTTAACTTTGAAATATTCTATGAATCTTTAAGAGGAGGATTTGTATTTAGTATGAAATAATATATTTTTATTAAGGGACAGTTTGACTCATGTCCCTATTAAGTTTTAAAATAGCCATGTCTAAAAACTTTATAAAATAGGTCCTTGTTTTTTGAAAAAAAAAAATCAACAAAAAAAGGAAAAAAATATCAAACTTCCAATTTTAATTTAACACATAATCATCATCGTATTCACGCGTTAAAACCACAAAAACAATTCAAAAAAAATGCTATAGATTGTTTACGCCGATTTCCGTATAATCGATGACATTGCAGCAATTAATTCAAAAAGTTGTAGGATTTCATGCAACTTTTGCTTAATGAAAATAATTCATCTTTGGTAAATTACTGCAAATGTTGCAACTATTTGCAATATTTTCTAATATTTACATAATTATTCATCCGCCTTACAACTATATGTTGTGTGAATAATTGCAAAAATACCAGCAATATTTCACTAAAACTGCTTATATTTCAGCAAAATTTTCATTTAGCTGCGTCTATTGTAAAACAATTGCTCATATTTCAACAAGTATATATAAATAATTGCTGACCAATCAACAATTATTCATCCGCCTTTCAATTATGTACTAGGTGAATAATTGTTGATATTTCATATTTTTTTTAGTGAATACCAGGCTCACGTCCCTATTTTGAAACTTAATTAGGCTCACATCCCTCCTATATTTTAAATGTAAACCTGCCCCCTATCTTTTATATTTCTGCCTTTTTCATTTTATTTGTAACTACCCGGAAAATCAGAACCAATTTAAAATTTAAAATTTGGCTATTTTAATGGATTTTGAAAATTTAAAATGATTTATTTTAAATAACAACAACTAAAAATATATTTAAATCAAAGTTAGAATGAATAAATTTATTTTAATTATATAACGAGCCTGAAATGGCGCGGTAGTTTGAAAATTCGATTTTAAATTTCAATCGAATGTACAGGATTCAAAATAAATCGGATTTCAGTAAAACAAAAAATATTTGAATCTGTTTAGAAATATCTTTCTAACGAATGTGAAAAATTTAGATTTCATAACGGGAATTAAAAGTTATGTCGCGTTGAAAATTCAAAATAGTCGCTATGGAATTTATATATGTTTTATATAATATATAGTCCTTCAAAATAGCGATTTTGCAAACGACCCCCGTTTTCGATGAAGCCACTATTGTTGGATCCGGAATGTCAAATTATCACTAGATTCTAATTTTCATTATTTTTGGAATCAATATGTGAGCGTGGCGGATTTAAACGTGTTTGGTCAGTTCAGTTTTGTAACACCCCACGTCCATTAATGTCACTCACAAAGGGAATGCATTAACTTCCATGGAGGTTTTAAGTGAATATAGAACAGTAAAATTACAACAAGACAGATATAAAATAGTACTTGGAAATTCAAAAACTTTATTTCATTGTAGCAGAAGTCAAAACATATTTGATTACATCATAACACCAAATTCAATGTCAAGTACAATATCTATCTTGATAAAACAAGTACATAATCCCATTACATGAATAGCCATTAAAAAGAAAGATAACAAGCTGGGCTTTACTTCAGCAGTCCAAGCTTTCCAGAAGATAAGCGATCCAACTAGACTCCACTAGAACTTGGCCCAACCTACGGACCTGAAGGGAGAAAAAGGATGGAAAAGAGGGGGTCAGACATAAAGTCTGGTGAATATGATAATTCTACAATACTATTACCAAAATAACTGGACTAAGGCATAAGCTGGAAAACAAGAAAATGTCTATGAAGAGCAGATTAAGGACATAGACAATCGCTAAAGGCAACGTTATAGGCGCTCCTAAATACTAAAGGATAAACACTATACTGCACCACACCAGTCACCCTAACGATTCATCCCACTTAGCTTCACTTAGAAACTTTCCCAATGGCTTTACGTACCCCTAGCTGACTACATAGGTGCCGCCTGCCCCTATCTCCACTAGGTGTACCCTACTTCCCATTATTCGATCGGCTCCCTAACTCGTAGATACCCGTGCTGGCCCCACAGTGGGGTGTATCACTCCCCTAAAGTGGCAACCTGATACAACGGATATGCACGGCTTATACCTACACGATGCAACAACGTCTTACCTACCAGCCCGGGTCCACACACGCATATGAAACCCGTTGGACTTGCGTTGCCACCGCTCCCTGTTTTGGCCTCTTATAGTCAAACCCAGTATGCGTGTCCCGTCCTCGACTTGGGTCGAGCCCACAAAGATACGTTTTGGGATACTGGTTGAAATGGGCCCCCACTATTTACCACAAGCATTCCACCTAAGCTTGTCCCCATTAGTCCATCCCACTTAACCCACTTAGTCATGTTCATTTACATGTGTGTTTGGTTAAGTCTAATCGTATTTCAAATGCCTCTAAAGGCAACCACCAGATTCTTCATGCCACCCAAGGCACCTACTTAACCCCCATGTCCCACCTTACATGATTATCTGGTTAAGTATTTCTTAGTTCATTAAGGCCATAACCTCATAAATACCTCTCACATTAGACTGGCATTTATGGCAGCTGGATTTGCCGGGCGGGTCCGGGCAGTCTTACACCATAAAAGAGTCTAACCTCGTGTCTTTACAACTGTTATGCTTTAGTTTGGGCCTAGGACCTCTCACATTGGGCCGACATTTGTGACTACTGGATTTGCCTGGCGGGTCCGGGCAGGTTTACATCACAAACGGGTCCAACCTCGTGTCCTAAGCATTGATTATTAATAATAATCCACTTTCCCCCAATTTTAATAATTCCCTACTTGAATTATTAATTACTTCCAATTTTTAACAATGTCCATAATTGACTCAATTATGGACATTCATTCATGGTATGCAACATCTTACAAAATTGCACCCAATTTATTAATTCCTAATATTACCCCTACCCCACGTTTGAACGTTTATTCGCAAAATATATGTTAGACTCGAATAGCCTAACTCCTAGCATAAAAGAGATTATCATAATAACAACATGTATATGTGACCAAATGAATCATAATAAGGGGTGAAACTTGCATATGTCCAACTTGCATAGATTATACATGTCATGGATCTAAAGGTGTCAACTTGTTCAAAATTCACCTAATATGATCTCAATCAATTTTCATAAACTTACATATGAACATGTGTGAATCAACATCATCTAATTTTTTAACAACATGGTTTTATATGGGTACACCTAACTCAATAGGCAAATTCCCATAATCAAGTTTTATTTAATTATAGTTTCAAGTTTATGGGTACACCTAACCTAATAGGCAAATTCCCATAAACAAGATCCATTTAAATTAAGAAAAAAAACATAACTTTAAGCATGATCCAACAACATCATGATTTTTCAACATAATATAGCATGATTTATAACATGGCATAGTATGATAGTATAACATAGCTTGACATGATTCTCAACATAGCACGACATAGCATAAGAGAATTTACAACATAGCATGACATAGCATATATAATTTACATCATACGACAACATAATAACATAATAAGAGATCCACAATATATAGAATTTACAATTACAAATCACATCACTTTCTTGTGATCCATTCATAACTGAGTCAAATTAGTTTGTAATAGTCTTGTGAGAATCATCATACTCACCAACAAAAGAAAAGAATTAGAGAAAGAGAGATCTTTTGATTTGATTTGTGTAGATTTAGTTGTAGATGATTAGGCTTCCTCTTCTTAGTTTGTGACGGCTATGCTGAACTCCATGGCAGCAGCATGACGGTAGCTTCTCTAATTTTACAAGTGATTTAGGTCTAGGGTCTACCCACTTATTTATAGATTTTAGAATTCATTTAGGCCATTAGATTTAACCTAGAAATAACCGCAGCCGTTCAGACAAGATGAGGTTTATCTTGTTGACTCAGCAATGAGTCAGAAGTGACTCAGCAAACACTCAGCATATTAATAAACTTCTATTCATGTCATAAATATATATATATTCTACAATGTACATATTAGATACATCCCCCTTTACTTATTATTGTTTTTATATACATATTAGATACATCCCCTCTCTTACACACTTATTAATATTTTTATATTCATATTAGATACTTCCCCTCTCTTACACACTTATTAATATTTTTATATTCATATTAGATACATCCCCTCTCTTACACACTTATTAATATTTTTATATTCATATTAGATACATCCCCTCTCTTACACACTTATTAATATTTTTATATTCATATTAGATACATCCCCTCTCTTACACACTTATTAATATTTTAGCAACTTTAGTGTTAATAGAAAATTCGGGGTGTTACATTCTCCACTCCTTTTAGGATTTCGTCCCCGAAATCTTCAAGTCTGGAAGAATGTATATCCTACCATCCAAACGTCCATCTACTCATCCATCATACACAGGCATCCATTGTCCTTACAGACTTCTAATGCTTTCATGTTTAAATGCACAGTGTGTGTATATGTCCGTATCTAATGCAAAATCAGGCGGTCCACTGATTCAGTTGACCTCCTTAATGCAAATTATGTAAGTGTCATGAATCCATTATGTATGCAAAAGATCCTAATTGCTTACATACTACTTCTATATGCGTGCACATCCATTCAACCGAATGCAGCATCCATATGATGGTACAACCATTATACATCCATTATACTAAATACATCCATATATATGCAATATGCAATATGAAGTGACTGAGCCGATCTAGTGCCTAAAGTGTGTGTACATATGCATCCACGAGCAACCACTAGCAAACACTTGCATCCATTTTGCATCCATCATACATAACATGTCTCAAACACATGTTTCAACCATAGGATTATCCTAACTAAAGGTCAAAGATACTAATGAGAGGACATACTAAAGATAAGATAAGATAAGCTAAGCGATAAAGGAGAAATTAAAAGACATACCCTCAAAAAGAAAAGGGTACAACGAACGCATCTTCTCTTCTGTCTCCCAAGTTGCGTTGCTCTCATCATCTCCCCATTGCACTTTAACCAGTCTAACCTCTCGATTCCTCAACTTTTTGATCTCCGACCCAAGAATGCATGTAGGAGCTCGTCTAATTGTTGCATCACGCTCTATTTCCACCTCTTTAAGCAAGCTCGGCTCTACCACCTCCGCGGTCTTGTGCAAACACTTCCTCAAATGTGATACATGGAATACGTCGTGTACTCCACTAAGTTTCTCAGGCAACTCCACCCTATATGCCATCTTCCCAATCCTGTTTTTTACAGGAAATGGCCCTACAAACCTTGGTGCTAATTTCCCCACGGACCCAAAGCGAACAACATTCTGTAACGGAGATACTTTGATAAAAACCATGTCCCCAATGTCAAACTCAAGATCTGTCCTCCTCTTATCAGCATACGATTTTTGCCTATCTTGTGCTGCTTTCATCCTCCTTCGAATCAACTCAATCTTCTCCGAGGTTTCCCTAACCATATCGGGCCCAAGTAGGATTTTATCGGTAGATTCCCACCAACATGTAGGCGAACGGCAAGGCCTTCCATAAAGAGCTTCGAAAGGTGCCATGCCAATACTAGACTGAAAGCTATTATTATATGCGAATTCTACTAACGGAAGGTGCTCTTCCCATGTACCCCCAAAGTCTAGGATACAAAGCCTTAAAAGATCCTCTAGAATGCGATTCACCCTCTCGGTCTGGCCGTCTGTCTGAGGATGATATGCGGTGCTCAAACATAGCTGAGTCCCTACCACCTCTTGTAAACTCTTCCAAAATTCGCTAGTAAAGATGGGGTCACGGTCGCTTACTATACTAGAAGGAATACCGTGCAAACGAACTATCTCCTTAATGTATACAGAAGCCAACCACATAAGCAGTCCTCTTACTTTTCACGGGAATAAAATGGGCGCTTTTAGTAAGTCTATCTACTATAACCCAAATCCCCGTGTTACCCTTCCTTGATCTTGGTAATCCATCCACAAAATCCATTGAGATGCTTTCCCATTTCCATAGTGGAACTTCTAATGGGTGAAGCAACCCACCGGGTTTCTTTTGTTCTGCTTTAACTCGTTGGCACACCAAGCATCTAGCGACGTACTCGGCCACATCCTTTTTCATACCGGCCCAAAAGAAAACCCGCTTCATATCTTTGTACATCTTATCCCCGCCGGGATGAATGGTCATTTTTGAGCGATGAGCATCATCAAGAATGGCCTTCCTTAAGTCTTCGTCTTGTGGTACACAAAGTCTATTATCCCTTCGTAACCAACCCTTATCGTCTAGGGTATACCTACGAAGATGGCTTGACGACTCCCCCCCTTTGAGCTTTTCTACTATCTCAACCAACTATGGGTCGTCTCGCTGTGCCTCACCAACCCGTCCTAGAAGTGTAGGTCTAACCTCCAAGGATGCTAACAGACCGGGTACTAAGTCAACGGAGGGACTAAAGTCAAACATAGAGATGAATTCTAAGCTTTGTCGTTCAACAAACAACGGACTCAAGGACAACCTTTTCCTACTTAAGGCGTCTGCCACCACGTTACCCTTGCCCGGGGTATATGCTATTTCAAAATCGTAGGAGGCTAAGAATTCCATCCACCGTTGCTGCCTTAAATTCAAATCCTTCTGAGAGAATAAGTATTTTAATGATTTGTGGTCAGTGAACAGTTCGAATTTCTCACCAAGAAGATAGTGACGCCAAGACTTAAGCGCGAAAACAATTGCGGCTAGCTCTAAGTCATGCGTGGGGTAATTCTTTTCATGAACCCTCAACTGCCTTCCACCATAGGCTATAACTCTTCCCTCTTGCATGAGGACCGCGCCAAGTCCCGTCCCACAAGCATCAGTATAGATGGTAAACGGTTTATTCCCGTCTGGCAGCACTAAGACTGGGGCTGAAGTTAAGGCTCTCTTTAAACGTTGGAACGCATCATCGCAATCTTTGTCCCACGTAAAAACCAGGTTCTTCTTCGTTAACCGTGTTAATGGAGCTGATATTTTTGCGAAGTCTTTGATAAACTTCCTATAATAGCCAGCCAACCCCAAGAAACTTCTTACTTCGGTTGCATTTTTAGGGACCTTCCAATCTTGGATGGCCACTACCTTTGCGGGATCCACTGCTATCCCTTCTTTGGAAACCACGTGCCCTAAGAACCGTACTTCCTTCCTCCAGAAGTGACACTTAGAAAATTTTGCCTTAAGGTTATGCGCTCGAAGGGTTTCCAACACTTCCCTAAGATGTAGGGAGTGCTCTTCTTTATTCTTAGAAAAGACTAAGATGTCATCCACAAAGACTACCACGAATTTGTTAAGGTATTCCCTAAACACCCTACTCATCAAATCAACAAAATATGCAGGGGCGTTTGTCAAACCAAAGGGCATCACTAGCCATTCATAGAATCCGTCAGGAGTCCTAAAAGAAGTCTTATCTATACTATCCTCAGCCACTCTCAGTTGATGAAAGCCAGTGGCTAAGTCCAACTGCGAAAACACTGAGGCGCCAACTAACTGATCAAAGAGCTCGTCAATCCTCGGCAGTGGGTGTCGGTTCTTTTTAGTAAGCTTGTTTAGTTCTCTATAGTCCATACAAAGTCTAAGAGACCCATCCGCCTTTGTGGCAAAAACTACTGGAGCACCCCACTCCGATATACTACGTCTTATGAACCCCTTCTCAAGCAACTCGTGTCTTTACAACTGTTATGCTTTAGTTTGGGCCTAGGACCTCTCACATTGGGCTGACATTTGTGACTACTGGATTTGCCGGGCGGGTCCGGGCAGGTTTACATCACAAACGGGTCCAACCTCGTGTCCTAAGCATTGATTATTAATAATAATCCACTTTCCCCCAATTTTAATAATTCCCTACTTGAATTATTAATTACTTCCAATTTTTAACAATGTCCATAATTGACTCAATTATGGACATTCATTCATGGTATGCAACATCTTACAAAATTGCACCCAATTTATTAATTCCTAATATTACCCCTACCCCACGTTTGAACGTTTATTCGAAAAATATATGTTAGACTCGAATAGCCTAACTCATATCATAAAAGAGATTATCATAATAACAACATGTATATGTGACCAAATGAATCATAATAAGGGGTGAAACTTGCATATGTCCAACTTGCATAGATTATACATGTCATGGATCTAAAGGTGTCAACTTGTTCAAAATTCACCTAATATGATCTCAATCAATTTTCATAAACTTACATATGAGCATGTGTGAATCAACATCATCTAATTTTTTAACAACATGGTTTTATATGGGTACACCTAACTCAATAGGCAAATTCCCATAATCAAGTTTTATTTAATTATAGTTTCAAGTTTATGGGTACACCTAACCTAATAGGCAAATTCCAATAAACAAGATCCATTTAAATTAAGAAAAAAAAAACATAACTTTAAGCATGATCCAACAACATCATGATTTTTCAACATAATATAGCATGATTTATAACATGGCATAGTATGATAGTATAACATAGCTTGACATGATTCTCAACATAGCACGACATAGCATAAGAGAATTTACAACATAGCATGACATAGCATATATAATTTACATCATACGACAACATAATAACATAATAAGAGATCCACAATATATAGAATTTACAATTACAAATCACATCACTTTCTTGTGATCCATTCATAACTGAGTCAAATTAGTTTGTAATAGTCTTGTGAGAATCATCATACTCACCAACAAAAGAAAAGAATTAGAGAAAGAGAGATCTTTTGATTTGATTTGTGTAGATTTAGTTGTAGATGATTAGGCTTCCTCTTCTTAGTTTGTGACGGCTATGCTGAACTCCATGGCAGCAGCATGACGGTAGCTTCTCTAATTTTACAAGTGATTTAGGTCTAGGGTCTACCCACTTATTTATAGATTTTAGAATTCATTTAGGCCATTAGATTTAACCTAGAAATAACCGCAGCCGTTCAGACAAGATGGGGTTTATCTTGTTGACTCAGCAATGAGTCAGAAGTGACTCAGCAAACACTCAGCATATTAATAAACTTCTATTCATGTCATAAATATATATATATTCTACAATGTACATATTAGATACATCCCCCTTTACTTATTATTGTTTTTATATACATATTAGATACATCCCCTCTCTTGCACACTTATTAATATTTTTATATTCATATTAGATACATCCCCTCTCTTACACACTTATTAATATTTTTATATTCATATTAGATACATCCCCTCTCTTACACACTTATTAATATTTTTATATTCATATTAGATACATCCCCTCTCTTACACACTTATTAATATTTTTATATTCATATTAGATACATCCCCTCTCTTACACACTTATTAATATTTTAGCAACTTTAGTGTTAATAGAAAATTCGGGGTGTTACAAGTTTGAATTTAATCAACTAGAAAATGATCGTTTTTCAAAAGGTCTCCAAATTCAGTGAAATTTGTTTTGTTAGGACCATATCATCGAAAGATAGCTAGATTTATTTTATGTGAATTTTTGGAGTCAGTATGTGCCTCGGTAAATTAAAATGTGCGTTTGATTTTAAAATATATTGATTTATATGTTAAATTTAACAGAAATTGATCGTAATAGTTGAATTGGCTTACGGAACATGTCCAAATGTGTCTGGAATGGAGGTAATTAGTAGGGGCGACAGTCGTTGTGTCTCGTTTGGGGGTTGAATAAAAAAGTTGACTTTTTGGGGATAAAATATTTATTAAAAAAAATTATATAATTAGGCTCCCCCTTATCCTCTTTCCCCGATTCAGTTTCTTTAAAATAAAACATAAAATAAAATGAGAAACCGTCGCCGCTCCACCCCATCGAGCCACCGCACCACCTCAGCCGACCTTGCCGCCCTCCTCCATGACCTCCCCGCTCCGCCTCGACGCCCCCTCTGACGACCAGAACTGCCGTTTCCCCCCTGCTCCTCGTATAAACCTCCAAACCACCCAGAAAACCATGCCTCCGGCCAATGTGGGCCTTGACACCACTTCCTCGTGCCTTTAGCCATCTGAACAACCCCCCGCCGCGCAAGCACCAACGATATCCACCCCCTTCACCTCGATCCGCGCGAGCTCTTTGGAGTTCGAAACCCTAAAAACTATGAGTTTTTCTGATATTATTTCCATGCTATAAAAATAGGATTTTTAGGTTTTGAAAGATGTGATTTTTATTTATACAAAGATATGATTTTCATTTATATGAAAGGTGTGATTTTCATTAATATAAAGATGAGATTTTAAAAATATAAAGATGAGATTTTAAAAAAAAAAAGATGAGATTTTAAGATATGAAAATATGATTTCTTTGTTTAGAAAAATATGAATTCTTTGATTTGAAAATTATGATTTTGATTTATATAAAGATCGGGTTTTTCATAGTATAAAAATATGGATTTTTATTAATGAAAAGATTGGATTTTTATTAATGAAAAGATAGGATTTTTGTTAATGAAAAGATAGAATTTTTATTAATGAAAAGATAGGATTTTTAAAAAAAAATGAAAAGATACGATTTTAAAAAAATAAAAAAGGGAAAAATATGATTTTTATATGGAAAACTGAATTATAAAAATATGATTTTTATAATATAAACATCAACATAAAAATATGGTTTTTATAATATAAACATCGATATAAAAATATGATTTTTTATATATATGATAGCACCATAAAATTGTGATTTTTAATATATAAACATCATATTAAAAATGTGATTTTTCTATCAACAGCGTGAAAAAGATTGCATTGGAATTTCAGGCAAATCCAAACTGTTTAGAAATTCAGAAATAAAACTGGCGGAGTGGAAACCAAAGGTGAGAACTTCTCATTCTAATTTTGTTTATAGTTAAATATATACTAGGATGTAGACGGTGTTTAGAAGCACTCGACACCTTTGATTGAAACAAGGGTTGTTTGGTTGTTTTTTTTTATTGATAAATTGGTTGACTTTGATTTGGGATGTAAATTCAATTGATTTGAATTGGTATGTATATGGCGTGAGCCAGTATTAGGCGAGGGATAAGGCTAGACCTAATTCCGGTTCTAGTATCGCATATGCTGCCAAAATTTTCTAAAATATGTTAGAATAATAAAAATATCATTTTCATTATAGAAATGAAACGTATAAAATATTCATGTGTTGAATAAAATATTTTATCGTTAGAAATATAATTTTTAACGTGTATATGAATAAAATAAATATTCATTTACAAATCGGATGATTTGTTTATGTACACCCATTTGACTGACAGTGACTGGGACGATAAATTTTACACATCACCCAACTGCACAAATAATAATCAGTATATGTTTTTTGAAAACCCCACACGGGTATTGGGATGATATTGGACATACATTAATCCCAATATTTAGTTGTATGTCAATCGATTGGTTGACAGACTGTTGTAAGCATTAATTATTTATATTTAATGCTTATGCAGTTGTGTAATGCACTCTGGATGATGGTTGATTGTGTATCGTATTATTATGTACATGTGTTGTATGTAATCCATATAAATAACATTATACGGTAATTGATTGTGTCTGATTCCAATTCAGAAATAAAGAATATTTTAAAATAACGAATATTTTAAAATGATATTCAGTAAAGAATTAAAATCTTATTTTGATGTCCGATTTTGGATGGACAAGAAAATATTTAAATAAATAAAGCCATGTTGATTAGAGATGCGTCATTTTGATGCGAACGATATTTATATCGATCTTATTCATTTTTATAGTGAATATTGAAAAGGAAAATATTTCAAAATCTGATATTTTGAAAATATTATCATTTATATATTATAATGATAAGGAGTATTCAATTTTGATTTAAAATTGAAAATGAAGTTGAAATTGTTTTTAAAACGAATTTATAAAATACATTTTAAATGGAAATCGACAAAATATATATATATATATATATTGTATATATTAAATGGCCTCAATAGAACGTGTCCCGCCGCGACCGTTAGCGAATTTCGACCATTAACTTCGAATTGATATTACGGGAGATCCGACCGTCGGATTCTCCTAAAACCAGAACCGTTGGGTACGTATCGAAAAGAGCTTTCTAAAGAATCTAAGAGATTTGAAACATAACGGTTGGATTTGGAATTATGTCCAAATAAAATTTGGAAAAGGTCGTTGTAAATGCAGTTCGATGACCGTTTATGGAAATCGACTGAAAGGGCCTTAATAAAATTATTAAAATTATTGATAATTTGTGTAAAATCATAATAAATGATTTGGAAAGAATTAGGATTAAAAAATACGTATTTGAGAAGATAAAAATATATTTTTATCGAAATGGACTGGTTACCAAATAGAATTATAAACCAAATATTTTTAAATAAATAAATTGGATTGAGAATGGGTTTTAATATAACCAGAATTTCCAATATATGAATGGGAGTGGATTTGAATGGAAATCATATTTGGAATATTTCAATATTGGATTTTGTGATTATACGGATATTGTTATGGAAATTTGGAAGATATATTTATATCATTATTTCCAATACGATACTTGTTGGTTTCAGAATTTGATATTTAAAATAAGCCGATATAATTTTTATTCAGAGCCTTGTATTTAATATCAAATGGAAATTTGGGTTTGTCGTGAATGGTGGCTTTATCAACACTGTTCTTAAACCCAATTGAGAAAAGAATAAATCTTTTAATTAAGATTTAGTGAAGTTTTCCAGTTAATTAATATTTAATTGGAATCGAATAAAAGAATTGGATTTTGGGTTTTTCGTGAATGGTGTTTTCAGTAATACTGTTCTTGAACCCCATGTGAAAAGAATAAATCTTTTAATTAAGATTATTAGAGTTTCCAATTATATTTAATAATTGGAACAAAATGGAATATGAATTGGGTTTATTGTGAACTGTGTTTTTAACGACATTCGTTCTTTAACCCGATTTACAATGAAATGTGATTTGGAATTTATGAATCTTTTTATTTAGATTTAAAGGAAATTTTCCAAAGAAAATTTTTCCAATTTAATACAACAAGTTGGAATGGAATGGAATTCGATTTGATAATAATCGAAGTGAACTTTTGTGGAGGAAGACTGACAATATATATGGAATTTAAAAGGCTTGGTCGTTATTCCATTTATATTATTAGTCGGATACGGAATTGATATCGATTGTATATATCGATATGTTTTCCGTGAAGATTCCATAATTAATGGAATTTGATTTCGGGTTTATCGTGAACTGTGTTTTAAATGACATTAGTTTTTTAACCTAATTAAAGACAGGATTACATGTCTAACATTGTATTTAAAACTGTATGGTTGATCTCTGCTAAATATATATCTGTTTGGTGGCGGAGAATTTATTCTCTTGCTTAACACCCTTCTCTAAGACGTACGAGCTTAGAGGTTATATATCGGCAAAAATCAATAGTACGGTGTAGATTGTCGATGCAGCATGTTTTATTTTCCAAAGTTAAATAATCATTAATATAGATTTTTGGGAAGATTAAAACTAAGTGGAGTTCTAATAAATCATTAATTAGATTGAAATTTCAATGAGACAATTTAAATTATCAAATTTGGGAAATGATCGAGAATGGTGTGTCACCAGTTTTGCTCCAAGCGATAGTTAAATCTTTAATTAGATTTGAACGGGAAATGGTAATTAAATTTACCGATAACACCGTGGTGCTAGATATGGAGTATTACCAGTTTTGCTCCATGGGATGAATAGGTTAGGATTGGGAAATAAAACAAATGATTACTTCGGTAAGGTGCGCTAATCCCGACTAGTTCGGATAAGCCTTAATTTGATTTGAATTGATATCCAAATGAAGATTAAACAATAAATTTAAAGAATTTATCTTTGATAAAATTAATGGGAACCTTTCCCAAAGGATGTGAATATTTGAATAAAAGAATATTCTGAATTGGAATGAGGCATATGTTGTGTTTTCGTAGCATTTGTTTATTATATACGCGAGTTATTCGGAAAGGTCGGGTTTATACCCATTATGAATAAATGAATCGACGATAAGTCGACGATGAAGACGGTGGTTGAAGACCGGAGGTCTTCACATCGTTTGGATTACTGATGTCTTGATCAAGGTTTTAAATCTCAGATATTGGTCGCATTTCGTCTCAAGGATTATATAGACTCGGTCTCGTATCGGGGGAGATCTCGGATGAGATGAGTCTAACTCGGGAGTTCGTCTCGGATTTTCACCTCGGACGAGATGAGTCTAACTCGGGAGTTCGTCTCGGATTTTCATCTCGGTTCTGAAAGTTCATATCGGAACAATCTCAGGGTACATGATATGTTAAAAATGATATTTTAACAAAATGATTTTTATGAATGCTATTAAAAAAACATAGTAACTTAAACTTAAGTGCAAAATAACTTTATTATTCTTGATTTTACAAAAGATCATTCATACTCCAAATCGTAATATGCTTAAAACAGGAATTTTGTTAGACAAGAAACATTAAAAGGATCCAAAACATTAAAAAATTCAGCATAAATAGACCTTAAAATACGTAATTTCATAAGTAACATGTATGTAAAAAGATGAACATGAAAATCATAAGCATTGTAAAGCATATATGAACATACAATATAGTCATTTAACATGCAAAATGTAAAATAACAAAAGATTGATATGGCTAGATTTGAGTTTCTTAATTGTAGCTCAAGTTCAGGCACAGATTTAAATTTTAACCAAAAAGGCTAAGATCTTGGACGATATTTCAGTATTACGTCTTTGTCGATATATCGTTCGATATTGCAATATCTCGGGCGATATATACGAAAGGAGATGTAGAGTGATATTTGTTATTTCATTTCGCAAGGAGCCCAAAACGAGATCTCAGAGGAGATCTCGGGCGATATTTGCGAGATTTGAAATAATGGTCATAATTGGGCTGTACACCCAAGACAAGGTAATAAGTGGTGATCGTCCAGACGTACTTGGAGATCGACCAGTGTATTGGACATATGAGACGAGGAATAAGGTGCCTCTGGTTTCGTTCAGACCCAGAACGAAATATTAAATGGATGTGTGTCTGACAATGGATTTTATTCTGTGTTGATTGATCTCTATTAATTATATATCTGTTTGGTGGTGGAGAATCTATTCTCTTGCTTAACACCCTTCTCTAAGAAGTACGAGCTCAGAGGTTATATATCGATAGACATCAGTCACATGGTGTGAATTGTCTGTGTGGCATGCTGAGATGAAAATGATCAAGGCTTCTACTGAAAAGTAGAGTCTTGTGGTTGATGACCAAAGCATGGCCTTAAAGGGCATAGCTTTGTGTATAGCATTAATTCATGATCCTCACACCACGGTATGAGTCAAAAACGGGATCAGAGACGTAGGGAGGACATGACATTTCCTTCTAGCGAGGGGTAGTGTCATGGTATGGAGCCTAGACATTTATATATTTTTACCTATGTAGATGATGGATAGCGAGGCGCCTCGGATATAACGGTTACTACAGAGCCGATGGGTAGGTCCTATAGGACCAGGAAACGTGTGTTCAGGAATAACTAATCCTTAAACATAAGCGACGACCTGCCCTGCAGGATCCATCCTTGCGAGGAATCCTAAGGCATTTGCTAGAGTGTCGCGAAGCCAGGGAGGATGATCCCTCGCCTCGACTCATGACGGAAATCCAATTTCCAATACGTGACATTTCGGTTTTGATTGTAAATATATATGGCGACATAGTAGCATGGGATACTATGTCGTCTATGATTGATACATTTATATTTGAAGTTGTCTGACACACTATGCACTTATAGTAATATCAAAATGATTTGTTTTAAACGTACCAAGCATGTTTGGCTATTATAAGGTAAAACTCTATCCTCCGGCTTGTGTTGGATTGTGTGACGGGACCTGAGTCTTATAATAGGTTCGTTTTTCCAAAACACATTGCGTTGTTTGTTTTATGCACTGGTATTCTTGGGAGGAAACCCATTCTGTGTTATATGGCGTGGTCCCTTGATTTACTTTATTTTAAAATAAAGTTTTAAATAACTGTTTTAGTTCTCACACCAGTCACATGACTGACCTGGAGTTTATTGTTTTAACCTAAACTTTGGGTGCTCCTATTTTGCACACGGGCAGCTACTAGTTTTGGTTTTGCAGATATTATTTTAACAGGATCTTGGTTTACAGCTGGAGCTATATTCGGAACGCTCTGTATCCTTGTATTCCTTTCAGTTGTGATTATGTATTATTTTTTCCGCTGCTATGTAATGTATTTTATCTCTGATATTTTCCTGATGTATATTATTTATTTATACTCTGTATATTCTTGTACTCTGATGCAAAATGTTGTAATAAGCAATGAAATGTTCTTCTGTTTGCATTCTGATTTGTCGTGTTCTCAACTCAATCCGGGATTTCCTGTAAGGGTGGTTTTGGGTCGTTTCATTATGGTAAAAAAAATGCGCTCGTGAGTAAAAAAAATTCTAAAATCTGGAAATATTCTCGGAAGTCAACATAAATTAAAAAAATAAAGTTGCATACATGTATGCAACTATTACCAATAGTTTCATAAATGTGTGCAACTATTGCATAAGCTATTTTGGCTTGAAAATTTGGACCGAAACTTGCATACATGTGTGCAACTATTTAAAATAATTGCACACATGTATGCATGTATTTGCACGAAGAAAACTTATTTAAAATTTAGCCTGCGAATTAAGCACACTTTTATGCAAGAATTATGCAATATGTGCATAGATGTATGCAAGTAAATCAAACACATATGCATGACTTGAAAACATGCACAGATGAATGCAAGAAATTTAAAATACTTGCATACCATTATGCATTTTACTGCGTTTTCGCTGTTTTTTCGTTTTTGATGCCTTGTTCGATATTTTTTATCTGAATTTTTTGTCCAGTGCATGTTTAATTTAAATTTGAATTTACGAAATTTTTTTATTTTATTTTAGTGAATTTTGGAAAAATAGGGACTAAATTTACAATAAGTTTATGACTGGATATAAGCCTAGTTTCAAAACTTAATGAGGACCTGTGCCAAACGGAACCTTTTTAGTGCAGAATACTTCTGTGAATATTTACAATTTTTGAATTTTTTTATAGAGAATCGCAAAAAACATAAAAACATGTTGTTACAATAAACCAAGGACTCGCTTATAGTAAAACTTAGACAAGGAACCGCTTTACATATACTTTTAAAATAAGAATGCTGCAGAAATTGTCGCTTTTACTTGTTTGTTGAAATAGATAGTGCAAAATGTGTTGTTTTCCCATATTATGATCACGTATTTCGATACATATACATTCTTTCATTATTTCATAGAAACACTGTTATTTACAAATTGGTTGATTCATAAAAACTTATATCATTATTACTTCCATTCCAATAAATTAAAACGTGTCAAATAATAAGCCACTTATAAAAATTTAGTTTCATTTCTATTTATTAACCCATCCTCCTTAACTGCTCTAACCCCGATTGCTTCTTTGATTTATTGTATTCTTACTAAATCAGTGCAATCGTCTATGGTTTAATTTCACTATTTCAAAACCCATCTTTTTTCATTAACATTATTCCAAATTTATACAACTTATTTGCTCCCTCCATAAATTTTTTCAAAAGAATAAAGTTATCAGATTTTCCTTATCAATTCCATTTGTATTGCCAACCTTATAAAAGTAGTCTTTTCTTTTATCAAACATACAATTTTTTTTAAAAAAAAAAACTAGTTTACTTTTTAATTACATTATTTATTTATTTTCCCACAAAGTCTAATATTTTTATTGATTCTAAAATTATTTTATTTTCTTTAAAGTGTATTAATTTAAAATTCTACCTTTTCAAAATCACATAGGGGGTTAGACATGTACCGCAATTTTAAATTCCTGACGAATACTTCTTTCTTAGATTTTGTAAATCATTTTTTCCATCTAAAATACAAAAATAGATCCCACAACCTCTCGTGAACTCACATATTTCTCATTTATTGCAGTCACCGACTAAGTTGTTTTCTATAAATTTTGTTTGTTTTTCATTTATTTATTTCTTTCATTATTATCTTATTTACAATGTGCTATATCTTTATTATTTTCTAGTGATCATCACAAATACCTAGAAAGATAATACGACGCTCAAATTCTATTTTTCAATAATGAAACAAAATTCCACTTAGGAGTGCAAATATACACTGAAAACATGCTCTATTTTAATCACTACTAGGTAAAGGATACAAGGTTTAGGACTGTGTCTCTCCTGGCATAAAAAGGTCCTATTCACTGAATCTAGATAACCATGGCATTCCTACTTTCCATCTGCCACTCTCTGCAAACTCATGCCGCGTACGCGCTAGTTATATGAGCCATCCCCAATTGCCCATTGATGATATACTGATATCCATAGGCTAACTATTTCTAATATCTCGATAAAAAAGTTTGACATTCCATACTTCACTATGAAGTAATTCTGTATTATTGGGCTTAGATCTTACTCTATCATAAAGTAAAACAACATATCAGATCTTTTACTTCCTCAAAAAAAGATAAAAAAGGATTTTCATTAATCACAAACCGTGTCATAATTTCACTAATAAAATCCCAAACTTGCTCTTTTCAATCTATTTCCTTTTTAGATAATTTATCTAAATCTTAGGCCTTTTCTTGAAAATTTAATGCTTTATCATCATATTAACTACTTTAATGAGAGCCAAATTCTCATGTGAATTGACATATTTTTTTCTACTTAACTTATATCCTTGATAAATTTATAATTATGTGGAATCCGTCTCTCGCTATCCTTTCTACATAAAACGTAAAAGTCTTAAATTTTCCTTTAGCTTTTATCAGACAAAATAGTAACCATTTGGGAGACATCTTTTCAAAATCCCCTTTTTCTCAATCTTTATACATTCTTGTGTAACCATTGAATGTTGACTATTTATTGTTCCTACTTCTTAATTCCTCTTTTAAGGTTTTCTACAGTTACTACTCGAGTTTTATAGTTTATTTACATAGAAAAATAATTCCTCAAAGCTTAACCTGGTATTTAGGCAAACTACTGGAATCATTCTTACTAAACCATCTGTAATTCTCTAAGATTATATCTTCTCAAAGCCTTTCTCAAAAGTTTAAAAACTAGGGAAGGTATGATTGATTACTTCTATTCACTCGCTATAGTTTTCTTCTTTTAAAAAGGATTTCACTTTAACTCAGTTGGAGCTCTTATATGTTTTAATACACAATTCTTTTCCAAGAGGAATTAATAAGCTTAAGTTCTATGAATCTTTTCTAAAGAGGACTTTTGGTGTTCTGTGTATAGTAACAAGAAAATTTCATTATTTTAATATTTTTAATTTCTTTGTTGAAATAGGTGTTAACGATAATTTCGTCAAGACCGTAGATAGGTCTAAGGAAATGGACCTAAAGGTAGAGTGTGATTATTTAGTTCCCACAAGATTGAGTTAGTTCACCACTTCCCAAATATTGAGGTCTTAAGCCTAAAGATTAGTTACTCTTCCCTCAAGGGGTGAGTACCACGCTTACAAGACTCAACAACCAATAGTTACCCTGGGATAAGGATTCTCTAAGCACAACACAAGTTAGGGAGCTAAACGGCTAGTAGAAAGGTATTTTGGTAATTTGGAAGCATAGAAGGACGTAATAAGAAGCATTGTAGTAGACTTGGCCTTATTATAGCCATATGCTTAAAGTGTAAAATGAATTCTTTCCCAATAACTTACCTCGGCATTCCTCTTCGTCCTACCAAACTCCTCAGATCTGATTGGCTCCCCCTCATATCTAAAATTGAATTCAGGCTTGCAAGATGGAAAGCAAACTCTTTATCCTCGGCTGGCCGTCTCATCCTTGTCAAATCTATTCTCTCATCCATGCCTTCTTTTTGGATGTCGTTCCATAAGCTCCCTACTTGGGTTGTCAACAAAATTGAATTGATTTGTTGCTCTTTCTTATGGAATGGTGGAAAAATTTAAAGGTTATTTAACTGGCAAACAGTATGCCTTCATAAGGATCATGGTGGCCTTGGTGTCCAAGACCTTGCCTCTTTTAACCTTGTGTTGCTCACAAAATGGATATGGCACATTCTATCACCAGGGCACTTAATCTTGAAAGAATGGATTTTGCTACATCACTATAATTCAGACCCATTTCGTGTTGTTCATTTCCCTCCAGCATCTAGACCATCGTCGTTTTGGTCCGTCGTATTAAGCACCCTCAACCGAGTCAATTCTCTTTTTCACGTGAAGGTGAAGAATGGGGATTCTTGTTTATTTTGGTTGGATTTTTGGAAGGAGCAGCTAACATCTCACTTATATTCCTAAACTTAGCCTCATTAAATCAATCCAGCCTTTTAACAGTTGTTAAGGCTTTCGAGCTCGACCCAACGGGCTTTTGTCCTCCATCACTTTTTGGACTTAACACTCTTAATGAACTAGTTTCTACTGGGTAGGTTCTAAATTCTTTGCATTTAACCCGTAGGCTTGACAATTGCATATGGGCATTGGGCCCTGCAAATAAGTTCACTGTTGCGGCTTGTTATAAATTCTTGACTCATACAGGCCGTAGCTTCTCTTTCTCCCGCTTATGGAAATGTCATGTTCCTCCTCGTGATATACTCTTCCAATGGTACCTAATTCATAATTATATTAATACCAAGGACAGGCTCTGTCGCTTCAACATCAATGTCGATCCCATTTGTGTGCTTTGCAGTCAGCAAAATGAATCCCTCTCTCATCTTTTCTTTGAATGTGATTTCTCTTTCGTGGTATGGGCTGCAAGCAGCTCGTTTCTTCTCGGTTTCATCCCCTCTTTAAATTTCTTCTTTGAATATTGGCAGCATAACCCCACCAATCTGAAGCTTGATTCCTTGGTGCCTTTCTTCTCCTGAAGTATATGGTTAGAATGGAATGCTCATGTCTTCGGCAAACCCAAGTAGCTCTTGATGGGAACATGTTTCACATTCTGCATCTTTTCAAATTATAGACAGGCACAACCAAGCATGATCGATTCAAGCACTCTCTTCCATGACCATCGTCCCCTGGGACGCATGGCAGCAGCTTCCTCTTCCCCTACTGATGCTGAGCTTGGATATCTACTATAACAGGCCGCATTTTACGTATTGGAAGATCGTAAAATATTTTTATTTTATTCTCTGAGGGTCAGATCATTCTCATATTTTAATATGTCATTTATGGGGATGTGGGACATGTCCATAATTTTTACCAATTTTGTTTGTGACAATTTTGCCCTTGTCAGCCTTGTACAGGACATAACTTTTGACTCAGGTCGAATCAGGTGGTGAGACCTGTGCCATTGGAAAGAAAATGATGATTGCCTTTTTGTAGAGTGGTTACATAAAAGATTTGGCTCAGCGGTTTGGGAGGAATCGATGTTTTAAGGTTTTTCAGTTGGCTGTTCAGATTTTAGGAGCCTTAATGGGCTGATTTGTAGAGGCCCATTAGTGGGCTGGTGGAAACTATAAATAGGGTGTGAGAGATATGGGAAATGGATTAGTTTCTCTATTCTCGTCCTATGTTCCTCCTTCCTCTAACACCTTTCCACCATTAAAGTCGAGATCCAACCTTAGGAAATCGAAGATCTACACCATTTGTGGCTGGATCTACACCGTTTGAAAGGCGATTTCATTGAATCAAGGAGTTTGGATCCAATTGCTTGTTGTCTAGAGTCTTAATTCATTGTTTTTTCTTTGATTTGGAGAATTAGTGAGTAATATGCATCTCTACATGGATTCAATCAAGTGCATGAGTGATTGATCTTATTTTTCATCAAATTCAAGTCGTTTTCCTTAGATCTACACTTTGGTAAGTCCATTTTCATATGAATCACCCTAGGATCTAATTTAGCATGTTTAAAACTGGTAATCCTTATGTTATTTCATATGTTTGTGCAAGATAGATCCATAATTTAGTTTCCATGATCATTTATCATGATTTTGGGTGAGTTGGCATAATTACTGGTGAAATCGTCATTTCATGTTGTTAATGATTTCAAAACATGCTTATGGTTGTAACTGATGAGTTGGATGAATAGATTTCATTGAGTTAGTTGATTGGCAAAGTTTTGGTCGAAATTAGGCTTGAATTGGAGCCGTATAGTCCACGGGTCGTGCGTGCAAGTGGAGCGGTCGAGCGTGCAGTAAAATGTGAAGTGCAGTGTAGTACACCTTTGGGGCGGGTCGAGCAGCCTCCTGGTTGGGTCGTTCGGTCGTAAGGGAGAAGCCTGGTTGGTCAGTCGTAGAGCAGAAGCTAGGGGGTTGGTCACTCTGGGTCGAGCGGTCGAGCAAGCCACGGTCGAGCAGGCTAGGTTTATGCATCAAGACTAGAAGATTGCGTCTGTCGTGCACAAAGTGATGGGTCATGCAAGCGGGTTGGTCAAGCGTGGGCTCGAGTAGAGGGGTCCGGTCTGGTTAGGTCGAATGGGCAGCTTGGGGTCAGTCGGTCAAGTTCCTAGAGGTGAAGTATGGGGTCGGCCACATGAGGTCGGTCATAGGCGGTCGGTCGCATAGAACCCTAGCCGTATCGTAGTGATGTAATTTGGCTTGGTGATGGTGTGACTTCGAAGTAAATGCAAGTAGGAAGGTTAGAAGTATTAAATATGTTCGTTGATCGGCGTAGAACAACGAATGATGCTGCAACTCAAAGGTTGTGAGTTGGTGGATAATGGTTGCTTGAGAAAGTTGCTTGAGCTATGAAAAGTCGTCGAGTTATATGACTAGAGATGCGAAGGCCGAGAGATTATCTTTGTCATAAGTTATAGCAGGCTCAAAGCAGGGGTACAATAGGGGCACCTAAGAGACCGATTGTACGTCGAGTACCCTGGGTATCATTGAAAGGCCTAGTTTTCATGGTTGGGCAAACATACGTATCGTTGAAAGGCGTATAGAGTTTATGCTAGAACTGGGGTTACCATTAGCCCTTGACATATGGCAAGTTTGGCCGTTATACGATTAACGATGGTTTCGTAGCATGATTAGCGATGATAGCCAGAGTCTGTCATGCATGCTGGATGTTTTATTTGTACTGTCTCACGTAGATTATTCAACCTCAAATGAGATGTTCCTTGGGTTCTTGTCTGATATTGGTTTAGGCCTCTAGGGCTTGTGCTTGAGGGATGTTTTATTCGATTAGGTTGGTTTATGTAAGATTCATAATCTGGATGTTATGAGTGCTATTGATGGTTGATTTCTGATTGCCATGAATGAATGGTTGTTCTAATTATCATGGATCAATGGTTGAGATGGTTGATGTAAAGGCTATCACTATTCAATGTGTGGAAGATAGGGTTGAGTTCTTCTTTGGCGTTGTGGGTAGATTTGTATTATCTATCCATTCACATATACTTTATTGTTGATGTTTGTTAGCTGTTCTATCGCTCACTAAGACTATTTTCTGACTCAAGGTTTTATGTTTCCCTCTTATTACCTTGGGTTGTTCATCCGGTTGTGGATCGGCAAACTAAGTGGCAGGTGACGGTGATTAGTGAGGACGACGTTGTAGTTCGGAGGCGAGCTGGAGGCTTACGTACCAGTTTTATTACTATTTACTATTTTTTGTTACCGCTTTGAGTTACTCTATGGATGTTATAGTGTGGCCTTATGTACGGACTTGATATTTCCTATGATGTTTGGATAATCTTTCAGGATGTTGTGAAAGTTTCAAAATTTGTTATATGATGCTTCACTATTATTACCTGTTGTATATTTTCTACTATATTGTATCCTTGTGCTGTGAGTACTACGACAGGTACCGATGTTGTGTTTAACTACTCTGATGGTCGTCCATAGCTGTCGTGCACAACTTTCAACGCATTATTCCTCTTGTTAAGTGCAGGGGTTGTGGGCGATCGTCACATTTGGTATTAGGGCTCTGGTTAATGATTTAGTTCAAAGTTCTAAGATGTTATTACGTATGAGAGACGTACTTGTAGATTTCAGTTGGATGCTTACTATATATATTAGCATATTTAGCAGTAGCGGTTGTATTCCTTTAGCATTTTTTCTTGGAAGTGGCTAATTATTCTAAATTGCAAATTTAGAATGAGTAGACGACCATCAAGACACGCTGCTAGGGGAGCTAATACTGGAGGGGGAAATGGCGGTGAACCAGACTACCTTACCATGTTTGAAACCATGATGGAGGCATTTATGCAAAGGGTGCCCGCTCTAGTGGCAGCTATAGTAGACGTAGGAGTTCAATTGCCTAGGGTTGTAGATTTTACGAAGCTATACAAAGATTATACATCTCTAGGAGGGAAACCATTCAAAGGATCTGCGCCAACTGAAGAGGTTCAGAGGTGGATGGATTCTTGTATCCGTATTTTTGGAGACTTGGGATTGGAAGATGCAACTAAGAGAAAGCTTGCGTCAAGGCAGGGCCATGGAATGGTGGAATTCAGTCACACTTGAGACTCCAGAGGAAGAAATTTCATGGGAGCAATTCTAGGCTAAGTTTGAAGAAAAGTTTATCTCTACTACTCAAAAGTCTGCTCTATTTAAGAAGTTCGTAGAGCTGAAACAGAATGGTCATTCTGTGCTGGATTATGTTTCTGATTTCGAGGCCTTCTCCAGAAATGCTCGTTCCTACATTGATACACCCTATTAAAAGAACTAGAAGTTTGTTATGGGTATGGATACCCATATTGGAAGGCCATTGGTGGATCCTCTCGACGATTCATTCGAGAAGATTGTGGAGAAAGCTATTCTCCATGAGAGCTTGTTTCCTAAAGAAGAAAATATTGCCGCTGCAACCAAGGAAGCTCAAAAACACAGCAGGGTGGTAATAATAAGAAAAGGAAGCTACAACAACAAAAGGGAAAAGATGGCCAAAAGAAGCCTAAGAGTGAGGTGGTTTGTTTTAACTGCCAACAGAAAGACCATTTTGCTAATGAGTGCAAGAATACCAAAGCTTAGAAGAAATGCTTCAAGTGTGGGAAGCCTAGGCATGAGAAGAAAGACAGTCCAGAATCAGTTAAGGACAAGCAGGTTGTGAAGGCATATGCTTTGGAAGTCGTGTCATCTTCTTCAAGAGCACTTACTGCAGAGGAGAAGGGAAAGGGTGTCGTTGTTCAAGGTACTCTTTCAGTTAATGGTGTTTCAGTTTGTGTGTTGTTCGATACTGGAGCATCGCATTCTTTCATTTGCAATGAGCTTGTGTGCCGCTTGGGTTTGTAACCCAAGATTTGTGATAGACCTTTCATCGTGACTAATCCAGTTGGGGGTACATCCAGTCTGTGCATGTTGTGTTGTTGTCTAGTATTGTCGAATCATGGTTGCTCATTTGTGTGTGATTGCCTTATTCTTAACTTCGCTAGGTTTAGGATCACCTTGGGCATGGATTGGCTCAAGAGGTATGCGGTAAGAGTGAATTGCGAGAAGCTATAGGAGAGTGTTGGGGATGTAGAAGGGCGAAATGTGTTAATTAGATGTAAGCCTGAAGATGGTATCTTCGTAAGCTATCTAGATTCTCTTGTGATTCCATTGGAAGACTTGTCATCTGTGCTGATCACTAATGAGTATGAGGCTGTCTTTGATGAGGTCAAAGGGTTGTTGCTGCACCGTGAGATCGAGTTTATGATCGATTTGGTCGAGGGCTCCAGGCCAATTGTTATGCCTCTTAGGCGGATGGCGCCTAAGGAATAGCGAGAGTTGGAGGTGCAAATTTGTGACCTTCTAGGAAAGAGATTCATTTGGAGAAGTGTTTCCGAACAAGGTGCACCAATCATGTTTCAACCAAGGCAGATGGCTCGTTAAGACTGTGTGTGGACTATCGTAAGCTGAATAAGGTGACTAAGAAGAACAAGTATCCATTGCCAATGATTAATGACTTGTTCGATCAGCTTAACGAGGCAAAATGTTTTCTCAGATGGATTTGGCAAAGGGATTTCACCAGTTGAAGGTGGCAAAGGATAGTGTGCCAAAGACTGCTTTTAGGACACCATTTGGTTTCTTCGAATGGCGGGTTAACTAATGTGCCAGTGTATTTTGTGGATCTTATGAATAGGGTTTTAAGAGATTAGTTGAATAAGTCTGTGCTTGTGTTCGTGGATGACATTCCGGTTTACTCTCGGAATGAGGAAGAGCACAAGGCGCACTTGAGAGTAGTGCTGGAAATCTTAAGAAAGCATCAGCTGAGAGCTAAGTTTTCAAAGTGTCACTTCTGGAAGAGTGAAGTGAGGTTCTTAGACCATGTTGTTTCTGGAAATGGGATAGCGGTTGTGTGATGACCGCCCACATCTCCCACATTATACATAAGGAATAATGCGTTGAAAGATGTATCAGGTAGCTATGAACGATCATCGAGGTATGATAATTAAGTCGAATCTGTCGTAAACTGACAGCACAAGGATAAAATATAATAAAACATATACAACAGGTAGTGATAATGAAGCACAAACACTAAACCTTCATGACAACTAGAAAGTATTTCCTATACACGTGGATAATGACAATAGTGTTTGTACAATTTGCCTCCCTACAACACTCAGAGAAATAGCAAATAGTGGAAATCCAATTATTAGATAGTAGTAAAGATAGTACGCCAGCCTCCTGCTCGCCATTGATCAGCATCACTGTTTCAACTAAGGCATCACCTTTTACCTACTACTTAGTCTGCCCATCCAACAATTGGATGAATAGCCCAAGGTAATAAGAGTGAAACGTAAAACCTTGAGTCAGACAACAGTCTTAGTGAGCGATAAAACAAATAAAAACTTCATCAATAAAGTATATGAGAATGGGTAAATAAACAAACTAATCTACCCAGCTCCAAAGAAGAACTCACAATTTCCTTCCCCATTGCATGATAGTGATAGCCTTTACAATCCACACACCCAAAGGTATAACAATTCAGTCACAGTAATTAAAGTATCCATTCATACATGGCAAAGCAATTCAATCATGATCACAACATGCATTCAAACGTCCATGACTGACTCTGGCTATCACCACTAACCTTGCTTTGGAAACTTCATTATCGTACGACTGGCTAACAATTTGCTGTCAATTGTCAAGGACCACACATGACGCCCCGGTTCTAGCAAAACTCCATATGCTATACTCAACACATGTTACACGCTATACTCAACACGTGTCTAGGCCATACACAATGCCCAAGGCACTCGACCTACAATTGGTCTTCAATTGTACCTCTGTTTTGAGTCCGCTTGAATCTACGACAATGATAATTCATAGGCCTTCGTCTCTCTGGTCGTTATCAATTACGACTATTAATTAGCTCAGAACACTTTAGAGCTATCACTTCACATGAACTCAATACATCCTTGAGTTGTCTCCCTTTTTTGCATACAACGAACAACAAACACTTTTCAGTACTTCCAAAATTCCCAATTGAATTCACTTTGAAGTCACATCATCACCGGAAATGGCCAACCAGAAATAGCTGCCCAGAAATGGCTCACCAGAAATGGCTGACCCACTTTAGTCCTACCCACTTTAGTCCGACCAACTATAGTCCGACCCGCTTTAGTCCGACGCACTTTTGTCTGACCCACTTTGGTCCGACTCACTTTAGTCCGATCCAACTTATGGCCGATCTAACTTATGGTCGATCCAAAGCCTCCATATTGCAATTCAACTTCGATTTCGACCAAAACTTCGCCAAACGATAAATCTGATGAAATTAACTCATCCAATTCATCAAAAAGGATTACAAGCATGTTATGAAATCAACAATACCATTAATATAACAATTTTATCAATGATAATGTCAAATTCACCCAAATCACCATAAATATGCATGTGAACAAAAACCATGGATCTAATTTGCACATTCATGTGAAATATCATAGAAATTACCTATCTAAACTTGCTAAATCAGATCCTAGGGTGATCTATATGAAAATGAACTTACCAATGCATAGATCTAAGGAAAACACTTGAATTTGATGAAAAACATGATCTACTACTCATACACTTCATTGAATCCATGCAAGAGATGTAAATCACTCATTGATTCTCCAATACTAGCTAAATGATAGAAATAAGAATCCAAACAGCAAGCACCTCGCACCAAACACCTTGATCCGATGAATCATTGCCTCAATTGATGTAGATCTAGCCTCCAACGTGTAGATCTATGATTTCCCTCCTTGGATTTGGATTTTTAATGGTGGAAAGGTGTTAGAGGAAGGAGGAGCACAAGGCCATCTAATGAGGAAATGGAAAACTAAACTATTTCCCATATCCCTCACCCCCCACCCCCACCCCATTTATACCCTCCCATTAGCCCACTAATGGGCCTCTCCAATTCAGCCCATTATGGCTTACCAAACCTGGACAACCTACTAAAAACCTTAAAACAGCGATTCCTCCCAAACCGCTTAGCCAAATCTTTAACGTAACTACTCTACGGAAAGACAAACATTAATTCCTTTCCCATGGCATAGGTCTCACTCTCTGATTCGTCCTGAGTCAAAAGTTATGCCCTGTACAAGACTGACAAGAGCAAAATGGTTACAAACAAAATCGGTTAAAATTATGGACATATCTCACATCCCTATAAGCAACATATTAAAAGATAAAAGATGAGAATGATCCAACCCTTAGAAAATAAAATAAAAGTATTTTATGATCTTCGGGCTGTTACATTCTCCCCCCTTTAATAATTTCCTCCCGAAATTCCAAGCAAACACAAAAAATCACAACAATTCTGCATGCCTATCATCCATGAGAAACCAATTTTATCATCCAAACTAGCAGCCATCAAGCCATGCATTCATAGCCTTATCATAGCATGCAGAATTCTATCACCTACAACAATAAGATAACACAATATTAACAAGTAACAATAATGATAACAAGTAGTAATGATGTAATGATGGTGCGATATCAATGGGTCCTACGGACGAAGAATTTTGGATGGGTCTTCCTTATACTCTCCTTCGTCTCCCACGTACCATCGTCGCCGTCCTCACACCATTATAACTTAACCAAATAAAACGTCTTTTCCGTGAGCTATTTCGTGTCATTCACCATAACACTAAGTGACTAATAAGGTTTCGTAACTACAAACTCAACTACAAGGTCAACGTATTACTCCGGAGGTACTACCATATCCGAACCATGGACATATCTTCGTAGAAGCGACTCATGGAAAAGATTATACACACTTGACTTCTTCTCGGGTACTCCAATCGATATGTGAGCCTTCCAATTTGCTTAACTATCAGAAACGGTCCAACAAACCATAGCACTTAAGCACCCACCACGATGTTTAGAAGTGCGGCTGAAAACTCCTACAACTTGACCGATCGGCCAGAATACCCAACCGACCGACCCACTTGGACCCTACCGACCCGTGCCTTCCAACTCGGCCGACCCGACTAGCTGTGTCCAACCCCAGATCCTCCCGACCTAGTTATGCCCGACCCAACCTGATGCCTTCACACAGTTCCATCTCGGTTGACCAAAGGAAGACTGACCCGATCAGAATGGACCGACCCGATCCACTTGCTTCCTCAACAAAACATGAACTTTAACCCAGCCGACCCAGTCACAACCAACCGACCCAATAGAACTGACTAGGTATGGACCAGTCCGACCTAAAAGTTTGACCGACCCATTTCCTGGCTTGGTTCTAGGCAGTCCATCGATAAAATCCATCGATACTACGAACAACTAATCACCCTTGCTTTCGAAGCCAATCAAAGCCAACCTTCTCGATCGACTTCGAACTCTTTATCTTCTGGTTCTAGTCATTGCATAAACTCGAGAAGCTTTACATCTCGCTTTTGGCTCTCGCCAATCCTTTCGATAAGAGTAGGTCTTATTGACAAGCTTGCCAACAGTTTAAGTTCCAACTCACACTTTGGCCTGAACTAAAACCTTGTCAAATACTCAAGACTCTTCAATTCCGAAAACATCTTTCCCAAACTTGCGAGTCTTCGACTTAATGCATCTGCAACTGCGTTACCTTTGCCAGGAGCATAAGCTATATCAAAATCATATGATTCCAAAAACTCTAGTCACTGTCGCTGTCGAAGATCAAAATCCTTTTGGGAGAAAAGATACTTCAACGACTTGTGATCCGTAAATAACTCGAATCGAACTCCCAACAGGTATTGTCTCCACATCTATAGAGCAAACACAATTGCTGCTAACTCCAAATCATGAGTTGGATAATTCCTTTTATGTGGCTTCAGCTGTCGACTCGCGTAAGCCACAACCTTATCCTTCTGCATTAGCATTGCTCCAAGTCCAGTACCACATGCATTGGTGTATACCACCATCTCTTCATTCCTACTCGGAATGGTCAACACAGGAGCACTCTTCAATCCCTCCTTCAAGATTCCAAATGCTTGTTCACACTTCGCATCCCATGTGAGCACTTGGTTCTTCTTCGTCAATCCTGTCAACAATGCAGCTATCTTGGAGAAATCCTTGATAAGACGTCAATAATACCCTACCAACCTAAGGAAACTCTGAACATCCGTTGCATTCTTAGGTCGATCCCAATCCTGGAATGCTGCAACTTCAGCGGGGTCAACCGCAATCCCCATTCCAGAAACAACATGACTTAAGAACCTCACTTCATCCTTCCCGAAGTGACGCATCGAGAGCTTAGCTTTCAGTTGATACTTTTGCAAGATCTCTAACACAACTCTCAAGTGCGTCTTATTTCTTCCTCATTTCCGAAGTAAACTAGAATGTCATCCACGAACACAAGCACAAACTTGTTCAACTGGTCGTTGAATAGTCTATTCATAAGATCCACAAAATACGCTGGCGCGCTAGTCAACCTGAATGGCATCCCCAACCATTTGAAGAAACCGGATGGTGTCCTAAAAGCATTCTTTGGTACACTATCATTGGCCACCCTCAATTGGTGAAATCTCGTTGCCAAATCCATATGAGAAAACACTTTGGCTTCATGAAGTTGATCGAATAAGTCATTAATCATTGGCAACGGATACTTGTTCTTCTTAGCCACCTTGTTCAGCTCACGATAGTCCATACACAATCTTAACAAGCCATCTGCCTTGGTTGCAAACACGACCGGTGCACCCCATCCAGAAATACTTCTCTGAATGAATCCCTTCCTTAGAAGATCACAAACTTGCACCTCCAACTCTCGTTGTTCCTTAGGCGCCATCTGCCTAAGAGTCATAACGATTGGTCTAACACACTCGAGCAAATCAATCCTACACTCGATCTCTCGATGCGGCGGCAACCCTTTGACCTCGTCAAAGACATCCTCATACTCATTATCAATCAGTATAGATGACAAGTCTTCTTGTGGAATCACAAGCGAATATAGATAGCTAACGAAGACACACTCTTCATGCTTACACTTTATCAACACCTTTCATCTTTCCACATCCCCGAATCTCACCTCTAGCTTCTCGCAATTCACCCTTGTTGCATACCTCTTGAGCCGATACATGCCCAAGATAATCCCAAACCCAATGAAGTTAAGAAAAAAGCAATCATACACAAAAGAGAAACCATGACTCGACAATACTAGACCACGACACAACATGCACAAATTGGACGAACCCCCAACTGGATTAGTTGCGATTAATGGTCTATCACATATCTGGGGTCCTAAACCTAAGTGACACACAAGCTTATTGCAAATGAATGAATGCGATGCTCCAGTATCAAACAAAATTCGAACTGAAACACCATGAATAGAAAGAGTACCTTGCACCATAACACCCTTTTCCTTCTCCTCAACAGTAGGAGCCCTCGGTGATGATGGCACTACCCCCAAAGCATAAGGCTTAACCACTTGCTTCCCTTTAGCTGATTCTAGACAATCTTTCTTCTCATATCCTGCCTTCCCACACTTGAAGCGCTTCTTCTCAGCTTTAGGATTCTTGCATTCACTAGCAAAACAGCCCATCTGCCAACAATTGAAGTAATTCACTTCTCCCTTCTGCTTCTTTTGGTCATCCTTTCCTTTCTGTTTTTGTTGCTTCCTTTTCTTATTATTACCACCCTGTTGTGGCTTTTGTTCCTCCTTTGGTGCAACAACAGACACCTTCTTAGGGAAGAGACTTTCATGCCTCAAAGCCTTCTCGACGATCTTCTCAAAGTTATCATCGAGATGATCCACAAGATGATCCCCAAAATATTCATCCAATCCCAAGACAAACTTCTCATTCTTTTGATAAGTAGTATCTACATATGAATGATCATACTTCGAAAAAGCCTCGAAGTTAGAAATATAGTCAAGAACTGGGAGACCATTCTGCTTAAGCTCCACTAATCTCTTAAACAAAACAGACTTCTGCACGGTGGAGATAAATTTTTCTTCAAACTTAGCTTGGAACAACTCCCATGAAATATCCTCTTTAGGGGTCTCAAGTGTGACAGAGTTCCACCAATCCATTTCTTTTCCCACTAACTGCCTTGATGCAAGCTTCCTCTTTGTTGCATCATCAATGCCCATGTCCTTGAAAATCCTAACACAAGTATCCATCCACCTCTGGACTTCTTCAATTGGCTCATTGCCTTTGAACTGTTTTCCTCCCAATGAAGAAAATTCTTTGCATAGCTTTGCAAATTCTATATCTCTAGGCACTTAGACTCCAACATCAACCGTAGCTGTCACTGGAGTGGGGTTCCTTCGAAGGCAAGTTTCAATCATAGCTTCAAACATGGTTGTGCAGTCTTGTGCCCCGCCATTACCCCCTCCAGTATTAGCTTCCCTAGCATGTCTTGATGATCGTCTACTCATTCTAAATATGCAATTTAGAATATTTAGCCATGCAACCGCTACTACTATATATGCTAATATATATAATAAGCATCAAACTGAAATCTACAAGTACCTCTCTCATATGTGATTACATCTTAGAACTTTGGCTAAAATCGTTAACCAGAGCACTGATACCAAATGGGACGACCGCCCACATCCCGCGCACTATACATAAGGAATAATGCATTGAAAAGTGTGCCAGAAAACTATGAACGATCATTAAGGTATGATAATTAAATGGAACCTGTCGTAAACTCATAGCGCAAGGATAAAATATAATAGAACATGGTGATAGTGAAGCGGGAACACTAAACTTTCATGATAACTAGAAAGTATTTCCTATACACGTGGATAATGATAACAGTGTTTGCACAATTTTCCTCACTACAACACTCTGAGAAATAGCAAACAGCGGAAATCCAATCATTAGATAGTAGTAAAGATAGTATGCCAGCCTCCTGCTCACCATCGATCAGCATCACCATTCCCACTAAGGCATCACCTATTACCTGCTACTTAGTCTGTCCATCCAACAATCGGATGAGCAGGCCAAGGTAATAAGAGGGAAACATAAAACCTTGAGTCAGACAACAGTCTTAGTGAGCGATAAAACAGCTAACAAACTTCATCAATAAAGTATATGAGAGTGGGTAAATAAACAAAATAATATACCCAGCTCCAGAGAAGAACTCCCAATTTCCTTCCCCATTATATGACAGTGATAGCCTTTACAATCCATACACCCAAAGGAATAACAATTCAGTCACGACAATAAAAGTATCCGTTCATACATGGCAAAGCAACTCAATCATGATCACAACATGCATTCAAACATCCATGACTGACTCTCGCTATCACTGCCAACCTTGCTTTGGAAACTTTGTTATCGTATGATTGGCTAACAATTTGCCGTCAATTGTCAAGGACCACACACGACGCGTCGGTTCTAGCAAAACTCCATATGCTATACTCAACACATGCTACACGCTATACTCAACACGTGTCTAGGCCATACACGACGCTTAAGGCACTCGACCTACAATTGGTCTTCAATTGTACATCTGCTTTGAGTCCGCTAGAACCTACGACAACGATTATTCCTAGGCCTTCGTCTCTATAGTCATTATAAATTACGACTATTAATTAGCTTAGAGCACTTTAGAGCTATCACTTCACATGAACTCAATACATCCTTGAGTTGTCTCCCTATTTGTTGCATACAACGAACAACAAACACTTTTCAACACTACCAAACTTCCCAATTGAATTCACTTCGAAGTCACATCATCATCGGAAATGTCCAACCAGAAATAGCCACCCAGAAATGGTAGAAATGGCTGACCAGAAATGGATGACCAGAATAAGCCAACCCACTTTAGTCCGACCCACTTTGGTCTGACCCACTTTGGTCCGACCCACTTTGGTACAACCTGCATATTACAATTCAACTTCGATTTCGACCAAAACTTCACCAAACGATAAATCCGACGAAACTAACTCGTACAATTCATCAAAAACGATTACAAGCAAGTTATTAAATCAACAATTCCATTAAGATAACAATTTTATCAACGATAATGTCAATTTCACCAAATCAACATAAATACGCATATGAACAGAAAACATGGATCTAACTTGCACATTCATATGAAATATCATAGAAATTACCTATCTAAACTTGGTAAATTAGATCCTAGGGTGATCTATATGAAAATTAACTTACTAATGCATAGATCTAAGGAAAACACTTGAATTTGATGAAAAACATGATCTACTACTCATAAACTTCATTGAATCCATGTGAGAGATGTAAATCACTCACCGATTCTCCTATACAAGCTAAAATGATAGAAATAAGAATCCGGACAGCAAGCACCTTGCACCAAACACCTTGATCCAATGAATCCTTGCCTTAATTGATGTAGATCTAGGCTCCAATGTGTAGATCTATGATTTCCCTCCTTGAATTTGGATTTTTAATGGTGGAAAGTTGTTAGAGGAAGAAGGAGCACAAGGCCACCCAATGAGGATCCTCACCCCTATTTATACCCTCCCATCAGCCCACTAATGGGCCTCTCCAATTCAGCCCATTATGGCTTACCAAACCTAGACAACCTAGTGAAAAACCTTAAAACAACGATTCCTCCCAAATCGTTGAACCAAATCTTTAATGTAACCACTCTATGGAAAGACAAAAATTAATTCCTTTCCAGTGGCATAGGTCTCACCCTCTGATTCGAACTGAGTCAAACGTTATGCGCTATACCAGACTGACAGGAGAAAAATGGTCACATACAAAATCGGTAAAAATTATGGACATATCTCACATCTTCATAAGCAACATATTAAAAGATGAGAATGATCCAACCCTTAGAAAATAAAATAAAAATATTTTATGATCTTCCGATACATAAAATGCGGGATGTTACAGGTTGACCCGCTAAAGAGACAACAATTCAAGACCGGGATAGACCTAAGAATGCAACGGATGTGAGAAGTTTCCTTGGGTTAGCTGGTTATTAATGACGGTTTATCAAGGATTTCTCCAAGATAGCCGCACCGTTGACAGGATTGACAAAGAAGAATCAAGTGCTCTCATGTGATACATAGTCTGAACAAGCATTCGAGATCCTAAAAGAGAGATTAGCAAGTGCTCCTGTGTTGACCATTCCAAGTGGGAATGAAGAGATGGTTGTATATACCGATGCATGTGGTACTGGGCTTGGGGTAGTACTAATGCAGAAGGATAAGGTTGTGGCATATGCGAGTCAACAGCTAAAGCCACATGAAAGGAATTATCCAACTCATGACTTGGAGTTGGTAGCGATTGTGTTTGCTCTGAAGATGTGAAGACATTACTTGTTGGGAGTTCGATTCGTGTTGTTTATAGATCACTAGTCGTTGAAGTATCTTTTCTCCCAAAGGATTTGAATCTTCGACAGCAAAGATGGCTAGAGTTTCTAGCGTTGTATGATTTTGGTATAGCCTGTACTCTAGGCAAAGGTAACGTAGTGGATGATGCATTGAGTCGAAGACACGCAAGTTTGGGGGTGATGTTTTCACAATGGAAGAGCATCGAGTATTTGGCAAGATTCGATTTCAGACCAAGGTGTGAGTTGGTACTTGAAATGTTGGCAAGCTTATGGATAAGAACTACTCTTATTGAAAGGATTAACGAGAGCCAAAAGCGAGATGCAAAGCTTGTCGAGTTTATCCAAAAAATGGAACCAGAGGATAAAGAGTTCGATGTTGAAGCAAGTCTACTATTGGGAAGAACATTCCCTCAGAACCTCATCACTCGAAGTTGAAGATTCATCCCGGTGGTAATAAGATTTATCGGGACATGAAGCGAGTCTACTATTGGGAAGGGGTGAAGCAAGATATTGGAAAGTTCATTTCTAAGTGCATGAACTGTCAGTTGGCGAACGCTGAACAAAAGAAGCCGAGTGGTTTGCTACAACCATTAAAGGTTCCTAATGGAAGTGGGTGCAAGTATTGATGGATTTTATCGATGGACTACCTAGTTACAGGGCAGGAAATGAAGGGATTTGGGTCACCGTGAATCGCTTGAACAAAAGTGCACGGTTAATTTCTGTCAAACTGACTAGGACGACATCGAAATTGGCTGAACTTTATGTGAAATGGACAACTCGATTCCATGGTATCCTAAAGAGCATAGTGAGTAAGCGAGATCCATTATTCCCAAGTGGATTTTGGAAGAGTTTGCAAGAAGCTTTGGGAATAGAGTTGTGTTTGAGTACATCCTATCATCCCCAAACTGATGGTCAGACCGAGAGATTCAACCGAGTTTTGGAAGATCTCCTAAGAGCTTGTGTGTTGATTTTGGGGGATCATGAGAAGACCATCTATATCTAGTTGAGTTTGCATATAATAACAGCCATCAATCTAGCATCGGGATGACACCGTATGAGGCATTGTATGGGAGGCCATGCAATTCGCCCGTTTGTTGGTTAGAGACTGGAGATAAGTTGACACTTGGGCCTGAAATGATTAGAGAGACCTCGGATTGTATCAAAATCGTTCGGCAACAAATGAAGGCAACTCAAGATCATCAGAAGAGTAATGTCGATAAACGTCGTAAGGACTTGGAATTCAACGTAGGCAACATGGTTTTCGTGAAGGTTTCACCATTGAAGCATATGGTTAGATTCGAAAATAGAGGAAAGTTAGCTCCTAGTTTTACTGGACCATTTCCAATAGTCGAGCAAATTGGAAAGCTCGCCTATAGATTGGAGTTACTCGAGAAGATTTCGAGCATGCATAATGTGTTCCATGTGTTGTTTCTACAAAAGTTCATGCATGATTCGAATGTGGTGGTATCACCAAAGAAGTACGAAGACCTAGACTTGGAAATAGCAGTTGCGAAACCTCATAAGCCGCTTCGTATTGTGGGGAATGACATGAAACAATTTAGGAGGAAGACGGTTAAGCTATTCAAGGTACAGTGGAGTGACGATGGCGACGATTGTACGTGGGAGACGAAAGAGAGCATGAGGGCGACTCATCCAGAACTCTTCGTCGGTAGGACCCTACGATATCGTATCATCTTCATATCATCATATCTTGTTGTTGTTTGATAAAATTCCACGTGCTAGGATAAGGCTATGAATGTATGGCTTGATGGTTGCTAGTATGGATGATAGAATTGGCTTCTCATGGATGATAGGCATGTTGAATTATTGTGGTTGCTTGTAATTTCGAGGGCGAAATTCTTAGGAGGTGGAGAATATAACAGCTCGCGCTTTACGTATCGGAAGATCAAAAAATATTTTTATTTTATTCCCCGAGGGCTGGATCATTCCCATATTTTAATATGTTGTTTATGGGGATGTAAGACATGTCCATAATTTTTACCAATTTTGTTTGTGACCATTTTACCCCTATTAGCATTGTACAGGATATAACTTTTGACTTAGGTTGAATCAGGTGGTGAGACTTAGGCCATTGGAAAGAAAATGATGATTGCCTTTCCGTAGAATAGTTACATTAAAGATTTGGCTCAGCAGTTTGGGAGAAATCGCTGTTTTAAGGTTTTTCAGTTAGCTGTTCAAGTTTTGGGAGCCTTAATGGGCTGATTTGTAGAGGCCATTAGTGGGCTGGTGGAAACTATAAATAGGGGGTGAGAGATATGGGAAATGATTTAGTTTCTTTATTCTCTCAATTGGTGGCCTATGTTCCTCCTTCCTCTAACACCTTTCCACCATTAAAATCGAGATTCAAGCTTAGGAAATCAAAGATCTACACCATTTGAGGCTAGATCTACATCGTTTCAAGGGCGAATTCATTGAATCAAGGAGTTGGGTTCCAATTGCTTGTTGTCTGGAATCTTAATTCATTGTTTTTGCTTTGATTTGGAGAATTGGTGAGTGATATGCATCTCTCACATGGTTCAATCAAGTGTTTACGTGATTGATCATGTTTTTCAACAAATCCAAGTCGTTTTCCTTAGATTTACACTTTGGTAAATCCATTTTCATATGATTTACCCTAGGATCTAATTAAGCATGTTTAAAACCGGTAATTCTTATGCTAGTTCATATGTTTATGCAAGATAGATCCATAATTTAGTTCATATGATCATTTATCATGATTTTGGGTGAGTTGGCATAATTATTGATGAAATCGTCATATTCATGTTGTTAATGATTTCAAGACATGTTTATGGTAGTAATTGATGAATTGGATGAACAGATTTCGTCGAGATATTTGATGGGTGAAATTTTGGTCGAAATTATGCTTGACTTGGGGCCGTACAGGCCACAGGTCATGCGTGCGAGTGGAGCGATCGAGCATGCAGTACAACGTGAAGTACAGTGTAGTACAACTTTGGGTCGGGTTGAGCAGCCTCCTGTTTGGGTCGGTTGGTCGTAGGGTAGAAGCCTGGTCGGTCGTAGAGCGGAAGGGGGTTGGTCACTCCCGGTCGAGCGGTCGAGCAAGCCATGGTCGAGCAGGCCTGGTTTGTGCATTAGAACCAGGATTTGAAGTAAAAAGCTTAAAAAAATTCGGGGTCAACCCCCAGAACCCTAGCCGCATCATAGTGATGTAATTTGGCTCGGTGATGGTGTGACTTCGAAGTAAATTCAAGTGGGAAGGTTCGAAGCGTTGAATGTGTTCGTTGATCGATGTAGAACAACGAATGATGTGGCAACTCAAAGGTCGTGAGTCGGTGGACAATGGTTGCTTGAGAAGGTTGCTTGAGCTATGAAAAGTCGTCGGATTATATAACTAGAGATGCGAAGGCCGAGAGATTATCGTTGTCGTAAGTTCTAGCAGGCTCAAAGAAGGGGTACAATAGGGGCACCTAAGAGAGTGGTTGTAGGTCGAGTGCCCTCGGTATCGTTGAAATGCCTAGTTGTCAAGGTTGGACAAACATACTTATCATTGAAAGGCGTATGGAATTTAAGCTAGAACGGGGGTTACCATTAGCCGTTGACATATGTCAAGGTTGGTCATTATACGATTAATGATGGTTTCGAAGCAGGATTGGCGGTGATAGCCAGAGTTTGTCATGCATGATGGATGTTCTATTTGTATTGTCTCAGTAGATTATTCAACATCGAGTGAGATGTTCCTTGGGTGCTTGTCTGATATTGGTTTAGGCCTCTGGCGCTTATGTTTGAGGGATGTTGAATTCGATTAGGATGGTTTACGTGATATTCATAATTTGGGTGCTATGAGTGCTATTGATGGTTGATTTCCGATTCCATGAATGAATGGTTGTTCTAATTATCATGGATGAATGGTTGAGATGGTTGATGTAAAGGCTATCTGCTAGACCAAAATATGGTTTTAACACCCAAATTATCTTTATTTGTAGAGGATTAAACTAGAAATGAAAGAAAAAGCAACAAACACACCAAATTTATAGTGGTTCGGCGTTAAAGAGCCTACGTCTACTTTATATGACTTTGATTATATGTTTGAATGCAAGTACAATCACAATATTTTCTCAGTCTCACTTTTATATTACTCAACAATTTCGAAATATCTTTGATTAGAAATAATAAAGGTTCGATAATGGTGGAATCAGAGGTTTGAATTGCCAAAAGATCCTCAAAAATGCAAAGTATTAGGCTATTTATAGGTGATTTCTACATGCGGTTCGTGAAGACACGTGGCACCAACCCCAAGAATCTCGGACCCGTTCGTGAGTGAGTGGAGAAGTAGTCAACATGGCCGTTATGGACACGTGTTGCTGGATCCTTAATCTGCGGCTCGTGGGTGACCAGGTCGTGGCCATATTTCCTAAGGAATTAGGGTCGGTTCGTGACCACGATACAGGGTCGAGTCGTGGTGCGTGACCACGAGCCGTGGAGGAGACTGGAAAGCGAGCCGATGTGGGTAGCTGAACCACGAGCCAATGAGAGCATGGGACCATGAGCCGGGTTTACCTAGGTGTGAGTATCCTTGTCCATCTGAATGCTAATGCTTATATTCTTGGTGGCTAGGTCAAAAAGCTAGCCAACATTTTATCGTCTCGAAGTACGATTTATCAAGGATGGAACGTGCTTCGAAATTATCGAACTATATTTTCTTGGATCAGTGTAAGTTAACAGTCGTATCTGTTCGCATTGTCGAGCTACTTCACAAAGTTGTGTCTCTTTATGAATCCACATTTTTTGTTATCTCTTAAACGGGTATTAATATTGGATTGAGTCTCCAATTATTTTTCTGTTTGTCAGTTGACTCCAATCTTTTGAATTCCAGAACACATCGCGAGTAGTTCTTCAGGTAAGTCACAAATTTCCATAAATAGTTTTAAATAAATTCATTACACCTGTAGATGAAAAATCTTAACTTTTCGACTTGGTAGTTATCCACAGTCTTTGTCATCGGGTCGTGCTGTGGACCGTGTCCCCCGGAGCGGTGCGTGCCATGAACCAACGTCGGCGCATGCTTCAGCGCGAGCAACCGCAGGCTCAGCTAATTATTCATGGCCCATTGGGCTGACTTAACTCACCAAGACAAGAAAGGGGAGGCTAAGAGTCCTTACGGGAGCTATAAAGACCAATTTGTCATTCACCGTTCATCTTTTACTCCATTCATTTTATCCCCAAATTCTAAACCCTAGCTCGAAGACTTCCGATTTCATTCGATCCCAGATAGGTAATTGCAAGTAGTGGAATCTTCCATGTTTTATATACCATCTTTAATTCAATTTACAAGCTAACTATCTCTCGAGCTCCATCTTGTTTTTCGTCATGCCAACCTACTACGGTCTTCTCAGTGCTTGTTCTCCTCGAAACGCGCACAGTCGTGCACAAGCAAAGTGGTTAGTAAGTGAGGGAATGAGGATTCGCATGTGAGTTGGGCATTCACGCATGAACAGGTAGTTCGTGATCTGAGGAGTCTCCAGCTCTTCCTGGAGCTAAAGAGATGGTAAAGGGGTTTTGGGTCGTGGTAATGGTAGAATGAGGCAACATGACGGATCATGAAATAGGGTAATGGGGTCACTCATGGAAGGGAGCAAGTCATATATTCGTGAAAAAGGATGAGGCATTGGTTCGTGGAGAAGGGTGGATAATCGGTTCGTAAAGGAGAGTGGAGTGGGTCGTGGAGGTACCATGCGAACCGTATAGAGCGAGCCAATACGATGTTTAAATGAGCACCTGACCATGAGCCCTATTGCGATCGCGAACTGGACTCTTCCCTGTGGGTCAACCCCGTGTCACGAGCCGTTACTAGGGTGAACCAATGCATGTCTCTGGTTAAGCCCCCATCATGAGCCAACCTCTCCTTGGGAGCTGGTTCCATATCACGAGCCACCTTGGAATTCTTCATCGATCGACTTATCTTTAAGCCAAGTCTTGTTATATTACTATACTTGACTTTATAGCATCAACTAACCAAACATGTCAACTTATGCTCTAGCTAGGAATCAACTATAACTTGAATGAACCGATGGACAGTTAGGTTAGTGCATTCGGAAAGAACTTTCGGCACTGAATGACCTCATAACTAAGCGGCATAAAGCGATCAATTTCATGTTTCTATCATTTAATTCATGCTTTTCTTCTAAGTATCGCACATACTTTTACACATTAGCATTTGCACACATGGGGTTCATGGGTATTTATGCTCTAATTCTCTCCTGAATTTGTTTACCAATAAAACAGACATGTCTGATAGACGCTCAGCAAGATTATCAGAGAAGAGTGCAGATCCAGAGTCGTCAAGAAATTATAATCCTGACGTACTTCCATTGGACCCAGACCGGAATAATTCTGGATCTGATTATGAAACGGATATTGATGCGGAGTCAACACCTTTTGAAAGCACATCGCTTTAGGATGAGGAAGATGATCAAGCTCCCAATGAGCTTGAGGGTGTTAAGAAATTAGACAAACCGAATAATTCCACAGCTTCCAAACTAGATGATATAAAGCTAAAGAAAATATGCTTAAGACATGGGATCCTCTGGAATGACGTGAAAACCCCCGAGAAAGAGGACAGGCCCCATTCTGCTTCGGAAGGGTATATGGCTATTAGCAAAGTCATGTGCTTGGAAGGTGCTATTCCTCCTTTTCCTCCGATAGTCGTCGACCTCTTGAGATGACTACGCATTGCCCCATGCAACTCCATCCCAACGCTTATGCTTCTCTGTATACCTTGTATATTGCATATGCAGAGATTTTGGAGACCGGGCTTGTTTTCAAAGATTTGAACTTCTATTAATATTTCAAGCATCGTTCCACAGGGACCCCGAACTTTATTTTCTTGGAGTGGATCCCCTCCACGAAGGTCTTGACAGATGGACACAGTAACTTAGGTGATGCCAAATCCCAATGGTTCTACATAAAACATCAAGCTGGATGTGCGAGGAGAGTGCTACAATAAAGTAGGTTCTGAATCCTTTAGTGGACATCCCAACTACATGATTAAAGTGCTAATATCTTCTTTTTATGTATAGTTCATAATTTCCAGAAACAAGAGGGTGAAGTATACGAAGGTCGTTTGTCGCGCTTATAAAAAGCAACTCAGATTTTTGCAGCAAGAAGTGTATAACTAACGAGAACCTACACAAACACCGTCTCCTTGACTTAAGATTTGAGCTTGGACAGGGTGGTAGGCCTTATAAGTATGTGCCCCCTACTTTGATGATTGGGGAATTTAGTAGCATGCCCCCTACTAAGGGCGAAGTTACCACAGAGACTACAAAGGCAATCAAGTTTCCTAAAATTCCTTCGCCTATGGATGTTCAAGATGACGAAGAGATGAACGTATAAAAAGGAGGTGAAGTTCGAGCCCATGAACATCAGGATGCTTCTATTCCCGAAGGAGGTTCATTTCATAAAACACCGTCGCCGATTAAATCTTCGACTCGTGATTCTTTAATGGAGGAATAGATATATGGGGATTTTTACAAGCTCTCCCTGCCAGATAGCATTTACACATTTGAGGACTTAGGAGCGGAACCGTTCTTCCCTATCTCTAAGGAAGAATCCACCTTAGTCAAAGAGAAGGAAATTGTGCAGATGAGCGTAGCTTCGAGCCCTGGTCTGTTAGGGGGGATCACACGGTACACACATATCACATGCACCGCACGTCACAACATTCATACACTATATGTACTCATGGTCCTTAATCTTGCTTGTAATTTTTGTAGGAAAGATGCCTCATCACCGCTTCTATTCTCATCATGAACCTCGTGGGTGCATGCCTAGACTTAATCCCGCACCTGAGCATGATCGCAATGATAGTCGGGGAAGAGATAGTAAGAAACACTATGATTCCCATCAACCTCATCTTATACGTTCTCATTCTCCGTCGAGACAAGATCCCGAGAAGCACCATAGTCGTCAAGTGCCACATGTGGGAGACAAACAACTTCCTAAAGCTCCGACTCCCCCAAAAGGTATTCCTCCTCAGGATAAGTCTTCCAAGAAACATCATGTACCCAATGACAAGCATAGAGAATCAAGCAAAGATTTAGAAAAGGGAGAGAAAGCTCTCTTCCCATTGGGGCAGCGCAACATTGATATTACAACTTCACAGGAGGCGACTCTTGCTCTTGGAAATCAGGCAAAGCTGGAGCGTCTGCGGAAGCAGTTCCCTGACATCTATTTTGGCAGAATACTCTTCGTTCCGGATCTCGAACAAGTTTCCAATGATTGGGACACAAAAGTCATTAACCGAGTGGGCCATGTGGCTACTCAATATAGGGCAATGAATAAGCATGCTAAGAAGCGCTCAGAGGTTATCCATCGTCTGGAAATGGATGTGATGAAGGCTAAAGAAAAGGCTGAACACGACATCAAGGCCAAGGACAAGGCTGAGAAGCAACTTGAAGATACTCAAGCTCTTCTTGCCTTAGCTCAGAGGGATCCCGATAGCTATAAGATGCAGTTGGAGGATGCAAAGAAACGTTTTCACCTTGAGCTTGATTCGAACAGCCTAGAGCGTATAGCTATGAAAAAGGAAATAGAAGATCTCAAGTTGGTTAATACCTAGATGAAAACATCACAGGATCGCTTTATCGCGTAAAAGGCTGCTTAGGAGAAAGAAATGGCCGGCTTAAAAGATAAACTTGCTTATGCTGAGGAGAGAGCAGCTCATGCTGAAGGACATACCAACGAAGCCCTTGAGTTCGCCTCGAATGGTAGCGCTAAACTGGCCGTAGCTGAGCAAGAGACAGAAGGGTTCGATGAACTAATAATGGGCTTTTTCGCTTAGATTATTCAGACTCGAGACATTTCCTGGATTAAGAACTATCCCTCTACTTTAGTTGATCTATGGGACCAGATTGTTGAAAGCGAGAGGCAGTGCCTAAAGGTCGAGGATATTGATGAGAATCAACTTATGCAGGCATTCCTCAGAGGTGAAGAGACCGAGGTATTAGCAGAGGGTAGACGTCATATTAAATAGTCTATGGAGGTAGACAGGCTTAAGCTCAAAGGCAAGGACAAATTCAATGAGGGTTCAAGCTCAGCCGTGGAGCTCAAAACTTCTAGGGCCAACGAGTATAACCCCGATGACCCGTTGGTCTCTAAGATTCCTGTTACCCAACCTGCGGGGGTTTCCACTACAGCTCTGGATGAGTGGTCGGCGGAAGGGATCTCCACATTCTCTCCACAATTTGTTGAAGCTGTCATAACTTGTCATCGCATTGTGGAGCAAACAATTGAGAAGACCACGTTTTCTCCCAAACTAATAACAGTTGCTTCTCATAATGTAGGTGCCAAGATGACCGAGGGGACTGTAGCAAAGCAAGTAGAGGTCGAGAAGGTCAATGGACCATCAATTCCTAAGGTCCATGAAGCCTCTAAACAAACCGAGGTTGAAACTATCGAGAAGGCCATTGTGCTATCGAGCACTGATGTTCTTAAGGTTGCTGAAATCATTGGAGCTTTGAAGGATACCGACGGTGATGACGGGGATGAAGGAAATGACGTCACTATCACAGGAGAGACTCAGGATGATGATAATCTGACCTTACACTATATGAAGGCCAAAAAGGATGAGCAGCTGAGAATTAAAGCCGAGGAAGGGCCTTTAAATGTGTCACCTCTATCTGTAGTTGTTCCTGGATCCAGACTGATTATAAAGCTCTTCTCCAAGTCGATAACCACACAACTTGTGACACAGTCCCCTAGCACTCCATAAGACCCTCCTTCGGATAAGAAGAAGAGGAAAAAGCATGATGAGTCTGGTGCTAACAAGGAGGATCCAGAGAAGCAGAAGAAGGAGAAGAAACCTAGGCAGTCTCTGAAACCTAAGTAGAGCTTGTTTACTTTTGCTCGTTTTATATTTCTCTTGGCCTTATGATGTAATTGTGAGAGTGGCCCTCATATTTTGACTAGTTTGTATTTATGCACTTTGTAAATGAAATCTTGATTCTTTCGTATTATCGTGTACCTGCAAGTTTATCATGCTTAGTTATACATAAACATTCAGATCGTTACTAAGTTTTGGCAATGAAAATTTTAAAATTTCTGCACTACGCGCATATGTGTATGAAAATGCCCCCAATAAATCACTAACATAATTCCTGGCAAGGACTTGTTGAGGATTGATTAGAGTTGGATATATTCCCCACCCCCTCTATGCCCGGAAATGAGGGGTTCGGGCTCAACTTTCGTTCTTGTTCCCGACTGTGTAATGGGATAGGAACCGTTTTGTGAAATTTAATCAAAACGCCTTTATACTCTCCTATCGTATGCCCAGGATAGAGTTCAAATTCATCTTTGAATCTCCCCCTAATCCATCCTTCAGTGGGGTAGAGTTCATTTGCAACACTCAGTCCCTGGAGCCTTTATACTCTCCCATCGGATGCCAAGGGTAGAGTGGAGTCGAGGCAGTCTTTTTGATCTTGGTGCACCTTCATGCCTCGTGGACAATTCATTTCTTTGTCCTTTATGCTCTTTGTCAGGTCACGAGAATTAGAGTGTCTGAGGTTGCGTCGTTTACTTCATTACAACTTCGATGTTATATATGTTATTGATCTGCTGATTTAATAGAAGACTCTTTGAATTACATGTTTTGAAAGTATCATGAGGTTTATATCAAATATCACAATCATAATAATTGATATGAGTAAAGAATGAAAGAGCGAATAAGAAGTGGCACAATAAAAATAAATGAAACATAATGTTTTTATAGTGGTTTGGTCGAATCATGACCTATGTCCACATTATAATCTTTAGCTTATGTAATCAGACTGTTCTAGGCAAGTCGCATCTTTTTACATGGTCCTAAAAAAAAGCAAAAGAGCAAAAATGACAATTTCATGTCAAATAATGCCACATATGTTGGGCATTCCACACTCTGGGGATTTCATCTCCGTTTATGGTCGCTAGCTTGAGGGATCCATTATCAAGCCTCCGTTGGATGGCATACAGTCTAGTCCATTTCGGACCCAAATGGACTGGGGGTGGAAAGACATGTTTTAAAACCAAGTCTCCAGGTTCAAAGGTTCGAGCTCGGACCTTCTTATTGTAATATCGGGCGATCTGCTGCATGTGCCTCAAGGCTCATAGGTCCGCTTCATCCCATTTTTCTTTACCCATATCCAGGGATTCAAGAAGCAGTTTATTATTAGTCATCGGGTCATAATAAGTGGTTATGTGGGATGGTACCTCTAATTCGATCGGGATGACCACTTCTGACCCGAAAGCGAGGGAGAAGGGGGTGTGCCCCATAGCTGATTTATAAGTCTTTCAGTAGGACCACAATGCCAAAGCTAACTCATCGACCCACATGGCTCTGGCCCGCTTCAGTCGCTTCTTCACAATGGACTTAATTACTTTGTTTGCCACTTCTACTTGTCTATTCGACTAGGGATGCGCCACAACAGTATATCTTTTCTCGATGTGATATTTTTGGCATAATTCTCAAAATTCCATACTATCGAATTGGGTCCTATTGTCTGTTATAATGATTTTTGGGATCCCAAACCGACATATAATGTTTTTGATGATAAAGTTTATCACTCATTTGGTTGTGATCGTGGTTTGTTGTTCAGCTTCGACCCACTTTGTAAAGTAATCCACAACGATGATGGAGAATTTAGCTCCGCCCTTTGCAATGGGGAGGCTTCCAATAATGTCAATTCCCCAAACAGCGAAGGGCCACGGGCTCATCATCGTCTTTAATTAGCTAGGAGGTGCCCTAGGGATCTTAGAAAATCTCTGGCATTTGTCACAACGTCATGCATATTTATCCACATCTTTATTCATAGTGGGCCAAAAATACCCATATCGCAATATCTTCTTGGCCAATGTTTGACCTCTGGTACGATCGCCACATTCACCTTCGTGTACTTCTCTTAGTACCCGCTCGATGTCATCTTGGGCTATAGACCGGAGGAGTGGCATAAGAATCCCTGTCTGTAAAGGACTTCGTCTTGCATGACATATCTAGGCGCTTTTCGAATAACAGCACGCCTTTCACTTTTCTTGGCTGGAAGCGTTCCATTTATCAAGAAGTTCTTTAGGGGGGTCATCCATGACTCCCCTTCTGGTTCAGTTTCCAGTACCGGATCAATTTCTATCTGGTCAATACTTGGAGACTGCAATATTTCAATTGGGACCATCCCTGTGCCCTTAGGACTGTCAGAACTAGCCAACTTTGCCAACTTATCTGCCTTCTGATTCTACGACTGGAGTATATGGGTTATGTTGTAGTGTTCAAAACTATCCAGCAATTTTCTCACTTCTTTCAAATATGATACAAGTGTTGGCCCCCTGGCCTGAAACTCCTCATTAGCCTGGTTTATGAAAATCTTAGAGTCGTAAAAGATATCCAACCTCATTATCCTTAACTCCTTTGCAAGCCTTCGCCCGGAAATCAGGGCTTCGTGCTCTGAATCATTGTTCATGGCATGGAACTCTAATCTGAAAGCGTAGTATATCGATCGTTCTTCAGGAGTGACCAATACGACTCCAGCACCAGACCGTCTATCGTTCTTGGCACCGTCGGTGTATAGCTTCCAGGTTTTGGGGTCGAATAGTTGTTTTGAGGGACCAGCTTCTTCTCTCACTACATCTTCCTCTGTAAAAGTAAATTCTGCTATGAAGTCTGCCAATACTTGGCCCATTATCGATCTTCGGGGCTGGAAGTTCAAATCGAACTAACTTAACTCTATGTTCCATTTGAGTAGCCTTCCTGACACCTCTGGTTTCTGCAAGACTTGTCAGAGTGTGTACACAGTGATGGAATAAGCTTGGAAATAGTGGCGAAGTTTTCTAGATGCAATCAACAAACTGTACGCAAGTTTTTCTATTCTCTGATAGTTTCGCTAGACTGCCACTAGTTTTTTACTCACGTAGTACACCAGCCTCTAGACTTTATCTTCTTCCCTTACCAAAGCTAAGCTTATTGCATGGGATGACACTACTAAGTACATGAACAATTCCTCATAGTCGACTGGCTTGGACAATATTAGGGGTCTCTCCAGTTGAGTCAAAAGGTTCTGAATTGCTTCTACACAATCAGGAGTCCATTTGAAATTGTGCTTTCCTCGCTTTATCCAGTCGAAGAATGGAATGCACTTATCTGTAGCTTTAGAAATAAACCTACTCAATGCGGCTACTTTTCCGGCTAGGCTCTGCACATCTTTGATCTGCCTTAGTTCTTGAATATTCCTGATTGCTGCGATCTGATCTGGATTAATCTCAATTCCACGTGAACTGACAAGAAAGCCCAAGAATTTTCCAGAGGCAACTCCAAACGAACACTTCAGAGGGTTGAGTTTCATCCTGTATCGTCGAAGGATATCAAACATTTTTGCTAGGTTAGCAGTATGGTCGGACGATTGTCTGGACTTCACTAGCATGTCATCAACATACACTTCCATCGTCTTCTCGATCTGATTGTAGAACATCCGGCTCACTAGCCGTTGATAGTTGCTCCGGCGTTCTTCAAACCGAAGGGTATCACCACATAGCAGTACAGCCCCAAATCCGTGATGAAGTTGGTATGCTCCTGGTCTGGAACATGCATGGGAATATGGTTATCCAGAGTATGCATCCATGAAGGAGAAAAGTTCATGACCTGTTGTTGAATCCACCAACTGGTCAATTCTAAGGAGCGAAAAACTGTCCTTGGGCAAGATTTATTTAAATATGAGAAATCAATGCAAGTGTGCCATTTTCCGTTGGCCTTCTTAACTAAAACTGGGTTTGAAATCCATTCTGGGTAAGTTGAATCTTTAATGAATCCGTTGCTTCTTAACTTTTCAACTTCTTCTTTTAGGGCAGCTGACCTCTCCGGGCCAAGCATTCATCTTTTCTGCTTAACGATGGATGCTTTGGGTTGATTCTCAACGAGTAACTCGTGATTGAGGGAGATATCCCACACATATCTGTGTGGGTCCAGGCAAACACATCCAAGTTGGCCTTTAAAAGGTCAGCCAGTTCTTTTGCTCGAAGGGTATCTAGCTGGGACCTGATTTTCAAGACCTTCGCTGGGTCGTTATCATCGATTAGAATATCCTCTGTCATTTCATTAGGTGTCGCCATTCTTCTCTCGGGATCCTTCTCCTCTCTGGGATCTATGTCCTCGGGCAGTTCTCTAGGCGACTCCTTCGGAGTCATCTTCTTTAATTGCTATGACGAACTCTCCTTCGGAGGGAGGGAAGCTCCCTTGGTTTCTATGTCTTTTCCTAACTCTGGTATATAGGAGGCTCGTCCAGTGACTTGGTCACCCCTGATTACTCCCACTCCTGCATCAGTTGGGAATTTCAACAATAAACACCAGGGTTCAATGCAAGCCCTGAATTCTATTAGGGTCGGTCGACCCAAGAAGGCGTTATAAGGTGATTCAATATCCAAAACTACGAATGGGAGAATCCTTACTCTCCGACGATCTCCTTCTCCCATAGTTACCGACAATTCTACAAATCCGATCGGAGATGTTAAGGCTCCATTGAAGCCGCGTATCCATCCGTCGCAGGGCTTCAAATCCTCGGCTTCGAGCTTCATCTGATCAAACTCTTTCTTAAATAGAATGTTAATCGAGCTTCCATTGTCTACTAAGACCTTGTGGACTAAAGCAGGACTAATAGAGGCTATGATCACTAAGGGGTCTTCAGTAGGGGAATTAACTCCAATACTATCTCTATCGCGAAATATGACATCATCAGACATTGTTTTATGTTGTTTTATCGAGGAAGTATCTTCAGGATTACTGCACTTCCCTACTCCAACGTGCTTGGATGCATTTACATGTTGATCCATCGCCCTGAAGTTGTGTCCAGCCGAGTGAGGTCCTCCAACTATAGTGTTGATAACAATATTCTTTCCCTTTGCTGAGCAGTGGGCCTAGAAGCAGGTTGGTTTTGATTCGGGTAATGTCTGCACTTCCCCCTATCTCTTGGAGTAACCCTGTATTCGTCCAACTTTCCTTTTCGAAGCGGTTTTTCAACCACGACTCTCAAATGGTGGCACTCGTTAGTGGAGTGACCATGGGTCTGATGGAAAAGGTAGAATTTTCCTGTTTCATGCTCTTTCTCCGTAGAGTCTCGTGGTGGAGGCCTCTTATAATGAAGAACATTGTAAGTGTCAAGGTAAATATTCTCCTATGTATCATTCAATGGTGTGAAGTTTTCAAAAATCCTGAATCGAGGTCTTTTTTTGTGAGCTGATTCCTCAATTCTTCTTTTTGTTGTTGTTTCCAGCTTGATGGCCATTTCCTTGGTTCTTATTTCCGACATTGACCTCTACCTTCCGAGAATTATCTCCAGACTGTTTGATGGCCATATTGCTCTATATATCTTCCTTATCCATGGCTTTTCTCTTTTGATTAGCATGCAATTCCTCTTGTCGTAGAGAGATGTTGGCTTTCCCATAGAATATTTCCCTGTTAAGTGGCGGTTTTCCAGCTAAGTATATGACAAAATCTGTATCTTTATCTACTCCGTCAATCAAGGCCATCAGGACCGATTGTTCGTGAGTGTCTATAACCTTTGTAACTGCTAAGTTGTAGCGGTCTAGGTACGATCTCAGAGTCTCATCAGGGCGCTGCTTGATGAGTGATAGCTCAACTACGTTTTTGGATCTTTGAGTATGAAGTCGGAATTGATTTGTGAATCTTTCTCTCAATTCCTTGAACCTAGAGAGCGATCGAGCGGGCAAGCAAGTAAACCACATTAATGCCACATCCTCTAGAAAGATCCGGAATGCTTTGCACTTCACTGCGTCGGGAGCAGCAATGACATTCATATACCATGAATGTCTCATTAAATGCTTAACCGGGTCCGTCCTTCTCGAGTAACGATTCATAGTTGGCATGTTGAATCATCTCGGGAATCGAACATCTAATATATCATCAGCGAATGGTATATGATTGCGGTCTATACCCCAATCCTCGTTTCTTTTTCCACAGCTGTCTACCATGATCTGCCTTACCATTGCCTCAACGTTGGCATTAGTTAGTGAGGATTCTGGATCAGCACTTCTTGCCCTACGGGGCCCCTCGATATCTCTTTGATGTACTGCCTCCAAGTCTGGAGCCTGAGCAGAGCTTCCTTGCCCCCTATTGCCACGACCAATCACACGGCGAGTGGATAGTACAGGTTGATTCTGAATAGGGTCATCAGCATCTTGACCCCTAGGTAGTACTGTAGGTCCTCCTACTGGCAGAAAAGCGGGATTATTCAAGTTACGGTTGTCAGGTCCTGGGTTGAGTGTCGTTTCTTCTCGAGAAGGAAGGGATCCAAATCAAAGCTGCTCTATGTTCTCTGGCCTTTCATATTGTCGTGTGGGGGTCTAGGAGGTTCTTATGACAAAGAGTTATAGTCGGGAGTCAAGCGATGAGTCGGTGAAGGTGTCCTCCATCTTTGGAGTTCGTTTATTTGCCTACTCATCGCCGTCATATTCTGCCACAGTAAAGAACTCTCGCGCCTTTGAGCTGCCAAATCGTCATTTGTCCTTTCCAGCATATCAAGTACATGAGAAAAATCTCTTCCAGTTACTGGAGCAGAGGCAGGTAGCTGATAATTAATATTCACAGTTGAATGAGGAGCGCTTAAGCCTGGTCGAGCAAAAGCTTCAGCATGTGTGGAGCGGGCCATAATTTCCTTTCCTGACCGGGTCATGGTCACCTAGTGGAAGCGGTTCGTGACCACATCGTCAGGGCGATTTGTCTCGTGCTCCTGAGGCCGGCTCATGACATGCTCTTGAAGACGGCTCGTTGTTCCCTCCCGGAACTGGGTCGTGACACCCTCCTAGGGTCGGTTCGCCCCCTGCGAACCGCAAGCCGGGGAGCTCACTTCAACTTGCTCCTGAATGCTCTCTTCATTAGTTTCGTTTGCTCGAGAAGCTCGTGAATCCTTCGTTTTTTTTGCGTCTATAACGTCTTGAATTTGCTGAAATCTTCAAAAAACGAAACAGTGGGAATATAGACTATTATCTTCGGAGTTGAAAAATTCCAAACAGTAGAGCAATAATCTGACAAGCTGAGAATTCAATTCTCAGTGAAAGCACCAAAATTTTAGACAAAAATATGGTTCTAACACCCAAATTATCTTTATTTGTAGAGGATTAAAACTAGAAATGAAAGGAAAAGCAACAAACACACCAAATTTATAGTGGTTCGACGTTAAAGAGCATATGTCCACTTTATATGACTTTGATTATACGTTTGAATGCAAATACAATCACAATATTCTCTCAATTTCACCTTTACAACAGTGATTCACTCAACAATTTTGAAATATCTCTAATTAGAAATAATGAAGATTTGATAATGGTGGAATCAGAGCTCTGAATTGCCAAAAGATCCTCAAAAATGCCAAGTATTGAGCTATTTATAGGTGATTTCTACATGTGGTTCGTGAAGACACGTGGCACCAATCCCGAGAATCTCGGACCCATTCGTAAGTGAGTGGAGAAGTAGTCAACATGGCCGTTATGGACACGTGTTGCTGGATCCTTGATCTGCGGCTTATGGGTGACCAAGTCGTGGCCATATTTCCTAAGGAGCTAGGGTCGGTTCGTGACCGTGATACAGGGTCGGGTCGTGGTGCGTGACCACGAACCGTGGTGGAGACTGGACCACGAGCCGATGTAGGTAGCTGAACCACGAGCCGATAAGAGCATAGGACCACGAGCCGGGTTTACCTAGGTGTAAGTATCCTTGTCCATCCGAATGCTAATGCTTATATTCTTGGTGGCTTAGTCAAAAAGCTAGCCAACATTATCACTGTCCAATGTGGGGAAGATAAGGTTGAGTTCTTCTCTGGTGTTGTGGGTAGATTAGTATGTTTATCTATCCTTTCATATATACTTTATTGTTGATGTTCGTTATCTATTTATCTCTCACTAAGACTATTGTCTGACTCAAGGTTTTATGTTTCCCTCTTATTACCTTGGGTTGTTCATCCGGTTGTGGATTAGAAGACTATATGGCAGGTGATAGGTGATTAGTGAGGATGACATTGCAGTTCGGAGGCGAGCTGGAGGCTTACGTACCAGTTTTATTACTATCTACTATTTTAGTTACTGCTGTTTGAGTTACTCTATGAATGTTTTAGTGAGGCCTTATGTACAGACTTTGATATTTCCTATGATGTTTGGATAATCTTTCAGGATGCTGTGAAAGTTTCAAAATTTTGTTAAATGATGGTTCACTATTATTACATGTTGTATATTTTCTACAACATTTTATCCTTGTGCTATGAGTACTACGACAGGCACCGATGTTGTGTTTACCTACTCTGATGATCGTCCATAGTTGTTGTGCATACCTTTCAGCGCAATATTCCTCTTGTTAAGTGCAGGGCCTATGGGCAGTCGTCTCATCTACTACACTGTGATGCATTATTTTGGTTGTGTACTAGTATGTTGTGCTTGCCTACATTTATATTTTGTGATATATTTGGGCTTACTATAAGGACCTATATGTCTTAGACTTTATTGCCACTGGTTGGGCCGGTCAACCAGAATATATTTCTAGCGATATACATACATATATATATATGTACATATACGTGTGTGTAATTGGTTGTATAGCATCACGCTAGACACACGTCTTTTAAAAAAACATAATATGCGGAAATAACAAGAACATAACAATTTATAGTGATTCGGTTTGGATTGAACCTACGTCCACTTTAAAGGCTTTGATCATCTTATTCATAGAAAAGGTTACACAAGAAATCCCCAAACCAATTTACAATTTAGGGTTAACTCTCTTATAAATGAATGCACGATTGTGGAATGGGAAGTAAAGTCACCTAAAATGAGACCCTTGGGGTCTTATTTATAGACAAGTCGGTCCCCCTTTCGTCGTCAACTCAACATAAACCTCTTTTGGTTATAGAAAAGGTGGTTTCGGCCGTTTTACACCCTTCGGCTTTGGTAACTATGGTTTCGGTTGCCTCCCTGAGCATTATTGTTGATTTACTCTTTCTTTAGGAACTCCGATCTCGGGCTCTCGGTAGCAACTCTTTGCATTAGAGTCAATAAAGATTCTTTAGTGTCAAACCCCTTTTCTTTCTTATTGGTTTTGCTACAGGGTCCAATATGGTTTTTAGAGTGTTGGACTTGGCTTTAGGAGAGCTGCTCTTGGTTTCTGGAGATTATCGTTGATGTTGCTTCTACCTTTCATATCAATGCCAAACTCTTTGGCATGGATAGCTTTTGGAGTAACTTCCGTCTTTCGGTCGTAAACTCTGGTTTTATCTTCAAGTGTTCATAGTGTTTGCTTCTGTGCTTTTATTTATTATCTTTCTGAGATCCGTCATCCCTTTCGTTATTGACATTAGGCGAGTCAGTATGGATGCCACTTCTTCTCTAAGTTTGGCTTGCTTCTGGCTAATTTCGGGGGTAGGTTTCGGTCTTCCAGCAATATGCTTTTGGTGCATCTTCTGTTGACTCTTGACGTTGTCTTCCAGTGGTCGGCTGCTTTAACTTCGATAGCTATCTTTCGGAATGTTCCTCTTACATTTTCGACTTCGGGTTCCTTTCATGTCCTTAACTCCTTCCGTATTGACATTAAGTAAATTAATCTGATAGCCCATTCATCTCCCTTTGCTTGTCCTAGTGCTTCCTATCATGCCTTTGGTTTCGGGTTATAATTTTCGCCCTTTCTTTATCATATGCATCCGACTTTAAGGTGGTTAGCTTTTAGAATTGAGCTTTGCCATTCATGTTGGCACTACTCTATCAGTATCCTTTCTTCATATTGATTCCAAGCTTTCTTTTCCTATGATGGTGTTGGTTACTTGTGGTTTCAATTGCCTCTTTTATGCTGGTGACGGCTCGATACCCCTTCACCGTCAGCTTGTCTTGGTGTTGAATTTGGTGGTAACAGTTGTAAATCGAACCCTTTTGTTGCCGGTATCAGCTGTCGACCCTTGCTTTCGATAACGCCCTAGCCTTATTCAAGGCCCTTTTCTCACTAGTTTAGGTTTTGCCACCCGAAACCCTTTTTTTCCTGTTCAGGACCTTTTGCTTCTTTATATTTGACCAGCACGAATTTTGGTGTTAACAATAGCTATCACAAAATTTTTGCACTTTGCTTATATTTTATATACCTCTTTTACTGCACACTTCTTTATCACATTAACAAAACACGTTTACTTACAAACTTGTTGATCAATAAAAACTTACCTTATAATTTTTCTTGCACCAATAAGTTAAAGTGTGTCACAACCCGTTCTTTATGGAAAATTCTTATATTTTCGTTCCAAAACAAATCTGCTATTTTCTTTTTCAAGATCATCTATTTTTATACTGACACCTATCTCTAGTTCATCCATGAACAACATATGTTTAATTCATTTACTTTTGCGTTTTCCATTAGCCACTTGTATTGCTTAACCCCACAACTTTCTTACTCACTTTATTCTTTCGAAGTCAAATCTGCATACTTTTCTCCAAAAATTATTTTATTGAAAATCACCATATTACAACCAGTAATTTTCTGAAAAAAGAATATTTTTTTTTTTTAATTTGAAACTTGAAAACACTTCAAGAAATCTATTTCTATATCAATATTTTTTTCAAGTTCTTTTTAAAAGTTCAATTATGAGGCTAAGTACAACGTGGTTTCTCAATTTTGCATTCCCAAATTCATTGCGCCAAATGTATTTATATATAAATTCCTAATCCACATTCCTTTTCTCAATTTACAAGACTCTACTGCCCAAACCACTAATTTGAAATACCAAAATTTCAGATATTAACACATGTAATTATCTTTTTTATTTCAAAACATTTTTCGACACTTCATATTTTAGTCATTAATGGACTTACTTTTCTCAAATTTACATAACCATTTTCTTTGTGTACAAATTTGATATTCCAACTTTTTCCATTTGTTTCTCCTCTTATTCGGTATGTTCCTCTACGGATCTAGGTGTATATATAATATTTATATTTTTAAAATATAAATACACTCACTCATTATATATATAGGGATCCTAAACCTGAGCTCTAATATTAGTCTTTTGGCTGCCCTCAACATAAATATAGCCAAAGCATACTCATGGATGGAGTTGTACAGACCTTCCTCTTGGGTAGCATGCCACTCGTATCTCCTAGAGGGTCATCTCAGAATATCTATATGTCCCGCAAAAGACCGAACTTCTCTACAGCCACATCAAAAATGTAATGGCCCGCAAATCTGTATTATCTGAGTTGACTAAAACAACACACGTCCAACCCAAATTGCACAGATTTACGAGTCATTAGGGTTAAAGAAATAGAAGTAAATAGAAGATAAAACAAAAAAGAACATCAGATTCTCATAGAGGAACGAACAATATAAAATATATTAAATAACCTTTTGGAATACAAAACTTGTATCTGTACTTCCATGCAGCATCAGAGTACAAAACATATACACCACATTAGAAATAACCCTTAATAACTAACGGTGAAGCCTCCTACTTCAAGCTCCTCTATGTATATCTGTAGACGCCTGAAATACTTGACTGCCCATACAAATTAGGGCACATAAGAGTTTGGGGTAAAACAAATAAAATAAACTCTAGGTCAGTAATGAGACTGGTGTGAGTAAACTCCAACCATTTTGTTTAACTTTGTAAAAAAAACTTTTTAAAAGAAAGGATAATCATAAGACTAATCTATACAAAAATACATATGGTTTTTACCTTACGATAACCCAAAACATTTTTGATATCAAAATCCAATGATATTATAATAATGCCTAACGAAATAAATAATCATTTACTAGAACGCTTGCAATTCATGCTCCACATAGATAGTATAAAACCAAAAACCACAGGGTGCTTATTAAAGATTGGATCCCAACTATGACAAGGTATGGGACCACCTTTCGATCAGTGTATTATAGAGGAGATACACTGGGGTTCAACAAGAACATCTTGCAATCCGGCCACACATGACCAGTCACTCATTTATCTTGAGTGGACCGAATGTATTATCACCCAGGGTTGTTGGCCCTCCAAACGTAACTTGTAAGATACAGAAGAAAAAGAAGAGAAATTGTATTTTCTCTAGATCGGTGATAATACACCCTGCTTGGATGCGACCCAACTAGCCATGCTGCCTTCCCGATTTTTGTCATTTTCCGGTTAATGAGGCTTGAGGCTACGTATACCTTTTTAAAACATCTGGCCACCATTCACTTTGAATGTCACATTGTCAAACCTGTCAAATACCAGTTTATCTTCCCAAAAATATTACAGGTATAAAAAAGCTAAGAGAAATGAAATCCTCCGCCACCAAACTTAGTACCTTGAAAAAATTGTCTTATGAGATCTATTAGGCATACTCTGTCAGACATTTCCATACAAGTTGTCGTAGGACTGGACAAACTGAAGGAACTATCTTGTAAACAGAACAACCCTTGCATTTTTACTCCATCTTCAATTGTCTTCGCATAATCTAATTCACAACATCAATGTCTATACGGAGTGGTTTTCAAATAATAAATCCAACCGGTCACTCCGTATTGACAATGATGGTCAGAAACTTAGATAGTCGGTTGTTTAACCATCGAAGAAAAACAAACATCCATCTAAATTCCCAAATGGAATTATTATTAACTATGCATTAAAAAAATCAGTGGCCCTTTTTAATTAATATTTCATTAATTAAACCACTTCCCAATCTATTTTTGATATTTTTGCCTGAATATTTTCTAACACTTTGGCCTCTTACGCTATATGGAAAGACTTTCATATTCTGCCTTCTTTATTTTCTATACTTAGAATATATCTTCTAATTATGATTAGAATTCATTTGCAATTGCTTTTTCCTTTCATGAGAGTTCATTTTTATACTTAGGAATATCATTTACCATATTTCCAAAATTCCACTTACTTGGGTTAAAACAAATGATGTGTAAAACATTGTTACAACAATCCGAAATATTACATTCAGTTGAATCTCTTCAAACATCGATCTTTAAGACTGAATCTTTCTATTTATCAATTAATAATGAAATCAATCAAGTTGGAATATAATTTACCTCTCAGACCTTGATTGAATAACATTCTTAACTTCAAAACGAACAAGGTTACTTATCTCGAATAATACACATCATATAAAACAAATTATTCATTTTTAAAGCGTGTATGCGTTTCTCTTTCTATTCTTACTAGATTTAAATTTACAGATTTCCTGTTTGTCTATAGCAATCTGTTATAAATTTGTTTCCTTATCGAATTATATATATATATATAGATAGATTTTTGGTTATCAAACTTTCTAAAAATATTCTATCTCCTTAAGTTTCCAAAAAATTTCCAGAAAACTTCGCTAGTATCTCCTTTGCACAGCTCAATCGATACAACTACAACTCGCTTCTTTAGGCCCTTTCCATTAAAAAAGAAAATCAAAAAGGCAACCGACCAATGTTTGGTAAGCATTTATCCATTATTATATTATTTTTTGATGAAAAAGGTAGTGAATCAGCTGATTCACGCCTTCATATATAACAATAAAAGTCCATACATCATCCATATATTTACAATGCATTTACAGAGCTATATTTTGCTCGCATGCAGGATATAAAACGTGGTACAGCAAAAAACTAGAGTAAATACATGGTACATTTACTTAATACAAAAGGATCATCCAGAATAAAGCAGCCAACATGGTAAGCATCCATATCAGAAGCTTCAGTCTTCAATCGTTCTCATTTCCGCCTCGTTCCCCTGTCTTGGATGCGAGCAACTATGGAATCAGTGAACCTCCAAGTGCTGGAGCCTGCCCATGAGAAAACCAATTTAAGAATTCTATGGATAATTTGATTAGGTATTTCATTTTAAATTTGAATTTTCTCGAGTTATGTTCGTGCCATAAAATCCACATATAAGAAAAGTTAAGAAAAACATAAAGATCACGTTTTGTTGTCTAACCAAAGAGGGTAAAGTGTGCTGCTAGAAACATAGTAGATCCTTGATAATGCCTTTCCATTCCAGATCTATGTCTAGGGATACCTAGCATTTTGTCAAAACGTAAAAGGCAAAGTCACATTCCCAAAAAATATGTAGATAATCCTCCTCATTCTCTTCGCAGAAAACACATCCTCCATTCACGTTTAAGCCTTTGAGTCTAAGAATGCAAACTGTATTCATTCTATTATGCATAATGATCCACATGTTCTTAACTTTAGTTGGAACCAGATTTACACTCCATATATTCAAAAAGACTTGCCACTTTGTCCTAGCAAAATTAATCACTTTATATAAACCGCTAACCCGAAACATTTCCTTATCTCCATTTAACCTCCAAGTAAATTCGTCTTTCTCGTCAGTGAGACCAAAATCTTCTAACAGTTCATATAGTTTACGTAACTGGACAAGTGCACTTCCTTCCACAAAGCTTGTTACATGCAATTTCAAACAAGTCATCAAACTCTGTCTTCAAAGGTATCACAATAGCAGTAGTCGTACGAAAATGAAGCCATTTCTCACCTTAATATTAGTGCTAATCTTGATCCAGTTCAAATTGCTCATCACCCCTTGCCAAAAGAAGGAACAATGCGAGAAATCCTTTTGCCAATCAAATCAGCCGTTATAGCAAGCGTAATTCACTCCTCCCACAAAGCTTGTTTATCACTTATCGTCATCCACAACCATTTTCCAAGAAAAGACGAGTTCATCTTTTTCAAGTTGAGCACCCCCAGTCCGCCTTGATCCTTAGACATGCACTCCAAGTTCCAAGAGATTAGACAACTAAATTTCTTAGCCTGCTTGTCACCAATCCAAAAAAATATCTTCTTATTGCATCAATTTTGTCAATCACCCATCCCGGACACTTGTAAAATGATATCCAATATAAAGGGATTGTGGAGAGAACAGAATTGAGCAGCATCAATCTCGCAGCCCACGAAAGTGAGCATCCTTTCCATCTTGCCAGCCTTGAGTCAACTTTGTCAATCAACGGCAGCCAGTCTCGCTTCATTAATTTCTTTGGTCTGATGCACATACCCAGATAGTCGAGGGGAAACACTTCAACTTTACAATTGAGTAGTTCAGCGCACTTCCTGTTCAAATCGGCACTACACCCAAGAGTGTACACACTGCTTTTATGGGAGTTAATTTTTAAACCTAACAGACTCTCAATGGCATACAATAATTTTTTTAGTGTAGTAATGTATTTACAATTAGGACTACTAAAAATTATAGTATCATCAGCATAATGCAAAGAATTGATACCCCCAAACATGTGATTGTCCCTAAAGCTTTTAATGATATCATTTGCACAACTTACTTTGAGAATTTGACTGAACACATCAGCAGATAATCAAAGAGAAGAGGGAATAAAGTATCCCCCTACCGCAAACCTCTTTTAGAGATGATAGAACTCCCTACAACGCCATTAACACAAATGTTAGACCTACTGAATGCCAGAATTTTGGAAATCCAGTCAATTCATCTTCATGGGAAACCCCTTGCCTTGAGAACCTCAATCATGAACCTCCAATCAACAGTATCAAATGCTTTAGCAAAGTCTGACTTGATAATAGCACATGGAATATCATAATGGTCAAAGTGAGAGATAACTTCTTGTACCAAAACTGCTCTATTTAGATGTTTCTACCCTTATTGAAAGCCGTCCGAGATTTGCCAGTTATGTTGTACGTCTTCAATTTTAGCCTATTAGTAAGTACCTTTTTGATAAGTTTGAAGGTGTTGTTTAACAAGCAAATTGGTCTAAAGTTAGAGGCAGGGACATTTCCTTCCTTTTTTGGGATTAACACTACGTTGGCATAACTTAACTTTTCTAATCTCAAATAACCATCGTGGAATTCCTTTAATAGTCTTAATACATTCTTCTTCACCAGATTCTAGCATTGTTTAAGAAAAAAGTTAGGGAAGCCGTCCGGTCCATGTGCTTTGTCACCAGGCATTTCTTTGAGAGCAATCAAAATTTCATCCACAGAGTAATCATTATCAGTGTCAACAAGGTCATCTTCAAGACGATACAACATTTTCCAGTCAACACCAATATGGGTTTCATTTCGTTTTCCAAAAATTCCATTATAGAGGTCAGCGAACTCATCATTAATCTTTTGTTGATCACTAATTTTCACTCCGTCTTTCCACGTGCTGCTGATCAAGTTCGTTCTGCGTCTACCATTTGCTACTTTATGAAAATAACTTCTGTTGCTATACCCTACCTTTATCCATTGAGCTCTTGATCTTTGTCTCCAGAAAGTTTCCTCCTGATCAGTAACTTTAATTAGCTCCTTCTCCTTGCTTTTCAGAAGTGCATTCTCTTCTTCGTTTAATAATCTTTCCTCTTCAAGAATGTTTAGCTCCAAGATCTCTTTCTCAATCTTTTCTTTTTTGATTCTAATATTTCCAAACTCTTCTCTATTCCATTTTAACAGAAATTTTCTTAACAATTTGAATTTTCTGCAAATGTTGCTAGCAGCATCTCACTTGTCTCCAAAATGGGACCATTTTAAGAGCAGATCGTCAAAGTTCTCCTTTAGACACAACATTTTCTCAAATCTGAAAAAAGATTTTCTCCTTACTAATTCACAAGAGTCTAAAACAATTGGGTAATGGTCTGAAATGATTGAAGATAGATCCTTTTGAAAATTTAGAGGATGTAACTCCTCAAACCTGGAGTTGATTAGGATGCGATATACCTTAAATAGGGTTGGAGGATATCTTCCATCGCTTCAATTATATCTTCTATTCATCAAGGGAAAATCAATTAAATTTCTTTCATTTACAAACTCACTAAAGTCTTCCATATCCCCCATGTAAGTAGCTATTTTGTTACTTCTCTCATAGTCAAATCTCATAACATTGAAGTCACCTCCAATAAACCAGGTTCCAGCCATCAAGTTGTAAAATTCAATTCTTTCTTTCCATAGAGTCCTCCTCTCCCTTCTAATATTAGGGCTATAGACATTGAAAATGAATAAAGCTCTCTGGACACTTTGCTTTCCACATCAACGTGCAAACAATGACTTTGCCTAATTTCTTGCTTCAATTTCCAACCACTGTTGTTCCAACCAGTAAAAATTCCTCCCGAAGTACCAACAGCAGGAAGAAAACACCATTCGTCAATTACACCCCACCCTAGACATTTAAATACGTAGGCTTCAGGATTTTCAATGTTAGTTTCTTGTAGCACCACAATGTCAGGTTTAATAAACTTAAGATAATTCTTAACCCTAAGACACTTATCATAAGTTCCTAGGCCTTTAACATTCTAGGATACAATTATAATAATAAGTCATTAGCCCTCTCCAGTTCTTTATTTTTAAAGTCGTTTATAACATCATTATTCAACACAAATCCAGAACGACAAGTAAGAACATGCATTTGATCACTAGATATACTATTAAGGATAGCAGGGACAAAAACGCTACCTTCCATCGGGTGAGGCAGCCCACGAGCGCTTCTGTGTAGCATTACAACACCAATTTGTTCCAAAGCTCGCTTCTCTTTGCTCTTTATTCTGGAGCACGCTCCAGAGTCAGCAATTGCCAGCATCTTGTTACCTTCTGCATTTAGGTCCTTTAATTCGTTGTCATCCACCAATTCATTTTATGCAGTTACGTTGTTACCACCCCCTTCAACACTCAGGTCATCCAAGGTGATCCCTTCCTCAATGTTGCCCACTCTGACAATGTTTCCTTCACCATCTACTTCAACATTAACCCCCCTTCATATCCATCATAATGCACAACATATAGTTTTAGTTATTGTCCCCACCCGAATTCACATCATCCGAGGAAACCACAATGGGATTAGTAGCCAGGACCTCATCCATCACTTCTCTAACATCATCGCCCCCAACTCCCTTGGTAACCTCAGCTCCAACATCCACCTCTCTGAAACTAACTATATTCAATTTGTCGTCACTACCCTTTGTGAAGATCTATTTTCTAAAACTTGAATTGTCCATGCTTGCAAGTGGATCTCCAACAAATTTGGTTATTGCATTTCATGCCAATACTTCTCAACCAAGATTCTAATTGAAGGCAGGAGTACAATTGTCTCTTTAGCAAACAGTTGTGCCTTCAAATTAGTGAAATCCGCTGCATGCAACACCCCTGGCTGCAGTCGAGTAACATACCCAAAGTCCACCAACGCCACCCAGAGAACCTCCAAATTTCTACAAACAATTGGGGCATTCTTCAACATCACCCAAAACTTCACCTTTCTCATGCTAATGCTTCCGATCTGGGGACTCCATCTCCTTAAGTTAATGGTTCAATGAGGTGCAAACATGAAGTAGTAGAAATTCTCAGTAAGCAAGGATGGAGGAAATTGGACCACGAAGAAATCACCCCATCTCTTAACATTCCAATTCCATGTCAGAGCCAAGCACCCAAATCTAGATCTAAGCATATCTTCAAGCCGAGTGATAGAAAAGTTTCCATGAGCGACCGGAATTACCACCATAGATCTATCTCATCTAAAATCTCTGGGAAAATTATTAGTAGAGATACGAATTTTCTACGATTTGGGGTTGCCATTTTTGTAGGAGAGGCAGTAGATTTGCAGTTGAAACCTTTGTGACCAGTTTTATGGCATTTAAAACATAAAATTGGGTTTTGACATTCTCTTGCCCAGTGATCTGTCGATCCGCATCTGAAGCAGCCATTTTTGAATTTGATATTTCTGAGATTTTCAGTATAACGATTAGAATTTTGAGGCGTCGGTTGGGGATGCGTATCCTTGTTTTTATATGAATATATGTTACGCTTTACAGGTGGCTTCAACAAAATATCCTTGTACGAAGGATTATTTTTATTATCTGTTACCTACTTGTCTTCTTGCGATGGAGATATGTGATTAGAGATTGAAGATGCAAGGTTACTGAAAGCAATTTTCTAATTTTTCAAAAGATTTTTGAAGGCCAATTTTGGATCCACCATTGCCAGATCTCAAAGACGTTGAATTCTTTCTTTTCCCCTAACGACGTCATTTCCATTTTCTGTTTCCTATTTGTGCTATAATATATTTATCTTTGCATATTTGTAGGATACCAGATACCCAGTTCGAGCTTCAATGAACTTGGGTTTTAGCATTTTGCAAAAATTTCGGGTCTATTGGAGTTCAGGTTGTTACACCAAAGGACTCAAAGTCCAAAGCTGATACACTGTCTATTAAAGATCTGTCTTATATGACATGTACCTCGATTGTATGCTTGAATTTATTAATTGGTATGATGGATGATATTGTGTTGTTTGTTATGATATATCATTGTCACTATATTAATTATTATCAAAGTGATGTGGTCATTTAATTGTTTCATACTGCGAATGGACCTGAAAATCAGAAATAAATTGAAATGATATACCTATGGTATTTACTATGAGTTGAAATGACATATACTCATTTGTTTATATTATTTAGAATAAAATTATATAATTATATTACCCAACACTCCTAGCTTAGTCGGTTAGAGGCGGGGAATTATGATGAGACATAGGAGGTATCAGGTTTGAGGGTCGCCTCTGCCAACTTCTAGGGTGACTATCTTGATGGTGCGTAGACGTTAAAAAATTGGGGTATAATCCACCCGTGGGGTTTACTAAGACCGACAAGCAATGTCTTGAGTGAAGTCTTAGGTTCCACACGAAAATCAAAAAATTATATAATTATATTTGAATTTTAGACCTAAATTATTGATGAAATTTATTTTGAATTTTAGACCTAAATTATTAATGAAATTTATTTTGAAATTTTATTTAAAATGTAAAACCTATTTAGTGAGATTAGCAATTAAACTTGTTCTAGACTGAATTGGAAATTAGATTGGTTTAAGTTAAATTTGAACCAAACTTGAGTTACCATAAACAAGATTAGAATTATGAACCCGTTTAAATCCAAAAATAAGATACAAATTTGTTTTAAATAAATTAAAATTTGGATTAGCTTAATTAGAAATGAACCAGACTAATTTGATTAAAGTGAGTTGAATTTACTGTAAATGTGAAGTTTAAACGGTTTCCAATTGATATCCGAAAATAGAAGTTTTAAAATAATGTTATCGAATGGTTTAAATTAAAGTACGATATTTCAAACCAAATAGTTACGAAGTTATATAATCAATATAAATAGTTTATAAAGATGTTTATAAACAAATGAGATTATTGAAATATTATTTAGAGAATGTGAACTTTTAATAAATTTGAAATAATTTCTAATGATGTAGGGAATTAACGATAAGACTTGCAAAATACTTATGAAAATTTTCTAATTATTGCAAGTTCGAGTAACAATTGACCTTATATTTTACCAATGATTTTCTTGGTAGGACTGACTGATTTTATAATGATCCGTAGCACTTTTATTATTAACAAAATAATAAGTACATTCTTGATCTTTTCTTCTATGAAATTTATGGAGATTAGACATATAATTTGGTATCAATTTGTGAGCAAAAGGAATTCCTTGTTAAACCCGTTAATGTTGTGAATCATTACTTTATGGAGAGAGTCTATGAGGAGATATGAAAGCCGAGTGGACATGCAGTGAGTATTTGTTGTTGTAAACTGAAATTATCCCGTGAATAATAAAAGTTTTAAGCTGCCTTTCATAAAAAAAAAAATAAGTACATGATAAGCCAGGTGTTATATAGATTGTATAACAGCTACAACAATAAAAACAATCTACGCTAGGAGGTTCAACTATAGAAAGTAAGGGATACAAAAACAAAGTTTTAAAACACCCGAACATTCTATAAGGAACTATGACATAAAACAGATATCCAAAACCTACATAACCTGAATGAACTCACATATAGTCACACAGTGACTAGGCTATGACAAACCAACCCTTGTTACTTAGTGCTAAAGGGGTGGCCCTTCAGCAATTCGATATTCTTTCTTCTTTTAAGAATCCTAGGAAGCTCACAAAATGGGGAGTAGTTGTATATTTCAATCTCTTCAACAGTGATAGGTAGAGGAGGTCTATACGCTGCGGGTGGAACCAAGTGAGCATATAGGTGGTCAAACTTGGATTTTTACCCTTTTTCCTGGCAGAGGAAACACTAGTGGGTTTAGCTTAAGGAGGAGGTTCCTTGCTTTATAGAGTCACACTTGAAGGAGAACTAAATGCCTTCACTGTCTTTGGAGGAGATATCAATCTATTCAGAAACCCAGGCTTGAACTAGAAATTTGTTGAAGTTAAAGCACTATTTTTGATGCGGTGAATACCACTGGCATCAGTATACAGGGAAGAGTTTCCAATCAAGCATATCATAGTTTTCTTGAAAGACCAAATCATCATAGGCAGTAACACCAAGCATATTATACTTGTTAGAAACTTTAAATTCAGAATTCACATCCACCGAACTCCTAACTTCTCCAACCTTAACCTTGTCTTGCATATCTTTCATAGCCACATCGGCAGCCATAGCACCGACATGGTCATTCACCATTGTTTGACTTCTAGGATCAATAGAGTTTGTCTTCTTATTAGTCACACTGCCAAAGGATTTATTTAGCCAAAGTTTTTTATTCTTGTTAATCACTTTCTTCCACACGTTATTCTTTTTCCTTAAGGGAACTACAACCTTAAAACTATCCATGTAAACGTTAGGTTTCATGGGAGTTGGAGCGCTGATAGTTTTCACTGCATCAACCTTATCTCTTGTATCACTACTTACTACACCTATCTTCAAAGTGCTACCATATTTGTTACAAGTGTCTAGGGAGTGACCAAATACCTTAATTACCGTAGGAACATAATAACGATTTCCAGAGGTATTGAACTTTGACAAAGTGCTCATTTCCATCGAGAAGCTGAACACTAAACTTATCAGGAAGTTCGTTTTCTGGGGAAACTTCAATCATATATTTCACAAACTCTAATCTATCTAACCTTTCAGTGGATGCATCCATACAGAGAAAATTCCCAACCCTAGAAGCTAACCATGAAATACCTAGTAGCAACCAAGTGTACATAGGTATATCCAATAGTTTGATCCATGCAGGAACTTTTTTAATCTTGCTACAGTCATTTCCAACATCCCATTGTTTGATAACAAAAATCTTGTTTCTTATTATAACAAGGTTTGAGTGCATTATTTTAAACCTATCCTCTGCAAACGCAAACAGAAAGAAAAATAGTGTATCGTTTGGTTTCACTTTGGCAGCTCTTTGGGGACTCCAGACCTTCTTCAGATGATTTAACACAGTGGTGTATGATAGAGGTTGGTCTAGGAAGAATCCCACTAAACAATCATGCAAAATTTTCTTCTCTAGCAGTGATAATGTCTTCGGGAGGAAGCAACATGTGCCGTGTTCATCGGCGGAAGGGAGAAGGTACCCGCGTAACCGCGTTCTTGGGTTTGGCGAAACAGAGAGGACCAATTCTTATTGGTAAAAGGGGGGACATCGGAAGTGGAATTAGGATCTTCTACTTGAAAACATGTTTAAGTTATAGTTGAGTGCAAGTTGATTTGGTTATTTTTTTATATCAGGTATTATATTACACTTGCGTATAAAGTACGATTAAGTTTCGATGACTCAGCAAAGTTATTAACAAGCGGTTGGCGATACTAAGTTATTGAGTATTATGGTCGAACTTATTTTTTTTTGTTGAACACAAAATAGTGACTAACCCGCAACATTTATATATTGGATTATATTTGTAGTTGTTATTATCCCAAATTCAGACATTATATATCATGGCTTTTTGCCATGCAAATTTATCTACAATAAAGTAGATAACAACCATGCCAGTTAGAGCATCCCAACAGGGTATTACTCGTGGTCTATTCGAGGGGGTTGACTTGAGCAACCGGTCAACGGGGCTAAAGGTTATAAACTCTTAGTCAGCTTTGATAAAGCCGACTAAGGGTTAACACCATTAGCCGGTTTTACCAAAACCGGCTAAAGGATTATAACCCTTAACCAAACAATCGGGTGTGTAAAATCGATTGTTTCCTCTCAAATACTTCTGCACCTCTCGTTTCCAGCCGCCACCCTCTATTTCTCTTCGGCCGCAAGCTCAAACCCATCCAAAAAATAATAATGATGAGAAGATTAGGTAAAGCTATTCTTGGTGATTGGAGTAGTAATGCCGCCAACAACAATGTAGATGAGGAGAATGATCCGGTTGAAGACACATTTCCAAGCGATGTTCAACGTTCAAGGCCCGTTCGGAGAAGACGGGTTGCTAGAGACGGTGTTTATGCTACGCTGTATCCGCACATTGATAATAATTTGAATGGCTTTGTCTAATTTTTGCGAATTGCTTGAAGGCGAAAGACACAGTACCTTATCCTTGAAGTCGTCGTTACAGGTATAACTTCTTAAACTAGGTAGTTTACTAGTCGTTACTTGAAAAAAAAACTGTGTCGTACCAAAAATCTGCAATTCCTTTGTATGTTAATAGGCTCGTCATGATCGTACACGAGAATCGTGGGTTAGTATCTTCCGTTTGTATAGGACGATTCGTGCGTACGACATAGACGGCGTTATTGCAGAATACCTTAGAAGTATTAGAGACACCCTTCTTCCCTTTGCCATGATTTGACATTGCAAATAAACTGAACAGAAAATGATGAAGGAAGAAAAGTGCGTTCTGATGTACAAATGTAGTGTGTTATGATGTATAAATGTTTGCTGTATATAGAGGCTTAAATCAAACGGTAAATTATGAGCAACGATCGGAATACAACGGTTACAAATTACCACGCTCAGAAAAACAAACATTTAAAAAAAAAAAACATTAACCAGTTTACTAATGCCGCCGGGAAGGGGGGGAATTAATTAAACTTACCCCACATGGCCGGCTTTATCAAAGCCGGTTTACTTGGGTTCCCGATCGCTGGCTTTGATAAAGCCCGCCAGAGTTTGGTTGTTGGAGCAACCATTTGGTTGCTCCAATAACCTCCAGGGTAGCTGAAGATACGTGGAGCCGCATTTGACCTTAGCATTTGGGGTCGGTTGAAAAGCAACCAACGAGGCTGCTCTTAGTACGGTCATGCACATCTTAAGTTTTGATGATTGCTAGATGCTATACACAATCTCAGCAAATCCATTATCTAGTTGTTTCCACGTGGTAATAGGTAGGTTTGTTAAAACAAAAAAAAGATATACCGACGATTTATGATCAGTCCATAGTTCATGCTGTTGGTCCCATTTCTGAGCAGTTTTTCATCATTCTTGTTCAGGCTTCGTGGCCCTATCCTTAATTTTCTCTTCCAACCTGATTCCTCATCATTCAATTATGTACGGACATTACACATCACTGGGCTTTACATAAAGCAGCTGCTTTGCATGTCTACAACCGCATGTTCAGAGTCCTAGTTTGTTGACACTAGTGTCAAGTAACCTCACTTGGTGATTGGTGGAAATTAGGGGTCCATAATTGCTCCACTGATTTCCTCCAATCACCAAGTGAGGTTACTTAACACTAGTGTCAATAAACTAGTAGTGGGGTCGTCAACATATTTTGTACACCAATGTATTCAAGAACAATGATAATCATATTCCACACCGATTTTGTAAACAAGCATCCTAAACCTTACAAGGAAAAAATATCACTTAGATTCGAATTTTGGTAATATAATCAGCATTTTTAAAATCATATATATTAAGCCGGCGTTTAATGATATCAACAAACACAACGCTGACAAATGGTTATTTTATATCAACGGGTCAAACTGAAACATTCATAGCTATTCCTACAATACTATTATTACAAATTTGTACTGTACGATATTGCAAGTGTACATCAGTAATTCTAATCCCAAAACATCCCACTTCGACTACCGGCGTGGTCCACGTTTTAGTAACTTCCACGCGATTCCTTTTCTCCCCCTTTTCTCCACTTAATTTTCTTGGCTTTTCTTCTTCTTCTTTGCAAATTAACTCCTCTACCCTTTCAGAAAATCCTCTCAAATAAATAAGCTTCGAAGAAGAAAGAAACACTGACAAGCCTGCCAACAATTCCGACGAAGGAAAACAATGGCACAGAGGCATATGCAAGTATTCTGAAAAGACCGGAAAAAGCTTCACACGCAACGCCAATCGGTAACGGTGCACTTGAAGCTCGCCAGTGGCTATATCCTTCCTGTTCATCTTCAGTATCGCTGTGGTAACAATTTCATTTTTTAGTCCAGTTTTTTTTCGTCTACGACACTTATTTACTGCATAAGTTACGAGAAAATGCAGAAGTCAGTGTACAATTAATTATTAGTATTGAGTCAATTGGGTTTCATTACTAAATCGAACGATACATGTATATTCAGAAATTGAAATTATTATGTGGCTGAAAGAAAACGAAGGCTACCCTACCGTTGTGATAAAATCGTTAGAGCATGGAATATTATCCTTTAATGCTAAAATAAGGCAGTTTACTCCAATGATTAAACTTGAAAACAAACTCTAATGTATTGCCAATGGAAACCGAATGTTCTCTATTTGTTCAACTGTTTTATTTTGGATCACTGATGCTTACTTGAATTGAGCACATCTGTTATTCATGCTTAGGTTTTACATTTTCAGCTTTAGTGTTTCATACAGAACCATTATTATTTCTCTTTATTTAATTTAATGTTTTGAGTTTAATTTTATGCATTATTTTATTTCAGTACGATACTCTATGTTGGTTGCAATATTTGGGGGATTGCCTTGCTGTTAGACTGTAATTATAAGAAGGTATTTGAAAATAGTTGGCCTTTTCTTTTAAATACATGGTTATAATATGCGGTTAAATGAATATATGATTTTTTTTTATTGAACTAATGACATATGTTAAATTTTTTGGTTATTTTTTTTGTTTTGTTTTGACAGATGAACCCAGAATAGAATAACAGAAGAACACCGGTACATATAAATAGATAGTGTTGGAATACATAACACCCCAACTAAGATTGGGTGCCTGCAACACAAATTCATCAAGAAGCCACAACAGTAATGAAAAAGTGGACTTAAACATTTTGCAAAAGGGAGCAGCATAAAGATGCTTCTTTATTCTCATTTACTGCCACTTTTCCAGCTTAAGACACCCTGGAGCAGTCGGTAGAAGGGCTGAGGGGTAAAGAATGCTTACTCTGTAGACGCCGGGAAGGTATGACGTTTTGGGCCACATCGATTGTCCTAGCTTTGGGCGACATCAATTGTGCTGGCTCCTGTAAGTTTTTGAACTGTTTACACATTGATTTCAATTTACACATGCTTCCTTTAATCGTTTATTGATAACCCCGTCTCTCTTAATTAAGTATGGTTCCATTATTTGTTCTAACATGTTGCCTATATTGGTTCTCAGCAGCAGAGGTGTCTTCTATCCTTCCAAAAAACAAAATCTACCATGCAATTATATTTCTCCAAAGATGATATTTTGTTCAACGATTTATTGAACAAATCAGGTTCACAAATATTTGATCCTCTGTTGCGTTGAAGCATCCGATAAACAAAGTCAGCAACAATTGAAAGGTATGAAATGATTGTTTTGAATTGATCTAATTTGATATATTCTCATATTCTGATTGTCAGTATGGTCACAATTTTGATTTATTTATTCTAGGTATTGCTGTAGGTATTTAAACTGGATTGGCGAAAGAGTATATGTGATATTACTTAAAGGTAATAATTTTAGCCGTAATCTTTGAATTTTAAGGTGTTTGTAAATTAACGATGAAATGAGATATGACCATGGAGAGATTTCATTACTGTAGGAACTTTTAGCTCATGCCTGAATAGCCATCTCTGAGCTAGACGCCTCCCATAGGACCAGGTAACACTAGCATATTTCTTCTTTAAATCTTTTTCTATGTTCAAGTACGTGATCACCAAACTTCCGATTGAAAACAGTTAAATATTGTGCTTTCAATATAATTTTTGATTACAGTTCCATAAAAACACGGAAGTGCACAATCATCTTTTCTTTGTTTCACTTACTTCACATTAACAAAATGATCAAATACAAGGAAATTTCTTACTAAATTACTGTCTTCATTTACTTAAATAAAATAATAAAATATCAACTAGATAAATATGGCATTTGGAACTAAACTAAATAAAAAAGTATACAAGTCCAAATGCTTAAGTGATCATCGTCAACGATTATATTCGAGGTAGCGATGGAGGGAAAGATTCCTGTATTTGGATTTGGTACTGTTATCAAATTTGGTTGATCAACTATTTGGTAACACTACTAATTGATTTATTTAACCTGAGTGGTACGTTTTGTTATATTTTATTGAACATTTGAACCAAAATGATGCATGCTTAACAATTCATCTCAGCGAAGTTATATCAGCTTATTTTATTGAATATTACTAACGAGTTACTGATTATAGATGAAGTAAAAGATGGCAGATATCATAAATCCATTTACTTTAATTTTTGTTATGTTGAATTTTGATTAATTTGGTTTCCAAAATTTTATAATTAGCTACGGCTTGGAAGTTATTACATCAACGGAAAAGTATGTTTCATATCGGTGTCCTAAATCAAAGCGGTTGTTCATTTTTTTCAAGAAATATATTATTTAATCTACAGTTCTGCTCCTTACATTGTTGGAATAGCCAGCTAATTGAATCAAAATATACACTACGGTCGAAGGTTATGCACCATGTGTTTTTTGTAGTACCTCAAGCTTTAGAGTGAACGTTCGAATATGATAATCTATACGCAAAAATGCCATGTTTGAATTAATTTGTGGAAAGAGACATAAAAAATAAGCACATACAATGGTACCAATTTCTCTTATGCTATTATTATTGTTTTGCCACTTTTAGTAGTGTATCTTTTGTAATGTAAGCAATTTTATTTTTTTATTTTTTTATCAACCCTGTGTAATGTTGGTATATAAAAAGAACCTAAAGAAGGAACTCATCAACTTAGAGACTTACAGTTCAGTTTGGTTTTAATAAAACATGAGTTATTTTGGTTCTCTCAAAAGTACTCAGTAGTCTTTTACTCATTTTTTCCTGCTGTATAATTCCATTGCTTTCAACCACAAACTCTTTTACGCTTTAATATAGTAAATGAAGGATATTTATATAATTCTTCGATCCATGTTTACGCTGCGTACCCCACGTTCCATCCATAAACCGAAAGTGATAGCACTTGCATTTTCTATTTCAATACATGATGAAAACTCAACAAACTAAGCTCCTCTATTAATATCATGATATCTTATCTACTTATTTAGTTATTGATTATATGATTTTGTAGAAATAAGAATGGGCTGTGGTTAGGACCTGACAATCGTTTTCGAAAAAAAAAAATCTTTATATTTCAACTATGTCAAGCATTTATAATCTACTTTTTTGCTTTTACTTAGTTTTATTCACATGTATATTATTTTTTAGTTGTTTTAATGAAGCAACCGGCCTCATTGTATTTGGTTTAGGATATGTATTGCAACCTTTGGATTTGGACCTCAATTGTTCAATGAATGATACAATTATTTAGATGATGCTAACAAAACAAAATATGTATTAGAATCTAATGTTTTTATCTGTTCCACTGCACATCCAGTTCATGAGTTTTTATGTATCTTTATGGTTAGTTTGTTTACATGCATGCATGCATGAGGGTGCATATTACCTTAACATTCAGCTTAATTTGAATAATGGCATCATTGATGAAAGGATAATCATTTCACCCTTTGACAAAGGTAGTGCTTCATAACATTTTTATCTGTTTTTTTGATTTAGCTTGAGTGCGTAACTCTACATGGTTGTCATGGGCCTAAAAATTAGGCTGCATGTTGCATAAACAATTTTTATTTATTGGTGTAGTATCATTGAAAAGTTTAGCCATGTACATAATATGAATCCGTTAAGAAGTATTCATGCCTTTTTTTTTTTTTTGGTTATTATCCTAGGTTGTACATTTTTTGGGATTAACCATTGAATAACAGTGCTAACAACTAGCTGATCTACCATTAGGGACTGCTACATATGCAACAACAACGACCATGGCAGCCTTTTAAGCATCAAATGATGACTGACCTCCCTAGATGCTGCTACATGATTGTTCAACCATGAAGAGCTGCTGCGGCAACAGTGACAAGGGATAGAATATTTGAAATTTTGGTCATTGAAGTAGAGCCTAAAGAGGGAAGGCAAAATATATTATTGTTTTCTTCGAGGCTTCTGGAAAATAGCTCTGGAGGAGATCAGGTAGTCTTGATTATATGGAGAAGAGGTTTTATCCTTCTTAAACCCCCTTCTATTAAAGGAATTTTCATGCTAACCTTTAATTTTGTTCCATGGGTATAATGTTTGTATTTTTGTTCAAACTCTATTTATGTACAAGAGAATATGCTGTAATCCAAGGATGCATGATTCATTGCTAGAGCACTGAGTAAATAAATAGATATATGATTACAATATAATTTCAGCAAAAGATGGCAAGTTTACGGATGCCATAATGTCAATCATTTGATTCTCGCACTGAACAGTTACCATCTCCTAATTTCAACTTTTACTCTTATTCAGTATGATACAAAGGATTTCATGGTATCAGACCATGCATTTGATATTTGCAATAATTATCGATTGACATTGGTATAGCAGCACAAAAAATGGGGTTGTTGCCTTAAAAGATAACGGTTAACCGGGTTCATTTGCAGCTTTTTTGTCCCGTTTGTACATGCAATTTACCATTTTTATTCTTTTTTTCACGATTTTTTTAACCTGGACCAGAGGACAGTCAATATCCGAAAGATACGAATGGAGCAGTCAAAAATGTTGTTTGGCAATTAATGCATCAACTATTCTACGTGTATGTACTACTTTGCTTTTAAAATAGGATTAATTGTCAAGAATAATCCAAAGTTTTACGTGTTTTCCCATAATAATCCGAAGTTTGGATTACTTCTGATTAATCCGAAGTTTAAAGGGTGTCTTCCCATATTATTCCCATTTACTTGGTTCTTTCCATATTAATCCGAAGTTTAGGGGTGTCTTTCCATATTGATACCAAAATAACACGTCAAGGGGTCATCGGGATCAATATGGGACCTCCCAAACTTTGGATTATTCATAAATAATCCAAACTTGGGATTATTATGGAAAGACACGTTAAACTTCGGATTATTTTTGACAATTAATCCTTTAAAATATGCTATTGTGTGTCACATTCTATGAGCACGATATTGGACTAATGAATGGTCTCAGACACCGCACCTTCTTGATATTGATTCGTTACCTGCTCACGTCTGTTTTTCTTCTGTTTTTTTCCGCTTCTTTGTTTTCGACGTGCCTACGTACTGGTGAACTATAATTAAAAAGAAATCACAAAAATTGTTCATTATAAATGCGGTTGAAGGACCTGCAAGGTTGGATCCTTAGATGATATGCTAGATTTTTTTTTCATAGTAAGTCTAGAAGCCAAACTCCTAACCAATATATGACTGATATCAAGTGAATGGATGTATTTGTGCATGATCAACGATCACTAAAAAAAAATCATAAATCATAAATGATCACTAAAAATTAAGCCGGAATTTGAACAGAATTTCCGAAACAAAACCCAAGTTATAAAATTTTCAAATTACCAAAACGAAACCGAAGACTGACAATTTAAACCTTGGTAAAATGGATGAAGGAAAACGTAACATCCCACGTCCGTTAATGTCACTCACTAAGAAAATGCATTAATTTTCATGAAATATTATAAGAGTATAAAACAAAATATCACAAGACAGATAAAAATATAAAATGATACTTAAGAAAATTCAAAATTTATTCATTGTAGCAGAGAAGTAAAACATGTCTGGTTACAACATCAAAACCATATACTAAGCCAAGTACACAAATACCCATCTTGAACAAAATTATTATCAGAGTACATAAAAGCAAAACCATAATCCCACTCGAAATAGCCATAATTAAAAGGGATAAAGCTGAGCATTACTTTCAACACTTCCAAGCACTTCAAGAAGAAAGAAATCCAAGTCAAGCCCCACTAGTCCCACCCTAAGGACCTTGGGAAGGGGGGAAGGAAAGAAAAGAGGCGAAACAAAAAGAGTCAGACATAAAGTCTGGCGAGTCCAGTGACTTTAACAATATAATCAGTAAAGTAACAGGATAAGAATATAAACTGGATATAAGAAATAACTGTAACATAAGCAGGTGTGACAAGGTAAACAAGATGAACGAAATATAACGTTGATTGCGCTTCTAATCACTATAAGATAATTCCTACACCGCATCAATACTAGTTCTGTACTGAAAGTTAATCCCTCTTACTAAACATAATAATAATAATAATAATAATAATAATAATAATAATAATAATAATAATAATGGCAGTTTCGTGTACTCCTAGCTGCTGTCATAGGTGCCGCCTGCTCCTATCTCCACTAGTTGTACCCACTACCTTCCCCATTCGATCGGCTCCCTAACTCGTAGATACTCGTGTTGGTCCCACAGTAGGGTGTATCACTCTCTAAAGTGGCAACCCGATACAACTAAAATGCACGGCTTATACCTACATGATGCAACGGCGTCTTACATACCAGTCCGGACCCACGCACGCACATGACTCAGTTGGACTTGCACTATCATCGCTAACTCTTTATTGACCTCTTACAATCAACCCCAGTAAGTGTGTCCCAGTTCTCGACCTAGTTTGAGCTCATATAGATACTAAAATGAGTTACTGGTTGAAAAGAGTCCACACACTTGACACAAGCTTCTCTCCTAAGCTTGGTCCCCACTAGGATCTCCCACTTAACCCCTCTTTATTCGCATGTCTAATCACATGTCTCATCTTGGTTAAGTGTTTTAATTATGTTTCACATGATACCCATGTTACCCACTTAACCCTTTATTATCCCCATGTCCTACCATATGTCTTATCTTGGTTAAGTGTTCATTAATTCATTATAATTGTAATCTTGCAAGACCTCGCACATTAGATTGTAGTTTTGCGGTTGTTGGATATGCCGGGCGGTTCCGGAAAGTCTTATACCGCAACCCGAATCTAACCTCGTGTCTTTGCATTATTATGTATCTAATTTCTGCCTTTGACCTCTCACATTATATTACTAAATTGCGGTTGCTGGATATGCCGGGCGGTTCCGGGCAGTCTTATACCGCAATCCGAATCTAACCTCGTGTCTTAGGCGTTCATTATCACTTTCTTGATTCAAGTCCCAATTTTAAATGTTGGATTAAAATATATTCCAATTACCCATAATTTCTGTAACACCCCACCTCCGCTAGGGTCACTCACAAAGGGAATGCACTAGGTTTGGTGAAGCATTATCGAGGTAAACATGCACAGAAATATTACAAGACAGAACATATATAAAACAGCGGAAGTAAGACAAATTTGATTACCTTATAAAATAAGGTCTAAAGCCTTTTACATCAGAATACATCAAAACCTGTCTTGCAATAGTAAAGAAGCATAAAACCTTTTCATAAATTATTCCCCAAAATAAAGAGGTGTAGCCGCCATAGCCAAGAGAAGACCAAGCTATACATGATGACCTTCAAGCATAAGAGGTCCGAACTAAACAACATCATTTCCTCCCTGAAAACTTGGGGGGGGGGGGGGGGAACGGAAGACAAGAGGCGAAACAAAACGGGGTCAGTCATAAAGACTGGTAAGTCCTATCTACTTCCAGTATAAAAACAGGTAAAGGTAACATGACATGCATAAACTGAAAGTAAACATAAGGATGACGCCAAGATAGATATGCTAAACCAAGATAACTAGATGAACTACTGTAGCAAGATAAACTAAGGTATCATGATAAACTACGGTGTCAAGATAAATCAAAGTATCACATCGTCAGGTTTCTATCAAGTATACTATCCCAAGGTATCTATCATGTCTAACATCCCACGGTATTTATCATGTATATTTGCTCTGCACCTCTCGTACTAGTATCCCAACCCGCGTCATGTGTTAACTATGAATGTCCCTTGCCCAATGTCATGTAATGGTCCATGTCAACCTAATATATAACATATGTAGGTTTTCCCAACTCGTATGTTTCTTTCCATGTATAAGTTCAGTCCTTTGTCGTAGGTCGTACGGGCTTTCCCATGTAAATCTATACCACCTCAACGTAGTACCATTTTATCCTTGAAGTTGTTTTGGACTGCTACCCTTGATCGGGTTATGTTTTCTTACCATGAACTATCGCGTGTTCACTTAGGATTTATGCCACCTAGGACCGCTAGGGATTATGCTACCTAATGAACGTTTCCGTAACTTGGTTTGGGTTTTAGCCACCTAGGACCACTAGGGATTATGCCACCCGTCAACCACGCCCTTTGTCCCACGTATAAATCGTGAATCGTTTTCCATGCTTAGACGCACACGTATCTCAATATGCCATCCGAGTTCCGTGCCAGGGCAAATCGAGAAATACAGAACTCGGTCGGGAGCTTTAAGTCGTCTGCTGATGCAGATATCAAGGTCTATTTTTGTATCCGTGGCTATGGTCCCACATGACCCCTCCCTCAACTACTAAAAGGCAATCCAAGAAAAATCATGTATGAGAACTACATCCCGGCCCCACTATGCCCCACTTACCTATTGGCCAACCTCACTCATATCTCGATAGCAAGTATATGGTCTGTTGGGAGTTCTGTGCCTTTCCGTACGTACACGATTGACTAAAGATGGTAGGTAGTTGACGATGCGCTATCCAGGGCAAAAACAAGAATCGTCGACTCCACGCTAATCCATCCCAGTCTTTAGGTCGCTCGCATAGCAACCAAGGCATACTCTTGGTTCTTCTACCGCAGACCTTAACCTCTTGTGAGCCTAGGCGGATCATCTGCAACCTCATAGAGGGATACCAAGAGTATCCTCATGTCCCCTGAAGCTGCCGCTTCGTCACCCAGTTCGTTGGAGCCTTTATCTAAGTTAGATAATTCGCTCCTCCACGTGTGTTCAAGCGACGACCTACCGTATCGGGTTACTCATCTATCTGTAAACTGGCCCAATTTCCTTGACTAAGAATTATTACTTAGTTATCCTTAGCTAAGGTTTACCACTTAGCTTCTCTTCCCGCTACCCTTGTTAACTACGATTTTCAACCTAGTCTCCTGAGCTAGGGTTTTGTCTAATGGGTTAAGTGTTGTCATTCAAGTTCATGACTTAACCCGCCTATGAATCATGTCAAGATTGGCTAAGTATTTAAGTTCAAGGCTTAGTCCTACAAGTTGGTTGAGTATACCAAGAAGCTCATGACTTAACCCTATCAAGTCAAATTGGTTAAGTATTTGTTTGTCTTAACCCTATCAGATTGTCGTGTTAGATTGATTAAGCATAGATTATCTTAATCCCATCAGATTATCGAGTCGGATTGGTTAAGTATGGGTTAGCTTAACCCCATCCACTAATCGTATTACAATGGTTAAGTATATTTAAAAGGTCTTGTGACTTAACCCTATTAGATCCGCATATTAGATTGGTTAAGTATAGGTTACTTAACCTCATCAAATCACCATGTATAATTGGTTAAGTATAAGTTACTTAACCCCATTAAATTATCATGTTAAGTTGGTTAAGTATTGCTTACTTAACCTCATTGAATTACCAAGTTTAGATTGGTTAAGTGTTTAACTTAACCCCATCGAATTACCGTGTTTAGATTAGTTAAGTGTAGGTTGCTTAACCCCATCTAATTACCGTGTTTAGATTAGTTAAGTCTAAGTTACTTAACCCAATCTAATTACCAAGTCGGATTAGTTAAGTGTAAATTACTTAACCCCATCCCCTAATTGTCTTATATGGTTAAGTGTCATTAAGAAATCAAGTCCGGTTCCACTTAACCTACCCATTCGTGTCATATCGGTTAAGTGTCATTAGTCAAAATTACTTAACCTTTTCATGTGGCATTAATTAGATTAATGCACCCCAACCTCTCACATTAGACTTTGTTGTGGTTACTAGTTAAGCCGGGCGGGTCCGGGTAGCTTTACACCACAACCTAGTCTAACCTCGGGTTTTAAGTGCTATATGACCAACTACTCACATTGGGTCCTATTGTTTGTAGCCACTAGTTAAGCCGGGCGGGTCCGGGTAGATTTATGCTACAAACTCAACCCAACCTCGAGTTGGCCACTTTCATGTTTGGTCTAGTGTCATATTACACTTACAACCCATACGTGTCTAGTTTCAAGTCCCATGTTTACCCCACATGTCATGTCCACATTTAGGTGTATCATGAGTGCCATATTTTCATGAAATCCCATGTCAAATTATCACGTCATAATCACGCACGTCTAACCTACCCCAAATCGTGTTTCCAACCCAAGTAAAAGCGAGTCAACATAGTAAGGGCACTATGCTACATATTGGCCTCAAAACATGCACGATGTCAAAAAAGGATTGGCCACAAACATGCATGGTATCATAAGGGGTTTGGCCTCAAAATATGCATAGCATCATAAGGGGTTTTTGGCCTCAAACATGCATAATGTCACAACGGGATTAGCCACAAACATGCATGATATCATAAGGGGGTTTGGGTTCATTTACATGCATAAGCCCCAAGTCATATTCATGTGCATATTTCACAAGTCAAAGTGGTTTCAAGTATTCATGCCAACATTCCGCAAGTAAAGGTTCAATCTTTCATGATGGACTAAGTTAAACATAACATAAGTGGCATGATTTAGTCACTAAGCATAGCCAAAAGTCATAGGTTCAAGCAAAAGAGGCATGACAAGATTCATATAGGCTAGCATACTTGGTTTAATCTCGTTTTATTCCATGCCATCATTAAAACTACCGTTTAGATCTAGAAGTAGCTAGAACTTACATAGCGTGGCAAGAGGGCTAGGAGCATGAATCGTCTTGACGAAGAAAGGTGGCTCCTTTGTTGAAGAATCGTCATGAAATTTTCGTAGCAACGTTGATCTACCCTCTATTTGATGTAGAAAGCTTGCACCTTTTGATTTGAACCCGATTTGAATGCATAAGCCCTTGGAGTTTGAGATGGAGGCCATGATCAAGATAGATTTTGGCAGCACTTAGTTGCTAGAATGATTTTTAGTGATTTAGGTTAGGTCCTAGGGTGTTTTTATAGAGATTAGGAGTAGTTTAGGCCATATGATAAACCCTAGGATAGATCTGAGCCTTCAAAATCCATCACAGGCCCTAAAACATGACCCAACACACTCAGCAGGTGCACCAGGCCAACGTGGTCGGACCACCCAGGTCGACACCCGTGTCGACTGGGCAGTCGACCTGCCCCCTGGGCGTGTCGACTCCCCAGTCGACACCCCAGTCGACCTGGCGCTTGGGCGGGAATTTTCCCGCCCAGTTCGTTTGGCTCCAGATTTGAATTTCGAACTGTTTTTGAACTTGAATTTTTTTGAAACTTTGACGGGCCATAACTGGGTCATTCAGACTCCGATTTCAGAAAACTCGGACTCTATTTCGCATATTTTTCCGAGACGAACGCAATGGCGCAACCCGTTTCTCCTAATTCAGATTTTATAATTAAATTCTGCCTTGATTCTTGTCTTAGCATGTTGTAAAAATCCGGGTTGTTACATTCTCCCCAACTTTAAGGATTTCGTCCCCGAAATCTCCAAGTTAGGAAGAACGTATCCTACCATCCATCATCCATCTACTCAAAACATCATCCTCAGGCAACCATGGTCCTTAAAAGGACTCCTAATGCTTTATGAACACATGCAGAAAGTGTGTGTATATGTTCCTTAGCTAATGCTAATGATCAGGCCTGAATGATCCTTCTAATGCAAAATATGTTTAGTGCCATGAGTCCAACATGTATGCAAATAGTCCTAGTCATATAAACACTATATGTGTGCACAACCATTCATCCACATGCAACATCCACATGATAACATATTCAATTTCATCCATAAACAAGTACAAATACTCGTGCATATGCAATATGAAATGTTACTGAATCGACCTAGTGTCTAATGTGTATTCGCGCATCCACGAGCAACCACTTGCAACCATTTGCAACCATATCAATCATAACAAGTTTCAAATACATGTTTACATCCATAGGGTTCTACCTAAGGTTCCCAAGATAGGATCGAGGAGATAAACAAGACAAAACTCCTTACGGGATTTGTAACAGAAACAGGACCGAGAGGATATCCACTAAGCGATAGCATGCAAGCAAGCTCTACAGGAGAACCAGGGATCAACGATATACTCTTAAAAAGAGACATGATGCGCGCGTCTAAGCCTCATTTCCATGAGCTTAATTCCATTGTGCCTTGACCGCCTTTGACTTCATGATTTCGTAGCTCCTTGATTCCTATTTCCAAGGTATGAGTCGGAACTCATTTCACTGTCGTCTCTCGTTCCTTTTTCACTTATTCTTTTCTAGAATACTTGGCTCAACCATAACTACGTACTCATGGTTTCATGCAAGCTTTCCAACAATTCACTAGCGAATCTTGGATCTCGTTTACCTACTAAGAGGTATTCCACGCAGAAGAACTTTCCCTTGAAAACAACCGATGCCAGCCATGTTGCCCAGTGTACTTACTAGGGTGATTCCTACAACCCATGCTTAAGCAGAATGAACCATCCGCCTTATTGGCGAACATTACTCGATCGGATCAAAGATTTCCGGTAAATGCATCAAGAGATTCTAGGTAACTAACCATGACAGAACTCATAAGGTTACACGAGACTTCGAGGGTATTACCAAGGCAAGTTAAGAGTTTAACTACCCTCCTTTCAAAACCGAGAATGGCATCCCTTACTGGATAACCACTTCATCCCTAGAATCCATCCATAGCTCAACAATAGAAGCATTGCTTCTAATCTCAACACTTGGCATTTACACTCTCAATTCCAAACAAGTCATGAATAAATGGACCGACTCTCCAACCAGATTTTGGGACAAAAGTGGTATCTTCTACCATGCTAGTACTAAGGTGCAGAGACTTAACTATCGAAGCAGACTTAAATGATGCGATGATTAAAACAAAGTCTGGATGGGATGATAGAAAAGAAAGGCTAAACCTTTAACAGAAACGACACCATCCCTCTTAGGTATGCTAGGAGTGTGAGCATACAATTGCCCTCTCGCTGATCTTGTCCTTGTCTTCCTTTGTGGACTAATCCATACCAACAAGTTGCTTATCCTTACGTCCGTGTCCTTTATCCTTGCTCTTATTACCCTTCCTTGTAACATAGTAACAGGCCTCTCGAGAACCACTTCCATCTCACGGAAAACACTTCGTAGCTAGACAAGGATTAGTCGCAGTTAAAACTACTGTGACTACAGATGGAGGAAAGAAAGGAAAAGAGATTCAATCAAGGGAACAAAGGATAGTGCTAATGGCTTTTTGGGGAATAGCCCTTAAAAACTTTTCTTGAAAAATGCTTCTTTGTAAACGGTTTCTCAAATAGTTTTCAGAAAGTTTTAAAAAAACTTTTGCCCAGTCTGGTAACCTTCTGCTCTGATACCAATTGTAACACCCCACCTCCGCTAGGGTCACTCACAAAGGGAATGCACTAGGTTTGGTGAAGCATTATCGAGGTAAACATGCACAGAAATATTACAAGACATAACATATATAAAACAGCGGAAGTAAGACAAATTTGATTACCTTATAAAATAAGGTCTAAAGCCTTTTACATCAGAATACATCAAAACCTGTCTTGCAATAGTAAAGAAGCATAAAACCTTTTCATAAATTATTCCCCAAAATAAAGAGATGTAGCAGCCATAGCCAAGAGAAGACCAAGCTATACATGACGACCTTCAAGCATAAGAGGTCCGAACTAAACAACATCATTTCCTCCCTGAAAACCTGGGGGGGGGGGGGGAGGGGAAACGGAAGACAAGAGGCGAAACAAAACGGGGTCAGTCATAAAGACTGGTAAGTCCTATCTACTTCCAGTATAAAAACAGGTAAAGGTAACATGACATGCATAAACTGAAAGTAAACATAAGGATGACGCCAAGATAGATACGCTAAACCAAGATAACTGGATGAACTACTGTAGCAAGATAAACTAAGGTATCATGATAAACTACGGTGTCAAGATAAATCAAGGTATCACATCGTCAGGTTTCTATCAAGTATACTATCCCAAGGTATCTATCATGTCTAACATCCCACGGTATTTATCATGTATATTTGCTCTGCACCTCTCGTATTAGTATCCCAACCTGCGTCATGTGTTAACTATGAATGTCCCTTGCCCAATGTCATGTAATGGTCCATGTCAACCTAATATATAGCATATGTAGGTTTTACCAACTCGTATGTTTCTTTCCATGTATAAGTTCAGTCCTTTGTCGTAGGCCGTACGGGCTTTCCCATGTAAATCTATACCACCTCAACGTAGTACCATTTTATCCTTGAAGTTGTTTTGGACTGCTACCCTTGATCGGGTTATGTTTTCTTACCATGAACTATCGCGTGTTCACTTAGGATTTATGCCACCTAGGATCTCTAGGGATTATGCTACCTAATGAACGTTTCCGTAACTTGGTTTGGGTTTTAGCCACCTAAGACCACTAGGGATTATGCCACCCGTCAACCACGCCCTTTGTCCCATGTATAAATCGTGAATCGTTTTCCATGTCTAGACGCACACGTATCTCAATGTGCCATCCGAGTTCCGTGCCAGGGCAAATCAAGAAATACGGAACTCGGTCGGGAGCTTTAAGTCGTCTACTGATGCAGATATCAAGGTCTGTTTTTGTATCCGTGGCTATGGTCCCACGTGACCCCTCCCTCAACTACTGAAAGGCAATCCAAGAAAAATCATGTATGAGAACTACATCCCGGCCCCACTATGCCCCACTTACCTATTGGCCAACCTCACCCATATCTCGATAGCAAGTATATGGTCTGTTGGGAGTTCTCTGCCTTTCCGTACGTACACGATTGACTAAAGATGGTAGGTAGTCGATGATGTGCTATCCAGGGCAAAAACAAGAATCGTCGACTCCACGCTAATCCATCCCAGTCTTTAGGTCGCTCGCATAGCAACCAAGGCATACTCTTGGTTCTTCTACCGCAGACCTTAACCTCTTGTGAGCCTAGGAGGATCATCTGCAACCTCACAGAGGGATACCAAGAGTATCCTCACGTCCCTTGAAGCTACCGCTTCGTCACCCGGTTCGTTGGAGCCTTTATCTAAGTCAGATAATTCGCTCCTCCACGTGTGTTCAAGCGATGACCTACCGTATCGGGTTACTCATCTATCTGTAAACTGGCCCAATTTCCTTGACTAAGAATTATTACTTAGTTATCCTTAACTAAGGTTTACCACTTAGCTTCTCTTCCCGCTACCCTTGTTAACTACAATTTTCAACCTAGTCTCCTGAGCTAGGGTTTTGTCTAATGGGTTAAGTGTTGTCATTCAAGTTCATGACTTAACCCGCCTATGAATCATGTCAAGATTGGATAAGTATTTAAGTTCAAGGCTTAGCCCTACAAGTTGGTTGAGTATACCAAGAAGCTCATGACTTAACCCTATCAAGTTAAATTGGTTAAGTATTTGTTTGTCTTAACCCTATCAGATTGTCGTGTTAGATTGATTAAGCATAGATTATCTTAATCCCATCAGATTATCGAGTCGGATTGGTTAAGTATGGGTTAGCTTGACCCCATCCACTAATCGTATTACAATGGTTAAGTATATTTAAAAAGTCTTGTGACTTAACCCTATCAGATCCGCATATTAGATTGGTTAAGTATAGGTTACTTAACGTCATCAAATCACCATGTATAATTGGTTAAATATAAGTTACTTAACCCCATTAAATTATCATGTTAAGTTGGTTAAGTATTGCTTACTTAACCTCATTGAATTACCAAGTTTAGATTGGTTAAGTGTTTAACTTAACCCCATCGAATTACCGTGTTTAGATTAGTTAAGTGTAGGTTACTTAACCCCATCTAATTACCGTGTTTAGATTAGTTAAGTCTAAGTTACTTAACCCCATCTAATTACCAAGTCGGATTAGTTAAGTGTAAATTACTTAACCCCATCCCCTAATTGTCTTATATGGTCAAGTGTCATTAAGAAATCAAGTCCGGTTCCACTTAACCTACCCATTCGTGTCATATCGGTTAAGTATCATTAGTCAAAATTACTTAACCTTTTCATGTGGCATTAATTAGATTAATGCACCCCAACCTCTCACATTAGACTTTGTTGGGGTTACTAGTTAAGCCGGGCGGGTCCGGGTAGCTTTACACCACAACCTAGTCTAACCTCGGGTTTTAAGTGCTATATGACCAACTACTCACATTGGGTCCTATTGTTTGTAGCCACTAGTTAAGCCGGGCGGGTCCGGGTAGATTTGTGCTACAAACTCAACCCAACCTCGAGTTGGCCACTTTCATGTTTGGTCTAGTGTCATATTACACTTACAACCCATACGTGTCTAGTTTCAAGTCCCATGTTTACCCCACATGTCATGTCCACATTTAGATGTATCATGAGTGCCATATTTTCATGAAATCGCATGTCAAATTATCACATCATAATCACGCACGTCTAACCTAACCCAAATCGTGTTTCCAACCCAAGTTAAAGCAGTCAACATAGTAAGGACACTATGCTACATATTGGCCTCAAAACATGCACGATGTCAAAAAGGGATTGGCCACAAACATGCATGGTATCATAAGGGGTTTGGCCTCAAAATATGCATAGCATCATAAGGGGTTTTTGGCCTCAAACATGCATAATGTCACAACGGGATTAGCCACAAACATGCATGATATCATAAGGGGGTTTGGGTTCATTTACATGCATAAGCCCCAAGTCATATTCATGTGCATATTTCACAAGTCAAAGTGGTTTCAAGTATTCATGCCAACATTCCGCAAGTAAAGGTTCAATCTTTCATGATGGACTAAGTTAAACATAACATAAGTGGCATGATTTAGTCACTATGCATAGCCAAAAGTCATAGGTTCAAGCAAAAGAGGCATGACAAGGTTCATATAGGCTAGCATACTTGGTTTAATCTCGTTTTATTCCATGCCATCATTAAAACTACCGTTTAGATCTAGAAGTAGCTAGAACTTACATAGCGTGGCAAGAGGGCTAGGAGCATGAATCGTCTTGACGATGAAAGGTGGCTCCTTTGTTGAAGAATCATCATGAAATTTGCATAGCAACGTTGATCTACCCTCAATTTGATGTAGAAACTTGCACCTTTTGATTTGAACCCGATTTGAATGCGTAAGCCCTTGGAGTTGGAGATGGAGGCCATGACCAAGATAGATTTTGGCAGCACTTAGTTGCTAGAATGATTTTTAGTGATTTAGGTTAGGTCTTAGGGTGTTTTTATAAAGATTAGGAGTAGTTTAGGCCATAGGATAAACACTAGGATAGATCTGAGCCATCAAAATCCGTCACAGGCCCTAAAACATGACCCAAAACACTCAGCAGGTGCACCAGGCCAAAGTGGTCGGACCACCCAGGTCGACACCCGTGTCGACTGGGCAGTCGACCTGCCCCCTTTGCGTGTCGACTCCCCAGTTGACACCCCAGTCGACCTGGGGCTTGGGCGGGAATTTTCCCGCCCAGTTCGTTCGGCTCTAGATTTGAATTTTGAACTGTTTTTGAACTTGAATTTTTCTGAAACTTTGACGGGCCATAACTGGGTCATACGGACTCCGATTTTAGAAAACTCGGACTCTATTTCGCGTATTTTTCCAAGACGAACGCAATGGCGCAACCCGTTTCTCCTGATTTAGATTTTATAATTAAATTCTGCGTTGATTCTTGTCTTAGCATGTTGTAAAAATCCGGGTTGTTACAATTTCCAATCTAAATTATGTTTATAATTTTAATCCAAATTAAGCCTATAATCTTATGTATACACGTTATGCGAAATTACGCCCAAATTAATTTGCGTTCATTGTTATTAATAATTTATGCTAATCCTCATGTATACAAATTATATCCACTTATGCCCAATCCAACTTATGCCAAATCTCATGTATACAATTTATACACAATTATGCTCAAATTGATTTATGCCAATAATCTCATTTTATTGCAAATTTCCTCAAACTTTTCCCAATCGTTCATACGTTATTCGTACGCAAATATGAATGCTATATGTTAGGCTCGAAGTTAGCCTAATCTCATAAAAATAAGAAAAAGAAGAGGTGAAGAGAATCAACATCAAAATTGGCATAGACATAAGAACATGCATATGAAACATAAACAGACATATAATGATAAACTGAATCAGAAAGGGATATGACATATTTATGGGTATGAATTTAAAGGATAATGATTTACAAACTTGATAAGCTTCATCTCAGTCACAGGCATATTCATTAAATCCAATTCACAATCCTATCACACTTACTTTTTAAATTCAATTATATATGAAAGTGACATAGACTCACAGCGATAGGATTCTTAGAAAATTAGGCGTTGTTGTAGCAATTCGGATCTTGAATAATCCTTACTTGATTGATGTAGATCTTATCTTCTAATCTGATTGTTGAAGAAGAACTATCTCTAAATCTCTACTTTGATTTTGGTTGGAGAAGAAAGGCTAGGTTAATTTAGATTAGAGCAGCATGGAGGCGCCATGGATGAATAACAATGAGATTAATGTTAGGTTTAGGAGTATTTTATAGATGCTCTAGGTGAATTAGGACCCTTAGATTAGTTTAGGATCCATTTGAACCATCCAAACTAGAAAAACACGTCATCCAGCCAATCCCAGAAGACCACGTATCAGTGCAGACCACAAAACTCGTCAGGCCAGATCTGGGTCGATGGGGTCGACACCTTTGTCGACACCCCTATAAGGGGGTCGACACCTATGTCGACTCCCCTAGGGGAGGTCGACACCCTACAACGGGAGATTTCCCGCTCACCCAGGTTTGGCTGATTTTGATTTTAGAATTCTTTTTTGATTTGTTATTTAATTATTAATAAATTGTGCTAATTCTTGAATTCTTCTAAGCTTCATAACTTCTTCATACTGTATCCGTTTTATGCAAACTCGGACTCTATCCCAAGAAGAATTCCAAGACGAACGCAATGGCGCAACCCTTTCCCTTAATTCTTCTTATAAAAATTAAGTATTCTTCAATTACCCCTTATGTCACGTTTTTAAAATTATGGGGTGTTACATTCTCCCCTCCTTAAGGATTTCTTCCTCGAAATTTTCAAGTTAAGAAGAATGTATCCTACCATCCAACATCCATCTACTCATCCATCATCCACAAGCATTCATTGTACTTAAAAGATTTCTATTGTTATATGAACATATGCAAAAGTTTGTGTATATGTCCCCTATCTAACGCAAAGATCAGGCGGTCTACTGATTCAGTTGACCTCCTTAATGTGAAACATGATAGTGCCCATGCATCCATTATGTATGCAAAAGATTCCTAATGATACATATCATTTCTATATGAGTGCCAACCATTCATTCAAATGCAGCATCCATATGATAACACATTCAATATACATCCATTAACTTAAATATGCACACCCATTCATATGCTATATGAAAGTGATTGAGCCTATCTAGTGCCTAATGTGTGTGTAAATGCATCCACGAGCAACCACTAGCAAACACTTACATCCACTTGCATCCACAAAATATAACATGTCTCAAACACATGCTTACAACCATAGGATTTTCTACCTAACGGTCGAAGATATAGTCGAGAGGGTGCACTAAATGATAGAACAAGTATAAACAAAGTGGTAGATAAAGGAGTACTTAAGAACATACCCTCAAAAAGGAAAGGGTACGACGCGCGTATCTTATCTTCAGTCTCCCAAGTCGCGTCTCCTTGATCATCTCCCCTTTGGACTTTAACCAACTTGACCTCTCGGTTGTGTAATTTCTTGACCTCCGATCCAAGGATGCATGTCGGAGCTCATCTAATCGTGGCATCTTGCTCCACGTCCACTTCCACTTCCCTAAGCATGCTCGACTCTACAACTTCCGCGGTATCATGTAAACACTTCCGCAAATGCGACACATGAAATACATCAAGAATACCACTAAGCTTCCCGGGCAACTTCACTCTGTAGGCCATCTGTCCAATCTGCTCTGTAATGGGGAATGACCCTACGAACCTTGGGGCTAATTTCCCTACAGACCCAAAATGAACTACATTCCTCAACGGTGATACTTTAATAAAACCATGTCTTCATCACCGAACTCAAGATCGGTGCTTCTCTTATCAGCATATGACTTTTGTCGATCATGTGCCGTCTTTATGCGTCTTCGAATCAAGTCTATCTTCTCTGAAGTTTCCCTAATCATCTCGGGCCCAAGAAAAATCTTATCCGTAGACTCCCACCAACAAGTCGGTGATCGACAAGGTCGTCCATATAGAGCCTCAAAAGGTGCAATTCCAATACTAGTCTGATAGTTGTTGCTGTAGGCGAACTCTACTAATGGAAGATGTTCCTCCCATGTCCCTCCAAAATCCAAGATACATAACCTCAAAAGATCTTCTAGGATCCTATTCACTGTCTCGGTTTGGTCGTCCGTCTGGAGGTGATAAGCGGTGCTGAAACACAATTGCGTTCCTACTGCCTTTTGCAAGCTCTTCCAAAACTCACTAGTGAAAATGGGATCTCAATCACTTATGATACTAGAAGGTATGTCGTGTAGACGAACTATCTCTCGGAGATAAACAGATGCTAACCATACCGTTCTTCTACTCTTAAGGGGATTAAAATGGGCTCTCTTGGTAAGTCTATCTACTACTACCCAAATCCCCATATTACCCTTCCTTGACCTCGGCAACCTATCGACGAAATCCACGGAAACACTTTCCCATTTCCATGGTGGAACCTCTAAAGGGTGAAGCAAACCACTAGGTTTCTTTTGCTCAGCCTTGACTTGCTGGCACACTAAGCATCTAGAAACGAACTCAGCCACATCCTTCTTCATTCCGACCCAAAATAAAACTCGTTTCATGTCCCTATACGTCTTATCTCCACCAAGATGTATGGTCATCTTAGAACGTTGTGCTTCTTCAAGGATTGTCTTTCTCAAACTCTCATCTCACGATATGCAAAGTCTCCCATCCCTACGCAACAACACCTTTGTTATCGCTAGTATACCTACTAAGATGGCTTGAAGACTCTCCTCTTATGAGCTTGTATACTATCTCTATCAGCTGTGGGTCATCTCGTTGTGCCGCACTTATCTATTCCAAAAGCATAGGTCGTACCTGTAACGATGCCAACAAACTGGTACATAACCGATAGAGGGTCTAAAGTCAAAGGTAGAGATATACTCTAAACTCTGCCACTCGACAAACAAAGGACTCAAAGTCAACCTTTTTCTACTCAAGGCGTCAACTACAATGTTACCTTGCCTAGGGTATATGCAATCTCAAAATCGTAGGATGCCAAGAACTCCCTCCACCTCTGTTGCCTTAAGTTTAGATATTTTTGAGAGAATAAGTATTTTAGTGACTTATGGTCTGTATATAACTCAAACCTCTCACCAGGAAAGTAATCGCGCTAAGACTTAAGCGCAAAAACTATGGCAGCTAAATCTAAGTGGTGGGTAGGGTAATTCTTCTCATGGGCCTTTAACCGCCTTCCACCATAGCATATCACCCTTCCCTCTTGCATCAAAACTGCGCCAAGTCCTGTTCCACAAGCATTGGTATACACTGTGAACGGTTTACTCCTACCGGGCAAAACTAAAAGTGGGGCTGTCGTCAATTCCCTTTTTAAATGTTGGAAAGCGTCGTCACAGTCAAAATTCCAAGAAAAGGTCAAATTATTTTTCGTCAACCGTGTAAGTGATGCTGATATCTTAGCAAAGTCCTTGATGAACTTTCTATAATAGCCCGCCAAACCAAGAAAACTTCTTACTTCTGTTGTGTTCCTAGGAATCTTCCAATCATGGATTGCCACCACCTTCGCGGGATCCACTGCTATCTCTTCCTTGGAGACCACGTGCCCTAAGAACCTCACTTCCTTTCTCCAAAAATGACATTTGGAGAAATTAGCTTTGAGTTGATGTGCTCGAAAGGTCTCTAAAACTTTCCTAAGATGTAGGCCATGCTCTTCTTTGCTTCTAGAGAATATCAAGATGTTATCCACAGAGACTACCACGAACTTGTTTAGAAACTCCCTAAACACCCTACTCATCAAGTCTACGAAATATGCGGGTGCATTTGTCAAACAAAAAGGCATGACGAGCCATTCGAAGAAACCATCGGGAGTCCTAAAAGAAGTCTTATCTATACTATCCTCAACTGATGAAATCTTGTAGCTAAGTCCAACTTCGAGAAAACCGAAGCACCAACCAACTGATCGAACAAATCATCTATCCTCGGCAATGGGTGTCTGTTCTTCTTCGTGAGCTTATTCAGCTCCCTATAGTCCACGCACAATCTAAGTGAACCATCAACCTTTGTAGCAAAAACAACAGGAGCACCCCACTCCGAGATACTTCTTCTTATGAATCCTTTCTCAAGAAACTCTTTCACTTGTTTACTAAGCTCCCTCCTTTCTCTTGGAGCCATGTAGCGCACAGGCAATGCAATTGGCTTTGCATTGTCCACCAAGTATATACAGAAATCTATCTCGCATTTTGGAGGTAAGCCCATAACCTTCTCAAAGACATCTGCATACTCACAAACTACTCGAACAGATTGCAAATCATCAATAGATGTGTCAAGAGATTTTAGGTAGCTAAGCATAACAGAACCCTTAGGGTCACAAGAAATATTGAGAGTATTACCCAAACTAGTCAACAGTCTAACTATCCTCTTTTCACAGTCGAGAATGGCACCATACCTGGCTAGCCAGTCCATTCCTAGAATCAACCCATACCCCATGAAACCAAGCACATAAGCATTACATTCAAACTCAACGCCATACATATATATTCTCAAATCCCAACATAACATAGACAGATGAGTCGTACCCCGAATAGGATTTGAGATAGCAATGGGATCCATAACTAGACTAGCATTTAGGTGCAGTGTTTCAACTAACGAAGCAGATATAAATGAATGTGAAGCACCAAAATCAAACAAAGTTCGAACATGACGATCAAAAAGGAAAATCAAACTTTCAACAGAAATGTTTCTACCTCTCTCCTGCCCTGCTGCTATGAAAGCATGAACCTGCCCTCTAGAAGTAGGTCTTTTCCTCTGCCCTTGCCCTTGCCTCCTCGGGCTGTCTTTAATCATATGTCCTGCCTCACCACATTGGAAGCAAACCGTCTTTTTCTTCTTCCTACAGTCCTTGCTTAAGTGGCCCGGTGTTCCACAATTAAAACACCTTTTCTTCCCTTGGCCCTTGTTATCCTTACCACCTTTCTTTTGTTGTTGATGTGCTTTCTTTGGATCCACTTTCTTATCCAGTGCCTTAACTGCACTAGCACCTTTCTCCTCTTCATGTATCAGCGCCATATCAACAAAATTCTCGAAAGTAGCCCACAAAGGAACGTGGGACATAGCCAACCCATGTAATGTTCATTCAGACCCTTGGAAAATCTTAAGGCCTTCTTATGTGGTGTATTAACTAATTCCATTCCAAATCTTGTTAACTGGTTAAACTTGTTGACGTACTCCTTCACAGACAAACTCGCTTGTTTCAAAGCCAAGAACCTCTCCATGTATAAACTCTCCTCTTCTTGTGAAAGAAATTTCAACTCAAACCTTCGTCTGAGGTCTATCCACATCTCCACTGCACGTCCTTCATTAGTTACTTCCCACCAAAAGGAACCAAGCAGCTAGTTGAACTTTCCTTCCCTCGTCTATTTCAAAGATACAAAACAAATCCTCCACTTCCTTGGGCCAATTTCGAGCCTTAACAAACGTCTCAGTCCCATAAAATGGCTTTCCGCCCATCGCATGGAAGTCTTTGCATATCTTAGAAAAAGCATCTATACGGGGAGGAAGAGGAGGAGTGGCTGCAGCTGGGGGAGGAGGAACGTCTGCTAGGCCTGAGGCAGTAGCCCTAGCCTCTAGATAACTTCTGAACTAACCTGGTATATGTACGCCCTCGGGTATAATAGGTTCCCAGACATGCTGAAAGGAAAAAGGAGGAGATTCAAAACAGAGAATCGAAAGATAGATATATGGCTTTTGGGGATTGTGTTTTTAATAATAAACTTTTCTCTTGAAAATATCCTCTTTAAAACATGTTTTTGAAAAAATTTATTTCTAAAAATGCTTTTGAAAACAGTTTTCAAAACATTTTATCTGTTCTTGTAACCTTCAGCTCTGATACCACGTGTAACACCCCACGTCCATTAATGTCACTCACTAAGGGAATGCGTTAACTTTCATGGAGTATTATAAGAGTATAGAATAGAATATCGCAAGACAGATATATATATAATGGTACTTAAGAAAATTCAAAATTTATTCATTGTAGCGGGAAAATAAAACATGTCTGGTTAGAACATCAAAACCATATACTAAGCCAAGTACACAAATATCCATCTTAAAAAAATTATTGTCAGAGTACATAAAAGCAAAACCATAATCTCACTCCAAATAGCCATAATGAAAAGAGAAAAAGTTAAGCATTACTTTCAACACTTCCAAGCACTTCAAGAAGAAAGAAATCTAAGTCAAGCTCCACTAGTCCCACCCTGAGGACCTAGGGGGGAAGGAAAGAAAAGAGGCGAAACAAAAAGAGTCAGACATAAAGTCTGGAGATTCCAGTGACTTTAACAATATAATTAGTAAAGTAACAGGATAAGAATATAAACTGGATATAAGAAATGACTATAACATAAGCAGGTGTGACAAGGCAAACAAGATGAACCAGATATAACGTTGATTGTGCTTCTAATCAATAAAAGATAATTCCTACATCGCACCAATACTAGTTCCATACTGAAAGTTGATCCCTCTTACTAAACATAATAATAATAATGATGGTAGTTTCGTGTACTCCTCGCTATTGTCATAGGTGCCGCCTGCTCCTATCTCCACTAGTTGTACCCACTACCTTCCGCATTCGATCGGCTCCCTAACTCGTAGATACTCGTGCTGGTCCTATAGTAGGGTGTATCACTCCCTAAAGTGGCAACCCGATACTACTAAAATGCACGGCTTATACCTGCACGATGCAACAACGTCTTACTACCAGTCCGGACCCACGCACGCACATGACTCTGTTGGACTTGCACTGCCATCGCTAACTCTTTTTTGACCTCTTACAATCAACCCCATTAAGCATGTCCCAGTCCTCGACCTAGTTCGAGCTCATATAGATAATAAAATGGGTTACTGGTTGAAAAGAGTCCACACACTTGACACAAGCTTCCCTACTAAGCTTGGTCCCTACTAGGAATTCCCACTTAACCCCTCTTTATTCCCATGTCTAATCACATGTCTCATCTTGGTTAAGTGCTTTAATTATGTTTCACATGCTACCCATGTTACCCACTTAACCCTTTATTATCCCCATGTCCTACCACATGTCTTATCTTGGTTAAGTGTTCATTAATTCATTATAATCGTAATCGTGCAAGACCTCCCACATTAGATTGTCGTTTTACGGTTACTGGATATGCCAGGTGGTTCTGGGCAGTCTTATACCGTAATTCAAATCTAAACTCATGTCTTTGCATTATTATGTATCTAATTTCTGCCTTTGACCTCTTACATTAGTTTACCAAATTGCAGTTGTTGGATATGCCGGGCAGTTTCGGGCAGTCTTATACTGCAATCCGAATCTAACCTCATGTCTTAGGCGTTCATTATCACTTTCTTGATTCAAGTCCCAATTTTAAATCTTGGATTAAAATATATTCCAATTACCCATAATTTCCAATCTAAATTATGTTTATAATTTTACTCCAAATTAGGCCTATAAACTTATGTATAAATGTTATGCCGAATTACGCCCAAATTAATTTGCGTTCATTGTTATTAACAATTTATGCCAAACCTCATGTATACAAATTATATCCAAGTATGCCCAATCCAACTTATGCCAAATCTCATGTATACAATTTATACACAATTATGCTCAAATTGATGTATGCCAATAATCTCATTTTATTACAAATTTCCCCAAACTTTCCCAATCATTCAAACGTTATACGCAAATCTCAGTGCAATATGTTAGGCTCGAAGTTAGCCTAATCTCATAAAAAAAGAAAAAGAAGAGAAGAAGAGAATCAACATCAAAATTGGCGTAAACATAAGAACAGGCATATGAAACATAAACTGGCATATAACGATAAACTGGATCAGAAAGGCATATGGCAGATTTATGGGTATGAATTTAAAGGATAACGATTTACAAACTTGATAAGCTTCATCTTAGTCATAGCATATTCATTAAATCCAATTCACAATCCTATCACAGTTACTTCTTAAATTCAATTATATGTGAAAGTGACATAGACTCACAGCGGTAGGATTCTTAGAAAATTAGGCGTTGTTGTAGCAATTCGGTTCTTGAATAATCTCAACTTGATTGATGTAGATCTGATCTTCAAATTTGACTATTGAAAACTATCTCTACTTGATTTTGGTTGGAGAAGAAAGGCTAGGTTAATTTAGATTAGAGCACAAAACTCGTCATGCCAGATCTGGGTCGATGGGGTCGACACCCCTATAGGGGGACCGACACCCCTGTCGACACCACTATAGGGGGTTCGACACCTATGTCGACTCCCCTAGGGGAGGTCGACACCCTACAGCAGGAGATTTCCCGCTCACCCAAATTTGGCTGATTTTGTTTTTTGAATTCATTTTTGATTTGTTATTTAATTATTATTAAATTCTGCTAATTCTTGAATTCTTCAAAGCTTCATAACTTCTTCATACTGTATAAGATTTACGCAAACTCGGACTCTATCCCAAGCAGAATTCCGAGACGAACGCATGGCGTAACCCGTTTCCATTAATTCTTGTTATAAAAATTAAGTATTCTTTAATTACGCCTTATGTCATGTTTTTAAGTTTACGGGGTGTAACAGAAAACATTTGAAATAGTATAAGATGCAAACGGTAACAGAAATGAACAATTCATTAAATTATGCTGAATCTGATTCTAATTGTTTGAATAGACTGATTATGAATAAAGTTGTGTGGAAACTGTTGTAGATATGTACAATAAATTTATATCTTTATTCGAGTAGACAATAGGTATAAATTTTAAAAATATCATAAAAGTTTGATGTCCAGTTACACCATAAATTCCGAAGAATAACAACTAACCATACCAAAAGAATGGTGTGTGTTATAAGTTATAATTTATAATGGCAGCTTTGATGGTTTAGATACAAGTGTACAAGTAAAATACAAAACTATAGCAAAACATGGAAATAAGGCCACATGCTTTTTGTACACAACTTGTTTTGTAATAGAAATATGATAGAAAAATAGCACGAAGGTTGTGACATTATATTTTGATATGGGGGAATGTGATTGCCATTGCAGGCATATACAAAGACAAATTTATAATTCCCACACCTCAGAGTTGACAATAGTGTTGAAAAGTGCAAAATTTTTTCATACTTTATTCACTTTTCGAGAAAGCAAATTAAAAATAATTGCAGATACAAAAGGTTTCATACGTTCATGTCATAGCCAATGTTAGGCACATATCTGTGAAGTTTCATAAAACAAGAGGTTAAATGAAGCTGTAGTTTAAGTCACTGCAAATTTAATAACTCCGGTGACATGAAAATTAAAATATGGGTACATTACATCTTATAGTATTCAATACAAAGTGTGGGTGTGTACACATAGACACACACGAATAGTAAAATCAAATGATTATTCCTGAACTTCCATATTCTTTATCTTTATAGAGAAATAAATGTAATGTTATGTGCACACTTTAAATTACTGTCATTGTAACATTTCTTTATTGAAATTTAACTCGTGCAAGAAAAATGAAAATGTTGTCCTTCCTTTTACTGAATATTGTGATAGGTTCAATGGTAGTCTTAATGTTCATAGACTTGCAACGTACCAGTTATAACGAATGGCTATCGACTATAGTTTTCAGCATGCATCCTTTCATTTTCCTCCCTCAAAGCGACGTTGTCATTCTGGAACTGAGTAACTTTCCCAATCACCCTTTCCAGGACGATGCATGTTCCAAACCACTCATCCTTATCCCTTTTAAGGGATGTATTCTTGACGGTCAAGCGAATTACTGTATCGTTAAAAGTCTTGCGGTCATGCGCAACCTTCATCTTCAGAATCAGATGGGCTTGCTTCAGCTCCACTGCGATAACACGACTGAAAGTCATAATTTGAAAATGCAAAGGACAACGGGCAAGTAACTATGATACAGCAGATAGGCTTACCTACCTTGGTTTCCAAGTGGGAAACATAGGTCTTCTCACAATCAATAGCCAGTTGCCGATTAAGAAGCTCCATGTTCTTCTTCTTGATCAGCTCCGAAAGGTGGAAAGAATACTTGGTGAGCTCATTGGTCTGATAATACGCAGCCTGTACATGCATCCATACCTCCCCGGATCTCCTATCGGGGATGGGTGGAGATTGAGGAGAAAGAACAACTCATACGAGTAATACTGCGGGAAATGATGTTTCAAGAATGCCCCCTCTCCTCTAGAGAAAGCTCTTGAACGTGAGGCTCTGTCAAGTCTTGTATTTCCGTTACGGTCTCTCAATCCAGTCTTGGCCGGCCAGACGATGTTCTCTCTCCCCCAAACGGGTGGAACGGGAGCCAACGTGGTAGTATGCGAGGGAGCTGTCGCAGGCAAGGCCGGGGGCCGCCTTGGTTAAGTTGAGAATCTACCACGGACACGCGATTGGGAGGCAGAGGAGAAGGGGATAGGGATCGCTAAGATCGATCCCTACCCCGATGTTCACTACCCTGTCATAGTGGGGGTGGGACATCATATAAGCTGGTCGATCTCCTGAAGCTTTTGAAGGAAGAGCTCCGGGGGCGTCGGTGGTCCCTATGTCCGGAACCTCGCCCACCAAGTCCTCTAGTCATATCACCTGCCAAGAGAACATGACAAAGTTAGTCAAGTCACACGCGCGGGTAAACATCTACGCTATGCAGTGTATATGAGTGTATGCCCTAAGTATTCTTTCAATAGACCAGATTGTGGTCCGCATGAAGAAGTTAACCCCTCCGCAGAAAGGGTTAGCTCTTCCATGCTCGTTATATTTGGCCACAGAGTCACCTCCAGGTCGAGTTTATTCAGGTCATCAAACTGTCCTGCATCCTCGAGCAAGGAAACGGTTCCGGAGCGGGTCGCAGGAGACTGTGATCGATCCAACGCTCCTTCCCCCTCTGCCGACGGAGGCAGGACGGGAGCACTCGAAAAACTCTCATCTCTAGTAGCCTCCTCCTGATTGTGGGCCTCACCTCCTTGCACATCTCCTTGGGATTGGGCAGTCTTTTGCTGTTCCCCTCCAACATGAGGCATCTTCCTCTTTCGCCCAATGGCGATTGAAGCAGTAGCCATTATCTCCTTTGGTGCACTGCTTGCAACTGCAGGCCTAATCATAACCCGATCACTATGAAGCAACTCGGCACGGCGAAGGCGCTACTGACTTGTCACAGTGTCGGTATTGCAGAGATTCTCTGGTATCGCTCGCAACGCATTAAGGCGTCGTCGACACTCGTCGCCGGTAGGTGCCTCTGCAGTCCCTGCCATGATCCAATCAAAAGGAAATTGAGATAGGAGATCCAGTAATTTGCAGTAAGGAACAAAGTTAGAGGAATACTTACTCCTTTCTATCCATCTCCTCGCAAACCCAGGAGGGCAGCAGACAAAGAACCATTCATTCTTAATCATCGAAGGCCTGGACCGCTTCCCAACAAAAAATTTGGTGGCGAGTGTCGCTTCCAGAAACCATTGAGAGGGTGCGACATTGCTTGTTCTCCTTAGACGGAAAAATTATCAAATATCTTCTCTGGTTGGTTCCCGTTACAAGAACTCGTGGTAGAGGACATAGGTACCCAGGAGCGAAGGATAAGCATCAGGTGCAGTTGCTATGGTGCCAGGCAAAAATAGTATAGCATGTTCCTAATGAAGTCATTGGCCGGGGGCACGCACCCGGCAAAGCAAGCCTATCTGTTCCAGGTGGTGAGACCCTCGGGCGACGCATGAGCCCTGCCATCCCTTCCTAGGGCGTGGGGGTCGCCCGCCGGTAAGTTTAAGAGCGCCACCATTTTTCCAACTGTTGTGGAATCCATGCGCGATGGTACTGAGTCTATCGGATTCTCCAAGATAACCACGTCAGGAAGCATGTCTGTGGCCACCGGAGGCGCTGGCGCGTCCTCATTCATAATGTCCACATTCTCAACCTCCTCAATTACAACTGGGGAATGATGTCTCTTATTTTGTTCCCCGTGTTCAGATGCTCCAGGCGAGCTGGCTGTGTGATAAGGAATCGATCCTTCAGTAGTCTCAAGCTCGCTGCTAGACGAGCTACCACTAGGAGTAGAGCCAGGTGTATGTGGCGAGGGCGGGAAAGCCTCGGCTTCCAAGGTCTTTCCAGTCTTTGATCTTGTTTGCATTGCTAACTATACTTTAACACATCAGTGTTAGTAGGGGCAGTAAAGTGACTTGTACTCCTAGTGTTGGTAATAACTAATATGTGTGTGTAGTGCTAAGCAATGAAGAGCAACAAAAAAGAAAACTCCGAAACAATCCAACGGTTAAAGTCCCGGTCTGAACGTATGATCTATCCTATGTGAAAAGTTCGAAACCATGCTCGCGCAACCACTAGTGTACACATTAGTGCTAAATGCACGGTTGTACGATTGATATGTAAATTTGAAGACGGGAAGTCGGGAGGTCAATGTCCAAAGCAGGAAAGAAAGGCTCTAGCCCATTTCAAAACCCAAAACTCGACCTCACAGTCCGAGTCTTCGAACCAATCTAGGCTCGAAATTTTGAACCCCTCAGGGTTCAAAACTTCGAAACCCTCAGGGTCCGAAACTTCGAAGCCCTCCGGGTTCGAAGACTCGAACCTGAAGGTTCGGGAAGTCGAACATCCCAAGGTTCGAAAAATCCGAACCCATCCGGTTTCGAAATTTCGAACCTTATATGGCTCAAAATTTCGAGCCCAGGAGGTTTGATAATTCGAACCCATGGAGGTTCGAGACTTCGAACCCAGCTGGATTCAAACGTCGGAGTCTCCTCCAGCGGCTCGGCAACTCCGCCTCTTGCATCGACCCCTTCCTGTGACATCGTGACCCTTTAACCTCCTTCCCATCTTCCCATTCATTATCTCGACCCCGGAAATTACCTGGTGCGAGTTCGAAAGTTCGGATTCAAAATTCTTTGCTTTGAAGCTTTCACAACAATGGGGGCTAGGGAAGGAAATAATAGAAGGTAGAAAATGAGGGGGGAGGTCTATTTATAAAAGGAAAGCTCGTCCCTTCGTATTCCATGGTCGATTCGAGAATTTAGAACCTATCGGGTTCGAAATTTTGAACCACCAGGGGTTCAAAAATTCGAACCCCCTGGGTTCGAAGTTCCAAACCTCCAGGGGTTCGAAAATTTGAAACCACTGGGTTAGGAATTTCAAACTTCCAGGGGTTTGAAAGTTCGAACCCCCTGGGCTCGAAATCTCGAACCCCCTAAGGTTGGAAGGTTCACATCAAAAAAAAAAAAAAGAAACATCACACCTCCAGGTTCGAGGCATTGCGCCACACTCACTCTTCTACGTACTCTCTGTGCATGCAAACCGACACCCGTGCACCCACGGAGATGACGCATCGCAGACACTTAGTGACTTAGGTACAGTGCACCCCTCAACAATGGCTCATTCGCAAATCTAGAGCGAACAAGCCCAAAAACTAAACATTTTTTTTCCTTCAGTTTACAGGATTAATCAACAGCTCAGCTATCATCCCAACCAATACAAAGCACATCATGTTAAGACAAGACGTACTTAGGGGGCAAATGTTAACCGACTTTTTGGTCTGGCTCCCAAAAGTAAATCGGACATGCTCAACTCAACGCATCGTGTGAGGCTAAGGCTGAGAGGGATGCGTAGGAGTGAAGGAAACAGGATCGAGAAGGGACCGCGCCACCCAAAGCCTTACAGCATGCAAAGTACACTTCTGGACCAAGGCCTCAAGTCCTAAAGAAGTCGTATGCTCCGGACACCCGCACCTACGTTTCAAGCAACCCTCGAAAGGCGGATTTCGCACCCAGCGGGCGAAAAATTTCGTGACCTGCAGGTGTGAAATTTCGTACCCCGCAGGTGCGAAATTTTGCACCTTGCAGGTGTTGGGTGCGAAATTTCGAACCCAGCAGGTCCCAAATTTCATGCTTGGAGCTGGGTTCGGAATTTCCACATGCGCAGGTGGCGGGTTCGAAATTCCTATATGTGCATGTGGCAGGTGCGAATTTCACCATGTGGTCCCCTATTCCTAGCTAATCCTACCTAACCCCTCTCATATAAATAGCCCATAGCCTCACACTTCAAAGGGGTTGGATTTTATGACCTTAGGACCTTTTTAGAGCTCCATTAATGAATCTCCTATTTGAGGAAGAAGAAGGACTAAATCACATGTTTCCTTACTTATTTAATATATGATAATTATGACATCATATATCATGGAAAGCGAATGTAATGAGATATCTTAGGATAGTCTCACCTTGTAACCTTTGGTCATTAATAATATTCCAACAACTTTTCAAAGTGGACGTAGGCCCCGCCGGGATAAACTACTATAAATTCTTCATGTCGTTTACCGCTTTCTCCTACTTAGTCTTGCGACCATAACTACAATTCCTAGTAATAGGAATCTTTGGTGTTTTTGACATTTTTGGCCGTTAACGGGACTATAGTGAGTTTTTGTAGAGGAAAGAGAAAGAGCGGTAGTTGCTACCATTAAAAAATCTACATTGAGACCCTTGCTTCGCACATGGGCTATTGGTGCTATTTTATGTCATTGAACTATATTTTTGTTCGTTAGTTATAAAATCAAGGTTGTTAATATATTCTACTTGAAAACATATTTAAGATATAGTTAAGTGCAAGTTGATTTGGTCATTTTTGTGTGTATAAAGTATAATTAAGGGTACATTCTTAATGAACGAGAACAGGGTATTTGAGCAGGGTATTTGAGCGTGGTACTATAGCGAACTTTTTTGCTGCGAACGGGGTATTTGAGTAGGGTATTTAATTGTTAAATTAATTGTTATGAATTAATTAAATACTTAAGTAAACAAAACAAAACGACTATATTTCATTGCACAAAGGAAATACAAAAAGAAATACAATAGAAACACAATAATATGAGTAAATGAACATCCTACTTGTTGGCACCATCCTGATTTATCAGATTAGTTTGGCATTCTTTTGTGTGGCATTTATCTGCCAGCCCTGCTATCAACCAGTTTTTTGCTAGATCGTCGGGAATAACAGTGAATATCTCATTCTTGCTGGGTTCCATAACAAATAATAAAGCATCTGCAACATCAAATTCGCTCCTTCTCCAAGACGTTGAATGCGAGTAACTACATTCGCAATAGTTGTAAAACCTCCCGTTGATTCCACACTAGTACCGTATGACTATCAGAATGTGTGCGAGATTTTTTTTCATCTGTTTCTGGTGCATTAGGTTAAAGAGCGCAGTAGTACCCGTAGTCGGATGCGTCGGATGCCAATGGCTTGATTTCCAATGTTCGGAAATCGTCTTTCCTGAGCGAAGTAAAACTTATTGGCGTCCGACGCGTCCGACGTGAACAAAATCCCCAACGCGCAAATTTGGACTGCAAATGGGGCGTAATTTTCGATGACTCAGCAAAGTTATTAACAATGGGTTGTTAAAAAAAGATATACCAGCCGTTTATGATCAGTCCACAGTTCATGTTATTGGTCCCATTTCTGAGCAATTTTTCATCATTCTTGTTCAAGCTTCGTGGCACTATGCTTAATTGTCTCTTCCAACCTGATTCCTCGTCATTCAATTATGTATGGCCATTACATCACTGGGCTTTACATAAAGCAGCTGCTTTGCATGTAGGGCTGTAAATTTTGTTTGAATGTCCGATGTCCGTTAGTGTCCATGACCGAAATACGTCCATCCGAGTCCATCTAATTTTCATTGAGGACACGGTTTATGAGAACAAAATTTGTACAAGAAAAAATCATGTCCAGTCCGGGCTCGTCCGAATTCGTCTGAATTACTTGTAATCCGGCATATAGTTGAGAAAAATCTAGTAAAATGTACAAAATGTGATATAAATAGCAATGTACGACCGAGTCTGATCTTGTCCGTGTCCTAAAAACATATGTCCGTGTCCGACCGATTTTATTTAGAACACGAATTAGACAACAAAATTTTTTCGAGAAAAAATTTGGTCCAGTCTGTGTTCGGTTCGGCTTTTTAGGATAGAAACTGAACACATCCCCGTCCGGTGCGGTCCGACCGATTTACACCCCTATTTGCATGTCTACAACCGCATCGTCAACATATTTTGTACAGCAATGTATTCCAGAACCAATGATAATCATATTCCACACCGGTTTTGTAAACAAGCATCCTAAACCTTACAAGGAAAAATTATCACTTAGATTAGAATTTTGGTAATATAATCAGCATTCATGAAATCATTCAGTAAAATCAGTAGGTAGACTATTAATATACATTAAGCCGGCGTTTAAAGATATCAACAAAAACAATGCTGACAAATGGTTATGAACTATAATTAAAAAGAAAGCCAAAAAAGAGTTCATAAATGCGGTTGAAGGATCTGCAAGGTTGGATCTGTAAATGATATACTAGATTTTTTTTATAGTAAGTCTAGAAGCCAAACTCCTAACTAATATATGGCCGACATCAAGTGAATAGACGTATTTTTGCATGATCAACGATCACTAAAAAAAACTTAAATCACAAATGATCACTAAAGGTTTAACCGTAATTTGAACAGAATTTCCAAAACAAAACCAAAGTTATAAAATTTCCAAATGACTGGAGCGAAACCAGAAAATGAAAATTTAAACCTTGTTAAAATGCATGCAGGAATACATTTGTAATAGTATGAGATGCAAATGGTAGCAGAAACGAACAATTTAATAAATTATACTGAAAATGATTCCAATGCTTTGAATAGGCTAATTATGAATACAAATATGTGGAAATCGTTGTAGAGACATATAAAATTACATCATTAGCCAAGTAGACAATAGGTATAAATTTTAAAAATATCGTAAAAGTTTAATGTGCAATTACACCATAAAGTCCAAAGAATAACATTTAACCGAACCAAAAGACTGGTGTGTATCATAAGTTATAATTTAAACTGGCAGCTTTGATAGTTTTGATACAAGTGTACAAATAAAATACAAAACTATAGCAAAACATGGAAATAAGGTGACATGCTTTTTGTACACAACTTGTTTTGTAATAGAAACATGATAGAAAAATAGCACGAAGGCTATGACAGTATATTTTGATATGGGGAATGTGATTGCCATTGCAGGCACATACATAGACCAATTTATAATCCGCACACCTCAGAGTTGAGTCAGTTGACAATAGAGTTGAAGAGTGCAATTTTTTTCATGTTTCATTCACTTTCCGAGAAAAAAAATTAAAAATAATTGCAGATACAAAAGGTTTCATACAATCATGTCACAGCCAATGTTAGACACATATCTGTGAAGTGTCATAAAAGAAGAGGTTAAATGAAGATGCATTTTAAGTCACCGCAAATTTAACAACTCCGGTGACATGAAAACTAAAATATGGGTACATGACATCTTACAGTATACTCAACACAAAGTGTGGGTGTGTACACATAGACACACACGAATAGTAAAATCAGATGATTATTCCTGAACTTCCATATACTTTATCTTTATAGAGAAATAAATGTAATGTTATGTGCACACTTTAAATTACTATTATTGTAACATTTCCTTGTTGACATTTAACTCCTGCAAGAAAAATGAAAATGATGTCCTTCCTTTTACTGAACATTGTGATAGTTTCAATGGTAGTCTTAATATTCATAGACTTGCAACGTACCGGTTATAACGATTGGCTATTAACCATAGTCCTAATTAATATTCATAGACAAGCGTGTAAGATATATTTAAACAAGGAAGATTCTATTTAGACACAAAATGTTGACACAAATTTAGAGATAAGAATCTCAACCACAAGATCTCCCTCTGAATTCCACCTCACACACAAAGACAAACAAATCTTATGGTTCATATTTTATGTTTCCAATTCTATGTTTAATTTTGTGTCCTCAATAGCCGCTCCTTTTAAAAAATACTGTTATTTGTCTTAATGTGATGAGACATTGTGTGCACAACCTAATTATCATTTCAAATATATGCCTGGTCTGTGGAAGGAATTAATGAAGATTGTAACAGAGTGGAATGTAATGCAATTGTTTATTATTTCTGGAATGGTTGTATTAACATCTGCATTGCCTTATATATGTGGTTGGCAACAGTTTGTAATATTTATTACATATGAACATTTTGGCTGAGCTCATTACTTAACCCATGCGGTTTGAACAGGAATAAACACATATCTATATGACTGTAACCCATCATTTCATTTATTAGTCCTCCTCAAATTCAACTAGGTTTTTATTTCCCTTTTCTTTAGCACCACCACCATCAACGATTTTCAAATCTCCTCTTAACCTCAAAAAGTTCTTCGATGATAGAGGCTTTATCCTCCTCAAATGGCTTCGTCCTCCTCAAATTCAACAGCGCCACTACCATCGGCTATTTATAGATCTCCTCTTAACCTCAAAAAGTTCTTCGATGATAGCGGCTTTGTCAGGATGTCTGCCCTTTGGTAGAAAGCGAAAATGTGGTTTACCTCGAGTTTCCCTACCGTGGTTTGTTCTCGTACGAATAACAAGTCGATTTCGATGTGTTTGGTGCGTGTATGCTGAATTGGGTTGGCGGAGAGTGATACTGTACTCAAGTTATTGCACCAAATTACTGGCTTCTTCCTGTGCTGAAACCCTAATTCGACCATGAGCGAATTTATCCACATAAGCTCTGCCGTGGTACTTGCCACTGATCTGTACTCCGCCTTGGTGCTAGAGCATGAGACAGTATGTTGTTTCTTCAAGCACCATGATATGGTGTTCTGACCTATGTAAATGTAATATCCGCTGGCCGATCTTCGATCATCGGGGTCTGAAGCGCAATCCACATCGTTGTAAGCTTGTAAATGTAACTCCTTACATCCTTTTAATATTATGCCATAGTTTAACGTTCCTTTTAAGTATCTAAGCATGTGTTTCACTGCACATCAATGATCAGTAAGCGGCAATTGTATAAACTAGCACACCTTATTCACACTATAACACAGATCTGGTCTAGTTATTGTTACGTATTGCAAGGCACCCACTATACTTCTGTATTCCTTTACATTTTTAATAACTTCACCTCTGTGTTTTGATAGTTTCAAGCTGCTTGTCATAGGTGTAGGCATAGGCTTTGCTTTGTCCATTTTTACTCTAACAAGTAGATCCATGATGTATTTCTTTTGGGATAAAATAATTTATGTGGCAGACTCTTGCACAATTTGAATACCCAAAAAATAGTTCATCTTTCCCAGATCTTTGATAGAGAAGGCTTGATTTAAATAACTTATTACATTGCTGATTTCTGTTTGATTGCTACCAGTAATAAGAATGTCATCAACGTGGACCAGTATGTAAGTCACACCTTTGTCATTCCTTTTAATATGTAGTGAACTGTCCGCCTTAGAAGTATTGTAAGCCAATTTGACAAAAGTGGCCTTAAGCTTATCAAACCAAACCCTCAAGGCTTGTTTAAGCCTGTATATGCTTTGTTTAATTTGCAAACTAGATGCTCTTTACTGGTACTTTCATAGCCTTCAGGCTAATGCATATAAACATCCTCCTGCAAGTCACCATTTAAAAACGCATTGTATATGTCTAATTATCTTATGCGCCACTGTTTGTGTAGAGCAATACTAATAATAATTCGAACAGTGGTAGGTTTAACCACGGGTGAGAAGGTCTCATTGAAATCAAACCCAAATTCTTGTATGTAGCCTTTTGCGATGAGTCTGGCCTTATGTTTAAGAATACTGCCATTAGTGTTCCTTTTTAGCTTATATGTCCATTTGCATTCTATGACGTTTTTGTGAAGGAAAGCATGAACAAGATTCCATGTCTTATTTCTCATTAGCTCTTCGTATTCCTCATTCATTGCACTTTTCCACTTTTCACATTTCATCGCTTCACTGAAGTTGGCTGGTTCTCTTTCATTGATAGTATCAGCATATGGTTTAGGCTTAAAAATTCCATGCTTAGCTCTAGTCATCATGTGATGTTGATTTTTTGCTTCGGTCTTCTATTTGATTTTGAATGTTGTTGTTAGATCTTTCCATATAATGCTCCTATTCTTGTATGTTTTCAGTGTTACCTACATTGTCGTCTGCATCACTAGAGCCATTTGAATGGTCTGTTGAACTGTAGTCAATTTTGGTGCTGGGTAGACTTTCAATGTCATCATTATTGTGCTGTAGACCTGGTGCATTTAGATTTGTCATGCATTTGCTTAACTCAAGTGGTGGTGTCAGCATTCTTTCTTGTCTAGTGATCTTCATAGTTGTTTTAATTCCTTTTTCTGCAAAAGGAAATATGTGCCCATTAAACACCACGTGTCTCGATATATATAACCTGCCACTATCACTTAAGCATTTGTACTCTTTATGATCCTTGGCATAACCAAGAAAAGTACACGGTGCGGATCTCAGACTTAGCTTATGTTTATTGTAGTGTCTGAGACAAGGAAAACATAGACATCCGAATGTTTTTAATTCATGATAGTTCAATTTTATACCAATATGACTTTGTAAGGGCACTTATCTTTAGAACCTTTGTAATAATTCAGTTTATTAAATAAACTGATGTAATAAATGCCTCTGCCCAAAATTTTAACGGCAAAGATACTTGTGACATTAGTGTAAGCCCTGTTTCTACGATATGTCTATGTTTTCTTTCCACTAGGCCGTTTTGCTCAGATGTATGTGGACATGTCAATCTATGAATAATTCCTCTTTTACTGAAATATTTTTTAGTGATTTAACTCACCACCTCCATCAGTTTGCATGACCTTAACAGTGCAGTTCGTTTGTTTTTCTGCTAGTGCGATGAACTGTACTGTTATGTCATATGTTTCTGACTTATTTATAAGAAAGTATATCCATGTATGTCTTGTAAAAGCGTCAACGAAAGAAAGGTAGTACCAGTACCCTTGATCTGTCTTCATTAGTGAAGGCTCCCACAAATCTGCAGCTACTAATTTAAGTGGTGTACTATATTGGGTTTCAGATTTAGTAAAGGGCAATTTGTGACTTTTTCCAATTTGGCAATGTGTGCAAACATACGGTTCAGGTACAAATTTAAAATCAATTTTATTATCATTCAGAATATGTTTCACAGCTTTGACACTAGGGTGCCCCAATTTACAATGCCACTCATCAAACACACTACTACTAATATTTTTGCTTTCAGAAATAGTTTCAACAGAGTTACAATGAAATATATTATCTTAACTAGATCTTGCAAGCAAATTTCTGAACTTGTATAGGCCATTATCCAAATTACCCTATAGTAATATGTCTTTATTTAGTAAATCTCTAGCGAGGCAATACTTAGGGTGAAACTCAAAGTATACCTGATTATCATTTGCAAATTGCGATACACTGATTAGATTTTTCTTAATTTTAGGGACTCTAAGTAGATTATTGAGATAGAGTTCCCTATTTCCTCTAATGTAACCACAACCTATATAGGATATACGTATAGTTTCACCATTACCCATGGAGGCAGATTTCATACCTGAGTAATTCTTGTTGCCAAGATTCAGATTTTGTAGATTATTTGTCACATGATTCGTTGCTCCGGAATCAAGATACCATTCATCGAGATTTATGTCCTCACTTTTATTGCTTGATTCTATTGCATTAGATATTTGCATCTGCATTCTTGAATTCTCATAATTTCCTTGATGTTGCACCTGAGTTGCATTGACATTTGGCCCTCAATTATTTTATTGGTTCACATTAAACTCAGTGTTGAACCTAAAATAACACATGCTTGCAATGTGCCTGAACTTTTCACATATCTGACATTTAACTTTATTATTGTAGTTGTTGTTTCTTCCACTTTTTCCTTTCCCTCGTTGGCTGGGATTGCCTCTTTGGTTTTGATTGGCAGTTTGAGTAAAGTTGCCTCTTTGTTGGCCTTACCTCTTCCTGTCGATGCAAAATTCACAAAGAGGTCCACTTGTGATAATTTCTTTTGCTCGCATCTGGATTTATAGGAGAGAAAAGTGGAATGTACGAACTACATGTCAGGTATGACTCCTTGCGATGATATGTATGTCACAGTGGACTCATAATCATCATTGAGTCCTGCTGTAATGTAGAAAACGTGTTCTTTTTCACTAACTCTATGTCCAGTAGCATTTAGTTTATCACATAGCGATTTGACCTTTGTCAAATATTCACTCATAGGCTGATCATCTTTCTTGATACACTTTAATTGCTTTAAGTACAACAAACCATACACAACAGATTGTGAACTAAAAATCTGCTCAATAGCATCCAAACTTCAAAAGCGGTATTGCATCCAATGATTGTGAAAGTAAATTGGCATTGATAGAGTATATTAACCATGATGCAAGTAAGTTGTCCTGCTTTTGGTGTAAAACATATTCTTCATTACTAACAAGATATCCATTTTTATCTTGAATCTGTGCAGGTGGTACAACCATTGTGCCTCTGATGCAGTCCAACAGGCCATATCCCTTTAGCGCAGTTTCAACCTGGTATTTCCATATCATGTAGTTGTCCTCATCTAAAGGGATCATGTAACAACCCATATTTTCTATGAACATTAAAGTAACAAATCAAAGAATACTTAATTTTAAAAGTAGGAATTAGGGGAAACGACTTAAGCCATTGCGTTCGTCTAGGGATTCTGCTTGAGATAGAGTCCGATTTGTGTGAATCGGACTCCGTATGAAGAAGTTATGGAGTTCAGAAGATTTCAAGTTTAAACGGAAATTAAATATAAATAATAATTAAATTAAAAAAAAACATTTCAAATTCAAAAATTTCGAGAGAAGCAGAAGGGCGGGAAAATTCCCACCCATAGGGGCCGACTCCCCCGGGGGGGGTCGACATAGGTGTCGACCCTCCAAGAGGGGTGTCGACTGGGGTGTCGACCCCCCCTCCCGTAGGGGTCGACCCCCTCACCTAGATCTAGATTGTTTTGTCCAGTGACATTTTCTGAGTCACTAGGGCTTATGTGGCGACTTTCGGTTGGCTCTGTTGGGTCTGGATGGCTCTGATTTCTCCTAGGTTGTTCTAACGGCTCTCATTAATCTAAACTTCTATATAAACAACCCTAACCCTCAACCCTAAAACCACATAAAATTGCTCTCTGAAGCCGTTATGCTGTCCATGGCCAAACTAGGGTAGCCTCCATTTTTCTCTAAACTACAAGTCAAGTTAGGAAGTCCCAAATCAAATCAAAACTAGAGAATCAGTAGTCTACATCAAAGGATAACTTTTCAGTTTCAGAAATCAGATCCCAGAAAACAAAATTTGTTCTTTTGTTTGTAAGTTTAGTTATTCTGTAGATTTGAACAAATAAAAGTCATGACTTGTAATGAAGAGAAACTAGAACTGTGCCTAGTTGTAAGATAATCGTATTCTGATTCATGTTGCAATTCTAAAATTACCTATGCCTACGTGACTATTGTGATTGATACAACCTATTATGTTCTATATTAGTTTGGTGATGAACCAATCATGTTGTTTATAAATTTGGTGATGAATCTATCATGTTGTATGCTAAATTGGTGATGGACTTATCATGTTGTATGTTAAATTGGTGACGAACCTATTATGTTGTATAATAATTTGGCAATGAACCTACCATGTTGTATATAAGTTTGGCGATTCCTTATGTTATGTTATATGCAAGACCATAAACTAATTCATGTTCATATATGCATATATATCTAGATCTACATGCTTAGATGTTTAGATCTATGTTAATTTGGTCCAACTCAAATGCAAGTTCACATTTACATGCTTAACTAAATTTGTGTAGAACTATGCCAAATTTATATTACACATGCTTAGTTGATCCAAACTGTTTTATGCCTTTGGAATGTTACATGTCTCTTTTCTTTTTTCCTCTTTGTTTACGAGTTAGGCTAATTTGCGAGCCTAATGTTCTATGTAATTTATGCGAACGAATAACGGGGGATACATTGGGAAAAATATTAAATTATATGCTATTGGCATAGGTTGGCTCATAATCATGTAAATGATTAATGGCATGAAATGCTATAATTTGTATACCTAAGCATTATGGACAAAAATTTAGAAGGGTAAATGGGACATGACTTGAGTTGACAACATTTGTGGATAATTACATATAAACATAAATAGTAAATATGTAAATTAATTAAAAGATGCTTGTGCCTAACCCGAGGTTAGGTTGAGTTACGGTGCAAGACTGCCCGGAACCGCCCGGCACATCCAGCAACTGTAACAATATAGATCTAATGTGAGAGGTTAGCGCACTAAGCCCGAAAAAACCGAGGTTAGATTGATTGCGCTGTAAGACTACCCGGAACCGCCCGACACATCTAGCGACCCCAACAATACATACTAATGTGGCTGGTTGGTGCTTTAATGAATGAATTAAAGCTAAGACATGCTAAGAATGGTAGGATAAAGTTAATTAAGACAACACTTAACCAATACAACATGTTAACTAAACTGATGGGTGGGGTTAGGTTAATTTGAGAGCACTTAACCATTTTAACATGTTGATTAGGAAAACCTAGTAACGGGGACCCATTTCAGTAGTAACCCATATAGATGTATCATGGTGCCCTGAACTAGGCAGGGTGGGGCAGATTACTGGGCTGATTATAAGCGGTCAAAATAACGGCGGGTGGTGCAGCAGTGTAGGTTCCAACGGAGTATGGGCGTGCACGTACTCTGGCATGGACAAATCAGGAACTGGGCATCAGTAGTATATACAACCCATGGTGGGACCATAGGAATTGATACAACCCATGGTGGGACCAGCACAGGTATCTATAATCGAGCGGGGCCGAATGACACAAGTTATAAATGCATGTGAGTAGAAGCCGATCGATAAAAGGGATCATTTTATCATGAAGACATGGTGCTAGTTGAAAACACTTGTTAGTAGGTGCAGAGAAATAGAAATGAGTGCGATAGTATATTCAGTTTATCTTGGATTTATTATTATCTTATTTCTAGGGTATTGTCTTAGGTTCATTTTATTCATGTCATGATCCTTTTACCTGTTTACATGATAAATAATCACTGGCTTACCAGACTTATGTCTGACCCGTTTCCTTTTGCCTTCTTTTCTTCAGTTTCCCCCTCCTCCCAGGTCCGTAGGGAGGGAATACTTCAGTTTAGTGCAGACCATTTCAAGCTTGAAGAGAGTAGACGTATTGCTTTGATTCTCTCTTCTTGGGTTATGGCTGTGGTTACACTTTTATTGGAGATTTATGCTGCTTTACTTCTGTTTTATGCTTCTTTATGTACTTGGAGAATTAAATCAAGACAGATGTTTTACTGTAATGATTTTGGAAGTTGGTTTTTAAGACAGTTGTTGAAATGATTTGACTGGACCACGAGCTTATGAAATAAAATATTCAGTTTTCCGCTGCTTGTATGTCTGTCTTGTAAATTATCTGTGTCTTTTACCTATAATACTCCACCAAAGTTAATGCATTCCCTTTGTGAGTGACCTTAACGGAGGTGGGGTGTTTATAGATCGAGATAATATGGCTTTTCGGTTTGATTAGATTGAAACTTGATGTTGCATTAGGTGCAACTGAGCGAACAACAGAGTTTGCTGAACTTACAGTGTCATTATTATCTTTATCGCCGGCCATTTCTGATCATGAAGTGAAGAAACAATAAATTCTTGAAGCAAGAACGAGGAATAAGGGAAAACAGGGTTCTTGGATGACAATTTCTCTAAATTTAGTAACTTTTTGATGGCAAAGTTGCTAAATTTGGTGATCTTTGCAACCGTGCTGAAACACCCCACCTCTATTAAGGTCACTCACAAAGGGAATGCCTTAACTTCGATGGAGGTTTATAAGTAAAAGTCACAGATAAAACACAAGATAGATATAAACACATATATATAAGCAGCAGAAAACAAACAGACTTTCATTTCATAAATACGTGTTCATACAAAACATTTCCTTTGTTGCCTCATAACAAACTTCCAATTATTACAACCATAATACTGTCTTGATTCAAAACTTAAAGAAGCATGAAACAAAGTTTAAAACTGCATAAATCCCCATAGAATGTCCAAAGCCATAGCCCAAAACGAAAGAGATCCAAGCAATACATTCTCTCTCTTCAAGCTGGATGAAAAATCTGACTAAGCTGAGGTGTTTCCTCCCTGTGGACCTAAGGGGGGGAGGACTTGAAGAAAATAAAGTGAAAGGAAAGTGGGTCAGACATAAGTCTGGTAAGTCTAGTTAAAATTCTAACATGAGAACAATAAAAGATCATGACTTGTATAAACTGAGAACAAGACAATATTAGAATATGAGATAAAATATGGAAGGAAATACTAACTATACTAAATGCACTCACTATTAATTCTCTGCACCTACTTGCACTGTCTCAATTGGCACCCCATGATCAAGGTGAAGTGATCCCCTTTCTAAAGATCGGCTCCTACTCGCAGAAACATATGTGTCATACGGCCTCCACTTGATTGTAGTTTCCTATGTTGGTCCCATCATGGGGTGTATCAGGTCACATGGTGGCGGCCCGACACAATTCTTGAATGCATAGGTTATACTACTGGTGCTCAGTGCCCTGTTTGTCTGCTCCGAAGTGTGCACACGCCCGCACTCCGTTAGAACCCACACTGCTACACCAACCGCCGTCGTTTTGACTGCTTACAATTAGCCCAGTAATCATGCCCCACCCTGCCCAGTTTCAGGGTACCATGATACCTAATTGGGTTACTGCTGAAATGGGTCCCCGTTACTAGAGTTTTCCAGTCAAACATGTTAAATGGTTAAGTGTCTGTATTAACCTAACCCCACCCATCAGTTTAGTTAACATGTTGAATTGGTTAAGTATTTTAGTTAACTTAAGCCTACCGTCCTCATTCTAGCTTTAATTTATTCATTAAAGCACCGACCTTTCACATTAGACAGGTATCGTTGCGGTTACTGGATAGCCGGTCGGTTCCGGGCAGGTTTACACCGCAATTCTGTCTAACCTCGGGTCCTTATTGGGCTTAATGCCTTAATCTCCAACATTGGATAGGTATTGTTGTGATTACAGGACAACCGGGCGGGTCCGGGCAGGTTTACATCACAACTCAATCCAACCTCGGGTTAAGCATGCTCGTATTTTCTAAATTTACATATTTGTTCTTTTATTCTTATATGTAAATTTGTTAACAATTAAATGTTATGGCCCACTTTCCAAATTCATTATTTTTAGGTATATAATCTATACCGTTTCAAGCCATAAAGTATCTGTGCGATTTTTCACCCATTTATGTTAAGTTTCCTATAATTACCAATTTTTCCCAACGTTACCCCGTTTAAATATTAGGCTAACAATTTTAGCCTAATTTTCCGCTCGCATGATTTTTGACATATAATATTAGGCTAAAAACTTAGCCTAATTTAGCGTACACAAAATTTGCATAAAGAAATCCATTAACATAAACATGACATAGGTGTAAACTTGGCATTTTTGCATAGTCAATATGAACACAATAGGGGTGAACTTGCAAAATAGTTATCATGAATGTCATGAGTGTGAACTTGTAACGTAGACTAAGCCACATACATATATGTGAATTTGCATCATAGACATATATGTGAATTTGCAACATAGACTAAATCAACTTACATATATGTGAATTTACAACACAGATTAAATCATCTTACATATATGTGTACTTGCAAATCAATCACAAACATATGAATAAGTGTGAACTTGAATTATGGCATAGGTTTAACATATACACATAAACATGTAGAACTAACGTTTGGTCGCATATGTGATAGGATTTTACAACCTAAATCTTGCATAACATAATAAACTCCACAACTTGTCATAACAGGTTAAACTCCAAGTTCATATACATATGAATAAACTTATCCATTAATTCCCAATTCAACATGATAGCAAAATAGAACCACAGACATAGATCAATATCATTCAATTCCATATATAACATAATAAACATCGTTCTATTTTCAATTTATTTCCAAGGCATGACATTGATTTTGATTCGCATCCCAAAACATAACTAAACTTACAACGAACGACATACTTGAGTTTTGGTTTCTGATTTTTGAATTTGCAATGCTTTCCTTTGGGTAGATAAACATTGTTTTGATTCTTAATTGAATTAGAATTTGTTCGTCTCTAACCTTTCTCCAACTGATGGCTACCCCTAGTTTCCTCCCAACAGCATGACGGCTCTAGTTCTATTTTATTTGTGTGAATTGAGGTTGAGTGTTGGGTTGTATTTATAGAATTCCAGATTGATTTGAGCCGTCAGATGGTCATAGAGTGAATCTAGACCATACACACCAAGAGGAGCCAATCAGAAAGTGACAAATCAGCCTTAGAGACATACCAGAGCTCAGAAATTCGACCAGAACCCGACCAGGCCAGCCAGGACCTGACCAGGTCGACTGGGCAGGTCGACCCCCAGGTCAACCCCCTGGTCGACCTGGGTACCCAGGTCGACCACCAGGTCGACCCCCAGGTCGACCACCAGGTCGACCACCAGGTCGACCCCCAGTTTAACCACCTCCTGGGTGGGAATTTTCCCGCCCAGCCCAGTTTGGGTCTGTTTTTGAAATTAAAACCGAATTCTGAGCTGTTTGAAATTTAAATTGAATTCTAAAACTTCCGGAGGTCATAACTCCTTCATACGGAGTCCGATTTATACAAACTCTGACTCTCTCTCAAGCAGAATTCCGAGATGAACACAATGGCGTAACTCGTTTCCCGAAATTATTATATTTAGAATTAATTATACCTTAATTTGTTAATTCAATGTTAATAGAAAATTCGGGGTGTTACATTCTCCCCTCCTTAAAGGATTTCGTCCCCGAAATCTTCAAGTCTAGAAGAACGTATATCCTAACATCCAATCGTCCATCTACTCAACCAACAAACACAGGCGTCCATTGTCCTTAAAATACTTCTAATGCTTCATGATCATATGCATAGTGTGTGTATATGTCCTTATCTAATGCAAAATTTAGGTGGTCTACTGATTTAGTTGACCTCCTTAATGCGAATCACGTAAGTGTCATGAATCCATTATGTATGCAATTTTTTTCCTTACTCATAATTCTACATGAGTGCGCAACTATTCATACAAATGCGACATCCATATGACAACATATCAAGTTTCAACCACATACAAGTATGAATACATTTATGCGTATGCAATATGGAAGTGACTGAGCCGATCTAATACCCGGGGTGTGTGTATATGCATCCACGAGCAACCACTAGCAACCACTTGCAGCCATCAATCATAACATGTTTCAAATACATGTTTACATCCATTAGTTTATACCTAAGGAGTTAGGAGAAAAATGACTGAGAAGATACACTAAAAGGTAGATACAAGTACAAACTTATGGACAAAGAGAGGTCAAAGATGTACCCCCAAAAAGAAAAGGGTGGGCAGCGCGTATTCTGTCCTCAGTTTCCCAAGTCGCATCTTCCTTGGCATCGCTCCATTGAACCTTAACAAGCTTGACTTCGCGATTGCGTAGCTTTTTGATTTCTGTTCCTACGATTCGAGTTGGGACTCTCCTCACAGTTGTTTCTCGTTCTATTTCAACTTCTTCTAGAATGCTTGGCTCCACTACTTCCGCAGACTCATGTAAACATTTCCGGAGATGAGAAGCGTGAAAGACATTGTGAATTCCAGCCAACCTTTCGGGCAGCTCTACTCTATAAGCCATTTTCGCAATCTTCTCAATGATAGGGAACAGTCCTACAAATCTTGGTGCTAGCTTTCCTGCAGATCCAAAGCGAACCACGTTCCTTAAAGGAGACACCTTAAGGAAAACCCTGTCCCCAACCTCAGACGCAAGGTTGGTCCTTCTTTTGTCTGCGTAGGATTTCTGTCTATCTTGGGCAGTCTTCCTTCTCCTTCGTATCAAGTCCACTTTTTCTGAAGTCTCTCTAATCATGTCTGGCCCAAGTATAAGCTTGTCTGTAGACTCCCACCAACAAGTTGGTGATCGACACGTCTTCCATACAAAGCTTCGAAGGGCGCCATGCTGATGGTGACTTGGTAGCTGTTGTTGTAGGGGAATTCCACTAAAGGGAGATGATCCTCCCATGTCCCTCCAAAGTCAAGAACACACAATCTCAAAAGATCCTCTAATACTCTGTTCACCCTCTTCATTTGACCATCAGTTTGGGGGTGATAGGCCGTGCTCAAGCATAACTGTGTGCCTACAGCTTCTTGCAGACTCCGCCAAAACTCGCTCGTAAAGATAGGATCTCGGTTACTCACTATGCTGGAGGGTATTCCATGGAGTCGAACTATTTCCTTGAGATAAAGAGATGCTAGAGATGAGGCAGTCCTTCTACTCTTGACAAGTATAAAGTGGGCGCTTTTTGTGAGCTTGTCCACTATTACCCAAATGCTAGTATTTCCCCTTCTTGACCTAGGCAACCCATCAATGAAGTCCATTGATATGCTATCCCACTTCCATTGTGGGACTTCTAGAGGATGAATTAGTCCTCCAGGCTTCTTTTGTTCCACCTTAACCTGTTGGCATATCATGCACTTAGAAATGAAATCTGCCACGTCCTTCTTCATGTCGTTCCAAAAAAACTCTCTTTACGTCTTTGTACATCTTGTCTCCACCTGGGTGTATTGTCATCTTGGAATGGTTCCTCAAGAACCGTCTTTACCAAATCCCTTGCTTGTGGGACGCATAGTCTCCCATCTCGCCTCAGCCAACCCTTATCATCGATGGAGTACCTATTGAGGTGACTGAACGTTTCACCCCTAGTTAACTTATCAATCACATCAACAACCTGAGGGTCTTCGCGTTGTGCGGCCCTGACTGAGTCTAATAGAGTTGGTCGCACTTCTAATGTTGCTAGCAGGCTGGGTACAAAGTCGATGGAGGGTCTGAAGTTAAAGCTTGCTATGAACTCCAAGCTTTGCCTTTCCACAATGAGAGGGCTTAAGGTTAGCTTCTTTCTGCTTACGGCATCTGCTACTATGTTGCCCTTGCCAGGAGTATAGGAAATCTCAAAATCATACGAGGTAAGAAACTCCATCCACCTTTGCTGCCTCAAGTTAAGGTCTTTCTGCGAGAAAAGATACTTCAATGATTTATGGTCAGTATATAATTCGAACTTCTCACCTAGGAGATAATGGCGCCAAGACTTAAGCGCAAAGACGATGGCGGCTAACTCAAGATCGTGGGTTGGGTAGTTCTTTTCATGAACTTTCAATTGTCTTCCACCATAAGCTACTACCTTCCCTTCTTGCATCAGAACAGCGCCTAGTCCCGTTCCGCATACATCTGTGTATACTGTGAACATTTTGCTTCCATCTGGCAATGTAAGAACTGGGGCTGTTGTGAGAGACCTTTTCAAGCGTTGGAAAGCAATATCACAATCCAAATCCCAGACGAATGCTAGATTCTTCTTTGTTAGCCTTGTGAGTGGGGCTGAGATTTTCGCGAAATCTCTAATGAACTTTCGGTAAAAACCTGCTAGCCCGAGAGAGCTTCGGACTTCGGTTGCATTTCTTGGTGCCTTCCAATCTTGCACCGCCACTATTTTCGAGGGGTCCACAGCTAACCCCTCTTTGGACACTATATATCCAAGAAACCTTGCTTCTTCTCTACATAAGTAGCACTTGGAAAATTTTGCTTTTAGCTGATGTGCCCGGAGAGTATCCATGATCTCCTTCAGATGCTGAGCATGTTCTTCCTTATTCTTTGAGAAGATCAAAATATCGTCTACGAAGACAACCACAAACTTGTTGAGAAATTCTTTGGACACCCTGCTCATTAGGTCTACGAAATATGCGGGTGCGTTTTGTTAGGACGAAAGGCATGACAAGTCACTTGAAGAAACTGTCTGGGTTTCTAAACACCGTCTTATCAATGTTATCTTCAACAACCCTTAGCTGATGGAACCCAATAGCCAGATTAAGTTGGGAGAAAACCGACGCACCTACAAGCTGATCAAACAAATCGTCTATTCTGGGAAGCGGGTGTCTATTCTTCTTAGTCAGCTTGTTTAGCTCCCTATAATCAACACAAAGACATAATGAGCCATCTGCTTTAGTGGCGAACACCACTGGAGCACCCCATTCCGAGATACTCCGCCTTATAAACCCCTTCTCGAGAAGCCCCTTAAATTGCTTACTGAGCTCCTTTCTCTCCTTTGGAGCCATGTGTCTAACAGGTAAAGCTACGAGCTTTGCATTATCAACAAGATATATGCGGAAGTCTATCTCCCACCTCGGAGGTAAGCCCTTTAGCTCTTCAAAGACATCCGGATATTCACGGACCACTCTAACCGATTGCAAATTCTCAACAGAAGCATCAAGCTACTCTAGATAACTAAGCATAATAGCATTCAAAGTATTACAAGAAATTTCTAGAGTGTTACTGAGCTGAGTCAAGAGTCTAACCACTCTTTTCCCACAATCAAGAATGGCACCATTACTGGATAACCAGTCCATGCCTAAGATCAGTCCATATCCTTAGAAACCCAAAACAATGGCACTACATCTAAACTCAACACTTAGAATAGTGATTTTCAAATCCAAACAAACCATCGACAAATAAGCTGAGCCCCCAATTGGATTTGAAACAACCAAGGGATCTTCTACCATACTAGTGTCTAGGTGCAGAGATTCTACTAAAGCAGATGAAATAAAGGAGTGTGATGCGCCAAAATCAAAGAGAGTGCGAACTGGATGATCAAAGAGATAAACTAAACTTTCTACAGAAATATTTCTACCTCGTTCCTGTGGAGGTACCACCAGCGCGCGAACCTGTCCCCCTAAAGTGGATCCAATCTTCTGTCCCTGCCCCCGCTTCATTGGGCAGTCCTTAGCCATGTGTCCAGTCTCACCGCAATGGAAACAACCACCATTCATCTTCGCCTTCTTCTTTCTGCAGTCTTTCACTATATGTCCAACAATGCCACAGAAATTACACCTTCTCTTTTCACGGGATTTGTTGTTCTTCCCGCCCTTGTTGAAGTCTGTTTTCTTAGCCTGCAAACCCTCTTTCTTTTCTTGAGGCACTTCCACCTTTGCCTCTTTCTTGCCTTTATCTTCCTCGTGTAGCAGCGCCATGTCCACCAAGCTTTCATAAGCCGCCCCCATGGGTATATGGGTCATAACAAGGCTGTGTAGAGGCTCATTCAGACCTTTTATGAGGCGAAGGGCCTTCTTGTGTTGGGTGTTTACTAAATCCAGCCCAAATCTGGCCACGTGATTAAACTGATTGACGTACTCCTTGATCGTCATACTTCCTTGTTTAAGAGTTAGGAACTTCTCCATCTGCAGGCTTCTTTCAGCTTGGGAGAGGAATTTCATCTCAAACCTCATCCTGAAATCATCCCAAGTTTCCACTCGCCTCTCAGCATGGGTAACTTCCCACCAATAAGAAGCTTCCTCTTTGAGCAACCACACTGCTAGCTGTATCTTTTTCCTGCTGTCAACTTCGAAGATGACGAACAAATCTTCGGTCTCCTTTAGCCAATTCCTTGCTACTGCAAAGGATTCAGTTCCACAAAATCCTTTCCACCCATAGCCTTGAAGTCTCTACACGTCTTAGCGTATTTCCACGAGGAGGAGGAACCGCTGCCACTGTGGGAGGAGGAATGTCTGCTGGGCCCGCACCATTGGCTCTAGCCTCTAGGTACCTTCGGAACCAGCTAAGTATCGGTACTCCTTCTGGAAGGTTAAGATCTCCAAACATGCTGAAACAAAAAGGAAAGATTCAAGACAAAAGGATAGAGAGATAGTGCGTATGGCTTTGGGGAATTATGCCTTTTTAAAGACAACGCTTTTTATTGAAAAAAAATGCTTCATTAAACTTCTTTTCGAAAATAGTTTCAAAAAACCTTTATCTAATCTGGTAAACCTGTGCTCTGATACCAAGTGAAACACCCCACCTCTATTAAGGTCACTCACAAAGGGAATGCCTTAACTTCGGTGGAGGTTTATAAGTAAAAGTCACAGATAAAACACAAGACAGATATAAACACATATATATAAGCAGCGGAAAACAAACAGACTTTCATTTCATAATTACGTGTTCATACAAAACATTTCCATTGTTGCCTCAAAAAAGACTTCCAATTATTACAACCATAATACTGTCTTGATTCAAAACTTAAAGAAGCATGAAACAAAATTTAAAACTGCAAAAATCCCCATAGAATGTCCAAAGCCATAGCCCAAAACGAAAGAGATCCAAGAAATACATTCTCACTCTTCAAGCTGGATGAAAAATCTGACTAAGCTGAGGTGTTTCCTCCCTGTGGACCTGGGGGGGGGGGGGGGGACGGAAGAAAAGAAAGCGAAAGGAAAATGGGTCAGACGTAAGTCTGGTAAGTCTAGTTAAAATTCTAGCATGAGAACAATAAAAAGATCATGACTTGTATAAACTGAGAACATGACAATATCAGAATATAAGATAAGATATGGCAGGAAATACTAACTATACTAAATGCACTCACTATTACTTCTCTGCACCTACTTGCACTGTCTCAATTGGCACCCCATGATCAAGGCGAAGTGATCGATTTTCTAAAGATCGGCTCCACTCGCATAAACATATGTGTCATACGGCCCCACTTGATTGTAGTTTCCTATGCTGGTCCCACCATAGGGTGTATAAGGTCCCATGGTGGCGGCCCGACACAATTCTAGAATGCATAGGTTATACTACTGGTGCTCAATGCCCTATTTGTCTGCTCCGAAGTGTGTGCATGCCCGCACTCCGTTAGAACCCATACTGTTACACCAACCTCCGTTGCTTTTGACCGCTTATAATCAACCCAGTAATCGTGCCCCACCCTGCCTAGTTTCAGGGTACCATGATACCTAATTGGGTTACTGCTGAAATGGGTCCCCGTTACTAGGGTTTTCTAGTCAAACATGTTAAATGGTTAAGTGTTTGTATTAACCTAACCCTACCCATCAGTTTAGTTGACATGTTGAATTGGTTAAGTATTTTAGTTAACTTAACACTACCATCCTCATTCTAGCTTTAATTTATTCATTGAAGCACCAACCACTCACATTAGACAGGTATTGTTGCGGTTACTGGACAACCGGTCAGTTCCGGGCAGGTTTACACCGCAACTCAGTCTAACCTCGGGTCCTTATTGGGCTTAATGCCTTAACCTTCCACATTGGATAGGTATTGTTGTGATTACTGGACAGACGGGCGGGTCCGGGAAGGTTTACATCACAACTCAATCCAACCTCGGGTTAAACATACTCGTATTTTCTAAATTTACATATTTGTTCTTTTATTCTTATATGTAAATTTGTTAACAATTAAATGTTATGGCCCACTTTCCAAATTCATTATTTTTAGGTATATAATCTATACCATTTCAAGCCATAAATTATCTGTGCGATTTTTCACCCATTTATGTCAAGTTTCCTATAATTACCAATTTTTCCCAACGTTACCCCGTCTAAATATTAGGCTAACAATCTTAGCCTAATTTTCCACTCGCATGATTTTTGACATATAATATTAGGCTAAAAACTTAGCCTAATTTAGCGTACACAAAATTTTCATAAAGAAATCCATTAACATAAACATGACATAGGTGTAAACTTAGCATTTTTTGCATAGTCAATATGAACACAATAGGGGTGAACTTGCAAAATAGTTATCATGAATGTCATGAGTGTGAACATGCAACGTAGACTAAGCCACATACATATATGTTAATTTGCATCATAGACATATATGTGAATTTGCAACATAGACTAAATCAACTTACATATATGTGAATTTACAATCATCATACATATATGTGAACTTGCAAATCAATCACAAACATATGAATAAGTGTGAACTTGAATTATGGCATATGTTTAACATATACGCATAAACATGTAGAACTAACATTTGGTCACATATGTGACAGGATTTTACAACCTAAATCTTGCATAACATGATAAACTACACAACTTGTCATAACAAGTTATACTCCAAGTTCATATACGTATGAATAGACTTATCCATTAATTCCCAATTCAACATGATAACAAAATAGAACCACGGACATAGATCAATATCATTTAATTCCACATATAACATAATAAACATCGTTCTATTTTTAATTTATTTCCAAGGCATGACATTGATTTTGATTCGCATCCCAAAACATAACTAAACTTACAACGAACGGCGAACTTGAGTTATGGTTTCTGAGCTCTGAATTTGCAATGCTTTCCTTTGGGTAGATAAACGCTGTTTTGATTCTTAATTGAATCAGAATTTGTTCATCTCTAAGCTTTCTCCAAGTGATGGCTACTCCTAGTTCCCTCCCAGCAGCATGACGGCTCTAGTTCTATTTTATTTGTGTGAATTGAGGTTGAGTGTTGGGTTGTATTTATAGAACTCTAGATTGATTTGAGCCGTCAGATGGTCATAGAGTGAATCCAGACCATGCACACCAAGAGGATCCAATCAGAAAGTGACAAATCAGCCCTAGAGACACACCAGAGCTTAGAAATTCGACCAGAACCCGACCAGGCTAGCCAGGACCTGACCAGGTCGACTGGGCAGGTTGACCCCCAGGTCGACCCCCTGGTCGACCTGGGTACCCAGGTCGACCACCAGGTCGACTTGGTTCCTAGGCGGGAATTTTCCCGCCCAGCCCAGTTTCGGTCTGTTTTTGAAATTAAAACCGAATTCTGAGCTGTTTGAAATTTAAATTGAATTCTGAAACTTCCGGAGGTCATAACTCCTTCATACAGAGTCCGATTTATACAAACTCTGAATCTATCTCAAGCAGAATTCCGAGACGAACGCAACGGCGTAACCCGTTTCCCAAAATTCTTGTATTTAGAATTAATTATACCTTAATTTGTTAATTTAATGTTAATAGAAAATTCGGGGTGTTACATTCTCCCCTCCTAAAAGGATTTCGTCCCCGAAATCTTCAAGTCTGGAAGATCATATATCCTAACATCCAATCATCCATCTACTCAACCAACAAACACAAGCGTCCATTGTCCTTAAAAGACTTTAATGCTTCATGATCATATGCATAGTGTGTGTATATGTCCTTATCTAATGCAAAAATTAGGCGGTCTACTGATTATACCTAAATTCTTACATTTAGAATTAATTATACCTTAATTTGTTAATTTAATGTTAACAAAAAATTCGGAGTGTTACACGTGCCCACAGCCAGATGATGACACGGTGTATGATGGCAAATCACAACAGCCACATAGGAAGAAAATGATGAGAGTTATTTGATTCGACCCCTGGCGATGCTGTGATGAATTAATACTACTCAAATCGATGCTGGAGGGAAGAACGGAAGGGTAAATCTCCGATGATGATGAAAAAACTGAGGAGAAAATAATTTAATCTTCCTCTGTCTTGATTGGTTCAGAATGGTTGTGCGAACGAATATGATTAATGTTGGTGAAATATAGCTGTTAAGCTTTGGAAGGCTCTGATACCATAATGAAGATTGTAATCGAGTGGAATGTAATGCAATTGTTTATTATTTCTGGAATGGTTGTATTAACATCTACGTTGCCTTATATATATGTGATTAGCAATAGTTTGTAATATTTATTACATATGAACGTTTGGGCTGAGCCCATTACTTAACCCATGTGGTTTTAACAGGAATAAACACATATCTATAAGACTGTAACTCATCGTTTCATTTATTAGCAATATCGAAATGGAATTGAACTATAGTTAAACATGTAACCTATTGTTAAGCTTTAAAAAAATGAAAATTAATAACAAATTTATATTTAGAAGAAATTTTAGATGGAGGGTTGTTAAAATTAGGACCATCAGTAAGTGAAATTTCAATCGATGAAGAGGGTTGAAGAACAGCGTGGACAAACAACCAATTTTTATTATGAATTTAACTGAATTCTAAAGTATGGAAATAAAAGACTAACAGACCATGAAATGCAATTTATTAATTTACTTAATATCTCTAACACCAAAGTCGTGCGGTATAAATAGATTTAATCCATGATTCACCTGAACTGAAATAAATAACATGGATGGACCTATGAGTTAGTCGATTTAGCGGTTTAGAGCAGAAAAGCCGAGATTTTGCCGGTTGGTTATGTTGCTTCGTTCTTCATACTTTCTAAGGAGGTGGTAAGGCATGGAATACTGGTTTCCTCTTTCATACCGGTGTTTTACCAAGTCGGCGATTAGGGATTCGATTTGGTTAGGGAGAAAAGAACGGTAAGTGAAAACGTGTCGAAGAACAGTTATGGAGTTTGCCAAGAAAGGGGTAAATAAATGGGAGTGGTTTATTTTGGTAGTTGGATGAAATATGAGGGAAGCGAGAGAAAGGTAAAAGAGAGCCATTTCCAAATGCGATGATTTCACAATGCCAACTCATCAAGGTTGGAATCCTGTTTTCTATTATAAATAAATAAATAATGGAATAGGTAACAGATAATAGATAGAAGGGATGGATAACTCATAATTGAGAAATGAGTTTTGATTCAAGGGTTCATTTAGAACCTAACTATAACCTATCGAGGATGTACTTTGATTGATATATTTATTTTGATAGGCTATGATTTAATAGCCTTGTGTTTTGGAGTAATCTCTCGATCTAATTTCATATCCTTTTATATGATTGTTTATAATACCCAAAATTTAAATTAACCATATATTAAGAAATTTGTTTGAAATCTAAAATATAGAAATATGAGTTGATATAAAACTGAATAAATTATTATTCCAAATATTTGAAATAAACTAGAACTTAACATGAAAGAATCATCTAGGAGAGGATTATTAATTTGAATAATTAAGTAACTTGATTTTACTTATGTTGGCATTGTAACCGCTATCTCTTTATTTCTTGATTTAAATTTACTCATATAAACATATACAATCCTACCTATAATGTATTACTTTTCATTACGTTTCGGTCAACCCGAGTTGTTTCAGTTATTGAAGACCATGGTTATTTGAAGACATAAATGGAGTTTGAAGACTGCATATTTTGCTATTTTTTTCTAATGCATTATTGGTATGTTTTGTTAATTTTATAACTCTGGTATTGTAACTGAAATCATATGTATAACATTTAACAGTCTCTTTCAGTATTCATGTTATTATTATATTTTATTGTTCCATTGTGATATTTTTTATATTGTTCAGTCTCTTCTCTTATTATTTTCTCATTTTTACCAAATCCTAATAAAAATTCATCAGTTTGGAATAGTTTGAGTAGGCATGTGTGGCTTATTATCAAATCAAATTATCCTAAAAGATGGGATGTTATAGCATCTACATATCTGTTGCAAGACGAGATGTTATTGGGTGACGAAATGCAACATGACCGGTAAGAGGTATTGAGTGAGAGAAGTACATGTAAAATCAGTTGCTCCAAAGTAGAATAGGAGCATTTTAGATAGAAGGATGATAGATTGCTGAATAAAGAGTGTGATGTAAGTAGAATTGATGTGATGCTGCAAAATTAAATGAATGGCTAAAGGAGTGTTATATAAATGAATTACATATACAAAGGTGTTGAATGACTACCCAAGAGAATCCACGCGCTTCTTCCAATTAGCTGAAACAATGAAGAATTGAAATGAGCATTTGGATATGAATGTTGGGACTTCATGTCGAGCATTGTACATCAACATCTACAATTGACGTAGCAAAAAACTTAATAGTCAAATATCCCAATCAAATTTTTATCAACCAAATATTTGATTGGGAGATAAAACTAAATTCTCTTTGTAACAACCTGAATTTAAGGTCGAATTTTATTAATGATCTAATTTAAAATTTGATTTTTAGATTTAAATTAAAGTTTATTTGAATTTTTGGATTGAATGAGTTTGATATTTGATATGAATATGAATTAATAACAAAAATAACAATGTTTGCTTGTTTAAAACTTATTAGTTGGACTAATTAAATCCATAGTTTCATTAAATTTGAATTGTAATTTTTAAATAAAACTAAAAAATTGACATAAGAAATATATCGATGGTATTTCGAATTTATAAATGTGTAGATAATATGGTTTTGTCAAATGTGCCAAAAACTTGGAAGATTTGAATAACGTAGATTAGAAATTTCTAAATATGGGGAATTATACGTTTATGATGCAAATTAAAGTCATAAATTTATATACATTTTCATTTCATTAAAATCCGTTAACATATGCATTTAAAATTTGATTTATCAGTGAAAAAGCGCAGCGTTGATAACGTTTAAATTCATTATCTCATTCCTTATAAAATTTAGCTTCCTAGGAAAGCCAATGAAACATCATCCCACTAATGCACTAATTAATTGAAATTACAAATTGGAAAGCCATGACTGATTATTTACGGTGGTTTCCTTTCTTTATATCATCATTTTATTCACTCATACAACCATTCCCTTTTTTCTTCCTCTCCAAAATTCTCAGCAATCAACTATGGCTAAAATCTAGATATGCATCTAAACCAAATGGAGATATTTCTCTCGAACTAAAAGGCAGAAGCAACCAAATTCATCAATCTCTTCTCCCTTTTTCTTTTTATATTTTCTATTTTTTTTTTTGGATTTTGATCTATTTTGTAGGGACCATAACTTCCTCACACAGAACCCAAATTGGCTTTATTTTTTTCTCAAATTGTGTAAAATTGAAAGAGCTACAACTTTTATGTTGCACAATTTTTTAGATTTCGAATTTTTCATGGTTGAAACTGCCAATCTTTTAGATGCATTTTTTGACCCTAAATTTTAGATCCAAATATTTGTCTGTCGCTGTTTTGATCATATCTTCTTTAAATTTTATAGAAAATCAATTTTTCTTTTTTTAAAATTGAGAAGAAAAGAATTTCAACAACTTTCCAATTTATGATTTTTCCAAATTATAAATTTAACTTTTTCAAAAATCACTTTTGAAATGGTTAAGATTTTGATCAGCTTTGTAACTTTTTGGTAAAAATCAGGATCCATCCTTCTTGCATTTCCCTTGCCCATTGGGCCAAGTTATGTGTTTGTTTGGGTTATATCTTATTTCAGATTTTGTGTTGAATTATGTTTAATTTATATTATATATATATATATATGTTTATTTGGGTCATGCGTCTTATTTTATTTTGCCTCGTGTGTTTGTGTGACTTATATAAGGGATAGTCTATTGGACACAAAGATTTGACAAAAATTGAGTGACACAAAATCTAAACCATAGGATTACCCCATGATTTGCACCCCTCACATAAAGACAAATTAATCATGTGGCTGAGATTACATGCCATCTGATTTGGTCAAAATTTTGTGTTCATAGTCACTCCCTTTATATATTATGTATATAGTTGGTGTGTGCATGAGTTTGGGTTAATTTTCTATTTTGATTTCTTCTTAAAGAAAATATTTGTGAAAGGTTTGATACGTGTTTGGATTGTATGTGTTTATGTGTGTTGAGTTGATTTAATATATATATAAGTTTTTTGATGTGTATGTCTTATATATAATATACATAGGGTAATGAAATTTTTGTGTAATTGTGTTGCTTCTTTTATACCCATGAAAAAAGTTTCGTAAATTGTTTCAAAAAAATCCAATTTCCATGTTGTTTTTCTGAGAAACTCCTTTATCCTCTTATAAAATAAAATATTTTGAGTGGTTATTGAGTTTCCATCAATCCTGAGTTCTGCATGGATGCCGTCATTCTATCCCTTGTCTGTTTGTTTGTGGTCTCAATTCAATGCAATGAAAGGTGAGTTTATCTCACGCTTGACTTACATTTATTATAAAAGTGAAATTCAACACATTCGAATTGCTATAAAATGTATTTGATTGTTTTAGAAAATTTTATATGACATACACAAATGACATCCACTTATGACACAACTAGTATATATGATATGAATGTGCACATGTGACATGTATTACTTCATTTGTATGTTTTAATTGCTGAGCTTGATTCATGTATATGTTTCATATGTTCGATTTGTTGAGTTTATTGATATTGTTATTTATGTGTTCTCACATTGCAAGTTCCCTATGGGTTGAAATGATCCATACTTGATTCACTGTATAGACTAAGGGATTGAATTAAATCAATTTGGGATGCGTGTTGAAATGATATATACCCGGGATTCAAATTTTTAATTTTAGATTGAAATGATACATATCCGTATTACTTGACCTAGGTAGAAAATTATATACGGACACAGTTGGTCTATTTTGAAAATATTTTCTAAGTTTGAATATAGATTTTATGAAATTAAAATATAGATTTTTGTAGAAACTTTGAAGTAAGAAAGGTGTAAAAGAGGGTTTTGGAATTAAACTGTACCTTAATTTGATAAATTACTTAATTGGAATGAAATTTCACAATTAAGCTAAATTGATTTAAAATGCAATTTAGAAAATGATGAAATGAATTTTATATGAGAGTGGTTAAAATAATGAAACATAATAATTTGATTTTATAATAATTTATGAAATGAATGGTTTGAATCTAAATATATTTGTAGTAATATTTAGAATTGACTAAACTTAAAATCTAGGACTTAATGGTCATAAAATGAAAGAAATATTATTTAAAGTAAAATGGAAATTTTAAGAATTTGATTGGAGTAATAAAACTTGAATCCAAGTTGAATAATACATATAATGTATTGGAATTTGAATATACTGTTAAGTTGGAATTGATTTGAAGTGAAGTTTTGGCAACTGGATTGACTATAAGTTGAACTTAAACATATGGATATACGGCTTGGATTGGATTACTAGTATTAGTTTATACAAAACTAATTTAGATTATTTTATATAATTATTATTTTATAACTATATGTTAACCATTAAACATCTGTTAACTTTTAAAATTTATCTTGTTTAAATATTAAACAAATATACATATTGTAATTATTTAACCTAATTATTTTATATAATACATTTATTTTAATTTAAACTATATTATATTATATTAATTATTTTAAATAAAAGTTTATTTCTGATTTGAACTATTAGATCTGTAATTTTTAGTGTGAAAATTTTTAAATAACGATAATTATGATAGAAATTTGAAAGCAAATAGTAATTCTTGTTAATGAACTATTTGTAAATATGAAATCCGAATTTTGAATAGAATCAAATAATGAATCGATTGAAGTACAATTTACGACGTTTGAGTATTTGAAATTAATTATTTAAATACAAAACCAATACTTGAGGTTAATTGATTTATGATATGTTAAAATTTGATTTCAAATATAATGACCACCATGTGAAAAATGTAAATGTTTGGTTATTAAAGAGACAGGGATCGGATATTGCTATACTCTTTACCAATACTGAAAACCACTTTAACAACTGTGTACATGGTGGAGAATCCAAAATGAAGTAGGTTGATTTGGAGGATAATAATGGATTTGAAGAAAGAGAACGATGATGGATAGCCTTGACCTTCGGGTCACAATTGAAATGACTAAAACAGGAGCCATACCCAGGCCAATGTGAGTTAGCTACCCTCAGCAAGCATGCTTCTTCGATACCGTATATATTACTTGTTCATTGATTGGCGCCTTTGAATTTGGGAGTATTGTCTAAGGTAGGTACTAGCTGGCGGCTATGCATTACCATCAGCCTGGGTCTGCAATCTGGTAGAATCCTACTGATGGGTGTTGCCTCGATGCCTTGTATATTTATCCTGATTGAGCCCCCAACGACTTTGATTTGTGTTGTTCCTATGGAGTGCCCTTTGATAGCCACTAGTTGGACTTTACGGTACTGTATAGAGTACGACATTATAAACAGTGTAAGGGTAATAATGGTAATCCCGCTTACGCTATTTTTAATAGTATATTTAACATTAGACACTATTATAATAATGTATTATATTATATGATATTAGTTTAACAGATCCTTAGAGGATGGTGATCCCAAACGTCCTTTAAGTTACTGATGCATTTCATTGAACATTTCACTTGAGTTGATTCATTCATATAAGAATGTTAGTCGTGATCCGAGTTGTCTTGTTTTCCATTATTGCTCGTGTTAGACCGAGTATTGCAGTATTGAGACTTTACCTTTCGAAGCAGGAGACTTGTTGAAGACATCATATCTATCTATTGGCTCTTGTTATTTCTCTTTGTATTAGAAATTCGTGTATTTATACTTCCGCTGTATTTGATTCTATAACTCTGATATTATGCGTAAATTTTGAATTTTATGTAGTAGCTTCATGAACTACTATTGTATTTTATTTATTCCGCTGCGAGATGTTATGCTATTCTGTGATTTGATTTATTAAACTCCACAGCAATAACAATATGTCATTTTGAATGGTTTGAGTTGCTTTAATTACTCACTTGAAGCGGTCGAAAAGGCAGGTTGTTATAGTTGGTATCAGATCTTTGGTTTAATAAAAACCTTAGCTTATGGGGTTTTAAAACTCATTAGAGATGGAGTAGCGATACCCTTGAATGAGGTAGAATCAATCACAAAATCATTCTTGAGAGAGAATACTTTAAAAAATATAAAGAGTTTTGAAAATTGTTTTAACAATTTTATAGTATGTTAATATAATTTTTTTTTTAACTTTTTCAAGGAGTTCTTTCCTTTAGATCTAGTTATTCGATAAGTATCTTTTTGATTAGGATTTCCTAAATTTAAACCTCTAACCTTGTTCTAAATCTACCTTAGAAATTTATGATATATGGTTTCCAAAATCTTAAATATTCTTTGATTTGATCAAATTAGGGTATCCATCCTTTGTAGACTCATTTAGGTTTGGTTCTTTCATTTTTTGGTCCTTAGTTCAGGTTTGAACTTATTTTATCTTAAATTGATGAATGGTGAAAAAGTGATTTTAAGTGTAACCCATGTTAAGAGTTAATGTAAACATAATGTGTTAATAATTTGGGCAAATAAATTATTTAATTTTATTAACCGGAATAATAAACATTTAAAAATATATATGAATTTAAAGTCATATTTGGAAATGTGTAAGATGAGTTATCATAAATAAAGTAGTCTACTGAATAATATGAATTGATTTCGAAAAGGAAATATATGATTTGTGATATTAGTATTTACGTTAATTGTAGTTATTAAACATGATTCCTCGAAAGTCTTAATAAATAAAAATATTGATTTGACTCAAGTAAATAAAGTAATATTTGTGATTTAGAAATTGACAATATAAGCTAAACGTGTCAAGGATTAAATGGACCATAATTGTGATTTTGAGCAAACTGCAGTTTATGGAAATGTGTAAAGTTTATGAACTTGTACTAGTTTAAGCCTAATCATTTAATAAGGGTTTGTTTGGAAAGGTTGGAATTGATTTAAACATGCTTATATTAAGGCTAGTAAAATAATATTTATATGAAATTAATTTAATAAAATTGAACTAGATATAAACTAAAATTGTATATGATAAGATTTTAGTTAGTATATTAATGATGATAAGATTTAAAACTAAAGTAAGTTGAAATGTGATGCAAAATTCAATACTGAAATTGAAAATGAATCTGTGTACTAAATAAAAAGTAACTTAAAGCTAATGTATGCTAATATAATATATTATTTCAAAATATGTTATGAATTATTATATGATTTGCATTGAAAAATTTAAGATCGATTTTATTTACTAAAGATTGAAGTTGAATTTTTATAAATAAATGATTAGGGAAGAGATGTAATTTCCTTACTCAAAATCCTAATAAATAAATGACTTGAAATATATTATTTATAAAGTATGATTGGAAAGTTTTGTATCTATTCTGTTTAAAAAGAGAAAAGATGTTTTGAGTATTTACTTGATGTTAAAGTTGGCCTATCGAATACTTAGTGATTTGGGGTGTACATCTGATCAACATATGTGTTAAATCCTATATGTACAAGATAGATATTGTATCACACTCTAGTTTCTTGGGATAATTCTTTTTCTAACAGTGGCATCATTAGTATTTATTTTTGAGTTTCGAAAGTGAGATGGATATATAGTGCCAATTAAGATGTTGAGTAAATACTTGAATATTGTGAAATGTCTGAGAAATGTCTTAACCTTTGAGTTAAAAATATTTTTCTAAAGTACATAATTATGTAAGATGATAGATAGGATCTGTTTAATTTTAGATGTATTAAATTATTTGATTAATATTTTCTCTATCTCGTTTCTTTCGGGAACGAAAAGGTTTGAGTGGGGGAGATTGTAACAACCTAAATTTTAAAGTTGAATTTTATTAATGATCTAATTTAAATTTTGATTTTTAGATTTAAATTAAAGTGTATTTGAATTCTTGGATTGAATGAGTTTGATTTTTGATATGAATATGAATTAATAGCAGAAATACCAATGTTTGTTTATTTAAAACTTATTGGTTGAACTAATTAAATGCATAGTTTCATTAAATTAGAACTGTAAAATTTAAATAAAACTGAAAAATTGATATAAGAAATATGGCGATGGTATTTGGAATTTATAAATGTGTAGATAGTATGTTTTTGTCAAATGTGTCAAAAACTTGGAAGATTAGAATATGTAGATTTGAAGTTTCTAAGTATGGGGAATTATACATTTATGATGCTTAGAGTCATAAATTAAGGTATGTCTTTATTTCACTAAAATCCGTTAACATATGGATTTAAAATTTGATTTATCAATGAAAAGGAGCAGCGTTGATAATGTTTAAATTAATTATCTCATTCCTTATAAAATGTAGCTTCCTCGGAAAGCCAATGACACATCATCTCAATAATGCACTAATTAATTGACGTTAAAAATTGGAAAGTCGTGACTGATTATTTACAGTGGTTTCCTGTCTTTATATCATTATTTTATTCATTCATACAAACATTCCCTTTTTCTTCTTCTCTAAATTTCTCAGCAATCTACCATGACTAAAATCAAGATCTACATCTAAATCTAATGGAGAATTTTCTCAAACTAAAAAGCAGAAGCAACCAAATCCATCAATCTCTTCTTCCTTTTTATCCTTGTATTTTCTATTTTCTTTTTCTTCAGATTTTGATCTGTTTTGTAAGGACCATAACTTCCTCATATAGATCCCAAATCGACTTTAATTTTTTTTTTCAAATTAGGTAAATTGAAAGAGCTAAAACTTTTGTGTTGTACACTTTTTCAGATTTCGAATTTTTCTTGGTTGAAACCGCTAATCTTTCAGATGCATTTTGGATCCAGATTTCTGATCCAAATATTTGTATGTCGCTGTTTTGATCACATCTTCTTTAAATTTTATAGAAAATTTGTTTTTATTTTTTTTTTAAATTGAAAAGAAAAGAATTTGAAACAACTTTCCATTTAATGATTTTTCAAAATTCTGAATTTAACTTGTTCAAAAATCACTTTTAAAATAGTTAAAATTTGTTCAGTTTTGTAACTTTTTGGTAAAAATCAAGATTCATCCTTCTTGCATTTTCCTTGCCTATTGGGAAAAGTTATGTGTTTGTTTGAGTTTATCTTACTTTAGATTTTTGTGTTGAATTATGTTTAATTTATATTACATACATACATATATGTTTGTTTGGGGCATGTGTTTTATTTTATTTAGCCTGTGTATGTTTGTGTGATTCATATAAGGGAAAGTCTATTTAGACACAAAGATTTGACACAAACCGAGTGACACAAAATCCAAACCGTAGGACTACCCCATGATTTGCACCCATCACATAAAGACAAATCAATCATGTGGCTGAGATTTTACACCTTCTGATTTGTATCAAAATTTTGTGTTTATATAGCTACTCTCTTTATATGATAAGTATATAGTTGGGGTGTGTGTAAGTTTTGGTTAAGTTTCTATTTTGTTTTTTTATTAAAAGGTAATATTTGTGAAAGGTTTGATAAGTGTTTGGATTGTATGTGTAGATGTATGTTGAGTTGATTTTGAAAAAATATATATAAGTATCTTGATGTGTATGTTTTATATATACTATATATATATAGGGTAATGGAATTTTTGTGTAATTGTGTTGCTTCTTTTATACCCATAAAAAAAGTTTCATAAACCGTTCCACAAATCTAGCTTCCATCTTGTTTTGCTGAGAAACTCCCTTCTCCTATAAAATAAAATATTGAGTGGTTATCATGTTTCCATCAATCCTGAGTTGTTCTTGGATGTCATCTTCATATCCCTTGTCGGTTTGTTTGCTGTCTCAATTCAATGCAACGAAAGGTGAGTTTATCTTACACTTGACTTACATTTATTATAAAAGTAAAATTCAACACATTCGAAATGTATATGATTGTTTTAGAAAATTTTATATGATATACCACAAATGACCTCCACTTATGACAAGACTGGTATATATAATATGAATGTGCACATGTGACATGTATTAATTCATGTATATGTTTGAATTGCTGATCTTACTTATATCTTTGATATGTTTGATTTGTTGAGTTTATTGATATTGTTATTTATGTGTTCTCACAGTGCAAGTTCCCTATGGGTTGAAATGATGCATACCTGAATCACTGTATAGATTTAGGAACTGAATTGAATTGATTTGGGTTGCAAGTTATGTAACAACCCATATTTCCAAAACCAATTTAAAATTTTGATTTACGCTATTTTAAGGAATATGGAAATATAAATTGGTTATTTTTGCTAAACAAAATTTGAGAATAATTTTAAAATTAGATTTTATATTTTACTTGACTTAAACCAAATTCAGTAAAATTATTAAATTGATTTATAAGCCTTGGATTCGAAAATTTTGAAAATTCGACTTTTAAAATCATCGCATAACCCTTAAAAAGTGATTTTTTTCTAGCAAGCTTAGAATCCAGCGAGACCAATTTTGTTGGATTCGTAACAATAAATCATGGCTAGATTTCAAATTTTATGCGAAACGGAGTTAGTATATGGCCGTGAGAGGCAAACCCGTTTGGGGAAAAATTGACAGTCAGTTTATAAAGGAACATTATTGAGACGATCTCATAATTTGATTTCACTTTTGTTCCTGATTCGTATCGTCAAATAATGGCAGAACCCAAAATTTCATAATTTTTAAAGTTAGCGTGTGGGCGTACAAGAAGAAAAGGTAAGCTAAAATCATATTTTTTGAAGCTAATTTGAGCATATTTGAGAAATTAGCGGAAGGTCAAACGAACTCGGAATTCGACGAAACTTGATTCGTTAGATTTGTAATTCCGTATATTTTCTCATGCCGAAATTTTATAGCAAACGAATATCCTTTGCAGTCGGTCGATTGGGGAGAAGTTGGCATATAATCTTTTTACCCCATTTTCTTTCTTCACTTTCCTCCTTCCTCTCTTTTCTTCCTCTTCAAATAAAATGGCCTCCTCCCCCAATTTCTTGCTGCCGCAGCCCCCCCTCCATCGTCGGCCGTCAGCCCCCTCCTCCTTCTCCTTTCTCTTCTCTTCCTTCCTACAAAATCCTAGCCTCCTCTATGGACCCCACCACCGCCGCCACCACCCCCGCGGCCACCCCCGCCGCCACTGCCCCGCCAATCAGGCTACCCTCTCTGGCCGTGTGCCCTAACTTCTCCAAAATCCTCTCTTTTCAAAATTTTCCCATTTGCAAATAACCCCCTCTCCTTCTTTGCTTAATACCCGTCGATCCGTGCATTTCTGGACAAGGCACTATAAACGAAAGTCGTAAATCTCATTTTTCTCTACGAAATGCACATATTAAAAACAAATTTTGGAGTTTAGAGCTGCTCGGAAAAGGAAATTGAAATTGACTTACCTGAAGCGAACATTATCAATTTTGGCGAATCCATGAATTTTCGGAAGTAAGTGCACATGGCAAAAGTTGTCCGCAATGGCGTTTCCGTGTCGTTGATTTGTTTTGGTGAAGATTGGAAGTCATATGAAAATTGTAGAGCCAGAGAGGTGAATTCGAGTTGCGGAAAGCGACAAACGACGAATGCGCGACAAGAAAGTCTTCATAAGGAGTGTTATGACAATTGTTTTAGCTTGGGTGAAAACTTCTATCTTAAATATTTAAAATGAGAGATTCTTTCTTTAATTAGTATATTAGAGTAGTTAATTAGTTATGCATTTCAAGTTGCTAAGTAGTGCGGTGAAAATTAGTAAGTTGCAAGTTAGAAATTGTATTATGTTACTGTTAGAATGACATTTAGAACCTTCATGTAGTTAGTTTGCCCAATGCATGTAATACCCTCTTTGGAGTTCAACACTTGAACTATTCAAAAATCATTTGCATTAGAAATGTTGTATGAATATGTTGCACTCGCATTTCATACTCCGTGTTATTTGTAGTAATGAAATTGGAGTAAAAATACATTTACAAGTTTAACGGCTTGTTTATGTTCACCAATTTCAATAAAACCAAAGAGATGAAATAATTTATTAATTAAATAATTGTTAGATGGTTGAAAACCCCACACGGATCTTAGGATGATATTTGACTCATACATCTCCCTTGTGTGAAATTGCGGTTAATCGGTTAATTGACAGATTTATGTAAGCGTCAGTAATTTTATTGAAGCTTATATGAAAATAAAATGCACAATGGATGTCATTTTGGATGTTGATAGTTGTTTGCAACTATCGTTGGGTGTATATGATGAATTAATCCATATAAATTTATTTATATGGATATTGGTTGAGATTTATTCCAATTCGGAATAAATGTGAATATTTTTGTAGTGTAATATTCAATGAAGGTTAGAAGTTTGATTTTTGATGTCCTATTTTGGATGAACACAAAAATATAAAAACATGAAGTCGAGTTAAGTATATAAATGATATTTTAACTCGAATGGATTTTTATATCGATTTTATTCATTTTTAAAAAATGAATATCATGAAGACTGAAATTTCAAAATCTGACATTTTGAAAATATTATCATTTTGAGATTATAATAAAATCGGATGTTCAATTTTAATTTAAAATTGAAATGGAAGTTAGAGTCGTTTTTAAACTAATTTATAAACGTTTTATAAGTATGTTTTGAATGGAAATCGATGAAATCCATTATATATATTTAAATAGTTTGAATAGAACTTTCCACACAGCGACCGTTCACGAATTTCGACCATTAACTTTGAATAGACAAAACGGGAGATCCGACCGTTGGATTCTCCTAAAACCATGGCCTTTGGGTTCGTATCAAAAAGATCTTTATGAAGAATATAAGAGGTTTAAATTTGAACGGTTGGATTTTAAAATATGTCCAAATCAATTTTAGAAAAGGTCGCTATGGATGCAGTTCGACGACCGATATTGGAAACCAACTGTAAGGATCTTGATAAAACTAATTAAAATATAAATAAGTTACGTAAAAACACAATAAATGATTTGGAAAGATTTTGGATGAAATATTCCATATTTGAAAAGATAAAATATATTCTTGTACGGTTAAATTAGCTAACAATTAGAATTGTAATCAATTGGTTTTAAAATAATAAATTGGATTGAGAATGGTTTTGATATAACCAGAGTTTTCCAATGAATAAGGTTTGAATGGAAATTATCTTTGGATATTTTTGATATTGGGTTCCATGATTATATGGATATCGTTGAGGAATTTGAAAGATATTGATATCGTTATTCCAATACGATATCTGTTAGTTTCAGAATTTGGTATTGAATGTTAGTCGACATGATTTCCATTTAAAATCTTATATTTAATATCAAATTGGATTTGTCGTGAATGGTATCTTAAATAATACTGCTCTTAAACCCGGTTATGAAAGGGATAAATCTTTAATTAAGATATAAGGAAGTTTTTCACGTTTATTTAATTAAATTCGAATTGATTGGAATTCGATTAATAAAAATCGAAATGAGCTCCTGTAAAGGAAGGCTTTTACAATTTATGGAATTAAAAAGGCTTTGTCGTTATTCCACTCATAGTATTAGTTGGATATGGAAATTTATGTTGATTATAAATTATTCAGATTTCCGTGAAGATTCTATATTAAATGGAAAAAAGATTTTGGGTTTATTGCGAGAAGTGTTCTAAATGGCATTTGTTCTTTAACTGTAACAACCCGGAATTTTGGAACCAATTTAAAATTTTTATTTTAGCAATTTTATTGAATTTTGAACATTTAAAATAATTTATTTTAAATAATAATGACTAATAATTTATTTTAATCGAAGTTAGAATGAAATTTTTTAATTTAATTATTGAAGGAATTCAAAATAGCGCGGTAGTTTGAAAATTTGAATTTGAACTTTGACTGAATGTACATGATTCAAAATAAATCGGATTTTAGTAAAACCAAAAGTATTTAATTCTGTATAAAAATATCTTTTCAACAAATGTGAAAAATCCGGATTTCATTGCTGGAATAAAAAGTTATAGCCAGTTAAATATTCAGAATAGTCGCTATGGAATTTATATATATATATATATATATATATTAATATAATAAATAAACATTTTGCGGACGACCTCCGTTTTCGACGAAACTACTTTGGTTGGATCCGGAATGTCAAATTATTGCAAGATTCCAATTTTCAAAATTTTTGGAATTAATTTGTGAGTGTGGCAAAAGAAAACGTGTTTTGTCAGTTTCAGTCAAATGGATCGACCAGAAAATGGCCATTTTTCAAACGGTCTCCAAATTCGACGAAATTAATTTTGTTAGAACCGTATTGTCAAAACATAGCTAGATTTATTTTTCGGGAATTTTTGGAGTCCGTATGTGGCCCCGGTATATTTAAATGTACTATCAAATTAAATAATTAAATGATTTACATTTTGATTTGAAGAAAACAAGCTGAAGATAATTGAATGGGCTGATAGGACCTAGTCCATTGTGTCCGGAATAAGGGTATTTGGTTATGGGCAACAATCATTGGGCTGGATTTGGAGTTATTAGGTATTAACGTTTTTTTTTGAATTAATGAATTAAATAATTTAATATTAAAAATAAACTAACATTTGGAAACCCTAATCCACTAATGAACCAGTCGCCACTTCAATTTTCAATGTCCATCGTCTTCTGGATTTTAATCCTTAATTACTTTCAATCCCTTCTGAAACACCCCACCTTCGTTAGGGTCACTCTCAAAGGGAATGCCCTAATTTTGGTGGAGGTTTATAAGTATAAGTCATAGATATACAAGACAGATATAAGAACACATATTTTTGAACAGCGAAAAACAACAACTTTTATTTCATTAACATATGTGTTACACAATCCATGCCATAATTTGTTTTACAATACTTCCAAAAAACATAACATCTTCATAACTATCTTGATTACATTATTTAAAGAAGCATAAAGAAAACATAAATAAACTGCAAAAGTCCCATAATTGCTGTCCAAAGCCATAGTCCAAAACGAAAAGATCCAAGCAATACATTCTTTCTCTTCAAGCTGGATATGAAGGCTGGTCAAGCTGCGGTATTCCCTCCCTGTGGACCTGGGGGGGGGGGGGGGGAACGGAAGGAAAGAAGACGAAAGAAAAGTAGAGTCAGACATAAAGCATGAGTAAGTCTAGGACTATTCAGTCTATGAATAAAGAACTGGGTATGATAAGTATAAACTAGAAATTGGAAAGCACCATAAACTTAGTTAAGTTGTCTAGGGTCGAATATACTATCGTACCCCATATTAATCTCTGTACCCATATAAACTAGTTCCCAACAGGCACCCCATAATCAAGGTGAAGTGATCCATTTTATGGTGATCGGCTCATACTCGCATAGTTACATGTGTCTTACGGCCCCCGATGTTGTAGTTACCTATGCTGGTCCCACCATGGGGTGTATCAAGTCCCATGGTGGCGGCCCGACACAATCCTAGAATGCACAGGTATGCTAATGGTGCCCAGTGCCTTATTTTTCTGCACCGGAGTGTGTGCACGCCCGCACCCCGTTAGAACCGACACTGCTGCACCACCGCCGTCGATTTGACCTCTTACAGTCAGCCCAGTAATCGTGCCCCACCCTGCCTAGTTTCAGGGTATCATGATACCTTATAGGGTTACTGCTGAAAAGGGTCCCCCGCTACTAGGTTTTTCTATTTCTAGCCAACATGCTAAGTTGGTTAAGTGTTTTATAAACCTAACCCCCAATCAGCCTGTTTAGTTTAGCATGTTCCATTTTGATTAAGTATTAATATAATTTACTTAATCCTATCAATCCTGACTCAGCCTTAATTGTCTTATTAAAGCCTTGACCTCTCACATTAGACATGTATTGTTGTGGCTGCCTGTTGCCGGTTGGGTCCGGGCAGTCTTACGCCACAACTCAGTCTAACCTCGGGTCCTTATTGGGCTCCATGTTTAACCACCCACATTGGATAGGTATTGTTGTGACTACTGGACAACCGGGCGGTTCCGGGCAGGTTTACATCACAACTCAATCCAACCTCGGGTTAAACACATCGTATTTTCTACATTTACATATTTTGTCTCTTTTCTTTATTTTCTTATATGTAAATATTTGCAGCCCATTATTCAAAATCAATTTAAGCTAATGGTGTAAAGGTTTACACCAATCATGGGCCCAACCCATTCTTGAATTTGGGCCCATCTACTTTTATATTTTCATTTATTAATTAATTTGGCCCAACGCTATTTCCCCCGTTTAATACGTTCGTTTATTATAATATATGTTGGGCTTAGCCTTTTTAGCCCAACTTAGCCACGTGAAAAAAGGGGAGGCTTAAAACGTGATTATATACACAAAAAGGGGAATGCGAATGCATGAACTTGCAACATAACGTTGGAACTACAAAATAGAAACTAGTGTACTTGCATTGTGGTAACATATACTTTGGTCATAAAGCATAAGTGACATGAATCAAACCATGTAAACTTGTAGTTAAGTTAAGAATCTAACTAAATTAGATATCATTATTGACACATAGTCTTAACTACAACATAAACCTATATTTTTACTTAGGCATAATGTCAAACATAAGCAAATCATGTTTATAAAATTACTATATGTTTACAAAGGTGCTTACTTTTGTTACTAATACAAAAGTATAGTTCAACTAGAATTATTCCAACTTAATCATGATTTTTAATCTATTCACATAATCATGGCACAAATATACCCAAACATGAAATCATGGTTTTTGATCTATTCATGTAATCATGGCATAAATATTCCTAAACATGAAATCATGGTTTTTGATCTATTCATGTAATCATGGCATAAATATTCCTAAACATGAAATCATGGTTTTTTCTTTATTCATGCAAACTTGCAATTGGAATGTAAATCTAACTTAGCTATGTGTCACATATATTATCATATAATTCTTGTTAACAATATAGGCCTAACATGTTTTTCAATTAGGCATAATACCAAACATAGCCTAGTCATATTCATAAAATCAACATAAGTTCACAAAGAGGCTTACTTTTGTTTCTAATACAAAAGTATGGTTTTATACATAGATCATGATGCCAATTCCAACATAATTTCATATGAATCATAATACCCCAAATTTGATCCAATTACACACAAAGTGATTTTGTACAAAAATATACATTATGTTGGCATAGTAGCAAAACCACATACTTGCATGAATCTCAATTAAACAACCACAAACATGTAGCTTCAACATGAATTACATACTTGCGAATATACAATCGTATACTTGCATGAATCTCAAATAAACTACCGCAAACATGTAGTTTTTATCATGAATTACATACTTGCGAATATCCAATCGTTATATCACAACATTCCAAATCGATTAGAATCATAGCAACGCACAAATATGAATTACTATCACCACAAATCAAGTGTAATTCTCATTTTACACAAATCAAACACAGTTATTTATTCTCATCGGAATAGTACTCTACTTACAATCGTGTGACGAATTCTTCAATTCAGGAATCTGAATTCTGGATTTGGAGATGCTATTCCTTTGATGTAGGCGTTGATTTGATTTGTTTAAGTTTAACTTGTAGTTGCTTTATGCTTTAGAGTTTGTCTCCTAATTGTCTCTCAAATTGGTGGCTACTCCTAGTCGTTCCTCAGCAGCATGATGGCCTCATTCTTATTTTTGAATGAATAGATTAGGTAGAGTCTAGGGTCATTTTTATAGAGTTAATGAATTGATTAGGACCGTCGATGTAGCTTGGGTTAATCGTAGCCATTCATTCGAAAGAGAGACCAATCAGGAGCTGACACCTAGCCCTCGTGACAAAGCAATCCTCAGAAATTCGGACCCAGCACAGACCAGGCCAGCCAGGCCGACCAAGCAGGTCGACCTGCAAGTCGACACCCGTGTCGACTGGGCAGTCGACACGGGGGGGGGGGGGGGGGGGTGTCGACTGGCAAGTCGACACCCCTGTCGACTTGTCCTGGACGGGAACTTTCCCGCCCTGCCTCCCTGCGTGTTTGAAATTCGGATCTTCGAGCTGTTTTCTGAATTTGAAATTTTCTGAAAACTTTGACGGGCCATAACTTGGTCATACGGACTCCGATTTTGGAAAACTCGGACTCTATTTCACGTATTTTTCCGAGACGAACACAATGGCACATCCCGTTTCCCTTAATTCTTTGATTTGTAATTAATTATACTTTATTTTGTGAATTTCACTGTTATAGAATACACGGGGTGTTACACCTTCAATCATTTCTAATAAATTCAAAGAGGACATTAGAGAGCTTTTCGAGCTCTTGAATTTGGTACGGCGATGATCATCTAACTCAAAGGATTGGGTGCGATTTTTGGCGTGGAAGACTTCGAATTTGGAGTGGTTTTCAGCGAAGGGGGGGGGGGGGTCGAGTTCGACGGCGGTCTGGGCGTCGGTGGAGTAAGGGGAGGCGCGTCGGGGGAGCATGTCAGATTCGGCTCAGGAGGTATTGAACAGAGTGCGGCAGTGGGACTGGGATGTCGAAGTCGGGTTTGGTGTTTTCAACGAAGAGGAAGGATTAAAGTGAGGTTAAGGAAATTTAACTGATGATTAATTAGTTAATTAACTAAATTATTTATTTAATTATTTAAATCTTCTAAAATTAATATCTTGGCCATACGATATCGGAATTCAGCAAACTCGGATCCATTGGAACAGAAAAATCAAGATCTACAATATGGAACAGACTGAATCATATTTGGAGCGATCTATAATTTCTATTGAATTACAAACCACAATGAGATTTCTTTTTAAATAATTAAAATTTATTGATATTTATCGTGTTTAGAAATTTTTACATATACGTTGTAAAATTCAGTTTGTTGTTGTATGTGATTTGATTTGGATTGATTGATGCTGTTTGGTGTGATCTGTTTGATTAATTGTATATAATGGAATTATTGAAATTTGTAAACAAATAAAAATATCATTTTTATTTGTCATGTCAATGTAAGAATTTGTGTACAAATAAAAATATTATTTTTATTTGTTATGTTGAAAATAAAAATCGTAAACAAATAAAAATACCATTTTTATTTGTAATGTTGAAATTAGAGTTGTAAGACAAAATAAAAATATCATTTTTATTTGTCATGTTAAAAATAGATTTATATGCAAATGAACATATTATTTTTGTTTGTTATGTTAAAAATAGATTTGTAAACAAATTAAAATATCATTTTTATGTGTTATGCTAATGTAGGAATTGTTCACAAAATAAAAATAAAACCATTTTATATGTTATGTTGAAATAGAATTGTCGACAAAACAAAAATATAATTTTATTTGTTATGTTGAAATAGAATTGTTGACAAAACAGAAATACCATTTTTATTTGTTTTGCTGAAATAGAAATTGTTATACAAATAAAAATATTTCTTTTTATTTGTCATGTTAAAATTAGAATTTGTATACAAATAAAAATACTATTTTTATTTGCCATGTTAATGTTGAAATTGTATACAAATAAAAATATTTCTTTTTATTTGTCATGTTTAAAAATAGAATTGTAAATAAATAAAAATATTCATTTTTATTTGACATGTTAAATATTGAAATTTTATACAAATAAAAATATTCATTTTTATTTGTCATGTTAAATATTAGAATTGTATACAAATAAAAATATTCATTTTTATTTGTCATGTTAAATACTGAAATTTTATACAAATAAATATTCATTTTTATTTGTCATGTTAATTATTGAAATTGTATACAAATAAAAATATTCATCCTTATTTGTCATGTTAAATATTGAAATTGTATACAAATAAAAATTCACATTTTTATTTGTTATATTAAAGGTAGAAATTTGTGTACAAGTAAAAATTTACATTTTTATTTGTCACGGTAAAGATAGAAATTTGTTTACCAATATAAATGTTCCTTTTTATTTGCCATGTTTAAAAATAGAATTGTTATACAAATAAAAATCTTCTTTTATTTGTCATTAGCAACATAGAAAATGTCATGTAAATAAAATTCTTCTTTTTGTCATTAGCGACATAGAAAATGACATGTAAATTAAATTCTTCTTTTATTTGACATTAGAGACATAAAGCATGTAGCAAATAAATTTTCTTTTTTATTTGTCATTAGAAATGTAAAACATGTTATGCAAATAAATACTTCTTTTTATTTGTCATTAGAGAACATAGAACATGTTATGTAAATAATACTCTTTTTATGTGTCATTAGAAATGTAAAATATGTTATGCAAATAAATACTTCCTTTTATTTTGTCTTTAGAGAACATAAAACATGTTATGTAAATAATAATTTTTTTATTTTGTCATTAGAAATGTAATATATGTTGTGCAAATAAATACTCTTTTTATGTGTCATTAGAAATGTAAAACATGTTATGCAAATAAATGATTCTTTTTATTTTGTCATTAGAAATGTAGAAACATGGGGACAAATAAATACTCTTTTTATGTGTTATTAGAAATGTAGACAACATGTATGCAAATAACATACTCTTTTTATTTGTTATTAGAAATATAGAATTGTGCATACAAATAAAATCTCTTTTTATTTGTCATTAGAAAACATTGAAACCAATATGTCATTAGAAAACACTGAGATTTGTATACAAATAAAATCTCTTTTGTATTTGTCATTAGAAAACATTGAACTTGTTATGCAAATAAAATCTCTTTTTTTATGTCCTTGGAAATATAGAAATTGTTATGTAAAATAAAATATTCTTTTTATTTGGCATGTCAAACATAGGATGTGTAGAAAATAAAATATTATTTTTATTTCTGTACATATGAAATATAGGATGTATAAACAATAAAATACTCTTTTTATGTTAATAGTTTAATGTTAGAATTTGATAAACAATAAAATATTCTTTTTATTGTAACATGTTAATGTAGAAATTATGTAGACAATAAATTCTTCTTTTTAATGTATATATGTGAATATAGGAATGTTTAATTTAGTTGAAATACTAAAAATGGTTTTTTAATGTAGATGTTGATTCATTTTAAAAATAGACATGCATAGGAAAATTTACTTTAAAGAAAAAAAATGTTTATATGTTAAGATATATTTCGCTTTGTTATAAACACCACTTTAAGCATGTTAGTGAAATCGTTGAACGATTTATATATATAAATATATATAAATTAAAATTAAACTAAAAGCGCGCGGTAGTTTGCGTTTTGGAATCGTAACTTTACACGATTATACCGAAAGATCCGAACGTCAAATTTCCCTAAAACTAAAGCCGTTAGGTTCGCTTTAGGAATATCTTTCCAACGATATTAATTTTGTTAAAATTCAACGGATGGATTTCTAGAAATACGTAAATCAAATTTGGGCGAAAACAGCGCTAGGGCCGCGTAGTGACTTGAAGCGTCGTTAAATTAAATTCGACTATTCTTATATAAATAAAACTAGAGTTATATCATTATAAAACAGGATTAACGATATGAAATGATTTTAAATTATATATATTCGAGAATTATTTGAAAAGACCGAGTTCAATCTCTTTACAAATAATTATACGACGATTTAAATCGAAGATATTGAAGATGGTGATTGAAGACCGACGATCTTCGCATCGAATGGATGACTACTGATGCCCGACATTGGGTAGCTCACAGTAAAGGGTTAAAAGTGGTAGTTGGCCAGACGTACTTGTTGATTGTCCGGATATGCGAGAACCTTTCTTTTGTATTGGACATACGGTGTAAGAACCCGTAACTTCCCCGTGAAGGAAAGAGCGGATACTTTGAGAACAACACACAAAAGAACGCAGACGGAAGAACATTTCATTGTTATTACAACAATTCCATCAGATACAAGAATATAGAGAGCATAAATGAATAAAATACATTTGAATAATATCAGAGATTTAGATTACATTTAAATACATCGCAACGGAAAATAATACAAAAGCACAACTAGAAATAATGCACGAATACAGAGATTTCCGAGCATCGTTCCAGCTGTAAATCAGGATCCTGTGAATATAAATCTGCAAAACCAAAACTACTAACTGCCCGTGTCGAAAATAGGGGCACCCAGAGCTTAGGTTAAAACAATAAACTCCAGGTCAGTCATGTGACTGGTGTGAGAACTAAAGCAATTATTTGAATCTTTACTTTAAAAGATAGTAATTCAAGGGACCACGCCGTATAACACGGAACGGGTTTCCTCCCAAGAATACTAGTGCATATAACAAAACAGCGCAATGCTCTTTGAAAAAATGAAGCTATTATAAGACCCAGGTCCCATCACACAATGCAACGCAAGCCGTAGGATAGGGTTTTCCCTTATAATAGCCAAACATGCTTGGTACGTTTAAAACAAATCATTTGATACTATAATAAGTGTATAGTGTCAAAACAATTCAAATCATAAATATCAATCATAGGCGGCATGGGTACCATCTATCATGTCGCCATACTAGTTCTACAATTAAAACCGCAATATCACGTATTGGAAATTGGATTTCCGTCATGAGTCGAGGCAAGGGGCAAGCTCCTCTCCGTTCGAGACACTCTAGCAAATGCCTCGGGACTGCACACAGCAATCCCTGGATCCTCCAAGGCCGGTCCTCTCTTACTTTTGAGGATTGGCAATTCCTGAACACACGTTTCCTGGTCCTTACAGACCTATATCCGAGGCGCCTCGCATTCCAACAACCACACAGGTGAAAAGTATATAAATGTCAGGGCTGGTAGGTCACTGACACCACCCTAGCTAGAAAGAAACGTCGTGCACTCCTTGGGTCCTTATCCCGTTTTTGACTCATACCGAGATGTGAGGCTCGCGAATTCACGTTATACACAAAGCTACGCCACACAGGCCGTGCTTTGATCATCAACCACAAGACTTTGCTTTTCAACAGAAGCCTTAATCAATTGCCACTTACGTGTGCCACACCGGCAATTGACTCCATGCGACTGATGTTCATCGATATACAACCTCTGAGCTCGTACATCTCAGAGAAGGGCGTTAAGCAAGAGAATAAATTCCCTACCGCCAAACAGATGTATATTTAATAGAGATCAATCAACACAGAATAAAATCCAATTTCAGACACACAATCCATTTAAAAGTTCGTTCTGGGTCTGAACGAAACCGGAGGCACTTTCCTCGCATATCCATCCATCTCCAAGTACGTCTGGATGATCACCAACTGTTTCCCTCATCTTGGGTGTACAGCCCAATCGAGATTATCAGCAATCACCCAAACGATGTGAAGACTTCCGGTCTTCAACCACCGTCTTCATCTTCGACATCCCGTCAAATCGGTTATTCAGAATGGGTATAAACCCGGCCTTTCTGAATAACCCACGTATATGATAAACAAATGTTGCACAAACACAACAAACGCCTCATTCCAATTCAGAATATTCTTCTATTCTCAAAATCACATTCTTAGGGAAAGCTTCCCATAAATTTTATCCAAGATAAATTCTTCTAAATTTATTCTTTAATCTTCCTTTGGATATCATTTCAAACCATTTTATGGTTTGCCAAACTAGTCGGGATTAGCGAACCACACCGAAGTAATTGATTATTTTATTTCCCAATCCCAACCTATTTATCCCATGGAGAAAACTGGTAATACTCCATATCTAACACCACTGTGTTATCGGTAAAATTAATTACCATTTCACGTTCAAATCTAATTAAAGATTTAACTATCGCTTTGGAGCAAAACTGGTGGTACTCCATTCTCGATTACCTTTCAGATTTGATAATTTTAATTATCAATTCACATTTCAATCTAATTAAAGATTCATTAAAACTCCACTTAGTTTTAATCTTTTCAAAAATCAATATCCTGCCTTTAACTCGGTTAAAGAACCAATGTCATCTAAAACACGATTCATGATAAACCCAAAATCACACTCTATTGTTAATCGGGTTAAAGAGCAGGTGTTGTTCAAAACACCGCTCACGATAAACCCAAAAAGCAATTCAAATTCAATTCCAACTAAATATCATTTAATTGATACACTTCATTAAATCTAAATAGAAAGATTTAATCTTTTTCTCTATTGGGCTTAAGAACAGTGTTAATGAAGACACCATTCACGACAAATCCACATCACATTTGATATTAAGTACAAGGCTCTGAATAGAAAATATACCGGCTTATATTCAATATCAAATCCTGAAACCAACAAATATCGTATTGGAAATAACGATATAAAATATATCTTTCAAATTCCCATAACAATATCTGTATAGTCATGAAATCCAATATCGAAACATTCCGAAGATAATTTCAATTCAACTCCAGTCCAATTCACGTATTGGGAATATTAATTATTTTTAAAATCACTTTCAAATTCAATTTATTTATTTCAAAAATAAATTGATTTTAATTCTAGTTCAAAACTAGTTCATTTCGACAAAAATATATTTTTATCCTTTCAAATATGGAATTTTTCATCCCAGTTCTTTCCAATTCACATATTATGATTTTACACAAATTATTTATATTTTTAATAATTTTATCAAGGCCCGTACAGTCGATTTCCATCAACGGCCATCGAACTGCACTTACAGCGACCTTTTCCAAATTTGAGTTGGACATAATTCCAAATCCATCCGTTAGATTTCAAATTTCTAATATTCATTGGAAAGCTCTTTTCGATACGAACCAAATGGTTCCGGTTTTAGGAGAATCCGACGGTCGGATCTCCCGCAACGTCAATTCGAAGTCAATGGTCGTAATTCACGAACTACCGCAGCGCGGCGCGTTCTATTCAGGCAATTATATATAATATATATATTATATATTTCGTCGATTTCCTTTTAAAACGTATTTTATAAATCATTTTAAATTCGTTTTCAAAATCATTTCAACTCTATATTCAATTTCTAATCAAAATTGAATATTTCATATCATTACTATATAAATGATAATATTTTCAAAACGTTATATTTTGAAATCACTTCTTTTCTATATTCATTATAAAAACGAATATAATTGATATAAATATCGTTCACGTCAAAATAGCGCAACTCTAATCTACACGGCTTTACATCTTTCAATAAATTCGTTATTCTATTCAATAAATGAATATTTATTCTATTCAACACATGAATCTATATTTTATAATATTCATTATTTTCCCGATTGGAATGAGGCCCAATCAATCACCATATAACGTTAATTATATGGATTCCTTAAAACATATGTATATAATAGCAACGATAAATAATCAACAATCATCCAAAGTGCACCACACAACTGCATAAGCATCAAATATAAATAATCAGCGCTTACACAGTCTGTCGACCAATCGATCGACATACAATTAAATAATTGGGATTAGTGTACGCCAAATATCATCCCAACACCCGTGTGGGGTTTCAAATCAATAAACCCAGATTTTTATTCTGCAGTGGGGCGATGTGTAAAATTTATCATCCCAATCTATATCAGTCAAATCAGTGTATATAAACAAATCGGCCGATTTGTTTATAAATATTTATTTATTCACTTTCACGTTAAAAATTATATTTTTAACGATAATTAATCTATTTCAGCCCTCTATAATTTATTATCGATTTCACATCAATAACACAAATAATTTTCAAAACACATCAATCAAACAAACAAGCCATCCATGGTCTGTGGATGACGGGTGTCGGGTGCTGCTAAGCACCGTCTGCATCCTAGTAAATATATATATATATATATAACTAGAAAAAGAAATTTAGAGTGAGAAGTTCTCACCAACTAGCTAATCTAATATCACGACTCTTTTTATGTAGAACATCTTTACCTTTTCGTCTTTTGTCACTTTCTTTGCCCGTATTCACTACATATATAAAAATCACATTTTTATATTGTTGCTATGTATATAAAAATCATATTTTTATAATCGCTCCATATGGATAAAAATTCTATTTTTACATCGCTACTATATAGATAAAAGTTCTATTTTTACATCGCTACTATATAGATAAAAATTCTATTTCTACATCGCTACTATATAGATAAAAATTCTATTTTTACATCGCTACTATATAGATAAAAATTCTATTTTTAAATTGGCATTCATATAATAAAGATTATATTTTTATCACGCTATTCTCTATATAAAGATTTCGTCTTTTCAAATATAAAGATTTCGCCTTTTCAAATATAAAGATTTCGCCTTTTCAAATATAAAGATTTCGCCTTTTCAAATATAAAGATTTCGCCTTTTTATTTCATCACTTTAAAAATCACATTTTTATTTCAACGTATATATAATAAAAATCAGATTTTTATTTCACTATATCTATAAAAATAATTCCCTACTTTATAAAAATTATATTTTTTTTCTCTAACTTCATGATAGAAATCATAACTTTGCTTCTATAAAAATCATATCTTTTTATAAATTAAAATCATTCCTTTTATAAATTAAAAATCACCTTTTTCTAATTTATATAAAAAACCCAAATCCTTTTCTGTATTTAATTAGAACATAGGCTTTCAAATAAATAAAAACATAACTTACAGGAAGTATTGGAGGATGTTAGTGTGAGCTTGAGCTCGTTGGTGGCTCACTCGGCGATGGCTCGAAGTGGGTGCGCTCGTTCGAATTGGAGGGGGGGGGGGGAGATGCTGCACGGATTAAGGAGAGAGAAGGGGAGGGTTTTCGCGCAGGGAGGAGGGGGAAGGTATTCAGGGCGGCGCCAGGGTGAAAGGGGGGATGCGATTTGGGTTAAGGGGGCTCGCGGTTTTGGGTCTGATTAGAAGAGGAGAGCCGAGCGAGGAGGAAGAAGGGGAGTGCGAGAGGAGGTGGAGGGAGGTGGCCCTGCCCTGAGCGGCGGTGGCGGCTCGGTCGGAGGAGCGACAGCTCCTCCTTCCTTTTACTCTTTTTTTTTGATATGAAAATGAATCGGAGGGGGGGGGGGGCTGAGAGGGAGTAAGGAGAGGAGAGAGAGGGAAGGGTTTATTTTTTAATTTTATTTAATTCCAAAAAGCAACTTTTATTTTCGACCTCAAAACGAGGCCCATCGCCTGTCGTTCATAGCTAATTACCACCATTCCGAACACAATGGGATATGTATCATAAGCTGATTTGGCTGTTACAATCAGTTTTCATTTAAATCAAAGTACAATACTTTGTATATTCAATTTAAACATACATTTCAAATTACCGAGGCCACATACAGTCTTTAAAAATTTCATAAAAATATTTTCTAGCTTCGTATTGACGATACAGTCCTAACAAAACTAGTTTCGTCGAATTTTGAGTCCATTTGAAAAATGGCCATTTTCCAGTCGATTAAAATCAACTAAAACTGGTCAAATGCGTTTTCCTTTGCCACACTCACATATTGATTCGAAAAATTATGAAAATTGGAATCTAGCAATAATTTGACATCCCGGATGCAACAAAAGTCGTTTCGTCGAAATCCGAGGTCGTTTGCAAAATGGCTATTTTTAAGGGCCAGAATTCCATAGCTACTATTCAGAATTTTCAACTGGACATATCTTTTGATTCCCGCTATGAAATCTCAATTTTTCGGATTCGTTGGAAAGACATTCTCAAATTGATCCTATTATTTTTGGTTTCACTAAAATCCGGTTTGATTTGCACCCGGTACATTTAATTGAAGTTTGAAATCGAATTATCGAACTACCGCACCATTTTCAATTCCTTTTATAATTATAAATAATTATTTATATTCTAATGACGATCTATATAAATATATACGTTATATTTATATTCAAAATAAATTTCTCGTCGATATTATATAAAATAAATCATTTTATATGTAGAAAATTCGCTAAAATTGCCAAAATAAAATTTTTAAATTGGCTCGCATTTCCGGGTTGTTACATTCTCCCCGACTTAAAACTTTTCGTCCCCGAAAAGGAACAAAGCCGAAAGTTGTTTAACAATTCAACTCAACTTCCATTATTTTCTTTACGGCTTAAGTTCTTCAACTTTCAAGTTTCTATAAACTTTTCAAATTTTTCAAAAATTTGGCTAACACCCTAAATTTCCGAAAAATTTCGCCATAACCTCCCCTGCACCGGGAGCACCGGGAAAATTTCTAAATTACCATACAGGCCTTCTGATCTCAAAAAGAAAAAGAAAAAGCCAAGCGGCTCATAAAATCATCATCACCCAATCAAAACGGTAAATTATGGTAAACATGTACCTATTTGTTGGGCAAACAAATTTTATTCTTCTGCTCTAGCCTCCTTGCTATGACCTGTTCAATGTAAGTACTTGTATATGCATGCAAGTGCGACCAATTTTCAATACAATTCAATATTCGATTCAATTAGGCTAAATGGTTCAAAATAATCAAACAAATAGACAAACAACACAAACATCAATCAATTAGTGAATTAACGTTTCAAATTCATAAATTTTGATATATAGTCAAAAATCATGTTTTGATGCCAAATCACAACAAATAATCCTATATAAGTTTTGGTTCTCTCACCAGTCTAATGGAAATATATAGATATCACACCTTCGTCACTCGAATATGAATACTGATGATGATGCACCATCATTAGAATCATCCTTGGATGTCTAGAATGTGATTCTATATCTACCCAGTATATTAAAAATTCGAATATACGTTCATGACGCGTATACGCGAAATCTTTATATATTGGATTGTCCAAATTCAAAATAAATAAATATTCAAATACGTTTAAAACGATTTAAATTTCAAAACAAAATTCGTTTTCATTTGAAAAATATACTCTTCACACTCGTTCTAGGATACTACTGATCCTATCTCTAACGAGTCATTCTAATTGGATATTACTAATCCAATATCTGATGAATTCTTTCGTATGGTTATAATGTGTCTTGTTCTCGAGCTCTGTAAACCAAAGCTCTGATACCAACTGTAAGAACCCGTAACTTCCCCGTGAAGGAAAGAGCAGATACTTTGAGAACAACACACAAAAGAACGCAGAAGGAAGAACATTTCATTGTTATTACAACAATTCCATCAGATACAAGAATATACAGAGTATAAATGAATAAAATACATTCGAATAATATCAGAGATTTAGATTACATTTAAATACATCGCAACGGAAAATAATACAAAAGCACAACTAGAAATAATGCACGGATACAAAGCTTTCCGAGCATCGTTCCAGCTGTAAATCAGGATCCTGTGAATATAAATCTGCAAAACCAAGACTACTAGCTGCCCGTGTCGAAAATAGGGGCACCCAGAGTTTAGGTTAAAACAATAAACTTCAGGTCAGTCATGTGACTGGTGTGAGAACTAAAACAGTTATTTGATACAATACTTTAAAAGATAGTAATTCAAGGGACCACGCCGTATAACACGGAACGGGTTTCCTCCCAAGAATACTAGTGCATATAACAAAACAGCGCAATGCTCTTTGGAAAAATGAAGCTATTATAAGACCCAGGTCCCATCACACAATGCAACGCAAGCCAGAGGATAGGGTTTTCCCTTATAATAGCCAAACATGCTTGGTACGTTTAAAACTAATCATTTGATACTATAATAAGTGTATAGTGTCAAAACAATTCAAATCATAAATATCAATCATAGGCGGCATGGGTACCATCTATCATGTCGCCATACTAGTTCTACAATTAAAACCGCAATATCACGTATTGGAAATTGGATTTCCGTCATGAGTCGAGGCAAGGGGCAAGCTCCTCTCCGTTCGAGACACTCTAGCAAATGCCTCGGGACTGCACACAGCAATCCCTGGATCCTCCAAGGCCGGTCCTCTCTTACTTTTGAGGATTGGCAATTCCTGAACACACGTTTCCCGGTCCTTACAGACCTATATCCGAGGCGCCTCGCATTCCAACAACCACACAGGTGAAAAGTATATAAATGTCAGGGCTGGTAGGTCACTGACACCACCCTAGCTAGAAAGAAACGTCGTGCACTCCTTGGGTCCTTATCCCGTTTTTGACTCATACCGAGATGTGAGGCTCGCGAATTCACGTTATACACAAAGCTACGCCACACAGGCCGTGCTTTGATCATCAACCACAAGACTTTGCTTTTCAACAGAAGCCTTAATCAATTGCCACTTACGTGTGCCACACCGGCAATTGACTCCATGCGACTGATGTTCATCGATATACAACCTCTGAGCTCGTACATCTCAGAGAAGGGCGTTAAGCAAGAGAATAAATTCCCTACCGCCAAACAGATGTATATTTAATAGAGATCAATCAACACAGAATAAAATCCAATTTCAGACACATAATCCATTTAAAAGTTCGTTCTGGGTCTGAACGAAACCGGAGGCACTTTCCTCGCATATCCATCCATCTCCAAGTACGTCTGGACGATCACCAACTGTTTCCCTCATCTTGGGTGTACAGCCCAATCGAGATTATCAGCAATCACCCAAACGATGTGAAGACTTCCGGTCTTCAACCACCGTCTTCATCTTCGACATCCCGTCAAATCGGTAATTCAGAATGGGTATAAACCCGGCCTTTCTGAATAACCCATGTATATGATAAACAAATGTTACATAAACACAACAAACGCCTCATTCCAATTCAGAATATTCTTCTATTCACTAAATCACATTCTTAGGGAAAGCTTCCCATTAATTTTATCCAAGATAAATTCTTCTAAATTTATTCTTTAATCTTCCTTTGGATATCATTTCAAACCATTTCATGGTTTGCCAAACTAGTCGGGATTAGCGAACCACACCGAAGTAATTGTTTATTTTATTTCCCAATCCCAACCTATTTATCCCATGGAGAAAACTGGTAATACTCCATATCTAACACCACGGTGTTATCGGTTAAATTAATTACCATTTCACGTTCAAATCTAATTAAAGATTTAACTATCACTTTGGAGCAAAACTGGTGGTACTCCATTCTCGATTACCTTTCAGATTTGATAATTTTAATTATCAATTCACATTTCAATCTAATTAAAGATTCATTAAAACTCCACTTAGTTTTAATCTTTTCAAAAATCAATATTCTGCCTTTAACTGGGTTAAAGAACCAATGTCATCTAAAACACGATTCATGATAAACCCAAAATCACACTCTATTGTTAATCGGGTTAAAGAACAGGTGTTGTTCAAAACACCGCTCACGATAAACCCAAAAAGCAATTCAAATTCAATTCCAATTAAATATCATTTAATTGATACACTTCATTAAATATAAATAGAAAGATTTAATCTTTTTCTCTATTGGGCTTAAGAACAGTGTTAATGAAGACACCATTCACGACAAATCCACATCACATTTGATTCTAAGTACAAGGTTCTGAATAGAAAATATACCGGCTTATATTCAATATCAAATCCTGAAACCAACAAATATCGTATTAGAAATAACGATATAAACTATATCTTTCAAATTCCCATAACAATATCTGTATAGTCACGAAATCCAATATCGAAACATTCCGAAGATAATTTCGATTCAACTCCAGTCCAATTCACGTATTGGGAATATTAATTATTTTTAAAATTACTTTCAGATTCAATTTATTTATTTCAAAAATAAATTGATTTTAATTCTAGTTCAAAACTAGTTCATTTCGACAAAAATATATTTTTATCCTTTCGAATGTGGAATTTTTCATCCCAGTTCTTTCCAATTCACATATTATGATTTTACAAAAATTATTAATATTTTTAAAAATTTTATCAAGGCCCGTACAGTCGATTTCCATCAACGGCCATCGAACTGCACTTACAGCGACCTTTTCCAAATTTGAGTTGGACATAATTCCAAATCCAACCATTAGATTTCAAATTTCTAATATTCATTGGAAAGCTCTTTTCGATACGAACCCAACGGTTCCAGTTTTAGGAGAATCCGACGGGCGGATGTCCCGTAACGTCAATTCGAAGTCAATGGTCGTAATTCACGAACTGCCGCAGTGCAGCGCGTTCTATTCAGGCCATTATATATAATATATATATATATATTATATTTCGTCGATTTCCTTTTAAAACATATTTTATAAATCATTTTAAATTCGTTTTCAAAACCATTTCAACTCTATATTCAATTTCTAATCAAAATTGAATATTTCATATCATTACTATATAAATGATAATATTTTCAAAACGTTATATTTTGAAATCACTTCTTTTCTATATTCATTATAAAAATGAATATAATCGATATAAACATCGTTCATGTCAAAATAGCGCAACTCTAATCTACACGGCTTTACATCTTTCAATAAATTCGTTATTCTATTCAACAAATGAATATTTATTCTATTCAACACATGAATCTATATTTTATAATATTCATTATTTTCCCGATTGGAATGAGGCCCAATCAATCACCATATAACGTTAATTATATGGATTCCATACAACACATGTATATAATAGCAACGATAAGTAATCAACAATCATCCAAAGTGCACCACACAACTGCATAAGCATCAAATATAAATAATCAACGCTTACATAGTTTGTCGACCAATCGATCGACATACAATTAAATAATTGGGATTAGTGTACGCCAAATATCATCCCAACACCCGTGTGGGGTTTCATATCAACAAACACAGATTTTTATTTGTGCAGTTGGGCGATGTGTAAAATTTATCATCCCAATCAATATCAGTCAAATCAGTGTATATAAACAAATCGGCTGATTTGTTTATAAATATTTATTTATTCACTTTCACGTTAAAAATTATATTTTTAACGATAATTAATCTATTTCAATCCTCTACAATTTATTATCGATTTCACATCAACAACACAAATAATTTTCACAACACATCAATCAAACAAACAAGTCATCCATGGTCTGTGGATGACGGGTGTCGGGTGCTGCTAAGCACCGTCTGCATCCTAGTATGTATATATATATATATATATAACTAGAAAAAAAAATTTAGAGTGAGAAGTTCTCACCAACTAGCTAATCCAATATCACGACTCTTTTTATGTAGAACATCTTCACCTTTTCATCTTTTGTCACTTTCTTTGCCCGTATTCACTACATATATAAAAATCACATTTTTATATTATTGCTATGTATATAATAATCATATTTTTATAATTGCTCCATATGGATAAAAATTCTATTTTTATATCGCTACTATATAGATAAAAATTCTATTTTTACATTGCTACTATATAGATAAAAATTCTATTTTTACATCGCTACTATATAGATAAAAATTCTATTTTTACATCCCTACTATATTGATAAAAATTCTATTTTTACATCGGCGTTCATACAATAAAGATTATATTTTTATCACGCTATTCTCTATATAAAGATTTCACCTTTTCAAATATAAAGATTTCGCCTTTTTAAATATAAAGATTTCGCCTTTTCAAATATAAAGATTTCGCCTTTTTATTTCATCACTTTAAATATCACATTTTTATTTCAATGTATATATAATAAAAATCAGATTTTTATTTCGCTATATCTATAATAATAATTCCCTACTTTATAAAAATTATATTTTTTTTTCTCTAACTTCATGATAGAAATCATAACTTTGCTTCTATAAAAATCATATCTTTTTATAAATTAAAATCATTCCTTTTATAAATTAAAAATCACCTTTTTCTAATTTATATAAGAAACCCAAATCCTTTTCTGTATTTAATTAGAAGATAGGCTTTCAAATAAATAAAAACAAAACTTACAGGAAGTATTGGAGGATGTTAGCGTGAGCTGGAGCTCGTTGGTGGCTCACTCGGTGATGGCTCGAAGTGGGTGCGCTCGTTCGAATGGGGAGGGGGGGGGGAGAGATGCTGCACGGATTAAGAAGAGAGAAGGGGAGGGTTTGCGTGCAGGGAGGAGGGGGAAGGTCTTCAGGGCGGCGCCAGGGTGAAAAGTGGGGAGGGGGATGCGATTTGGTTTAAGGGGGCTCGCGGTTTTGGGTCTGATTAGAAGAGGAGAGCGGAGCGAGGAGGAAGAAGGGGAGTGTGAAAGGAGGTGGAGGGCGGTAGCGGCTCGGTCGGAGGAGCGACAGCTCCTCCTTCCTTTTCCTCTTTTTTTTTTCTGATATGAAAATGAATCGGGCGGGGGAGGGGGGGGCTGAGAGGGAGTAAGGAGAGGAGAGAGAGGGAAGGGTTTATTTTTAAGTGAATATTAGGCTCACATCCCTATTTTGAAACTTAATTAGGCTCACATCCAGTGATAAACTTATTATAAATTAGGTCCCTATTTTTAAAAAGTAGCGAAAAAAGCGAAAAAAAAACGAAAATTATTATTTAAATAAATTATGCATTCGACAAAAAATTTGCCGAAAAAAATAAAAAAAGTCCACTAAAAATAAAAAAAACAGTAAAAAACGTCGAAAATATGCAGTTACGTGCATAATATTATGCAACAATTCCTATTTCTGTCATATATATGTGCATAATTTCCACTGTTGCATCTCCTTTTGATTTTTCTGCACATATATGTGTAACTATTGTACCATTCTTGCATAAAAACATGCATTATTTCGTAACACTGCAACTCAGTTCATTTTTTACCTTTATGCAATAATGGCATATATGTATGCAAGTATTGGCAATATTTGCATATATATATATATATATATATATATATATATATATATGCAACTATTTTTTTTCTTGTCGTGGACTTCTGGGATTATTTCCAGATTTTAGAATATATTTTTTTTAGAAGAGCCGCACTTTTTTCTGGAGAAAAAACGAAGGAAGCAAAGTAAAACGGAGGAGCAAGCGGAACTACAAAAGAGGAAGCGGATCCACTAAAATAGCATGCGGCAATTCAAAAGTAGGGGGTGGAAACGTATGTGAAACTATGACCGGGTTTTTTTTATTTTGAAACTTAATAGGGACCTCTAAAAAACGCACCCTATTTTTAATTTATTTAATTCCAAAAAGCAACTTTTATTTTCGACCTCAAAACGAGGCCCACCGCCTGTCGTCCATAGCTAATTACCTCATTCCGAACACAATGGGATATGTATCATAAGCTGATTCGGCTGTTACAATCAGTTTTCATTTAAATCAAAGTATAATTCTTTGTATATTCAATTTAAACATACATTTCAAATTACCGAGGCCACATACAGTCTCTAAAAATTACAGAAAAATATTTTCTAGCTTCGTATTGACGATATAGTCCTAACAAAACTAGTTTGACGAATTCTGAGACCATTTGAAAAATGGCCATTTTCCAGTCGATTAAAATCAACTAAAACTGGTCAAATGCATTTTCCTTTGCCACGCTCACATATTGATTCGAAAAATTATGAAAATTGGAATCTAGCAATAATTTGACATCCCGGATCCAACAAAAGTGGTTTCGTCGAAATCCGTGGTCGTTTGCAAAATGGCTATTTTTAAGGGCCAGAATTCCATAGCGACTATTCAGAATTTTCAACTGGACATATCTTTTGATTCCCACTACGAAATCTCAATTTTTCGGATTCGTTGGAAAGATATTCTCAAATAGATCCTATTATTTTTGGTTTCACTAAAATCCGGTTTGATTTGCACCCAGTACATTCAATTGAGGTTTGAAATCGAATTATCGAACTACCGTGCCATTTTCAATTCCTTTTATAATTATAAATAATTATTTATATTCAAACGACGATCTATATAAATATATACGTTATATTTATATTCAAAATAAGTTTCTCGTCGATATTATTTAAAATAAACCATTTTAAATGTAGAAAATTCGCTAAAATTGCCAAAATAAATTTTTTAAATTGGCTCGCATTTCCTGGTTGTTACATACGGGATGAGGAATAAGGTGTCTCCGGTTTCGTTCAGATCCAGAATGGACTTGTAAATGAATGTGTGTCTGATGTTGGATTTCATTCTATGTGAATTGACCTCTATTTAATATATATCTGTTTGGTGGCGGGGAATTTATTCTCTTGCTTATTACCCTTCTCTGAGAGCACGAGCCCAGAGGTTATATATTGATAGATATCAATTGCATGGCATGGATTGTCAATGTGGCATGCCAAGATGCAAATGATCAAGGTTTTTTGTTAAAAAGAAAAACCTTGTTGTTGATGATCAAAGCACAGCTTTATTTAGCGTAGCTTTGTATATAATGTTACTTCGCGAGCCTTACACCCCGGTATGAGTCAAAATCGGGATCGTGACTATAGGGAGTGCATATGTTTCTTTTTAGCTAGAAGTGGTGTCATGGTATGGAGCCCAAACATTTTTACTTATGTGGATGATGGATTTTGCGAGGCCTCGGATATTGGTCACTACTGGCCAAGTGATAGGTCCAATAGGACCAAGAAACGTGTGTTCAGGCATAATTAATCCATTAAAGTATTTGTGGACTAGCCCTGAAGATCCAAGGGTTCCCCAGCGTCCGAATCCTGAGGCATTTGCTAGAGTGTCTCGAATCGGTGAGGAGCCATCCCTAGCCTCGACTCATGATGGAAACCCAATTTCCAATACGATATTACGGATTTGATTGTAAACTTATATATGGCGACATAGTAGGATGGAATACTATGCCATCTAGGATTGATACATTTATTTTGAAAGTGTTTTAAAATTGGCTAGACACTAATAACAATATTAAATATTATTTTGTTTGTATCAAGTATGTTTGATCATTATAAGGTAAAACTATATCCTCTGGTTTGTGTTGCATTGTGTGATGGGACTTGAGTCTTATAATGCTTTCATTTTCTAAAAAGCATTGCGTTGCTTTAAAAGATTTATTTAATTTATGCACTGGCAATCCAATGGAGTAAACTCGTTCCACTATATTATTATTTATCGATGTACTCTGATATATTATTTATGCGTTGCTTTGATTTAAAAGATTTATTTAATTTATGCATTGTATTATAGTTATTGTAATTAATCTTCCACTATATTATTATTTACCGATGTACTATGATATATTTTGTACTCAGACGTAACATTATTACGATGTTTATAAAGTCTTCTGTTATTTATTCTGATGTGTTGTATGCCCAAAGTTAGCATATGCGGGATTCGAACTGTCTTAGTCGATTTAGCGATCGATTAGGTCCGGGCGAAATCCATGTTGTTACACGTGGTATCAGAGCTTTGGTTAACTCAAATGTTTGGGGTACAACTCGTTAGAAATGAACAAAAGACCTCATCAGAGGCAGGATTAGAAATATCCTATAAAAGAATACTCATTAGAGATAGGATCAGTAGTATCCTAGAGTGAGAAAACTCATTAGAGATGGGATTAGAAATGCCCTAGAATGAGTAAAGGGTGACAAGTTTATAATTGACGTATTTGTGATTATATATATATAATCCGATCTTAGAAAATATGATTTTTGAATATATAAAAGTTCTATATATTTGAAAAGCTAAATCACTAATTGATTGATGACTATGTGATGTGATTATTAGTTCAACTAATAAAATTATTGAAACCAATAAAAGAATGAAAGTTGAGTTGGTTAGTTAAACAACTTTTAGCTTCGTTCCTTTTCGAGGACAAAAAGATTTTAAGTGGGGGAGATTGTAACAACCCGGAATTTTGGAACCAATTAAAAATTTTTATTTTAGCAATTTTAGTGAATTTTGAATATTTAAAATAATTTATTTTAAACAATAATGGCTAAAAATTTATTTTAATGAAGTCAGAAGGAAATTTTTTAATTTAATTATAAAAGGAGTTCAAAATAGCGCTGCAGTTTGAAAATTTGAATTTGAACTTTTACTGAATGTTCATGATTCAAAATAAATCGGATTTAGTATAACCAAAAATATTTAAATCTGTTTAAAAATATCTTTCTAACGAATGTGAAAAATCCAGATTTGATAGCGGGAATAAAAAGATATGGCTAAATATTCAGAATAGTCGCTATGGAATATATATATATATATAATTTAATATAATAAATAGCCATTTTGCAAACGACCTCCGTTTTCGATGAAACCACTTTGGTTGTATCCGGAATGTCAAATTATTGCAATATTCCAATTTTCAAAAATTTTGGAATTAATATGTGAGCGTGGCAAAAGAAAACGTGTTTTGTCAATTTCAATCAAATTGAATCGACCGGAAAAAGGCCATTTTTTCAAATGGTCTCCAAATTCGATGAAATTAATTTTGTTAGGACCGTATTGATAAAATATAGCTAGATTTATTTTTTGGGAATTTTTAGAGTCCGTATGTGGCCCTGGTAAATTTAAATGTAAGATCAAATTAAATAATTAAACGATTTGTATTTTAATTTGAAGAAAACAAGCCGAAGATGATCGAATGGGTTGACGAGACCTAGTCCATTGTGTCCAAAATAGGGGTATTTGGCTAGGGGAAACATTCTTTGGGCAGGATTTGGAGTTACTAGGTATTAATGAGTTTTTAAATTAATGAACTAAATAATTTAATATTATACATAACCTAACATTTGAAAACCCTAATCCACTAATGAACCAGTCGCCACTACAATTTTCAATGGCCATCATCTTACGGATTTCAATCCTTAATTACTTTCAATCCCTTCAACCATTTTTTAACAAATTCAAAGAGGAAATTGGCGATCTTTTCGAGTTCTTGAATTTGTTACGACGATGATCATCTAACTCAGAGATTGTAACAACCCGGAATTTTGGAACCAATTTAAAAAATTTATTTTAGCAAATTTAGTGAAATTTGAATATTTAAAATAATTTATTTTAAACAATAACGACTAAAAATTTATTTTAATGAAGTTAGAAGGAAATTTTTTTAATTTAATTATAAAAGGAGTTTAAAATAGCGCTGCAGTTTGAAAATTTGAATTTGAACTTTTACTGAATGTACATGATTCAAAATAAATCGGATTTAGTATAACCAAAAATATTTAAATCTATTTAAAAATATCTTTCTGCTAACGAATGTGAAAAATCCAGATTTGATAGCAGGAATAAAAAGATATGGCCAGTTAAATATTCAGAATAGTCGCTATGGAATTTATATATATATAATTTAATATAATAAATAGCCATTTTGCAAACGACCTCCGTTTTCGATGAAACCACTTTGGTTGGATCCGGAATGTCAAATTATTGCAATAGTCCAATTTTCAATTTTTTGGAATTAATATGTGAGCGTGGCAAAAGAAAACATGTTTTGTCAATTTCAGTCAAATTGGATCGACCGAAAAAAGGCCATTTTTTCAAATGGTCTCCAAATTCGATGAAATTAATTTTGTTAGGGCCGTATTGGTAAAATACAGCTAGATTTATTTTTTGGGAATTTTTAGAGTCAGTAGGTGGCCCTGGTAAATTTAAATGTAAGATCAAATTAAATAATTAAACGATTTTTATTTTAATTTGAAGAAAACAAGCTGAAGATGATCGAATGGGCTGATGAGACCTAGTCCATTGTGTAAGAACCCGTAACTTCCCCACGAAGGAAAGAGCAGATACTTCGAGAACAACACACATCGGAACGCAGACGGGAGAACATTTCATTGTTATTACAACAATTCCATCAGATACATGAATATACAGAGTATAAATGAATAAATTACATTCGAATAATATCAGAGATTTAAATTACATAGCAGCGGAAAATAATATAAAAACACAACTAGAAGTAATGCACGGATATAGAGCTTTCTGGGCATCGTTCCAGCTGTAAATCAGGATCCTGTGAATATAAATCTACAAAACCAAAACTACTAGCTGCCCATGTCGAAAATAAGGGCACCCAGAGTTTAGGTTAAAACAATAAACTCCAGGTCAGTCATAGGACTAGTGTGAGAACTAAAACAGTTATTAATCTTTATTTTTAAAGTTAGGTAAATCAAGGGACCACGCCGTATAACACGCAACGGGTTTCCTCCCAAGAATACCAGTGCATAAAACAAACAGCGCAATGCTAAATAAAGAAAAATGAAGCTGTTATAAGACCCAGGTCCCATCACACAATGCAACGCAAGCCGGAGGATAGGGTTTTTACCTTATAACAGCCAAAGCATGCTTGATACGTTTAAAACACATTATTTGATACTATTATAGGCGTATAGTGTCAAAACAATTTTCAATCATAAGTATCAATCATAGGCGACATAGCTACCATCTACTATGTCGCCATACTAGGCTCTACAAATAAAACCGAAACACACATATTGGAAATTGGATTCCATCATGAGTCGAGGCAAGGGGCAAGCTCCTCTCCGCGTTCGAGACACTCTAGCAAATGTCTCAGGACCCCACTTTGATCCTTAGATCTTCAGGGCCGGTCCTCTCTTACTTTTGAGGATTAATTATTCCTGAACGCACGTTTCTCGGTCCTTACAGACCTATATCCGAGGCGCCTCGCATTCCAACAACCATACAGGTGAAAAGTATATAAATGTCAGGGCTGGTAGGTCATTGACACCACCCTAGCTGGAAAGAAACGTCATGCTCTCCCTGCAGTCACTATCCCGTTTTTGACTCATACCGAGGTGTGAGGCTCGCGAATTCACGCTATACACAAAGCTGCGCCACACAGGCCGTGCTTTGATCATCAACCACAAGACTCTGCTTTTCAACAGAAGCCTTGATCAATTGCCACTTACGCGTGCCACACTGGCAATTCACTCCATGCGACTGATGTCCATCGATATACAACCTCTGAGCTCCTACGTCTTAGAGAAGGGCGTTAAGCAAGAGAATAAATTCTCCGCCGCCAAACAGATGTGTATTTAATAGAGATCAATCAACACAGAATAAAATCCAATGTTAGACACACAATCCATTTACAAGTTCGTTCTAGGTCTGAACGAAACCGGAGGCACTTTCCTCGCATATCCATCCATCTCCAAGCACGTCTGGACGATCACCAACTGTTTCCCTCATCTTGGGTGTACAGCCCAATCAAGATCATCAGTAATCACCCAAACGATGTGAAGACTTCCGGTCTTCAACCACCGTCTTCATCTTCGACATCTCGTCGAATCGGTTATTCAGAATGGATATAAACCCGGCCTTTCTGAATAACCCACGTATATGATAAACAAATGTTACACGAACACAACGAACGCCTCATTCCAATTCAGAATATTCTTTTATTCACAAAATCACATTCTTAGGGGAAGGTTCCCATTAATTTTATCCAAGATAAATTCTTATAAATTTATTCTTTAATCTTCCTTTGGATATCACTTAAAACCATATTATGGTTTTCCAAACTATTCGGGATTAGCAAACCACACCGAAGTAATTATTTATTTTATTTCCCAATCCTAACCTATATATCCCATGGAGCAAAACTGGTGGTACTCCATATCTAACACCATAGTATTATCGGTAAAATTAATTACCATTTCACGTTCAAATCTAATTAAAGATTTAACTTTCGCTTTGGAGCAAAACTGGTGGTACTCCATTCTCGGTCACCTTTCAGATTTGATAATTCAAATTATCAATTCACATTTCAATCTAATTAAAGATTCATTAAAACTCCACTTAGTTTTAATCTTCTTAAAAATCAATATCCTGTCTTTAACTGGGTTAAAGAACCGATGTCATCTAAAACGCGATTCACGATAAACCCAAAATCACATTCTATTGTTAATCGGGTTAAAGAACAGGTGTTGTTCAAAACACCGCTCACGATAAACCCAAAAACCAATTCAAATTCAATTCCAATTAAATATTATTTAATTGATACACTTCATTAAATCTAAATAGAAAGATTTAATCTTTTTCTCTATTTGGCTTAAGAACAATGTTAATGAAGACACCATTCACGACAAACCCAAATCACATTTGATATTAAATACAAGGCTCTGAATAGAAAATATACCGGCTTATATTCAATATCAAATCCTGAAACCAACAAATATCGTATTGGAAATAACGATATAAAATATATCTTTCAAATTCCCATAACAATATCTGTATAGTCACGAAATCCAACATCGAAATATTCCGAAGATAATTTTGATTCAACTCCAGTCCAATTCACGAATTGGGAATATTGATTATTTTTAAAATCACTTTCAAATTCAATTTGTTTATTACAAAAATAAATTGATTTTAATTCTAGTTCAAAACTAGTTCATTTCGACAAAATTCTATTTTTATCTTTTCAAATGTGGAATTTTTCATCCCAGTTCTTTCCAATTCACATATTATGATTTTACACAAATTATTAATATTTTTAATAATTTTATCAAGGCTCGTACAGTCGATTTCCATCAACGGCCATCGAACTGCACTTACAGCGACCTTTTCCAAATTTGATCTGGACATAATTCCAAATCCAACAGTTAGATTTTTGATACGAACCCAACAGTTCAGGTTTTAGGAGAATTCGACGGTCGGATCTCCCGCAACGTCAATTCAAAGTCAATGGTCGAAATTCACGAACTACCGCGGCGCGGCGCGTTCTATTCAAGCCATTATATATATATATATATATATATATATATATATATATATATATATATATATATATATATATATATATTTCGTCGATTTCCTTTTAAAACGTATTTTATAAATCGTTTTAAATTTGTTTTCAAAACCACTTCAACTCTATATTCAATTTCAAATCAAAATTGACTATTTCATTTCATTACAATATAAATGATAATATTTTCAAAACGTTATATTTTGAAATCACTTCCTTTTCGATATTCGTTATAAAACGAATATAATCGATATAACTATCATTCACGTCAAAATGGCGCAACTCTAATCAACACGGCTTCATATATTTCAATAAATCCGTTATTCTATTTAACAAATGAATATTTATTCTATTCAACACATGAATCTATATTTCTTTCAACACACGACCAATCTCAACACATGAGTACTATCAACACACGACTATTTTTGTTATGTAAAATATTTTATAAAACTATGGTATCTATCATTTGATTTTTAATTAGACTTCAACTGTAAAGTAGATTCTAATTTTAAATATGATAAAGATGTAAATTTTATTGATAAAATATTTTACTCAACACATGAATAGTTTCAACACATGAACATCGTCAATACATTACTATTTATTCTATTCAACACATGAATCTTCTTTTATAATATTCATTAATTTCCCGATTAGAATGAGGCCCAATCAATCACCATATAATGTTAATTATATGGACTCCATACAACACATGTATATAATTAGCAACGATAAATAATCAACCAACATCCAAAGTGCACCACACAACTGCATAAGCATCAAATATAAATAATCAATGCTTACACAGTCTGTCGACCAATCGATCGACATATAATGAAATAATTGGGATTAGTGTACGCCAAATATCATCCCAACACCCGTGTGGGGTTTCAAATAAACAAACATATATTTTTATTTGTGCAGTTGGGCGATGTGTAAAATTTATCATCCCAATCAATATCAGTCAAATTAGTGTATATAAACAAATCGGCCGATTTGTTTATAAATATTCATTTATTCACATTCACGTTAAAAATTATATTTTCAACGATAATTAATTTATTTCAACACATGAATATATTTCATTATCTATTTCACATCAACCTCACAAACAATTTTCACAACACATCAATCAAACAAACAAGCCGTCCATAGTCTGTGGACGACAGGTGTCGGGTGCTGCTAAGCACCGTCTGCATCCTAGTATATATATATATATAACTAGAAAAAAGAAATTTAGGGTGAGAAGTTCTCACCAATAGCTATCCCAACTCCACGACACTTCAAATGTAGGGAATCATCGCTGTTCTCCCTTTTTGTCACTTTTGTTGTCCATAGCCACTACATATATAAAAATCACATTTTTATATTGTAACTACGTATATAAAAATCATATTTTTATAATTACTCCATATGGATCAAAATTCTATTTTTTTACATCGCTACGATATAGATAAAAATTCTATTTTTACCTCGCTACTATATAGATAAAAATTCTATTTTTACGTCGCTACTATATAGATAAAAATTCTATTTTTACATCGCTACTATATAGATAAAAATTCTATTCTTACACTGCTTGTATATATATAAAAATTCAATTTTTTATCATGAGGCTATATATATATAAATTCTATTTTTTTATCATTGTTTGTATATATATAAAATATTCTATTTTTATCATTGTTTGTATAAATATAAAATATTCTATTTTTACCACGAAGTTATATATATGTAAATTCTATTTTTTTATCATTGTTTGTATATATATAAAATATTCTATTTTTATCATTGTTATATATATAAATTCTATTTTTTTATCATTGTTTGTATATATATATAAAATATTCTATTATTATCATTGTTATATATATAAATTCTATTTTTACACTGCTACTCCTATTATAAAAAATCATATCTTTCTTTTTATAACTACATATCTTTTTATATAATGCTTTTTCTGTACATTTATAAACAATGTTACGTATAATATAAAAATCACATTTTTAAATCAAAGAAAATCAAGGCTATTTTATTTTTAAAATTTCAGATTTTAAAACAATGTCTTTTTTTAACGACCATTTTAATTAAATAAAACAAAATAAAAAAAGTAATTAGTAAAAAACAATTTACCTTCTTCACGGCTACACGGTCCATGCTTCCTCATGTCCCTGAAACCCTAATCAGAAAAAGCCACTGCGCCGCCTCCTGTGATTGCCGAACACAGATCAGACCCCTTGCCCAGAAGCACCGGAGTGCCACCATTATCCACCCACGAGCGCAGCGAAGTCGAGCCCCCCCATTCACCAGAAAGCGCGAGCGAACGACGGAGCTCCTAGCTCGATTTCATGCCACTCCAGGTCCTCATTTCAAATCATAGTCCTTAGGAATATAGATCTCGCTTAGCACTTCATGTTTGCCTCAGAAATCCCTTGGAATGATTGCGTAGATGTTGAGATCTGGGGCGATTTTATTTGGAGCGGATTCGCCGTGAGTTTTGAGATAGGAGGCGTGTTTCTGTACGGACCACGAAGAGAAGGTTTGACCGATATTTTAGGGTCAAGGGGCTTTTATATTTAATATTTTATTTTATTTTTATTTCACCAAAAAGTTGACTTTTATTTCGAACTCGAAATCGAACCCACCGACTGTCGTCCCTAGCTAATTACCCACATTCCAAACGCAGTGGGATATGTTTCGTAAGTCAATTCGACTGTTTCGATAGGTTTTCATCAAATTTAAAATATAATTCAGTATATATTCAATTTGAACACACATTTCAATTTACCGGGGCCATATACGGACTCTAAAAATTCCCGAAAAATATTTTCTAGCTTCGTATTGATGATACGGTCCTAAAAAAACTAATTTCGTCAAATTCTGAGACCGTTAGAAAAATGGCCATTTTCCAGTTGATTAAAATCAACTGAAACTGGTCAAACACGTTTTCCTTTGCCACGCTCACATATTGATTCGAAAAATTATGAAATTTGAAATCTAGCAATAACTAGACATCACGGATCCAACAAAAGTGGTTTCGTCGAAATCCGAGGTCGTTTGCAAAATTCCTATTTTTAAGGGCCTGAATTCCATAGCGACTATTCAGAATTTTCAACTGGACATATCTTTTGATCCCCGCTATGAAATCTTGATTTTTTGGATTCGTTGGAAAGATATTCTCAAATAGATCCTAATATTTTTGGTTTCACTAAAATCCGGTTTGTTTTGCACCCGGTATGTCCAATTGAAGTTTGAAATCGAATTATCGAACTACCACGCCATTTTCATTTCTATTTATAATTATTTATATTCTAATGACGATATATATAATATATACGTTCTAATTCTATTCAAAATAAATTTTCCGTTGATATTATTTAAAATAATCTATTTTAAATGCTCAAAATTCGGTAAAATTGCCAAAATAAAAATTTTAAACTGGCTCGCATTTCCGGGTTGTTACAATCTCCCCCACTTAAAACTTTTCGTCCCCGAAAAGGAACAAAGCCGAAAGTTGTTTTACTAATCAACTCAACTTCCATTATTTTGATTACGGCCTAAGTTCTTCAACTTTTCAGTTTCTAAGAACTTTTAAATTTTTTCAAAAATTTGGCTAACACCCTAAATTTTCAAAAAAAATCGCCATAACCTCCCCTGCACCGGGGGCACCGGGAAAATCCCGAAATTGCCATACAGGCCCTCTGATCTCAAAAAGAAAAAGAAAAAGCCAAGCAGCTGGCCAATCGGCTTTTAAAATCATCATCACCCAAACAAAACAGTAAATTATAGTAAACATGTACCTATTTGTCGGGCAAACAAATTTTATTCTCTGCTCTAGCCTCCTTGCTATGACCTGTTCAATGTAAGTACATGTATATGCAAGCAAATGCGACTAATTTCAATACAATTCAATATGTGATTCAATTAGGCATAATGGTTCAAAATTATCAAATAAATAAACAAACAACACAAACATCAATCAATTAGTGAATTAGAGTTTCAAATTCATAATTTTGATACATATATACAGAAAATCATGTTTTTGATGCCAAATCACAACAAATAAATCTATCTATATAAGTTTTGGTTCTCACACCAGTCTAATGGAAATATAAAGAAATCACACCTTCGAAACATGAACATAAGTTCTGATGATGATCGATCAATCATCAGAACCATCTCCGGGTGTCTACAATGTGATTCTATATCTATCCAGTATATTAAAACTTCGAATATACGTTCATGACGCGTATACGCGAAATCTTTATATATTGGATTGTCCAAATTCAAAATAAATAAATATTCAACTACTTTTAAAACGAATTAAATTTTCAAAACAAAATTCTTTTTCATTTGAAAAATATACTCTTCACTCGTTCTAGGATATTACTAATCCTATATCTAACGAGTAATTCTAATTGGATATTATTAACCCAATATTTGATGAATTCTTTCATTTGGTTCTAATGTGTCTTGTTCTCGAGCTCTGTAAACAAAAGCTCTGATACCACTGTAAGAACCCGTAACTTCCCCGCGAAGGAAAGAGCGGATACTTCGATAACAACACACATCAAAACGCAGACGGGAGAACATTTCATTGTTTTTACAACAATTCCATCAGATACATGAATATACAGAGTATAAATGAATAAATTACATTCGAATAATATCAGAGATTTAAATTACATAGCAGCGGAAAATAATTCAAAAACACAACCAGAAGTAATGCACGGATACAGAGCTTTCCGGGCATCGTTCCAGCTGTAAATCAGGATCCTGTGAATATAAATCTGCAAAACCAAAACTACTAGCTACCCGTGTCGAAAATAAGGGCACCCAAAGTTTAGGTTAAAACAATAAACTCCAGGTCAGTCATGGGACTAGTGTGAGAACTAAAACAGTTATTAATCTTTATTTTTAAAGTTAGGTAAATCAAGGGACCACGCCGTAAAACACGGAACGGGTTTCCTCCCAAGAATACCAGTGCATAAAACAAACAACGCAATGCTAAATAAAGAAAAAATGAAGTTGTTATAAGACCCAGGTCCCATCACACAATGCAACGCAAGCCGGAGGATAGGTTTTTTTTACCTTATAACAGCCAAAGCATGCTTGATACATTTAAAACACATTATTTGATACTATTATAGGTGTATAGTGTCAAAACAATTTTCAATCATAAGTATCAATCATAGGCGGCGTAGCTACCATCTACTTTATCGCCATACTAGGCTCTACAAATAAAACCGAAACACACGTATTGCAAATTGGATTCCATCATGAGTCGAGGCAAAGGGCAAGCTCCTCTCCGCGTTCGAGACACTCTAGCAAATGTCTCAGGACCCCACTTTGATCCTTGGATCTTCAGGGCCGGTCCTCTCTTACTTTTGAGGATTAATTATTCCTGAACACACATTTCCCGGTCCTTACAGACCTATATCCGAGGCGCCTCGCTTTCCAACAACCATACAGGTGAAAAGTATATAAATGTCAGGGCTGGTAGGTCACTGACACCAGCCTAGCTAGAAAGAAACGTTGTGCTCTCCCTGCAGTCACTATCCCGTTTTTGACTCATACCGAGGTGTGAGGCTCGCGAATTCACGCTATACACAAAGCTGCGCCACACAGGCCGTGCTTTGATCATCAACCACAAGACACTGCTTTTCAACAGAAGCCTTGATCAATTGCCACTTACGCGTGCCACACTGGCAATTCACTCCATGCGATTGATGTCCATCGATATACAACCTCTGAGCTCGTACGTCTTAGAGAAGGGCGTTAAGCAAGAGAATAAATTCTCCACCGCCAAACAGATGTGTATTTAATAGAGATCAATCAACACGGAATAAAATCCAATCTCAGACACACAATCCATTTACAAGTTCGTTCTAGGTCTGAACGAAACCGGAGGCACTTTCCTCGCATATCCATCCATCTCCAAGCACGTCTGGACGATCACCAACTGTTTCCCTCATCTTGGGTGTACAGCCCAATCAAGATCATCAGTAATCACCCAAACGATGTGAAGACTTCCGGTCTTCAACCACCGTCTTCATCTTCGACATCTCATCGAATCGATTATTCAGAATGGATATAAACCCGGCCTTACTGAATAACCCACGTATATGATAAACAAATGTTACACGAACACAACGAACGCCTCATTCCAATTCAGAATATTCTTTTATTCACAAAATCACATTCTTAGGGGAAGGTTCCCATTAAAATTCTTCTAAATTTATTCTTTAATCTTCCTTTAGATATCACTTCAAACCATATTATGGTTTTCCAAACTAGTCGGGATTAGCAAACCACATCGAAGTAATTATTTATTTTATTTCCCAATCCCAACTTATATATCCCATGGAGAAAAACTGGTGGTACTCCAAATCTAACACCACAGTATTATAGGTAAAATTAATTACCATTTCACAATCAAATCTAATTAAAGATTTAACTATCGCTTTGGAGCAAAACTGGTGGTACTCCATTCTCGATCACCTTTCAGATTTGATAATTCAAATTATCAATTCACATTTCAATCTAATTAAAGATTCATTAAAACTCCACTTAGTTTTAATCTTCTTAAAAATCAATATCCTATCTTTAACTGGGTTAAAGAACCAATGTCATCTAAAACACAATTCACGATAAAGACAAAATCACATTCAATTGTTAATCGGGTTAAAGAACAGATGTTGTTCAAAACACCGCTCACGATAAACCCAAAAACCAATTCAAATTCAATTCCAATTAAATATTATTTGATTGATACACTTCATTAAATCTAAATAGAAAGATTTAATCTTTTTCTCTATTTGGCTTAAGAATAGTGTTAATGAAGACACCATTCACGACAAACCAAAATCACATTCGATATTAAATACAAGGCTTTGAATAGAAAATACACCGGCTTATATTCAATATCAAATCCTGAAACCAACAAATATCGTATTGGAAATAATGATATAAAATATATCTTTCAAATTCCCATAACAATATCTGTATAGTCACGAAATCCAACATCGAAATATTCCGAAGATAATTTCGATTCAACTCCAGTCCAATTCACGAATTGGGAATATGGATTATGTAACAACCCGGAATTTTGGGGCCAATTTAAAATTTTTATTTTAGAAATTTTAATGGACTTAGGATATTTAAAATAAATTATTTTGAATAATAATGGCTAAAAAAAAAAATTTAATCGAAGTTAAAACAAATAAATTTAATTTAATTATAAAAGGAGTTTGAAATAGCACTGCATTTTGGGAATTTGAATTTAAGCTTTAACTTAATATACATAACTTGATAAATGTTTTAACATTAAACCATATGTGCGTCGTATAAAATTGAGACCGACTGATTGATTGTGGCTGTGATGATTTGGTGAATTATATTCATGTTAAATATAATTTGTGTAGAAAATAAAAATCATATTTTTATCGCATATGAATATAGGTAGAGTAGGAATTTTTTTTATCAAAAGGATTTGTGTTAAAACTAAAAATCAATTTTGTCAAATTAGATTATTGTTAGCGAGATAAAAATATTCATGTAACATACATTTGCCATTTATATTAGAAATTACAATTGTTATTATCGTTAGAAATTTACTTCGTTATAAAAATGATGTCATATCATTAGAATGTACATTAGAATTAGATTGTCATCTTTATGATAAATGTTTCACTAGAATTGTCAAAGAAAAAGAAAATAACGTTTTATATATAGAAATATTACATTATTTATAAAAAAAAAGGGACATTCTATATGAAATGTAACATTAGTTAAAAAAGAACATTTTGTGTATAGAAATGTTACATTAGTTAAAAAAGGGGCATTTTATATTAGAAAAATTACGTTAGATGGAAAATAACATTTTTTATTAGGAATGTTAAATTAGATAAAAAGGGTCACTTCTTTTTTTTAGAAATGTTAAACTGGAACAAAAATGTCACTTGGTCAGAAATATTATATTAGAACATATAAAGGTTATTCATGTTAGTATTAAAAGTGTCATTTATATCGTATTATAAATGTCATGCTACAAAAACGACATTTATTAAGAATAACATTTTTGTTATAATATGTCACAATAGAAAGGAAATGAAAGTTTCCTTCTCTAATTATCCCCATTAATTAAGTAATTTAAAGAAAGGAAATGAAACATTTTTCCCTAACCCTCATAAATTGATTACATTAAACCAAAGAAAATGGAAAGTTTCATCCCTAAGTAAATTTAAGAATTAAATAAATTTATTAATACAAAAAAAGAGAAGATAGTGAAAAACAAATATATCATATTTGTTAAAATGAAATAATTCAAAACAAATATGTCATCTTGTTATCATGAAATGGTTGTAAAACAAATTAGACAAAATTAAATTACCATGTTAATTTAAATAATATAGTTGAAACAAAGTTGACATTTCTTTGTAAATTAGAGAAAGAGAAAAAGAATATTTATTTATATTTAGTAAGTAAATATGAAAAGAAATTAAAACATCTATTTACAAATAGTGTAAATTAATAAGAAAATTTTAAAACATTTATTATTACTTAACTTGACTAAACATGAGTCCAATGTTAGATTGGGACTAAGTTGGTAACGTTTGAAATTGAGTTAAGGATTGAATAATGGAAATTAATGGACTACATTAAATTTGATTAATTCCTATAATTAATATTGTCGTGTTAAATATAATTTATGAAACCAAGAAATTTATAATGTACGTAAATGATTCCTATAACTAATATGAGCCTTATTGTAAGCTAGTAACGTTTGGGTTTGAATTAAAGATGAATACCAAAAAGATTGAATGATTTATTTATATAAAATACATAATATAACATAAATGCTTTCCTTTTAATATTAAATACATTCATGGAATTAATTAATTAATTAAATATCCAGTATTTGAATCGGTGAAACATATGGACCGTTTCTTTCGTGATCTAAGGAAGTTAACGCATTCTTTTTTTTTTACCCTGTCCTTTCACGTATCTCTCCTTGCGCCTTCCCCCTTTTATAAAACCGTTCCCTCCCCTTTCTTTTTATCACTTTCCCCTTTACTCTTTTTTTTCTCAGTCAAACGTTTTCCCCAAATCCATCCTCACCGAAAATTAAATCTTGCAAATCAAATGGCGGCCTCCAAAATCTTTGCTCTTCCCTTCCACCATTCGTTGTCACCGCATTCCACCATCGATATGCAACCGCAACAACCACCCGAGCCACCGCAATCAATTCCCAGCCGCCACCCTCCATTGCCTGTCAAAAGGTTCGACCTTTGTTCCTGAAGAAGAAAGAAGGGGTATTTTCCTAGTTAATTAATTAATTAAATAATCTAATTGTTTTAATACTTCGTTTAATCATAACTGATTCGTTTCAAATCGGAATTTGATAATTTCAGCAGCGTTCTGATCGTAAAAACCAGATCTACATTGCTGGACTGAAAAAGGACCATTTTGAATTGTTTGGAATTTGGACCATAATCTACAACGAAGGTGAGAATCCTTCTTTTATATGAATAATTAATTATTTAATTTAATTATGTGGTGATGGAAATGCGTATAATACAGATCTGTATGTGATGAATTTTGTGGATGTTTATTCTGTTTGTTGTGGATGTTTATTCTGTTTGTTATTGAAACACATATTTGTTTGTATGATTTGTAATGCCTGTGATGCCATGATAGAACCATGTTCTCCTAGATCTTTAAATTTTGATGTAATCTCTGTGAAGTTCTCATCCTTACTTTTTTTTGTTTCTCAAATAAGAAATTAACACTTTATTTTATTTCTCAAATAAGAAATTAACTCTTTATTTTGTTTCTCAAATAGAAATTAACCTTTATTTTGTTTTACAAATAAAATGAGAAATTAAACCTTTATTTTGGTTTTACAAAATAAAAGGTAAAATTGAGTTTTATTCTGGTTCACAAAAGAAAGTTTAAACCTTTATTGTGATTCACCACATAAAATGAAAAGTGGGAGTTTATTTTGATTAACAAAATAACAAAAAGAAAGGTGAATTTTTATTTTGATTTATACAATAAGAATTAAATCTTTATTTTGATCTTTGATTTATAAAATAAAGGAAGTTTAGATCTTTTACATTTTATTTAAAAGATAAATAAAGTTTTAATCTTTATTTTTGTTTACATAATAAAATGCCAATTTTTATCCTTTATTTTGTTAACATTATAAAAAGCAAGTTTCTTTTTTTTAATCTTGTTAACATAATAAAATGTAAGTTTTTATCTTTATTTTTTTTTTACAAAATAAGTAACAAGTTCTTATCTTTATTTTTTTTTGTTTTACAAAACAAAAGACAAATTTTTACCTTCCTTTTGTTTACATAATCAAATGCAAGTTTAATCTTTATTTTCATTTATGAAATAAAATGTATGTTTTAATCTTTATTTTTATTTATAAAATAAAGTAAAGATAGGACCTTTTATTTAGATTCTTCAAAATTATACACCCCTATGTTGTATTGTATGTGTGTGACATTGAAATATTCGTCGTTGGGTACATAGAAGGGGTTAGACAAAAGCCCATATTTTCGCATTTTGACATTAAAGTTACGACGTTAGGTAAATGGGATGGTTAGACAAAAACCATCATTTTGGTTATCATATTTGTCACCAAATTGACATGACAGAATTTGTGATAATCCTTATTTATATTTCACTTAGATAAATAACACATTTTCATGTGAAAAGAGTAAACTAATTTAAAAGTACATTTTTGTGTATAAAAGATAAATTAGTTAAAATCACATTTTTATGCAATAAAATGGATTAAGAGGAAATTATACATTTCTATGTTACAAAAGGGTGATAAGTAAAAAGTACATTTTCGTGTTGTAAAAATGAGATGAGTAAATTATAAATTTTTATGTTATAGAACTGGATTAAGTAAATTGTACATTTTTAGGTTAGGAAATTGGATAAAGAAGAAGGGACATTTTTATATGAAAAAAATGGATTAAAAATAATAGTAAAACATTTATCTACACTTAGGTAAATAAATAATAAAAATAAAACATAGAAAAAGTAGTATACTTTTTATTTACATTTTTAGATGCAAATAAAACATAGAATAGAAATATACCTTTGTTAATATGATTTTTGTTGAAAACGAAAATAATGACTCTTTTATTCATATTATTTTTGTTGAAAACAAAGATGAATCAATTTGAAAATATGACATGATAGTAGCGTATTTACCTTAAAACATACATTTTTATCACTTTAATAAGAATGAAAATAAAAAAGACAATTTGATTATAAAATGTTAATGTGATTAAAAAGGGACATTTTGTTTACAAAATGTCAATAGACATTAAAAATAACATTTTTGTTTATAAAACGTTAATAGGATTAAAATAACACCTTTGTTTATTTAAAAGAATTATAACAACATTCACCTTTTGTTAATGTTAAAAGAATTATAACAAAATTCACATTTTGTTAATATTAAAAGGATTACAACAAAATTAACATTTTGTTAACATTTTATGTAAAGGAAAATAAAAGAATACATTTTGTCATTTGAAGTAAAAGAAAAATATTTATTCCATTTCCAGTATGAATTAGTATGCTTAAACCCGAGGTTGGATTGAGTTGTGATGTAAACCTGCCCGGACCCGCCCGGCTGTCCAGTAATCACAACAATACCTATCCAATGTGGGAGGTTAAAGCATATTTATATTTTCTAAATTTACATTTTTATATATGTAAATTTCTACGAATAATTAGAGTAAATAAAACATAGAGTAAGGAAAAGAAGTAGAGAAATATTTATTTACACTTAGATAAATATAGAAATAGTAAAAGTAAACATTTATTTACATTAGGGTAAATAAATAAGATAAAAGTAAAAGATGCGTTTATTTATAATTAGTGTAAATAAATATAGTAAAAGTCAAGGTAAACATTTATTTACAAATAGTGTAAGTGAATAAGAAATTAAAACATTATTTACAAATAGTGTAAATAAATAAGAATAAGAAATTAAAAACATTTATGTACAAATAGAGTAAATAAATAAGAAAGAGAAATTAGATACATTTATTTACAATTAATGTAAATAAATATAGAAAAAGTAAAAGTAAACTTTTACTTACATTAGGTAAATAAATAAGAAAAAGATAAGAATATATTTATTTACATTTAGGTAAATAAATAGGAAAAGAAAAAGATTACAATTTATTTACATTTAGTGTAAATAAATTGGAAGATAGATAAACTATACTTTATTTACATTTAGTGTAAACAAAACAGAGATATTAAAAGTGATATTTTTTACCGTCATTTTAGGTGCGATAAAAGAATAGATGATAATAGTTGAAATCGCCAAATGATTTATATTTATTATCTATATCTATATATATATATATATATATATAAAAGTTAAATGAAACGCGTGCTGTAGTTCGCGTTTCGACAGTCGTAACTTTAAACAGTTATACCGAAAGATCCGACCGTCGGATTTTCCCAAAACTGGAACCGTTAGAACCGCTTTGGGAAGATCTTTCCAACGATATAGACTTCGTCAAAATCCAACGGTTAGATTTCAAGTTATGTGTAAATCAAATTTGGTTGAAAACAGCGCCAGGGTCGCCCATTGACCCGAAGCGTCGTTAAATTAATTTAGGCTATTGTTATATAAATAAAAATAGCGATAGGTCGTTATCAAATATTAATAACGATAGGAAATGTTTTCAAATTATTATATATATATGCGAGAATCATTTGAAAAGACCGAGTTCAATCTCATTTCAAATGATTATACGACGTTCTAAGTCGAAGATTTAAAGACGGTGATTGAAGACCGACGATCTTCACAGCGAATGGTGTGTTGCTACTGAGACCCATGAGAGGAGTAGCTACCTTGAAAGGGCTTCAGTGGTGGCTGTTCGGACGAAGTGTTGATTTGTACGGATTTGACTTTCGCTCAGACCCAGGGCATAAGTTTATAAATGGAATGTATGTCTGACGTTGTAGTCCTTTATACTACATTCGTTGATCTCTCTTAATATATATCTGTTTGGTGGTTAACACCCTTCTCTGAGACGTACGAGCTTAGAGGTTATATATTGGTAGAAATTAATGGTATAGTATGGACTGACAATGTGGCATACTAAGATGCATTGATCAAGGCTTTTGTTGAAAAGCAGGCCTTGTAGTGATGATCAAAGCATAGCCTATTACGGCATAGCTTTGTGTATATCGTGACTTCGCGAGCCTCACACCCCGGTATGAGTCAAAAACGGGATATGGGCTGTAGGGAGTGCACACGTTTCTTTCTAGCTAGAGTGGTATCAGTGACCTACCAGCCCTGACATTATACTTATGTGGATGATGGATTTTGAGGCGCCTCGTTTTTTATAGGCCGTTGGTGGTCATACTATAGGTCCAAAGGGACCGGGAAACGTGTGTTCAGGCATAACTAATCCACTGCCCATAGGCGGGGACCGGCCCTACCGCATCCAAGGGTTCACTGCGGGGAATCCTGAGACATTTGCTAGAGTGTCTCGAATCGGAGAGGAGCTTGCCCCTAGCCTCGACTCATGATGGAAATCCAATTTCCAATACGACCTTGCGGTTTTGATTGTAGAACTAGTATTGGCGACATGATATATGGTACTCATGCCGTCTAGGATTGATACTTATGATTGAAATGTTTTTATTTAAAACATATACACACTAATAATACTATCGTTTTTACGTATCAAGCATCTTTTGACCATTATAAGGTAAAACCCTATCCTCTGGTGTGCGTTGCATTGTGTGATGGGACTTGGGTCTTATAATGGTTTCATTTTTTCCAAAAAGACATTGCGTTGTTTAACGATTTACTTTATTATGCACGGCAATCCATTGGAGTAAACCCGTTCCGCGTTAGCGGCGTGGTCCTTGGATTTGCCTTATTACTATTAGTTAAACTAGTTAAGAATTCTCACACCAGTCCCACGGCTGACCTGTAGTTTGTTTCACTTTGCAAACTCGGGTGCCCTCTTTCCACACGGGCAGTCGAGTAGCCTTTTGCAGATATAGTTAAGCAGGATCCTGGATTGAAGTCTGAAGCCGGGTCCAGAATATTGATGGCCTTCCGCTGAGATTAGTTCCGCTGCAATGTATTTAATTTAATTTAAATGTTTCTTCCGCTGTATTATTTATCGATGTACTCTGATATATTATGTACTCTGATGTAACATTTATTATTGATGTTATAAAAGTCTGTGTTTTTGTTCTGATATGTTGTATCCCCAAAGTTAAAGTATTCGTAGATTTTCACCTTTTGGGTCAGACCTGTGTGGTTTATGGTCGATTCAAAGGGTGGGAATTTGCGGGTCTTTACAGGTGGTATCAGAGCTCTGGTTAGCTCAAATCCTTGGGGTACAACTCGTTAGAACATAACAAAAACTCTTCAGAGATTGGATTAGTAATATCCAATAAGAATACTCATTAGAGATAAGACCAGCAGTGTCCTAGAATGAGAAAACTCATTAGAGATGGGGTTAGTAATGCCCTAGGATGAGTTCAGAGTGATAAGCTTATAATTAACGTATTTTAATTATATATAATCTATTTTTGAAAATATGATTTTAAATATATAAAAGTATATATATATATTTGATAAGTTAGTCAACAAATAAAATTAATAAAAGAAAATTAAAATTTGGTTAGATAATTAAACAACTTTTACCTTAGTTCCTTTTCGAGGACGAAAAGATTTTAAGTGGGGGAGATTGTAACAACCCGGAATTTTGGGGCCAATTTAAAATTTTTATTTTAGAAATTTTAATGGACTTAGGATATTTAAAATAATTTATTTTGAATAATAATGGCTAAAAAAAAATTAATCGAAGTTAAAACAAATAAATTTAATTTAATTATAAAAGGAGTTTGAAATAGCGCTGCATTTTGGGAATTTGAATTTAAGCTTTAACTTAATATACATAACTTGATAAATGTTTTAACATTAAACCATATGTGCGTCGTATAAAATTGAGACCGACTGATTGATTGTGGCTGTGATGATTTGGTGAATTATATTCATGTTAAATATAATTTGTGTAGAAAATAAAAATCAGATTTTTATCGCATACGAATATAGGTAGAGTAGGAATTTTTTTTTTATCAAAAGGATTTGTGTTAAAACTAAAAATCAATTTTGTCAAATTAGACTATTATTAGCGAGATAAAAATATTCATGTAACATACATTTGCCATTTATATTAGAAATTACAATTGTTATTATCGTTAGAAATTTACTTCGTTATAAAAATGATGTCATATCGTTAGAATGTACATTAGAATTAGATTGTCATCTTTATGATAAATGTTTCACTAGAATTGTCAAAGAAAAAGAAAATAACGTTTTATATATAGAAATATTACATTATTTATAAAAAAAAGGGACATCCTATATGAAACGTGACATTAGTTAAAAAAGAAAATTTTGTGTATAGAAATGTTACATTAGTTAAAAAAGGGGCATTTTATATTAGAAAAATTACGTTAGATGGAAAATAACTTTTTTTATTAGGAATGTTAAATTAGATAAAAAGGGTCACTTCTTTTTTTTAGAAATGTTAAACTGGAACAAAAATGTCACTTGGTCAGAAATATTATATTAGAATATATAAAGGTTATTCATGTTAGTATTAAAAGTGTCATTTATTTCGTATTATAAATGCCATGCTACAAAAATGACATTTATTAAGAATAACATTTTTGTTATAATATGTCACATTAGAAAGGAAATGAAAGTTTCCTTCTCTAGCTATCCCCATTAATTAAGTAATTTAAAGAAAGGAAATGAAACATTTTTACCTTCCCCTCATAAATTGATTACATTAAACCAAAGAAAATGGAAAGTTTCATCCCTAAGTAAATTTAGGAATTAAATAAATTTATTAATACAAAAAAAGAGAAGATAGTGAAAAACAAATATATCATATTTGTTAAAATGAAATAATTCAAAACAAATATGTCATCTTGTTATCATGAAATGGTTGTAAAACAAATTAGACAAAATTAAATTACCATGTTAATTTAAATAATATAGTTGAAACAAAGTTGACATTTCTTTGTAAATTAGAGAAAGAGAAAAAGAATATTTATTTATATTTAGTAAGTAAATATGAAAAGAAATTAAAACATCTATTTACAAATAGTGTAAATTAATAAGAAAATTTTAAAACATTTATTATTACTTAACTTGACTAAACATGAGTCCAATGTTAGATTGGGACTAAGTTGGTAACGTTTGAAATTGAGTTAAGGATTGAATAATGGAAATTAATGGACTACATTAAATTTGATTAATTCCTATAATTAATATTGTCGTGTTAAATATAATTTATCAAACCAAGAAATTTATAATGTACGTAAATGATTCCTATAACTAATATGAGCCTTATTGTAAGCTAGTAACGTTTGGGTTTGAATTAAAGATGAATACCAAAAAGATTGAATGATTTATTTATATAAAATACATAATATAACATAAATGCTTTCCTTTTAATATTAAATACATTCATGGAATTAATTAATTAATTAAATATCCAGTATTTGAATCGGTGAAACATATGGACCGTTTCTTTCGTGATCTAAGGAAGTTAACGCATTCTTTTTTTTTTACCCTGTCCTTTCATGTATCTCTCCTTGCGCCTTCCCCCTTTTATAAAACCGTTCCCTCCCCTTTCTTTTTATCACTTTCCCCTTTACTCTTTTTTTTTCTCAGTCAAACGTTTTCCCCAAATCCATCCTCACCGAAAATTAAATCTTGCAAATCAAATGGCGGCCTCCAAAATCTTTGCTCTTCCCTTCCACCATCCGTTGTCACCGCATTCCACCATCGATATGCAACCGCAACAACCACCCGAGCCACCGCAGTCAATTCCCAGCCGCCACCCTCCATTGCCTGTCGAAAGGTTCGGCCTTTGTTCCTGAAGAAGAAAGAAGGGGTATTTTCCTAGTTAATTAATTAATTAAATAATCTAATTGTTTTAATAATTCGTTTAATCATAACTGATTCGTTTCAAATCGGAATTTGATAATTTCAGCAGCGTTCTGATCGTAAAAACCAGATCTACATTGCTGGACTAAAAAAGGACCATTTTGAACTGTTTGGAATTTGGACCATAATCTACAACGAAGGTGAGAATCCTTCTTTTATATGAATAATTATTTATTTAATTTAATTATGTGGTGATGGAAATGCGTATAATACAGATCTGTATGTGATGAATTTTGTGGATGTTTATTCTGTTTGTTGTGGATGTTTATTCTGTTTGTTATTGAAACACATATTTGTTTGTATGATTTGTAATGCCTGTGATGCCATGAAAGAACCATGTTCTCCTAGATCTTTAAATTTTGATGTAATCTCTGTGAAGTTCTCATCCTTACTTTTTTTTTGTTTCTCAAATAAGAAATTAACACTTTATTTTATTTCTCAAATAAGAAATTAACTCTTTATTTTGTTTCTTAAATAGAAATTAACCTTTATTTTGTTTTACAAATAAAATGAGAAATTAAACCTTTATTTTTGTTTTACAAAATAAAAGGTAAAATTGAGTTTTATTCTGGTTCACAAAAGAAAGTTTAAACCTTTATTGTGATTCACCACATAAAATGAAAAGTGGGAGTTTATTTTGATTAACAAAATAACAAAAAGAAAGGTGAATTTTTATTTTGATTTATACAATAAGAATTAAATCTTTATTTTGATCTTTGATTTATAAAATAAAGGAAGTTTAGATCTTTTACATTTTATTTAAAAGATAAATAAAGTTTTAATCTTTATTTTTGTTTACATAATAAAATGCCAATTTTTATCCTTTATTTTGTTAACATAATAAAAAGCAAGTTTCTTTTTTTTTAATTTTGTTAACATAATAAAATGTAAGTTTTTATCTTTATTTTTGTTTACAAAATAAGTAACAAGTTCTTATCTTTATTTTTTTTTTGTTTTACAAAACAAAAGACAAATTTTTACCTTCCTTTTGTTTACATAATCAAATGCAAGTTTAATCTTTGTTTTCGTTTATGAAATAAAATGTGAGTTTTAATCTTTATTTTTATTTATAAAATAAAGTAAAGATGGGACCTTTTATTTAGATTCTTCAAAATTATACACCCCTATGTTGTATTGTATGTGTGTGACATTGAAATATTCGTCGTTGGATACATAGAAGGGGTTAGACAAAAGCCCATATTTTCGCATTTTGACATTAAAGTTACGACGTTAGGTAAATGGGATGGTTAGACAAAAACCATCATTTTGGTTATCATATTTGTCACCAAATTGACATGACAGAATTTGTGATAATCCTTATTTATATTTCACTTAGATAAATAGCACATTTTCATGTGAAAAGAGTAAACTAATTTAAAAGTACATTTTTGTGTATAAAAGATAAATTAGTTAAAATCACATTTTTATGCAATAAAATGGATTAAGAGGAAATTATACATTTCTATGTTACAAAAGGGTGATAAGTAAAAAGTACATTTTCGTGTTGTAAAAATGAGATGAGTAAATTATACATTTTTATGTTATAGAACTGGATTAAGTAAATTGTACATTTTTAGGTTAGGAAATTGGATAAAGAAGAAGGGACATTTTTATATGAAAAAAATGGATTAAAAATAATAGTAAAACATTTATCTACACTTAGGTAAATAAATAATAAAAATAAAACATAGAAAAAGTAGTATACTTTTTATTTACATTTTTAGATGCAAATAAAACATAGAATAGAAATATACCTTTGTTAATATGATTTTTGTTGAAAACGAAAATAATGACTCTTTTATTCATATTATTTTTGTTGAAAACAAAGATGAATCAATTTGAAAATATGACATGATAGTAGCGTATTTACCTTAAAACATACATTTTTGTCACTTTAATAAGAATGAAAATAAAAAAGACATTTTGATTATAAAATGTTAATGTGATTAAAAAGGGACATTTTGTTTACAAAATGTCAATAGACATTAAAAATAACATTTTTGTTTATAAAACGTTAATAGGATTAAAATAACACCTTTGTTTATTTAAAAGAATTATAACAACATTCACATTTTGTTAATGTTAAAAGAATTATAACAAAATTCACATTTTGTTAATATTAAAAGGATTACAACAAAATTAACATTTTGTTAACATTTTATGTAAAGGAAAATAAAAGAATACATTTTGTCATTTGAAGTAAAAGAAAAATATTTATTCCATTTCCAGTATGAATTAGTATGCTTAAACCCGAGGTTGGATTGAGTTGTGATGTAAACCTGCCCGGACCCGCCCGGCTGTCCAGTAATCACAACAATACCTATCCAATGTGGGAGGTTAAAGCATATTTATATTTTCTAAATTTACATTTTTATATATGTAAATTTCTACGAATAATTAGAGTAAATAAAACATAGAGTAAGGAAAAGAAGTAGAGAAATATTTATTTACACTTAGATAAATATAGAAATAGTAAAAGTAAACATTTATTTACATTAGGGTAAATAAATAAGATAAAAGTAAAAGATGCGTTTATTTATAATTAGTGTAAATAAATATAGTAAAAGTCAAGGTAAACATTTATTTACAAATAGTGTAAGTGAATAAGAAATTAAAACATTATTTACAAATAGTGTAAATAAATAAGAATAAGAAATTAAAAACATTAATGTACAAATATAGTAAATAAATAAGAAAGAGAAATTAGATACATTTATTTACAATTAATGTAAATAAATATAGAAAAAGTAAAAGTAAACTTTTACTTACATTAGGTAAATAAATAAGAAAAAGATAAGAATATATTTATTTACATTTAGGTAAATAAATAGGAAAAGAAAAAGATTACAATTTATTTACATTTAGTGTAAATAAATTGGAAGATAGATAAACTATACTTTATTTACATTTAGTGTAAACAAAACAGAGATATTAAAAGTGATATTTTTTATCGTCATTTTAGATGCGATAAAATAATAGACGATAATAGTTGAAATCGCCAAACGATTTATATTTATTATATATATATATATATATATATTAAATGAAACGCGCGCTGTAGTTCGCGTTTCGACAGTCGTAACTTTAAACAGTTATACCGAAAGATCCGACCGTCGGATTTTCCCAAAACTGGAACCGTTAGGACCGCTTTGGGAAGATCTTTCCAACGATATAGAATTCGTCAAAATCCAACGGATAGATTTCAAGTTATGTGTAAATCAAATTTGGTTGAAAACAGCGCCAGGGTTGCCCATTGACCCGAAGCGTTGTTAAATTAATTTAGGCTATTGTTATATAAATAAAAATAGCGATAGGTCGTTATCAAATATTAATAACGATAGGAAATGTTTTCAAATTATTATATATATATATATATGCGAGAATCATTTGAAAAGACCGAGTTCAATCTCATTTCAAATGATTATATGACGTTCTAAGTCGAAGATTTAAAGACGGTGATTGAAGACCGACGATCTTCACAGCGAATGGTGTGTTGCTACTGAGACCCATGAGAGGAGTAGCTACCTTGAAAGGGCTTCAGTGGTGGCTGTTCGGACGAATTGTTGATTTGTACGGATTTGACTTTCGCTCAGACCCAGGGCATAAGTTTATAAATGGAATGTATGTCTGACGTTGTAGTCCTTTATACAACATTCGTTGATCTCTCTTAATATATATCTGTTTGGTGGTTAACACCCTTCTTTGAGACGTACGAGCTTAGAGGTTATATATTGGTAGAAATTAATGGTATAGTATGGACTGACAATGTGGCATACTAAGATGCATTGATCAAGGCTTTTGTTGAAAAGCAGGCCTTGTGGTGATGATCAAAGCATAGCCTATTACGGCATAGCTTTGTGTATATCGTGACTTCGCGAGCCTCACACCCCGGTATGAGTCAAAAACGGGATATGGACTGTAGGGAGTGCACACGTTTCTTTCTAGCTAGAGTGGTATCAGTGACCTACCAGCCCTGACATTATACTTATGTGGATGATGGATTTTGAGGCGCCTCGTATTTTATAGGCCGTTGGTGGTCATACTATAGGTCCAAAGGGACCGGGAAACGTGTGTTCAGGCATAACTAATCCACTGCCCATAGGCGGGGACCGGCCCTACCGCATCCAAGGGTTCACTGCGGGGAATCATGAGGCATTTGCTAGAGTGTCTCGAATCGGAGAGGAGCTTGCCCCTAGCCTCGACTCATGATGGAAATCCAATTTCCAATACGACCTTGTGGTTTTGATTGTAGAACTAGTATTGGCGACATGATATATGGTACCCATGCCGTCTAGGATTGATACTTATGATTGAAATGTTTTTATTTAAAACATATACACACTAATAACACTATCGTTTTTACGTATTAAGCATCTTTTGACCATTATATGGTAAAACCCTATCCTCTGGTGTGCGTTGCATTGTGTGATGGGACTTGGGTCTTATAATGGTTTCATTTTTTCCAAAAAGACATTGCGTTGTTTAACGATTTACTTTATTATGCACAGCAATCCATTGGAGTAAACCCGTTCCGCGTTAGCGGCGTGGTCCTTGGATTTGCCTTATTACTATTAGTTAAACTTGTTAAGAATTCTCACACCAGTCCCACGACTGACCTGTAGTTTGTTTCACTTTGCAAACTCGGGTGCCCTCTTTCCACACGGGCAGTCGAGTAGCCTTTTGCAGTTATAGTTAAGCAGGATCCTGGATTGAAGTCTGAAGCCGGGTCCAGAATATTGATGGCCTTCCGCTGAGATTAGTTACGCTGCAATGTATTTAATTTAATTTAAATGTTTCTTCCGCTGTATTATTTATCGATGTACTCTGGTATATTCTGTACTCTGATGTAACATTTATTATTGATGTTATAAAAGTCTGTGTTTTTGTTCTGATATGTTGTATCCCCAAAGTTAAAGTATTCGTAGATTTTCACCTTTTGGGTCAGACCTGTGTGGTTTATGGTCGATTCAAAGGGTGGGAATTTGCGGGTCTTTACAGGTGGTATCAGAGCTCTGGTTAGCTCAAATCTTTGTGGTACAACTCGTTAGAACTGAACAAAAACTCTTCAGAGATTGGATTAGTAATATCCAATAAGAATACTCATTAGAGATAGGACCAACAGTGTCCTAGAATGAGAAAACTCATTAGAGATGGAGTTAGTAATGCCCTAGGATGAGTTCAGAGTGATAAGCTTATAATTAACGTATTTTAATTATATATAATCTATTTTTGAAAATATGATTTTAAATATATAAAAGTATATATATATTTGATAAGTTAGTCAACAAATAAAATTAATAAAAGAAAATTAAATTTTGGTTAGATAATTAAACAACTTTTACCTTAGTTCCTTTTCGAGGACGAAAAGATTTTAAGTGGGGGAGATTGTAACAACCCGGAATTTTGGGGCCAATTTAAAATTTTTATTTTAGAAATTTTAATGGACTTAGGATATTTAAAATAATTTATTTTGAATAATAATGGCTAAAAAAAAATTAATCGAAGTGAAAACAAATAAATTTAATTTAATTATAAAAGGAGTTTGAAATAGCGCCGCATTTTGGGAATTTGAATTTAAGCTTTAACTTAATATACATAACTTGATAAATGTTTTAACATTAAACCATATGTGCGTCGTATAAAATTGAGACCGACTGATTGATTGTGGCTGTGATGATTTGGTGAATTATATTCATGTTAAATATAATTTGTGTAGAAAATAAAAATCATATTTTTATCGCATATGAATATAGGTAGAGTAGGAATTTTTTTTTATCAAAAGGATTTGTGTTAAAACTAAAAATCAATTTTTTCAAATTAGATTATTGTTAGCGAGATAAAAATATTCATGTAACATACATTTGCCATTTACATTAGAAATTACAATTGTTATTATCATTAGAAATTTACTTCGTTATAAAAATGATGTCATATCGTTAGAATGTACATTAGAATTAGATTGTCATCTTTATGATAAATGTTTCACTAGAATTGTCAAAGAAAAAGAAAACAACGTTTTATATATAGAAATATTACATTATTTATAAAAAAAAGGGACATTCTATATGAAATGTGACAATAGTTAAAAAAGAACATTTTGTGTATAGAAATGTTACATTAGTTAAAAAAGGGGCATTTTATATTAGAAAAATTACGTTAGATGGAAAATAACTTTTTTTATTAGGAATGTTAAATTAGATAAAAAGGGTCACTTCTTTTTTTTAGAAATGTTAAACTGGAAAAAAATGTCACTTGGTCAGAAATATTATATTAGAATATATAAAGGTTATTCATGTTAGTATTAAAAGTGTCATTTATGTCGTATTATAAATGCCATGCTACAAAAATGACATTTATTAAGAATAACATTTTTGTTATAATATGTCACATTAGAAAGGAAATGAAAGTTTCCTTCTCTAACTATCCCCATTAATTAAGTAATTTAAAGAAAGGAAATGAAACATTTTTACCTTCCCCTCATAAATTGATTACATTAAACCAAAGAAAATGGAAAGTTTCATCCCTAAGTAGATTTAAGAATTAAATAAATTTATTAATACAAAAAAAGAGAAGATAGTGAAAAACAAATATATCATATTTGTTAAAATGAAATAATTCAAAACAAATATGTCATCTTGTTATCATGAAATGGTTGTAAAACAAATTAGACAAAACTAAATTACCATGTTAATTTAAATAATATAGTTGAAACAAAGTTGACATTTCTTTGTAAATTAGAGAAAGAGAAAAAGAATATTTATTTATATTTAGTAAATAAATATGAAAAGAAATTAAAACATCTATTTACAAATAGTGTAAATTAATAAGAAAATTTTAAAACATTTATTATTACTTAACTTGACTAAACATGAGTCCAATGTTAGATTGGGACTAAGTTGGTAACGTTTGAAATTGAGTTAAGGATTGAATAATGGAAATTAATGGACTACATTAAATTAGATTAATTCCTATAATTAATATTGTCATGTTAAATATAATTTATGAAACCAAGAAATTTATAATGTACGTAAATGATTCCTATAACTAATATGAGCCTTATTGTAAGCTAGTAACGTTTGGGTTTGAATTAAAGATGAATACCAAAAAGATTGAATGATTTATTTATATAAAATACATAATATAACATAAATGCTTTCCTTTTAATATTAAATACATTCATGGAATTAATTAATTAATTAAATATCCAGTATTTGAATCGGTGAAACATATGGACCGTTTCTTTCGTGATCTAAGGAAGTTAACGCATTCTTTTTTTTTTTTACCCTGTCCTTTCACGTATCTCTCCTTGCGTCTTCCCCCTTTTATAAAACCGTTCCCTCCCCTTTCTTTTTATCACTTTCCCCTTTACTCTTTTTTTTCTCAGTCAAACGTTTTCCCCAAATCCATCCTCACCGAAAATTAAATCTTGCAAATCAAATGGCGGCCTCCAAAATCTTTGCTCTTCCCTTCCACCATTCGTTGTCACCGCATTCCACCATCGATATGCAACCGCAACAACCACCCGAGCCACCGCAGTCAATTCCCAGCCGCCACCCTCCATTGCCTGTCGAAAGGTTCGGCCTTTGTTCCTGAAGAAGAAAGAAGGGGTATTTTCCTAGTTAATTAATTAATTAATTAATCTAATTGTTTTAATACTTCGTTTAATCATAACTGATTCATTTCAAATCGGAATTTGATAATTTCAGCAGCGTTCTGATCGTAAAAACCAGATCTACATTGCTGGACTGAAAAAGGACCATTTTGAACTGTTTGGAATTTGGACCATAATCTACAACGAAGGTGAGAATCCTTCTTTTATATGAATAATTAATTATTTAATTTAATTATGTGGTAATGGAAATGCGTATAATACAGATCTGTATGTGATGAATTTTGTGGATGTTTGTTGTGGATGTTTATTTTGTTTGTTATTGAAACACATATTTGTTTGTATGATTTGTAATGCCTGTGATGCCATGATAGAACCATGTTCTCCTAGATCTTTAAATTTTGATGTAATCTCTGTGAAGTTCTCATCCTTACTTTTTTTTTGTTTCTCAAATAAGAAATTAACACTTTATTTTATTTCTCAAATAAGAAATTAACTCTTTATTTTGTTTCTCAAATAGAAATTAACCTTTATTTTGTTTTACAAATAAAATGAGAAATTAAACCTTTATTTTTGTTTTACAAAATAAAAGGTAAAATTGAGTTTTATTCTGGTTCACAAAAGAAAGTTTAAACCTTTATTGTGATTCACCACATAAAATGAAAATCGGGAGTTTATTTTGATTAACAAAATAACAAAAAGAAAGGTGAATTTTTATTTTGATTTATACAATAAGAATTAAATCTTTATTTTGATCTTTGATTTATAAAATAAAGGAAGTTTAGATCTTTTACATTTTATTTAAAAGATAAATAAAGTTTTAATCTTTATTTTTGTTTACATAATAAAATGCCAATTTTTATCCTTTATTTTGTTAACATAATAAAAAGCAAGTTTCTTTTTTTTTTAATTTTGTTAACATAATAAAATGTAAGTTTTTATCTTTATTTTTGTTTACAAAATAAGTAACAAGTTCTTATCTTTATTTTTTTTTGTTTTACAAAACAAAAGACAAATTTTTACCTTCCTTTTGTTTACATAATCAAATGCAAGTTTAATCTTTATTTTCGTTTATGAAATAAAATGCGAGTTTTAATCTTTATTTTTATTTATAAAATAAAGTAAAGATGGGACCTTTTATTTAGATTCTTCAAAATTATACACCCCTATGTTGTATTGTATGTGTGTGACATTGAAATATTCGTCGTTGGGTACTTAGAAGGGGTTAGAAAAAGCCCATATTTTCGCATTTTGACATTAAAGTTACGACGTTAGGTAAATGGGATGGTTAGACAAAAACCATCATTTTGGTTATCATATTTGTCACCAAATTGACATGACAGAATTTGTGATAATCCTTATTTATATTTCACTTAGATAAATAGCACATTTTCATGTGAAAAGAGTAAACTAATTTAAAAGTACATTTTTGTGTATAAAAGATAAATTAGTTAAAATCACATTTTTATGCAATAAAATGGATTAAGAGGAAATTATACATTTCTATGTTACAAAAGGGTGATAAGTAAAAAGTACATTTTCGTGTTGTAAAAATGAGATGAGTAAATTATACATTTTTATGTTATAGAACTGGATTAAGTAAATTGTACATTTTTAGGTTAGGAAATTGGATAAAGAAGAAGGGACATTTTTATATGAAAAAAATGGATTAAAAATAATAGTAAAGCATTTATCTACACTTAGGTAAATAAATAATAAAAATAAAACATAGAAAAAGTAGTATACTTTTTATTTACATTTTCAGATGCAAATAAAACATAGAATAGAAATATACCTTTGTTAATATGATTTTTGTTGAAAACGAAAATAATGACTCTTTTATTCATATTATTTTTGTTGAAAACAAAGATGAATCAATTTGAAAATATGACATGATAGTAGCGTATTTACCTTAAAACATACATTTTTGTCACTTTAATAAGAATGAAAATAAAAAAGACATTTTGATTATAAAATGTTAATGTGATTAAAAAGGGACATTTTGTTTACAAAATGTCAATAGACATTAAAAATAACATTTTTGTTTATAAAACGTTAATAGGATTAAAATAACACCTTTGTTTATTTAAAAGAATTATAACAACATTCACATTTTGTTAATGTTAAAAGAATTATAACAAAATTCACATTTTGTTAATATTAAAAGGATTACAACAAAATTAACATTTTGTTAACATTTTATGTAAAGGAAAATAAAAGAATACATTTTGTCATTTGAAGTAAAAGAAAAATATTTATTCCATTTCCAGTATGAATTAGTATGCTTAAACCCGAGGTTGGATTGAGTTGTGATGTAAACCTGTCCGGACCCGCCCGACTGTCCAGTAATCACAACAATACCTATCCAATGTGGGAGGTTAAAGCATATTTATATTTTCTAAATTTACATTTTTATATATGTAAATTTCTACGAATAATTAGAGTAAATAAAACATAGAGTAAGGAAAAGAAGTAGAGAAATATTTATTTACACTTAGATAAATATAGAAATAGTAAAAGTAAACATTTATTTACATTAGGGTAAATAAATAAGATAAAAGTAAAAGATGCGTTTATTTATAATTAGTGTAAATAAATATAGTAAAAGTCAAGATAAACATTTATTTACAAATAGTGTAAGTGAATAAGAAATTAAAACATTATTTACAAATAGTGTAAATAAATAAGAATAAGAAATTAAAAACATTAATGTACAAATAGAGTAAATAAATAAGAAAGAGAAATTAGATACATTTATTTACAATTAATGTAAATAAATATAGAAAAAGTAAAAGTAAACTTTTACTTACATTAGGTAAATAAATAAGAAAAAGATAAGAATATATTTATTTACATTTAGGTAAATAAATAGGAAAAGAAAAAGATTACAATTTATTTACATTTAGTGTAAATAAATTGGAAGATAGATAAACTATACTTTATTTACATTTAGTGTAAACAAAACAGAGATATTAAAAGTGATATTTTTTATCGTCATTTTAGATGCGATAAAAGAATAGACGATAATAGTTGAAATCACCAAACGATTTATATTTATTATATATATATATAAATATATATATAAATTTATAAATTAAATGAAACGCGCGCTGTAGTTCGCGTTTCGACAGTCGTAACTTTAAACAGTTATACCGCAAGATCCGACCGTCGGATTTTCCCAAAACTGGAACCATTAGGACTGCTTTGGGAAGATCTTTCCAACGATATAGACTTCGTCAAAATCCAATGGTTAGATTTCAAGTTATGTGTAAATCAAATTTGGTTGAAAACAGCGCCAGGGTCGCCAATTGACCCGAAGCGTCGTTAAATTAATTTAGGCTATTGTTATATAAATAAAAATAGCGATAGGTCGTTATCAAATATTAATAACGATAGGAAATGTTTTCAAATTATTATATATATATATATATGCGAGAATCATTTGAAAAGACCGAGTTCAATCTCATTTCAAATGATTATACGACGTTCTAAGTTGAAGATTTAAAGACGGTGATTGAAGACCGACGATCTTCACAGCGAATGGTGTGTTGCTACTGAGACCCATGATAGGAGTAGCTACCTTGAAAGGGCTTCAGTGGTGGCTGTTCGGACGAAGTGTTGATTTGTACCGATTTGACTTTCGCTCAGACCCAGGGCATAAGTTTATAAATGGAATGTATGTCTGACGTTGTAGTCCTTTATACTACATTCGTTGATCTCTCTTAATATATATCTGTTTGGTGGTTAACACCCTTCTCTGAGACGTACGAGCTTAGAGGTTATATATTGGTAGAAATTAATGGTATAGTATGGACTGACAATGTGGCATACTAAGATGCATTGATCAAGGCTTTTGTTGAAAAGCAGGCCTTGTGGTGATGATCAAAGCATAGCCTATTACGGCATAGCTTTGTGTATATCGTGACTTCGCGAGCCTCACACCCCGGTATGAGTCAAAAACGGGATATGGACCGTAGGGAGTGCACACGTTTCTTTCTAGCTAGAGTGGTGTCAGTGACCTACCAGCCCTGACATTTTACTTATGTGGATGATGGATTTTGAGGCGCCTCGTATTTTATAGGCCGTTGGTGGTCATACTATAGGTCCAAAGGGACCGGGAAACGTGTGTTCAGGCGTAACTAATCCACTGCCCATAGGCGGGAACCGGCCCTACCGCATCCAAGGGTTCACTTCAGGGAATCCTGAGGCATTTGCTAGAGTGTCTCGAATCGGAGAGGAGCTTGCCCCTAGCCTCGACTTATGATGGAAATCCAGTTTCCAATACGACCTTGCGGTTTTGATTGTAGAACTAGTATTGGCGACATGATATATGGTACCCATGCCGTCTAGGATTGATACTTATGATTGAAATGTTTTTATTTAAAACATATACACACTAATAATACTATCGTTTTTACGTATCAAGCATCTTTTGACCATTATAAGGTAAAACCCTATCCTCTGGTGTGCGTTGCATTGTGTGATGGGACTTGGGTCTTATAATGGTTTCATTTTTTCCAAAAAGACATTGCGTTGTTTAACGATTTACTTTATTATGCACGGCAATCCATTGGAGTAAACCCGTTCCGCGTTAGCGGCGTGGTCCTTGGATTTGCCTTATTACTATTAGTTAAACTTGTTAAGAATTCTCACACCGGTCCCACGACTGACCTGTAGTTTGTTTCACTTTGCAAACTCGGGTGCCCTCTTTCCACACGGGCAGTCGAGTAGCCTTTTGCAGATATAGTTAAGTAGGATCCTGGATTGAAGTCTGAAGCCGGGTCCAGAATATTGATGGCCTTCCGCTGAGATTAGTTCCGCTGCAATGTATTTAATTTAATTTAAATGTTTCTTCCGCTGTATTATTTATCGATGTACTCTGATATATTCTGTACTCTGATGTAACATTTATTATTGATGTTATAAAAGTCTGTGTTTTTGTTCTGATATGTTGTATCCCCAAAGTTAAAGTATTCGTAGATTTTCACCTTTTGGGTCAGACCTGTGTGGTTTATGGTCGATTCAAAGGGTGGGAATTTGCGGGTCTTTGCAGATTATTTTTAAAATCACTTTCAAATTCAATTTATTTATTACGAAAATAAATTGATTTTAATTCTAGTTCAAAACTAGTTCATTTCGACAAAAATCTATTTTTATTTTTTCAAATGTGGAATTTTTCATCCCAGTTCTTTCCAATTCACATATTATGATTTTACACAAATTATTAATATTTTTAATAATTTTATCAAGGCACGTACAGTCGATTTCCATCAACGGCCATCGAACTGCACTTACAGCGACCTTTTCCAAATTTGATTTGGACATAATTCCAAATCCAACCGTTAGATTTCAAGTTTCTAATATTCATTAGAAAGCTCTTTTCGATACGAACCCAACGGTTCTGGTTTTAGGAGAATCCGACGGTCAGATCTCCCGCAACGTTAATTCGAAGTCAATGGTCGAAATTCACGAACTGCTGCGGCGCGGCGCATTCTATTCAGGCCATTATATATATATATATATATATATATATATATATATATATATATATATATATATATTTCGTCGATTTCCTTTTAAAACGTATTTTATAAATCGTTTTAAATTCGTTTTCAAAACCATTTCAACTCTATATTCAATTTCTAATCAAAATTGGCTATTTTATATCATTACTATATAAATGATAATATTTTCAAAACGTTATATTTTGAAATCACTTCCTTTTCGATATTCGTTATAAAACGAATATAATCGATATAACTATCTTTCACGTCAAAATGGCGCAACTCTAATCAACACGGTTTCATATATTTCAATAAATCCGTTATTCTATTCAACAAATGTTTATTCTATTCAACACATGAATCTATATTTCTTTCAACACACGACCAATCTCAACACATGAGTACTGTCAACACACAACTATTTTTGTTATGTAAAATATTTTATAAAACTATGGTATCTATCGTTTGATTTTTAATTAGACTCCAACTGTAAAGTAGATTATAATTTTAAATATGATAAAGATGTAAATTTTATTGATAAAATATTTTACTCAACACATGAATAGTTTCAACACATGAACATCGTCAACACATTACTATTTATTCTATTCAACACATGAATCTTCTTTTATAATATTCATTAATTTCCCGATTGGAATGAGGCCCAATCAATCAACATATAATGTTAATTGTATGGATTGCATACAACACATGTATATAAATAACAACGATTAATAATCAACCAACATCCATAGTGCACCACACAACCGCATAAGCATCAAATATAAATAATCAATGCTTACACAGTCTGTCGACCAATCGATCGACATATAATGAAATAATTGGGATTAGTGTGCGCCAAATATCATCCCAACACCCGTGTGGGGTTTCAAATCAGCAAACACAGATTTTTGTTTGTGCAGTTGGGCGATGTGTAAAATTTATCATCCCAATCAATATCAGTCAAATCAGTGTATATAAACAAATCGGCCGATTTGTTTATAAATATTCATTTATTCACATTCAGGTTAAAAATTATATTTTCAACGATAATTAATTTATTTCAACACATGAATATATTTCATTATCTATTTCACATCAACCTCACAAACAATTTTCACAACACATCAATCAAACAAACAAGCCGTCCATGGTCTGTGGACGACGGGTGTCGGGTGCTGCTAAGCACCGTCTGCATCCTAGTATATATATATATATAACTAGAAAAAAGAAATTTAGAATGAGAAGTTATCACCAATAGCTATCCTAACTCCACAACACTTTAAATGTAGGGAATCATCACTTTTCTCGCTTTTTGTCACTTTCACTGCCCATAGCCACTACATATATAAATATCATATTTTTATATTGTTGCTACGTATATAAAAATCATATTTTTATAATTACTCCATATGGATAAAAATTCTATTTTTTTACATCGCTACTATATAGATAAAAATTCTATTTTTACCTCGCTACTATATAGAAAAAAATTCTATTTTTACATCGCTACTATATAGATAAAAATTCTATTTTTACATCGCTACTACATAGATAAAAATTCTATTTTTACATCGCTACTATATAGATAAAAATTCTATTCTTACACTGCTTGTATATATATAAAAATTCAATTTTTTATCATGAAGCTATATATATATAAATTCTATTTTTTTTACCATTGTTTGTATATATATAAAATATTCTATTTTTATCATTGTTTGTATAAATATAAAATATTCTATTTTTACCAAGAAGTTATATATATATAAATTCTATTTTTTAATCATTGTTTATATATATATATATATATATAAAATATTCTATTATTATCATTGTTATATATATATAAATTCTATATTTTTAACATTGTTTGTATATATATAAAATATTCTATTATTATCATTGTTATATATATAAATTCTATTTTTACACTTCTACTCCTATTATAAAAAATAATATCTTTCTTTTTATAACTACATATCTTTTTATATAATGCTTTTTCTATACATTTATAAACAATGTTACGTATAATATAAAAATCACATTTTTAAATCAAAGAAAATCAAGGCTATTTTATTTTTAAAATTTCAGATTTTAAAACAATGTCTTTTTTTAACGACCTTTTTAATTAAATAAAACAAAATAAAAAAAGTAATTAGTAAAAAGCAATTTACCTTCTTCACGGCCACACGGTCCATGCTTCCTCATGTCCCTGAAACCCTAATCAGAAAAGCCACCGCGCCGCCTCTTGTGATGGCCGAACACAGATCAGACCCCTTGCCCAGAAGCACCGGAGTGCCACCATTATCCACCCACGAGCGCAGCGAAGTCGAGCCCCCCCATTCACCAGAAAGCGCGAGCGAACGACGGAGCTCCTAGCTCGATTTCATGCCACTCCAGGTCCTCATTTCAAATCATAGTCCTTAGGAATATAGATCTCGCTTAGCACTTCATGTTTGCCTCAGAAATCCCTTGGAATGATTGCGTGGATGTTGAGATCTGGGGCGATTTTATTTGGAGCGGATTCGCCGTGAGTTTAGAAATAGGAGGCGTGTTTCTGTGCGGACCACGAAGAGAAGGTTTGACCAATATTTTAGGGTTAAGGGGCTTTTATATTAAATATTTTATTTTATTTTTATTTCACCAAAAAGTTGACTTTTATATCGAACTCGAAATCGAACCCACCGACTGTCATCCCTAGCTAATTACCCCCATTCCGAACGCAGTGGGATATGTTTCGTAAGTCAATTCGACTGTTTCGATAGGTTTTCATCAAATTTAAAATATAATTCAGTATATATTCAATTTGAATGCACATTTCAATTTACCGGGGCCACATACGGACTCTAAAAATTCCCGAAAAATATTTTCTAGCTTCGTATTGACGATACGGTCCTAACAAAACTAATTTCGTCAAATTATGAGACCCTTAGAAAAATGGCCCTTTTCCAGTCGATTAAAATCAACTGAAACTGGTCAAACCCGTTTTCCTTTGCCACGCTCACATATTGATTCGAAAAATTATGAAATTTGGAATCTAGCAATAACTAGACATCACGGATCCAACAAAAGTGGTTTCATCGAAATCCGAGGTCGTTTGCAAAATTCTCATTTTTAAGGGCCTGAATTCCATAGCGACTATTCAGAATTTTCTACTGGACATATCTTTTGATCCCCACTATGAAATCTTGAGTTTTCAGATTCGTTGGAAAGATATTCTAAAATAGATCCTAATATTTTTGGTTTCATTAAAATCCGGTTTGTTTTGCACCCAGTATGTCCAATTGAAGTTTGAAATCGAATTATCGAGCTACCGCGCCATTTTCAATTCTATTTATAATTATATATAATTATTTATATTCTAACGACGATCTATATAATATATATGTTCTAATTCTATTTAAAATAAATTTCCCGTCGATATTATTTAAAATAATCTATTTTAAATGTTCAAAATTCGCTAAAATTGCCAAAATATAAATTTTAAACTGGCTCGCATTTCCGGGTTGTTACACATTGTGTCCAAAATAGGGGTATTTTGCTGGAGGCAACATTCGTTGGGCTAGATTTGGAGTTACTAGGTATTAACGGGTTTTTTAATTAATGAATTAAATAATTTAATATTATAAATAACCTAACATTTGAAAACCCTAATCCACTAATGAACCAGCCGCCACTTCAATTTTCAATGGCCATCATCTTCCGGATTTCAATCCTTAATTACTTTCAATCCCTTCAATCATTTTTTAACAAATTCAAAGAGGAAATTGGCGATCTTTTCGAGCTCTTGAATTTGGTACGACGATGATCATCTAACTCAGAGTATTGGGAGCGATTTTTGGAGTGGAAGACTTCAAATTTGGAGTGGTTTTCAACGACCGGATGCGGGGGGAGGGGAGGTTGAGTTCGACGACGGTCTGGGCATCGTTGGAGGAAGGGGAGGCGCATCAAGGGAGCATGTGAGTTCCGGCTCCGGAGGTGTTGAACGGAGTGCGGCGGTGGGATTGGGATGTCGAAGTCAGGTTCGATATTTTCAATGAAGAGGAAGGATTAAAGTGAGGTTAAGTAAATTTAACTGATGATTAATTAATTAATTAATTAATTAAGAAAGTTATTTATTCAATTGTTTAAATCTTGTAAAATTAATATCTAGGCCATACGATATCAGAATTCAGTAAATTCAGATCCATTGGAACTGAAAAATCAAGATCTACAATATTTAACAGTCTGAAACAGATTTGAAGAGATTTATAATTTCTAAGGAATTACAAACCATGTTGAGATTTCTTTTTAAATAATTAAAATTAATTAATATTTATCATGTTTAGAAATTTTTACATATATGCTGCAAAATTCAGTTCGTTGTTGTGTGTGATTTGATTTGGATTGATTGATGTTGTTTGTTGTGATCTGTTTGATTTAATTGTATATAATGGAATTATTGAAATTTGTAAACAAATAAAAATATCATTTTTATTTGTCATGTTAATGTAAGAATTTGTGTACGAATAAAAATATTATTTTTATTTGTTATGTTGAAAATAGAAATTGTAAACAAATAAAAATACCATTTTTATTTGTAATGTTGAAATTAGAATTGTAAGACAAAATAAAAATATCATTTTTATTTGTCATGTTAAAAATAGATTTATATGCAAAAAAACATATTATTTTTATTTGTTATGTTAAAAATAGATTTGAAAACAAATTAAAAATATCATTTTTATGTGTCAAGTTAATGTAGGAATTGTCTAGAAAACAAAAATATCATTTTATTTGTTATGTTGAAATAGAATTGTCGACAAAACAGAAATTTCATTTTATTTGTTATGTTAAAATAGAATTGTCGACAAAACAAAAATATCATTTTTATTTATTATGTTGAAATAGAAATTGTTATGCAAATAAAAATATTTCTTTTTTATTTGTCATGTTAAAATTAGAATTTGTATACAAATAAAAATACCATTTTTATTTGTCATGTTAATGTTGAAATTGTATACAAATAAAAATATTTCTTTTTATTTGTCATGTTTAAAAATATAATTGTAAACAAATAAAAATATTCATTTTTATTTGACATGTTAATTATTGAAATTTTATACAAATAAAAATACTCATTTTTATTTGTCACATTAAATATTAGAATTATATACAAATAAAAATATTCATTTTTATTTGTCATGTTAAATATTGAAATTTTATACAAATAAAAATATTCATTTTTATTTTTCATGTTAATTATTGAAATTGTATACAAATAAAAATATTCATCTTTATTTGTCATGTTAAATATTGAAATTGTATACAAATAAAAATTCACGTTTTTATTTGTTATGTTAAAGGTAGAAATTTGTGTACCAGTAAAAATTCACATTTTTATTTGTCATGGTAAAGATAGAAATTTGTTTACCAATATAAATGTTCCTTTTTATTTGCCATGTTTAAAAATAGAATTGTTATGCAAATAAAAATCTTCTTTTATTTGTCATTAGCGACATAGAAAATGTCATGTAAGTAAAATTCTTCTTTTTGTCATTAGCGACATAGAAAATGACATGTAAATTAAATTCTTCTTTTATTTGACATTAGAGACATAAAGCATGTAGCAAATAAATTTTCTTTTTTATTTGTCAATAGAAATGTAAAACATGTTATGCAAATAAATACTTCATGTAGAAACATGTGGACAAATAAATACTCTTTTTATGTGTCATTAGAAATGTAGACAACATGTTTGCAAATAAAATACTATTTTTATTTGTCATTAGAAAGATACAATTGTGTATACAAATAAAATCTCTTTTATTTGTCATTAGAAAATATCGAAACATGTATGAATTAGAAAACATTGAGATTTGTATGCAAATAAAATCTCTTTTTATTTGTCATTAGAAAACATTGAACTTGTTATGCAAATAAAATTTCTTTTTTTATTTTTTCCTTGGAAACATAGAAATTGTTATGTAAAATAAAATATTCTTTTTATTTGGCATGTCAAACATAAGATGTGTAGAAAATAAAATATTCCTTTTATTTTTGTACATATGAAATATAGGATGTATAAACAATAAAATACTCTTTTTATGTTAATAGTTTAATATTAGAATTTGATAAACAATAAAATATTCTTTTTATTGTAACATGTTAATGTAGAAATTATGTAGACAATAAAATTCTTCTTTTTATTGTATATATGTGGAATGGTCAATTTAGTTGAAGCATTAAAAATGATATTTTAATGTAGATGTTGAATCATTTTAAAAATAGACATGCATAGGAAAATTTATTTAAAAAATGTTTATATGTTAAGATATGTTTCGCTTTGTCAAAAACATCACTTTAAGCATGTTAGTGAAATCGTTGAACGATATATATATATATATATATATATATATATATATAAATTAAAGTTAAACGAGAACACATGGTAGTTCGCGTTTCAGAATCGTAACTTTAAACGATTATACTGAAAGATCCGAACGTCGGATTTTCCCAAAACTGAAATCATTTGGTTCGCTTTGGGAAGATCTTTCTAACGATATTAATTTCGTTAAAATCCAACAGTTAGATTTTGAGAAATGCGTAAATCAAATTTGGGTGAAAACAGCGCCAGGGCCACGTAGTGACCTGAAGCGTCATTAAATTAAATTGGACTATTTTTATATAAATAAAAATAGAGTTAAATCGTTATAAAACAATATTAAAGATATGAAATGATTTTAAATTATATATATTAGAGAATTATTTGAAAAGACCGAGTTCAATCTCATTTCAAATAATTATACGACGATTTAAATCGAAGATATTGAAGACGGTGATTGAAGACCGGCGATCTTCACATCGAATGGACGACTACTGATGCCCGACATTGGGTAGCTCCCAGTAAAAGGTTAAAAGTGGTGGTTGGCCAGACGAACTTGTTGATTGTTCGGATATGCGAGAACCTCTCTTTCGTATTGGATATACGGGACGAGAAATAAGGTGTCTCCGGTTTCGTTTACATCCAGAACAAACTTGTAAATTAATGTGCGTCTGACGTTGGATTTCATTCTATGTGAATTGATCTCTATTTAATATATATCTGTTTGGTGGAGGAGAATTTATTATCTTGCTTAACACCCTTCTCTGAGATGCACGAGCCCAGAGGTTATATATTGATAGATATCAGTTGCATGGCGTTGATTGTTAATGTGGGATGCCAAGATGCAAATGATCAAGATTTTTTGTTGAAAAGCTAAACCTTGTGGTTGATGATCAAAGCAAAGCTTTATTTAGCATAACTTTGTGTATAGTGTTACTTCGCGAGCCTCACACCCCGGTATGAGTCAAAAACGGGATCGTGACTACTGGGAGTGCATGCGTTTCTTTCTAGCTAGAAGTGGTGTCGTGGTATGGAGCCCAAACATTTTTACTTATGTGGATGATGGATTTTGCGAGGCCTCAGATATTGGTCGCTACTGGCCAAGTGATAGGTCCAATAGGATTGGGAAACGTGTGTTCAGGCATAATTAATCCACTAAAGTATTTATGGACCGGCCCTGAAGATCCAAGGGTTCACCAGCGTCTGAATCCTGAGGCATTTGCTAGAGTGTCTCGAATCGGTGAGGAGCCATCCCTAGCCTCGACTCATGATGGAAACCCAATTTTCAATATGACATTACGGATTTGATTATAAACTTATATGGTGACATAGTAGGATTGGTTACTATGCCGTCTAGGATTGAGACATTTATTTTGAAAGTGTTTTAAAATTGACTAGACACTAATAAAAATATTAAAAATTATTTTGTATGTATCAAGCATGTTTGATCATTATAAGTTAAAACTCTATCCTCCGATTAGCGTTGCATTGTGTGATGGGATCACTTGAGTCTTATAATGATTTCATTTTCTAAAAAGCATTGCATTTTTTTAAAAGATTTATTTAATTTATGCACTGGCAATCCAATGGAGTAAACTTGTTCCGCGTTAGCGGCGTGGTCTTGTGATTATCCTTATTATTAGATAAGTTAGGAAAGATTTCTCATACCAGTCTCATGACTGACTCGTAGTTTGTTTCACTTGCAAACTCGTGTGCCCATATTTTCCAAACGGGCAGTCGAGTAGCATATTTTACAGATTTGTTGAGCAGGATTCTGGATTGAAGCTTAAAGCTATGTCCAGAGCATTGATAGTCTTCTGTTGTGTTATTTTATTTGTTTTCACTGCATTGTATTACGGTTATTGTAATTAATTTTCCACCGTATTATTATTTATCGATGTACTCTGATATATTCTGTACTTTGATGTAACATTATTATGATGTTTATAAAAGTCTTCCGTTATTTGTTCTGATGTGTTGTATGCCCAAAGTTAGTGTATGCGGGATTCGAACGGTCATGGTTGATTTAGCGATCGATTAGGTCTAGGTGAAATCCGTGTCGTTACATTAACCCAAGTAAAGGAGAGTTTAATTTCAAAAAGTTCCACTAGTTTTGCTCCATAGGATGAATAGGTTAGGATTGGGATAATAAACGAATAATTACCTCGGATAGGCTCATTAATTCCAACTAGTTCATAAACATTTATTTGGTTTAAGTTGTGAAAAGATTTTATCTTTGGTAAAATTAATGGGAGCCTTTCCCCAAAGATATGAATATTTCAATAAAAAAATATTCTAGATTGGAATGAGATGTGTGCTATCTTTGTGAATTTATCATGTGATTATAAAGATGCACGAGTTATTCGGAAAGACTGGGTTTAACCCATTCGGAATAACTATTACGACGTTTAAAAGTCGATAATGAAGACGGTGGTTGAAGACTAGAGATCTTCACATCGCAATGGATGATTACCGATGTCTTGATTGGGCCGATCCCCCCGAGACAAGGTAATAAGTGGTTTCATCCAAACGTAGTTGGAGATCGACTACATATGCGAGGACCTCTCTCCTGTACTGGAAATATGGGACGAGGAATAAGGTGCCTCCAGTTTTGTTCAGACCTAGAATAGACATGAAAATGGATGTGTGACTGACGTCGTATTTCGTGCTGTATTCATTGATCCCTGCTAAATGCATATTTGTTTAGTGGAGGAGAATTTATCCTCTTTCTTAACACCCTTCTTTGAGATGTACGAGCTTAGAGGTTATATATTGGTGGAAATCGACGATATGGTTTGGACTGAAAATGTTCCATGCTAAGATGCAATGATCATGGCTTTTGTTGAAAAGAAATGTCTTCTGGATGATGATCAAAGCACAGCTTTAAGTAGCATAACTTGGTGTATAACATTGGTTCCCATGCCTCGCAACCCAGTATGAGTCAATAATAGGATAAGGGACGCAGTGAGTGCATACGTTTCTTTCTAGCTAGAAGCTGTGCCATGGTATGGACCGGCCCTGCAGGATCCAATGGTTGCCCATAGGTGTGATATCCGAATTGGTAAGGATGTTGTATATAACGTAGTTGTATATAACAATTATATGATTTTTGTTTGATGATAACAAACAAGTATATATTATCTTAAATGTGTTTGTCGCTGTACTGTTTTATATTCACATCAAACAAGAATATAATATTTATATTTAAGTGAAATACTACTGTACAGACATTCAAATATTAACACAGTATTTTATTTAAATATAATATTTTATTTCATGCATTCAAACAGTACAACTCTTGTAACTCCACTATTTATACATTCACAGAATATTTGTACTTGTATAAACAGAATAAAATAGACAAGTTCGTTTGACAACAATAAAATGATATTTTATTTCAATCAAACTTGTTTATTACAGACATCAGTACATTTCATATATACACAGCTCCTCACTGCAACACTCATACATTCATTCAATTTACATTTCATATATATCCATTTTCACTTGTATATACAGACTCATACATTCATTGACACCACACACTGTCTTCTTATCTTCAGCTTGTCAGTCCTGTCATCACAGTCAGTCCAGTCATCCCAGCTTACCTGTCACACATGAAACACACACACACAGTACACTGCAATAGAAATAAAACAGAATACATGCAAATTTAAATTTTATTTTTAAAATTTTATTTGCCTCAGATTTCTGGTGTGTTTCTCATCATTTTTCATGACTTGATCTGAATTATAAAACCATCAATCTGTGTCTAGACAGCTTGTGATATTCACAGTGATACACTGTAAATACCACAAGGCAGACAACATATATATTTCAATGCAGGGACAGGGACAACTCGTCTGATGGCTGCATGTACACACGTGTATACACGTGTGCACTGCCTCGCCAATTCAGCGTGCAACTGAGGAGTAGCCACGTGGACCTTCTCAACTCAGTGCATATTTGAAAAGCAACAAAGTCAACACAAACAAACATGATAAAAACCTCAAAGAAAGCAATCAATTTCAAAGTGTCAAAGCATGGAGTCGAGCCAAGCAAGCTAGAGTGCAAAAGTGGTCGAGCTTGCATGAATCAACTCAAACCAGCCCAAGCAAGAAACAAAATCAGTGAAGAACTCAAATTCAATGGTGAATGAGCAATAACAGTTCAAAACAGTCGAGTGCAAGAATGATCAAGCACAACAGTGAAAGCAACAAAACAAATGTCAACCAGCAAATGTCAAAGCCAACAAAGAGTAGAAATGGTCGACAGCTCAATAAATGGTTCAAGTCAAACAGTTGTTATCAAGACTGAGCAAATATGACAACATGATGGCATGCAGCATAGTCTAAGCAACAAATGGAGGAGCCAAAATTTTCAGATCAGCAAAACAAGTATGTGCAGACAACATAGTTTTTCAAATGAGTCGAGCAATGGTGCAAAGCAAGCAAGTTTCATTTTTTTTATGATGGTGCAGCTCATACATTGTAGCATTTATTCAAGTTGAAGTATGCAATCATGGACAAGTAGTCAAGCATACATCATGATTCAGCAATACAGGTTCAGCAATACAACAAAGAGGAAATGAAGATTACATTGTGGTATGAATCAGCTAAGGTATGTGTGGTCGAGACAGCAATTTGAAAGTGCAACATGTTTATATGAACATGTATCAGACAAACCAGTTCAAGTGTATGAACATGTCTATTTTAGCAAGTATGTTTGGACAAACACAAGCACATAAAAACCAAGCACATATGCATGCGACAGATTTTTCATATGAACAAGTGCAGTAAGGCCCAAGATACAAGGCATGAGTGGTCGAGTAAAGTTCAGCAATAAAGCATGGTTCATGATTCAGAAATGATCAAGGTAAACTCAATATGCAAGTGCAAAGAATCATTTTCAGCAAAGAAGGAAATTTGGCAAAGAAAAAAAAAAAATATTCAATGCAGCAGTATGTTATATATGCTGCATTCATGGTCGACGCTTCGACATACATATGAATTAGAAATTCAAATAAAAAATGCAGTAATGTTTTCTGAAACTAAATATGGCATATGTTAAATATCTGGTTCCAAGAATTCTGTGATCAAATTTTGGGAAATTGCAAACCTTTTTGGGCAGGTTTTATATTTCATAAATGGACAATCATATTTGGCAGGACTCAAATTCAGTAAATATTTCTTTGTAAAGCCAACTAAATATTATTGACAATCAGAAAAACCATTTTGAGCAAGAGAAATCAACTATTTTCAGAAATGCAAGAGCTTCCAGTTTTTGTTTCAAGGGGAATTTCGTCTAATAAGGGAAACAAACATTTTTTAGCAAGTGTTTAATGTTTCCAGAAAAGAAAACCAAGTCTCAAAAAATACAGGGCAAAATTCAGTCATGCAAGAAGAACATTTAAAATGTTTCCTGTTTTTTTCTATCACGCAATATCAAGCAAGGATATTGTTGACAAGAATTCACTCCAGAAATCTTCCATATATTCACGCAAGGGACAAAAGAAAATGGATTATTATGTTGCCAGAATCAGAGCAAATTCAAAGCCAAAGTTTTTTTTGCAATCAAGTAAAACAAGGCAACAATTTATTCCAGGAATTCACGGCATGTTTTAATCAAGAGGGACACAAATTAATTCACAGCAAGCATTCAAAGCCGCGACTATCAAAAGGGGAAAACACGCACAAATCAGACGAAGCCACATAAACGAAATCAGAGCAATAAGGGTTTCTATTTACCCTATATTAGATCACCAATTCATCACTGGCAAACATAGGAAATCGAATCCACACACAACAGTCAAGAAATCGAAACCCACAAAATAGTTCAATTTTTTCAAAGCAACAAAATTCAGAGAACTCACTGATTCGATCGAGCCAGAGAGCAACTCCAAGTCAGACGAGGAAAGCCATCGAAGAATCAAACTTCAGAATTATCACAACGTCAACAATCAAGCATCGATTTGGTCTGGAGCAATTGAAGAAACCCTAGTTTCTAATCGCCGCCGCCATTTTTTTTTCTCCAGAGCAAAAGCAAAAGTGATCGGGCAAATAAACAAATCGGCCGGCCAAGATAAAAAGGGGGGTTTGGATTTGTTTAAAGGGGATGACCCCTTTAATATAAACTCCTTTATTTTTATTTTTATTTTAAAAATTAGGGTTTATATTTTTTTGTCTTACATTCTGTTGTTTTATTTAAATTGTGTTGTAAAATCATTTCTGAACAGTTCTAGGTCTGTAAAATCTAGGGGGATTTAGTCAAGGAGTTGACTGTCAGTTTCAGAGTCTGTAAATCTGAGTTACGAGTTACAAGGTTTGTAATTCGGGAAATCTGATCTAGGGGTTTAGATCAGTCTAGGGGTTTGAGCGTAGGGTTAGAATAGGAGCAGGGGTTTGCGAGTGTACATGGTCTTGTATGCGGGAACTGTTCTATCACCTAGTAGAAACCTTAGAAATGCAGCAGTAGGCAGGGTTTTGCCGAAGCTGGGTATATCTGTGTGTAATTTATTTTCTGCATTTCAGTTTCTGCTATTTTCTGTGATCAGTTTATTATTATATATCTCGTTAAGTTTTTAATTCAGTTAAAAACTGTGAAAAACCCTATTCACCCCCCCTCTAGGGTTATTCTAGATCCAACAAGTGGTATCAGAGCCTGGTAATTTCATTAACTCTAGAGAAATGGTGAATCCTAGTTGTCAGTCCATAGAGAGTCAGTCCAGTCATATTCCATCTATTTTCAATGGTACAGATTTTTTAAATTGGAAATCAGAATGAAATCTTATTTAAAATCTGTTGATATTAAATGTTGGAATAGTATTAAAAATGGGTATGATATTGTAAGTAGGGTTGATATTGAATTTAATTTACATGCTACTCATATTTTATATTCGTATATTGATGATATTCAATATAGCCTTATTTCCCATTGTTTGACTGCGCAGGAAATCTGGCAGACTCTCAACGCGCTATATGGAAAAATTGACAAATGCTCAAAATCCCAGAAAGATAACTCGGCTTCAGATTTGTGCTTGACAGGTTGTACAGATGGAAATCCAGATGGAGACTCAACAGGAAATATTTCTTTGATTCACCGTTTAAATGGTTTAACTGAATCTGTTGAGAAGTTAAAATCTAAAAATAAAACTCTGAAATCTGAGAAGCTTGAGTTGATCTGCAAAAATAATGTTTTGGAATCAAAACTCAAAAATGTTAAAAATTCTTCAAATTCTAATTGCAAAAATTGTTTAAAATTGAAAACCAATCTTGTTCATCTCAATAAAAATATTCAAAAGTTTGAAAAGGAAATTCTGATCTTAAAAGAAAACAAGATTGAGTTATCAAATTTGAACAATCTTCTACAAAAGGAATTTGAAGTTTTTAAAACTGAAATAAGTTCCAAATTTGAGATTGCTGAAAATGAAAATTTGGTGAGAAGTGATTTGATTTTGAAAGAACTTGAAAACGAGATTGAAAATTTCAAGAAATTTGAATCTGAAAATCGAAAACATTTTGAATTTGAAATTGCTGAATTCCAAACCAAAATTAAATCACTTGAATCTGAAAATTTGGTTTTGAAACAATATGATGCTGAAAGGAAGATCATTGATAACCGCTGTTCAGATTTAATAAAAGAGAACGATGATCTTAAATTCAAAATTCAACGACTAGAGTCAACTTTGACTAAATTTTCTAATAGTGAAAAGTCGTTGAATATGTTGCTGCAAAACCAAAATTATATTAGAAATAAATATGGTCTTGGATTTGGGAAAACAAATGTTTTTGAAAATCGCAATTCAAATGGTTTTAAAAATCCTTCAACTTTCTTTGAAAAGAATCGTCTTCATAATTTGACCTTTGTTAATTCCAAAGGATTTTTGAATCAAAAGCAAAATTTGAATTTGTTTTGTAATAATTCATCTAAACAATCCTGGATCCCAAAAAGAGATGAAACAAACTTCATTAAATTCAGACAGATATGGGTTCCAAAGGGAACAAAGGTAAATTCTGATGGATTGTTATACAAACAAGTCTGGGTACCGAAAGATGTTAATAAAACTGCGGGTGGTTTTTCTAATTTTGTTAGACCACTCAATCCACTCAACTGTTAGGTACTGAAGAAGGGTGGCTGAGGAACTGCTATGCTGAAAAGAAATTTGAAATCAAGATTGTCTATAACTTTGTGTCATTTACAGTTCCTTAGGCCAACATCTGTTGAGTTAGAGATTCTGCTTTACATTGGATTCTGGTATGATCTCTAAACTCACCTTTGTATATTCTTTTTGTCTGTTTTTATTCTGTTGTTATTCTTTTCTCTATCTCCTTCTGTTTTTTATTTTTTTTATTTTGACACTGCCATATTTTTCTTTGTCTGTACTTCTTAAACTTCCAGTTGCAGAATTCATAATCTTCCTGGAAATATGCTTTATTTGTAAACAATCATCATGTGTTAATCATTCTCATATTCTGAATTTAATCTTGTAAATATCTGCAATTGGTTCGAGGTTTATTTTTTTTTGATTTCTGAATTCATAACAGTGTTGATGAATTCTTGTCATATCTTGAACACTGTTAATTTGAATTCTAAATTTTTGAAGATCTGAAATTTTAATGGAAATTCACACATCGTTGCTGTTTTGAGATTCTTCTAATTCATTTTAGAAATGCTTGAAATATTACACTCATTACAGCACTCTATTATTTATCAGTAGTGATATTTTCATTATTTTTCAGATTGGCTTGGAAATTTTAAATTGTCTAGAATCTCAGTGATACATCTTGAAAATCATTGTAATTCATGATCATCATGGTTAGAATTTGTTTGTTTGAAATCATCTGAAATTATTAATATTTTGAATAATCACACACCTCCTAAATTTGAAATTATCAACCTTGTGTGACTGATTCATTATATTTCAAAACTTGACATTGATTCATGTGATTTCAAATAAATTATCCCGATCATAAATATTTTCAAATTTGATGTAAATGACCTGAAATTTCTCTTGGGCTTGTCAGAAATAGTTTTGAGAAATTCTTGAAATTTCTTTGAAAATGGTCTTTGAAAATCATTGTTATTTCATGATTATTTGATTTGAATATATGTTTGTTTAAAATCATTTGAAATTATTGATTTATTGGATCTCACACATATCTTGAATCTGAAATATAACCTGGTGTGATTGATTCATTAAATCCTAATACTTTTACATTTCTTCAAATGATTTAAAATAGAGTGTATTTGCAAATGTTGGATCACGAACCACCTTATGTGACCAACATCTTGACAAGTCTGTTGTGATACTGATTTCTCTGTGCTGCTCTGATACTGTTTTTGAAAAATGTTTGTTTTTGGAATCATGCTGCTCTGATTATAAGAAATTGATTTGTAAATATTTTTTTTACTGCTTGATTTGGTATCAAAGATTTATCGTGTTCTGATAAATGAAATTTGTGTGCTTGAGTTGCTTGCTTTGTAATTAAGTCTTTTCTGTTGACTGAGGTACCATTGTTTGTCACCGGGGTGTCATTAAAATCCTTGAGAAAGTGAGAACATTTGGTATCAGAAGCGCCTTATATTTGTCACATCCATCTGTTCTGATTTTTCACTTTGTAGAGACACCATGTGGTATCAGTTTAAAAGTGCTGCATATTTTTTGCTGTATATATGTATTTTTTCCCTCTTGTCATGCATAGATCAGCATATTACTCTTGTAATTGATTTTCATTTTTAAAATTATTTATTGATTATTCATTCAGAAATTGAAATCAATATCCAAATTGAACTGCATTTAGAATTCATCAAAATTATTATCAGATTTTGAAATTGTGATGAATTGTGACTGCAATATATTTCACAACAAGAGGAGAATTTTATTTAGATTTTCATGATGGTTAAATATTTATTATAATATCTTTGAACTGGAAATTATTTCACGGCAATCTTCATTACTTATCATCCTTCTGCCATCCGTTATGATTTTATATAAATGTGGAGAGTTTAATTTTTTAAATAAACAGTGAAAATATTTGTGATGGAATTGTGGTTATATTATTATTCAGAATTAGTGATAATTGAAAATTTTCAATAATCCAGATACAGTTGGTCATATCTCATAATATAATTAATTTAGAAATTTATTTCACAGTCCATTTCTGTACCTACCACATTTTCTATCATCCATATATTGGTTTTATACCAAGGAGTTTTTCTTTTTTAAAAAAAAAGGCTGAAATAATAAATATATATAATAAATATATAAGTGTGTCTCTAACCTCATTTAAAAATCCAAGCTCTGGTCATGCATGGTTAAGAGACAACTTATAATTTAAGCTGCGACTGACCTCATTTAAAAATCCAAGCTCTGGTTATGCATGGTCAGTGTGCTCTTAAATAAATAAATAAAAAAAAAATATGCTAAAAACTGAAATAAAATTGAAATTCTCCTTGGTGTGTAAAAATCAACCTATCAATCCATCTCTCTAATCTGTGAAATGTGTTGAAAATATTATGACGTATTATGATTTGTTGATTGATAGATATTGAAATTTGAGATTATTCGATTTTCTCACTTAAATTGAATTTTTAATTATAATCCAAATCCATCACCGTTTTTGGTGCTTTAATTTTATAAAATTCTTTTGAAAATAATTGGAATACATTTTTTTTACTCTCCCCATTTTATATAAATTTCATCGTAAATCGGTCATTTTCTGCAATTTGAAATATGCCACTAGTTCTCAGTTTATTATGATTTTTGTTTGACTGATTGAGGTTTATGATGATCATTCTTCCTCTTAAGCTGAAACTATATTTTTAGTCAATTTTCATCTGTATTTTAAAATCTGTATCCTTTTGATGATAACAAAAGGGGGAGAATGGATTAGATTTTGATTTATGAGTGAATATTTTATAAATATTTTTAATTTTTAAAATTTAATCATTCATACATTTCACTCATGCATAGTTATAGGGGGAGTTTCTGTTGTAGGGGGAGCATTTAAATAGGGGGAGTTCAAATATTCACGAACAAACACATTTATTATATTCAAAATCTTTTATTTGTTTGTCATCATCAAAAGGGGGAGATTGTTGTATATAACGTAGTTGTATATAACAATTATATGATTTTTGTTTGATGATAACAAACAAGTATATATTATCTTAAATGTGTTTGTCGCTGTACTGTTTTATATTCACATCAAACAAGAATATAATATTTATATTTAAGTGAAATACTACTGTACAGACATTCAAATATTAACACAGTATTTTATTTAAATATAATATTTTATTTCATGCATTCAAACAGTACAACTCTTGTAACTCCACTATTTATACATTCACAGAATATTTGTACTTGTATAAACAGAATAAAATAGACAAGTTCGTTTGACAACAATAAAATGATATTTTATTTCAATCAAACTTGTTTATTACAGACATCAGTACATTTCATATATACACAGCTCCTCACTGCAACACTCATACATTCATTCAATTTACATTTCATATATATCCATTTTCACTTGTATATACAGACTCATACATTCATTGACACCACACACTGTCTTCTTATCTTCAGCTTGTCAGTCCTGTCATCACAGTCAGTCCAGTCATCCCAGCTTACCTGTCACACATGAAACACACACACACAGTACACTGCAATAGAAATAAAACAGAATACATGCAAATTTAAATTTTATTTTTAAAATTTTATTTGCCTCAGATTTCTGGTGTGTTTCTCATCATTTTTCATGACTTGATCTGAATTATAAAACCATCAATCTGTGTCTAGACAGCTTGTGATATTCACAGTGATACACTGTAAATACCACAAGGCAGACAACATATATATTTCAATGCAGGGACAGGGACAACTCGTCTGATGGCTGCATGTACACACGTGTATACACGTGTGCACTGCCTCGCCAATTCAGCGTGCAACTGAGGAGTAGCCACGTGGACCTTCTCAACTCAGTGCATATTTGAAAAGCAACAAAGTCAACACAAACAAACATGATAAAAACCTCAAAGAAAGCAATCAATTTCAAAGTGTCAAAGCATGGAGTCGAGCCAAGCAAGCTAGAGTGCAAAAGTGGTCGAGCTTGCATGAATCAACTCAAACCAGCCCAAGCAAGAAACAAAATCAGTGAAGAACTCAAATTCAATGGTGAATGAGCAATAACAGTTCAAAACAGTCGAGTGCAAGAATGATCAAGCACAACAGTGAAAGCAACAAAACAAATGTCAACCAGCAAATGTCAAAGCCAACAAAGAGTAGAAATGGTCGACAGCTCAATAAATGGTTCAAGTCAAACAGTTGTTATCAAGACTGAGCAAATATGACAACATGATGGCATGCAGCATAGTCTAAGCAACAAATGGAGGAGCCAAAATTTTCAGATCAGCAAAAGAAGTATGTGCAGACAACATAGTTTTTCAAATGAGTCGAGCAATGGTGCAAAGCAAGCAAGTTTCATTTTTTTTATGATGGTGCAGCTCATACATTGTAGCATTTATTCAAGTTGAAGTATGCAATCATGGACAAGTAGTCAAGCATACATCATGATTCAGCAATACAGGTTCAGCAATACAACAAAGAGGAAATGAAGATTACATTGTGGTATGAATCAGCTAAGGTATGCGTGGTCGAGACAGCAATTTGAAAGTGCAACATGTTTATATGAACATGTATCAGACAAACCAGTTCAAGTGTATGAACTTGTCTATTTTAGCAAGTATGTTTGGACAAACACAAGCACATAAAAACCAAGCACATATGCATGCGACAGATTTTTCATATGAACAAGTGCAGTAAGGCCCAAGATACAAGGCATGAGTGGTCGAGTAAAGTTCAGCAATAAAGCATGGTTCATGATTCAGAAATGATCAAGGTAAACTCAATATGCAAGTGCAAAGAATCATTTTCAGCAAAGAAGGAAATTTGGCAAAGAAAAAAAAAATATTCAATGCAGCAGTATGTTATATATGCTGCATTCATGGTCGACGCTTCGACATACATATGAATTAGAAATTCAAATAAAAAATGCAGTAATGTTTTCTGAAACTAAATATGGCATATGTTAAATATCTGGTTCCAAGAATTCTGTGATCAAATTTTGGGAAATTGCAAACCTTTTTGGGCAGGTTTTATATTTCATAAATGGACAATCATATTTGGCAGGACTCAAATTCAGTAAATATTTCTTTGGAAAGCCAACTAAATATTATTGACAATCAGAAAAACCATTTTGAGCAAGAGAAATCAACTATTTTCAGAAATGCAAGAGCTTCCAGTTTTTGTTTCAAGGGGAATTTCGTCTAATAAGGGAAACAAACATTTTTTAGCAAGTGTTTAATGTTTCCAGAAAAGAAAACCAAGTCTCAAAAAATACAGGGCAAAATTCAGTCATGCAAGAAGAACATTTAAAATGTTTCCTGTTTTTTTCTATCACGCAATATCAAGCAAGGATATTGTTGACAAGAATTCACTCCAGAAATCTTCCATATATTCACGCAAGGGACAAAAGAAAATGGATTATTATGTTGCCAGAATCAGAGCAAATTCAAAGACAAAGTTTTTTTTGCAATCAAGTAAAACAAGGCAACAATTTATTCCAGGAATTCACGGCATGTTTTAATCAAGAGGGACACAAATTAATTCACAGCAAGCATTCAAAGCCGCGACTATCAAAAGGGGAAAACACGCACAAATCAGACGAAGCCACATAAACGAAATCAGAGCAATAAGGGTTTCTATTTACCCTATATTAGATCACCAATTCATCACTGGCAAACATAGGAAATCGAATCCACACATAACAGTCAAGAAATCGAAACCCACAAAATAGTTCAATTTTTTCAAAGCAACAAAATTCAGAGAACTCACTGATTCGATCGAGCCAGAGAGCAACTCCAAGTCAGACGAGGAAAGCCATCGAAGAATCAAACTTCAGAATTATCACAACATCAACAATCAAGCATCGATTTGGTCTGGAGCAATTGAAGAAACCCTAGTTTCTAATCGCCGCCGCCATTTTTTTTTCTCCAGAGCAAAAGCAAAAGTGATCGGGCAAATAAACAAATGGGTCGGCCAAGATAAAAAGGGGGGTTTGGATTTGTTTAAAGGGGATGACCCCTTTAATATAAACTCCTTTATTTTTATTTTTATTTTAAAAATTAGGGTTTATATTTTTTTGTCTTACATTCTGTTGTTTTATTTAAATTGTGTTGTAAAATCATTTCTGAACAGTTCTAGGTCTGTAAAATCTAGGGGGATTTAGTCAAGGAGTTGACTGTCAGTTTCAGAGTCTGTAAATCTGAGTTACGAGTTACAGGGTTTGTAATTCGGGAAATCTGATCTAGGGGTTTAGATCAGTCTAGGGGTTTGAGCGTAGGGTTAGAATAGGAGCAGGGGTTTGCGAGTGTACATGGTCTTGTATGCGGGAACTGTTCTATCACCTAGTAGAAACCTTAGAAATGCAGCAGTAGGCAGGGTTTTGCCGAAGCTGGGTATATCTGTGTGTAATTTATTTTCTGCATTTCAGTTTCTGCTATTTTCTGTGATCAGTTTATTATTATATATCTCATTAAGTTTTTAATTCAGTTAAAAACTGTGAAAAACCCTATTCACCCCCCCTCTAGGGTTATTCTAGATCCAACAAAGGAGACCATCCCTTTCCTTGATTTGGATGGAAATCCAACTTCCAATATTGCATTTTTCGGTTTTAGTTGTAAACCTATATGAAAACATAATATATGGTACCTATACCGTCTATGATTGATACATTTATATTTGAAGTTTTTTTGACACTATGCACTTATAATAGTATCAAAGATTTTGATTTAAAACATACCTAGCATGTTTGGTTATTATAAGGTAAAACTCTATCCTCAGGCTTACGTTGCATTGTGTGATGGGACCTAAGTCTTATAATTGCTTCATTTTTCCAAAAAGCATTGCATTGTTTATAAATTGTTTTATTTTAGAGTATTCATGGGAGTAAACCCGTTTCGTGTTATGTTGCATGGTCCCGTGAATTACCTTATCTTAAAGTAAAAGATTTAACAACTGTTTTAATTTCTCACACTAGTCTCATGACTGACTCGGAGTTTATTGTTTCAACCTAAACTCTAGGTGCCTATATTTTCCACATAGGCAGCTAGTAGTTTTGGTTCTGCAGATTTCTATTTAACAGGATCCTGTTTTACAGTTGGAACTATATTCGGAAATCTTTGTATTCGTATATTTCTTTCAGTTGTGTTAGTTGATGTATTCCCATTGTGCATTGTATTTATACAATTTTATTTCCGTTGCTATGTAATTTATTTTCTGATATTGTATTTCCTTTGTGTATATTATTTATTCGTGCTCTGATATTCTTGTACTCTGATGTAAATTGTTGTAAAAGGAATGAAAATTTATGTTGTTCAGTGTTATGATGCATCGAGTTCTCACATAATCCACGCTCTCGTTCGTTCTAGGCCGGGCGGGGATTTCAGGTCGCGATAGTTTGGTATCAGAGCTTTGGTTTACAAAGATCGAGAACAAGACACGTTAGAACCAAATGAAAGAATTCATCGGGGATAGAATTAGTAACATTCTATTTAAGGATACTCATTAGAGATAGGATCAATAGTATTCTAGAATGAGAAACTCATAATAGATAGGGTTAGTAATGTCGTAAAATGAGTTGAGAGTGATATGTTTGTAAGTAATGTATTTGTTATCACATATACAATCCGATCTTAGGAAATATATTTTTGAGTATATAAAAGTTATATGTCAAGAAAGTTAATTAATCAACTGATTGTTTGATTACTCATGACGTCTGATTTAATTAAATTAGATGAATCCTTCGGCGATTTTTGGACATTGAATATACGAAAACACTTGTTATTTATTTTTATTGAGTTATGTTAAACTGAATTGAAAATTTAGTTATAACTAGATAGATATATATATATATATACACATATATGTTGAGTAGGTTAATGGCTTAGCGTCGAGTAGAGAAATAAATTGTGTTCCCAACAAATAAGTGCACTTTATAAGTTGATTGCGCAATTTTATTATTTATTATGACTACTGTGAATGATTTGGATGCATTGTGATGACTCATCTGTGTTAAATTAAAACATACGCCATAGGATAGTAACAAATAAATTATGGATTACACCGCAAACATAATACTGAAGACGGCATAGCATATCATATTCCATATAAGCATTTCGTGCTTAAATGACGTGGTTTGGATTACCATATGAGCAAGATGCTTGTATGGCGAGGATTGAATTATAGGTTGTACTAAGGACTGATTATGGATTTAATAACCTATAAAGGTAAATTGTAGGATTTAATAACAAACCCTACACAGGTCTTGAGATGACAAAAATACACCCATCACGTCACTCTTGTTTTAGCTACGGCGCTTGGGTATTGGGGGAGTAGGGTATATAAATCATAATGGGTGCACATAATTGATTTGTATGTGATATATTGATTTATTTGGTGCCTAATACGGCATAATAAAATTTTCAGATCAACTCGTACAAAGGATGTTATGGCAAAAAATATCAAAAATTTGAGGTGTTAGCCAAATTTCAGAGAAATTTAGAAGTTCCAAGAAACTGAAAAGTTGAAGAATTCAAGCCAGAATGAAAGTTGAGTTGGTTGGTTAAGAAACTTCCATCTCTGTTCTTTTTCGAGGACGAAAAAGTTTTAAGTTGGCGAGATGGTAACAACTCGTATTTTCAGAACCAATTTAACATTTTGATTTAAGCTATTTAAAGAAATATGGAAATGTAAATTGGTTTTTTTTGCTAAGTAAAATTTGAGAATAGTTTTAAAATTATATTATATTTGACTTAAAAACAAACTCAGTAAACAATTAAATTTATTTATAAGCCTTGGATTTGAAAATTTTGAAAATTCGATTTTTAAAATCATCGCATAGCCCTTAAAAAGTGAATTTTTGATAGCAAGCTCAGAATTTCCCAGAGCAAAAAGAAAAGAGATCGGGCTAATTGAATTATAATTGGGCCGGCCAAGTGAACTCAACTAAAAAGGGGATGACCCCTTATTTTTAACTCCTTTATTTACTAGGGTTTGAAGTTTTTGTGTTTAATTTGTTTTGTATTTTTTTGTTTGTTAAACAATTCTGAACAGTCTCTAGTGTCTGTAAAATACTAGGGGATTCAGTCAGGGTGGTGACTGACAGTCCACTAGAGTCTGTAAATCTAGGATTTTCTGATTACGGGGTTGTAAACAGGGAAATCTGATCGAGTGGATATCGATCAGTCTACGGTTTTGAGCGTAGGGTTAGAATAGGAGCAGGGTTTGCAAGTGTACATGGTCTTGTATGCGGGATCTGTTCTATCACCTAGTAGAAACCTTAGAAATGCAGCAGTAGGCAGGGTTTTGCCGAAGCTGGGTATATCTGTGTGTGATTTATTTTTTGCATTTCTGTTTCTGCTATATTCTGTGATCTGTTTATTATTTTAATATCTTGTTTGATTTTTAATTGAGTTAAAAACTGTGATAAACCCTACTCACCCCCCTCTAGGGTTAATCTAGATCCAACAAGATTTTCAAATTGAACAGCCGAGTGGGTTCATTTTGCCTGGGCGTCATTACTCGGGAATGAACGAGACAAGAAGACATGTGAGGTTATGTTGACTTGGCAGCTTAGGATAGGGTGAGGATTCTTATTTTTATTTTATTTTGAAATTCAAGTTCATTAATATGAATAACTTTTTCATACGAATTCAGATTGACGTGCGGTCAGCTTCGTTAGGTTCGTATCTAAATTACGGACAATATGAAGCGGTCGTAGACTGATTCGACAACTGTTGATTTTTGGGCCTACAATTGAATTTCAAATGATTTCAAAACCAAAGGTGAGTGATTAAACCCACTCACGCATTACTAAGATATTCGATTGTTAGTTAAACTAAAATCATGTCATGATATGATTATATTGTTTGCGGTTTGATAGTTAAAATTGATATTTATGTTGATTTTTACTGACAGTATTCTTTAATTTGACAGTTAAATTAAATCTGACAGTTAGGTAAAATTCTGAATTGTATTGCTAGTTTAAAAATCTTGACATCTTATGACTAGTAAACATTGTGATATTATGATTGTTAATCGATTGATTTTAATTAATGTTTTGGATTGACATGTTGGTTCAATGGATGATATTTGTATTGATTTATTGTGTCATTCATCTGATATATCTGTTTGTTTATATGTGTTGATTAATCCCAACCATTTTCCTTAGAAGTTATGGGCATCAAATAAACCTGGGATTAATCATTTAAAATGAATTAAGAACGTAGGTTGAAATGATACCCCTGATTTGGATTGAAATGATATATATATCCTTTCCAAAATACTAAAATTAAATTTTAAGTATCACTTGGCCATGGGATAGAAAATTATATACGGACACCGATTGGTTAAATAAAATTTGTTTTAACCATGAATCTTGAGATATTGTTTTAAAGACAATGTAAACAATATTTTTTAAATCGATTTTCTTTGAACTTAAACATTAATTTTTTTTGAAATATAAAACTAAAGGAAATTATATGATTAGTAAATTGAAGTTAAAATAAAATTTGAATATGAGTCGAATCTATCGAAATTGAATTGGTTATCCATCTTTGAATTTACGTTAATTTAACTTGATTTAAGTAATAGTTTAATTGTGATTTTAAGATTTTATAAATTGAAATTATTCAAAGTGAGAATTATATTTGAAATTTCAAATATTTGAATTGAATTGTTAAATCGAATTATTAAATAAAATTGTTTGAATCGAATTGTTGAATCGAATTGAAATATAAATAAGACTTGAATCTTTTGAATTGAGACATCAAAATTTAGTCGAATTGATTTGAAACTGGAATATGATCTCAAGTTTGTTTAAAATTCAGAAGAAACAGTTCTAACTGAAATTAATTTATTTGAACCCTTATATATACTATTTTACTTAGCAATTATTTTACTTTATAAACTATGTTATTTTGACATATACATAGTAACTATTTTAAATAAAATACTTAATTAAATAACTATTTTACATTTTAAACTATTTATTTTTTCACTATTTTAAATAAACCACTTTAATAATTAACACTCTATTTTATAAACAACTTTAATATTTTAAACTATAGTTTTTTTAAAAAAATCTATAATTCTAGTTTAAGTACAAATTAATTAATTTCAAACTATTTCAAATATACATAAATTATTTAATATGTGTATACAAATTTAGCTATTTTAATATTCAAAATATTTTAAGGTTGGAATTGTTTCAAGATGCTGAGTTTGATTTAAATATAATTTTTAATACAAAAGCATATTCATTTTTGGACATAAATGATTTGGAAGCAAAAATATGATATTTAGATATGAAGTATGAACTGTTTGAATTGTATAAATCTGACCGGTGTGAAAAATGTAAATGTTTGGTTGTTAAAGAGACCGGAATCAGATATTGTCATACTCTCTGCAACACCGAAAACCACTTTAACAACTGTATATGTGGTGGATGAATCCAAAATGAAGTAGGTTGGTTTAACGAGCGCTACTGGAATGACTTAAGAGAACGATGATGGATGGCCTTGACTTTTGAGTGATAATTGAAATGACTAAAACAGATGCCATGGCTAAGCCAATTGAGGTCGCTCCTCCTATAAAACACGCTTCTCCAATACCATATCTATTACTCTTTGATTTGATTGGTGGCTTCTTGCGATTTTCGGAGTGTTGTTCGAAGTGGGCAGTAGTAGCTGCTATGCGTTACCACCAGCTCCGTCCCGCAATCTGGTAGAAACCTACAGTTGGGTATTCCTCGGTGCCTTGTCATATTATCCAGATCACGGCCACTATGATTTTGTTTTGCTTTGTACTTATGGAGTTCTCCCTAATAGCCCAGCAATTTGGTGAAGTTTACAGTACTGTATAGACTATAATGTTTACAAACGATGTAAGGGTAAAAATGTGATCCCGCTTATGCTATTTTGATACTTTACTTTACTGATAGACACAATTATAATATATAAATTATATTATATAGTATCTAGTTTGATAGATTCTTAGGAGATAGAAATCCCCACAACATCTCTTAAGTTATTGCACTCATGAACACCTTGGATAGGAGATGTGAATTATCGTAAGCATCTCTAATGCCATGACACTCATATTATTACCTAATTCTGATTTAACTAATATGAGAATATTTTAGATCTGATCCAAGTATTTTTGTATTTTCATTGGTGCTCGGGTCAGCCAGAGTTTTTCAATTAGCAAAGACCACATTATTGAAGATGAAGATGGAGCTTGACAGACGTAATCACGAGTACTATTCCGCTGCATATATTGGTATGTTTCATGATAGTAACTTTGATATATTGTATAATGTATAATTAAATGTATAATTTAACATCTTTATGAACTGTTAATCGATTATTATATTTTGTCTTTTTGCTGTGAGATTCTATGATTGTTTTTCTTCTTCCTTCTTTTTCTTAGATTAATCCCAATAACTATCTGTATTTTAGATTTGTTTAAGTCAATATGTGAGGATTATTGTCGATTTGAACAATCAAAAATGCGGTTCATCACTATTGGTACCAGATCTTTGGTTTAGCGATAACCTTGGCTCTATTTGGGATTAAGTCACTAGAGATAGGGTAGTAATACCCTAGAATGAGTTTGAGTGTATATGAGACAGCGTACTTGTAGTTTTGATACAAAAATGGTTTTGTATTATGTTAATTTTTTCTATTAAGTATTTATGAATTCTATTCGATATTTGGGATGCCAAGACATCGGCAGGGATTTCTAAACACTTGAGTAGGACCAATCGACACAATATTATTTCGAATTATATTTTATATATAAGGAATTATATTGGTAGTTTATAAACTTGATTATATTGGTTGTTAGAAATGAAAATATTAAATTTTCAGCAGTTATTATTCGATTAATCATTGATTTAACATTGATTAATTTTAGAAAATGAAATATTGAAATTTAATTGATTATGAAATAAAATGAATTTAAATATGAAATTGGGGATTTAAATTCGAGTGCTTTTGAAGTGATGATTTGCAAATGGTTTTGAAATAATATGAATATATCTTAAAGGCAGTTTTAATAGAATTTGTTTGCAAATGAAATTTTGAGTAAGTGTGTACTCCTCTCTTGGCTTTGGAAATGTCTTCGGTGATGAGTGCACGCATCATTGGCGTTTATTTTTGAGAGTCTGAGTGGGGGAGGCCACTTGGAATTTTTATACCTAGTTTTAAGAAATTAAATTTCATTTAAATCTTTTAAATTATTGTTTGATATAGAAATATTATATATATTATTTCAAAATTTGCGTTAGAAATGGCCTACAGTTTGAATTCTTAAGTTATATAATAATTAATGATATTAGAATTTGTTAAAATGAATTAAACTTGATTGAAACTTCTGAATTGTGAAACAAGAAACAAACCTAAGAGAAAGAAATTAAAAGAAGAAACCCTTAGAAATTTGAAATACTGAATTCAAAACAAATTGAAATGGTTAAATTTGTATAATAATCAAACATTTTTTATTGCATATAGATAACTTACCAATTAATTAAAAAGTTATAATGTTATGGAAATTAGCAATTGAATTACATACAAGTAATAGAATGGATAATGACAAGTGAAATAAAAATTTATGGTTTATGAATAAATAAACAAAAATTAAGTTATGAAACAAACGATACATACTTAGCTATGCAATGAAATTGAATTTAACTAAGTAAAAATAATAAATGAAATCAATCAAAAAGCTAATAAACTGAATCGTTTGGTTATGAATTATATGTATTAGTGTTGATGGTTGGATGTTCAACGACTTAGGATAGTCGATACTTCCAAGTTAAGTATGAATGTTTAAATAGTTTTTGTGAAAATATAAGTGGATAAGTCTATAATTTATAAACTTAACAAAGGTTTAACGAATTAATTAAATTTAATTAAAATGAGCTCGTCGCGTAGGAGCAGTTCATAATTTTCCAAATTGAAGTTTGAATGAATGTATAAGATCTAAAATATGTCGGAATTCTTTGAAATAAGAATCATTCAGGTCTATTGAAATATAATTTTCTAATGAAAGAGAAAATTTTAGATTTTAACGTGTAAATTTTAAGATTTGCGTAAATCAAATTTTCAAAAAAATCACGGTAGAGTGGTTCGCGATTTAAAACTAAAATGTTAATGAAAATGGATATTTATAATATGAGAAATAATATGCCAAAACCCGTCTTGAAAATTTTCAACTAGTTGAGTTAAGTAAAATGAACATGTTAGTGTTTATACGCTTAGCTAATATTAGAATATGTTGACATTTATAATAAATTTTTGAATGAATTATAAATGTATATGAAATATACTATGCTTGTAATAATGTTAATAGAGTAAAATATTGACATTTGAAAATTACATTTATACAAATGAAATGAACCAAATGAAAGCGTATAAATAATATATTGACATTGAAATTTATTATTTTTCTTGTTTAGATGAATGTGATTGTTGGATGTTTTATTTATCACCGGGACTGTATTTGCTATTTCATGTATATATTTATTCTAGATATATAGAATGATTTCTTATATATACGTTCTTATTTGGATGTTGAGTGTTTAAGTAGGTACCGATGACATTTATTTGTTTTTGGAGCTTCTTATGCATAATATTGCTTTTATTGGCCTAAAAATAAGTTAAATTACTAATAACTCTAATAAAAGGTACGTGTCTCGGATTATATGTTGTGTTTGAGTTACATATATTGTTTCCCAAAAGTTTGCGATGCCTCATCATTGTGATGAGATGCACATTTGTGGTAATATAAGTATTATGTTTTCAGACCTAGGCATACAAAGGAAACTCTATTGAAATTTTCCGTGAATTCATGACTTAGAAATTTTATGGAAAATTGAGTTTTCAAATCTATATTAAACTACCTATGTACGTTAATGGTTTCTAAGTTGAATATAAATTATATGTTTAAATATATTAATTGACAACTTTATTACTGTGCCTTTTCGACGACCAAATTTTTTGAGTAAGGGAGAGTGTTACAACTCGTATTTTTCGATTATTTAAATTATTAAATTTAATATGATTTTTTGCATATTATATGATTATAAATAAAATTTAGTGATTTAATTGTGAAATTCTATGTTGAAAACATAATTGAGTGGTTTAAAATAATGAAATTCAATTTTTTACAACAATAATAACTTACAGTGATCGCAAATAAAATTACAATTTCATTATTTCGATAAACGTTGAAAGTTGGAATTAATATCAGTATATTCAATGAAACTGATTATGTAATTTATAATTGAATAAAATTTGAATTTAGAAAATAATGAAATTTGAATTCAAGTTAAACGAAAGTTAAACATATAAGTTTATATGAACTCTTTCTTTAATTTGAATAAAATTTATAAACCTTTGAATTTAATTTAAAGCGAATAAACGAAAAATGAATATTTTAATATATTAATGAACCTGTTAAAATAGCCATTTTGCAAATGACTTCGGAATTCGATGAAATTATTCTCATTATACTCGAAATTTTAAATTATTATAAGATTTCAAATTTCATAGCCATTGGATTTATCTTTTGATTGTACGAATTTAAAACCTGTAAAAAAATTGTGTGCACAATTTAATTAGAATAATTGAATTTAAGTGCAACTTCTATAGAATTCCAAATTGGGCTTCACCACTACTTTCATTGCATTCTAAAGGCCTTAAAACCTATAGTTAGGCTGTAAGCAGGTTTGATTTGGACAAAGACCCTTTTTTGCATTAAAATATGTAAATGATGAATTTAATATAAAATTATATTATTCGAAACCCTAAAACATGTCAGTCGTCGTTATATTTTGATGGGTATGAATATTTGGATCTTTCTCCCTCATTTTCTTCCAATCCATTCAGTGAAATCAAAAAATTCCAACATGAACATCGAAGAGTTTCGTGAGACCTTTAAACCTATATGGTTGATGGATATTCATTTGGTTCATATCATCAGATACCGACCATAGATATTGCGAGCGTAATGGGTTTTTAAGGGCCAAGGAAACCACTGCAAGGGCGGCATGGGTGTCAGGTGGAAGCTCGGGAGGAGGAGCACGGCATGGCGACGTTCGATTATTGAACAGGGCTCTGAGATGTGTGCATGATTTTAAAATTAAACGGCCGAGTGGGTTCGTTTTGCTAGGGTGTCGTTTCTCTGGAACGAAGGAGACAAGAAGACGGGTGAGGCTATGCTGACGTAGCGGCTTAGGGTAGGGTGAGGATTTTAGTTTTGTTTTATTTTATTTTGAAATTCAACTGCTTTAATACGAATAAACTTTGCATACGAATTCAGATTGACGCGCAGTCAATTGCATTACGTTCGTATCGAAATTCCGAACAACATGAAGCTGTCGTAAACTGATTCTGTGACTCTTGATTTTTGGGCCTACAATTGAATTCTAAACGATTTTGAAACCAAAAGTGGGTGATTAAACCCACTCACGCTTAACTAAAATATTTGATTATTAGGTAAATTAAATTCATGTGATGATATGATTATATTGTTTGTCGTTTGATAGTAAAAATTGATATTTATGTTGATTTGTACGGATAGTATAATTTAATTTGACAGTTGTAAAATATGAATTGTATTGCTAGCTTAAAAACCCCTGCATCTTACGACTAGTAACATTTTGATGTTAGGATTCTTGATCTATTGATTTTAGTTGATGATTTGGAGTAACATGTTGGTCGAATGGATGATATTTGTATTGATTTATTGTGTTATTTATCTGATATATGTCTATCTATTTATATGTGTTAATTAATTCCAACCATTAATTTTAGATGTTACGAGCCTCAATAAACTCGAGATTAATCATTTAAAATGAATTAAAAATGTAGGTTGAAATGATAATACCTATGACCCTTTATTTGGATTGAAATGATATATATCCCTTCCCAAAATAGTAAAATAAAATTTTACGTATCACTTGGCCATGGGATAGAAAATTATATACAAACACCGGTTGGTTAAATAAAATCTGTTTTAACCATGAATCTTGAAATATTAATTTAAAGAAAATGTAGAAAATGTTTTATAAACTGATATTCTTCGAATTGGAACATTGGATTTTTTTTGAAATATAAAAGCTAAAGGAAATTATTTGATGTTGTAGTTAAAATGAAATTTGAATATGAGCTGAATCTATCGAAATTGAATATCATCTTTGAAATTTTTGTTAATTTAACTTGATTTAATATTAAATTGTTAATTTTAGATTTTATATATTGAAATGATTCAAAGTGAGAATCATATTTGTAATTTCAAATATTTGAATCGAATTGTTCGAATCGAATTGTTAAATCGAACTGTTTGAATTGAATAATCAAATTGAAATATAAATGGGACTAGAATCATTTTGAATTGGCATATCGAAATTTAGTCAAATTGATTTGAAACTGGATCATGATTTCTAGTTATTTAAAATTAAAAGGAACAATTCAAATTCAAATTAATTTATTTGAACCTTTATATATACTATTTTACTTAGCAATTATTTTACTTTACAAAAATTGTTATTTTGACTTATATATAGTAACTATTTTAAATAAAATACTTAATTAAATAACTATTTTACATTTCAAACTATTGATTTTTATGCACTTTTTTAAATAAACCATTTTAAAAATTAACTCTCTATTTTATAAATAACTTTAACATTTTTAACTATAGATTTTACTAAATTTCTTTAATTTTATTTTAAATACTAATTATGTATTTTCTAACTACTTCAAGTGTATCTAAACTATTTAATATATGCATACAAATTTAACAATTTTAATACTCAAATTATTTTAACTTTGGAATTGTTTCAAGATGCTGAGTTTGATTTAAGTAAAGTTTTTAATATGAAAGTGTACTCGTTTTTGGATACAAATGATTCGGAAGCAAAAATATGATATTTTGATACGAAGTATGAACCCTTTGAAATGTATAAATTTGACCATTGTGAAAAATGTAAATGTTTGGTTGTTAAAGAGACCGGGATCGGATATTGTCTAAAACGACCCAAATTTCCCGGCCGGCCTAAACCAAATAAGAAGGCGGACTGTCATGAGAACACAAACAGGAGAGCATTTCATTGCTACATCAGAGTACGAATAATTAATATACACCAAAAAAATATCGGAGATTAAAAAATCACATAAGAGCGGAGATTTGAATACATAAATATAGTGTATGGCGAAAAACATCAACTAATACAGCTAAAGGTGATACACGGAAATAAAGGATTCTGAAGTATAACTCCAGCCATAATCCAGGATCATGTGAAAAGAAATATCAGTTAAACTGAAACTACTAGTTGCGCGTGTGTAAAAAATGGGCATCCAGACTTTAGGTGGGAAACAACAAACTCTGAGTCAGTCATGGGATTGGTGTGAGAACTAAAACAGTTATTAACTTTATTTTAATGTTGGGTAAATCAAGGGACAATGCCGTATGACACGGAATGGCTTTCTGCCAAGAATGCCATAAAACAAATAACGCAATGCTAAAAAAGAAAATTGAAGCTATTATAAGACTCGGGTCCCATCACACAATGCAACGCAAGCCGAAAGATAGAGTTTTACCTTATAATAGCCAAACACGTTTGACACTTGAAAATTTTCTTTTATTATTATTGTAATTGCAGAAATCAATTTCAAATATAAATGTATCAATCTTAGAAGGCATAATACCCTATCCTATTATGCCGCCATATGGGTTTACAACTAAAACTGAAAAGAAGCATATTGGAAATTGGGTTTACATCTATGAACCAAGGCAAATGATCTTCCTTTCTGATTCGAGACACTCTAACACATGCCTTGAGATCACATCTCTAGGAAACCCTGACTCGGTCAGAATCGCTGATTAGTTATACCATAAACAATACATTCCTCGGTCCTATCAGACCTAAAACCTAGTCAGTATGTCGACCATCTTTGTTAGTATGTCGACCATCAAGGGCCTTTATATGGCCATATCCTAGGTACCTCCTTTCCATCAATAAATACCTACATAAGTAAAATGTATGGGCTCCATAACATGACATCACTCCTAGCTAGAAGGCAACGTATGTCCATTTCTGTACTGTCCCTTATCTTGTTTTTGGTTCATAGCAGGAAGTGAAGCCCATGAATTAACGCTACACAAAGCTGTGCTATATTAAGATCATATAACCAATACTCTAAACTGGATTACACCTAGTATGCCATGGAGGAGAATTCATTAATTTAGGCAAAAAATCTTATAGAGTATAGTCAATCCCTTCATCCAAGTCATCAACACATGATGCAGCTGCTTTCTTCTTTGCTCTTCTCTTGCTATTCCTAGAGACCAAACCACTCTTATTAACAGGAACAGGTCGAGGTTCCTCTTCACCCTTTCCCCCCTATAATTTACGCTTCAAAATAGAACATTTTGAAGGTTCAATAGAGAAAGCTAAACCAGAACTAGAAACTGATGAAGATGGTGGCAGAATATGCAAAGGTGGTTTCAAATTAGCATAAGGAGAAGCCTTAGATTGTGAAGATGTTGCTAAACCAGAACCAGAATTAATTGCAATAGTGGGATCCTAAGCACTAAAAATTGATGAACAATACATGGATGAATGAGATGATAAATATGACAAAAAAGAATTAAGGACTGTGACTTCGATGAGGAAAAAGATGCAGATGACACATATGTAGAAAGAGAAGTTACTGAAGAATGCAAACCAAAATTATTCTAACCAAATTAATTTCCGAAAAAAGAAACACCATTAGATTCATCACCTACTTGAATCCCATTGTTAATATGTTTACTGTGAATAACACCAACATCCACTTCAAAATATCTTAACTGATACTAGATTCAGCTCCAGTTTGCACTTGTTTACTTAAATTAACAGAAATCCCAGCTCCATTATCATTACCATCAGAAGATAAAACCTCAAATGTATTAATAGTTGCATTGACTCCCTCATTCGCAGCAGCATTGATGCTATGTTCCTTCTTCTTCCAGATTTTCTTAGGCTTCGTTTTATCTATGTTCCAATTATTGACATTTGCTAATTTGTAAACCTTATCAGTGTACTGACCAGCAAAAACATTAACATGGGCCTGATCATCCTCAAACCAATCCTCTACTTGCCCCTCAATTCCCAAACCAACCTTAGAACTAATTTCACACATAGATGTCTAATGATCAAAAACTTTACAAAGTGTACAAATGTTCGTTCTCCAATCATAGAATAATTTCATAGTGGGACAACTGTCACCCAAACCATCAATTATAATATGATCATGTAATTCAACATCAGGAATCACCTCAACTAAAGCCTTAGCGTATCTAAAACATTGCATTCTCTCAGTTATTGCGTGGAAACATATTAACCTACCAATGTGACATACTAGCCAATTGATACCTAACAACGTCCAAAGAATCATTAGAATTATGTACAAATGGATCCAAACTGGCACTTTCTTGATATGAAAATGTGAACTGCCTATAGACGGATCCCATCTGATTATAATAAACATCCTTTCCCGAATGAAAACAGGATCTGAGTGAAGAATTTTTTCCTTATCAAGGTCATTAGAGAATTTAAAAAAGAAATGAATACCATCTAATTTAATATCAACTTCACCACATAATTTTCAATATTGTTTCAGAAAATTAGCAGCTGAGAGAAAAGACAATGTACCATCAAAAAAAAACTTGACTAAGTGATTTCCCTAGTATTGTAAACCAGCATTCTTGACCTAATCAGGAATTGATTTAGGTAATCCATCTCTACCAAAATCAAAATGACAAGGTTGGAAAACACCAACATTATGCGATAGAGAGTTGAAAAGCGATGCAAATTTGGTTTTTACTAAAGAGGGAAAAGATGAATTGCAGGTTCCAGGTTTCGTGAAATTGTGAGCAGATTGATTTCCTCTAATAGGAATATTACTGGAATTATTAGATGAAACTTTCGCACCAGGATCTTGGTTACTAAAAGAGGGATTATCACTGGAAGGAGGTGGATCTGGGGGTTTAGATGGAAAAGGGTGCAATGGAAGAGGGAGGAAGGTTGAATCGAAGGCTAAGGAAGTGGATGGAGAATAAAGAGAAGATGACAAAGCCGCCATTATCGATGGTCACGAAAAGTCCATGTAAAATTGCTATTGAATAACCCGCTTGTCTTATAATCAAGTGATATAAAAATACATCATACTCCTCATTACAATCCAGAATATTCTTTTATTCAAATATTCTTATCTTAGGGAAGAGTTACCATTAATCTTATCAAAGATTACCTCATTTAAACTTATTGTTTAATCCATTCCTTGGAAACCATTTCAAAAGATTTTGTAACATCTTTTCACAGTATAAACCGGATTAAGGTTTATAAAACCAGTCAGGATTATCGAGCCTTACCGAAGTAATCATTCATTTTAATATCCCAATCCCAACATATTCATCCCATGAAACAAAACTAGTAGTACTCCATATCTAACACCCATTGTGTTATCGGTAACGTAAATTACCATTTAACGTTCAAATCTGATTAAATATTTAACTATCGCATGAAGTAAAAATGGAGGTACTCCATTCTCAAACACTTCTAGAATTCGTTAAATTTAATTATCACTTTACATTTCAAATCTAATTAAAGATTTATTAAAACTCCAACATAGTTCTAATATCAAAAATCGCTACTTACAGATCATTCAACATAGGAAATTAATCATGTCTTTAACTGGGTTAAAAACGAAAGTCATTTAAAACATTGCTCAAGATAAACCCAAAATCAATTTCCATTTAAAATGGAGTCTTCGCGGAAATCAGATCAGTCGTAATCAATATGAATTTCCATACCAGACTAATGCTATAAGTGGAATAACAGCAAAGCCTTTTAAATTCCATAAATAGTAAAGGTCTTCCTTCATAGAAGCTCATCTTGATTATTACTAAATCGAATTCAATTCATTTCAAATTTAATACATTAAATTGGAAAACTTCACTTTGGAAAAATTTCACTAAATTATAATTAAAAAATTTATAAATTCCAAGTCATAATTTCACTGTTAATTGGGTTTAAGAACTAATGTTATTAAAACATTGTTCACCATGAACCCAAAATTAACTTCCATTTAATTTCAGTTATATTTATTAATTGGAAACCTTCATTAATCTTAATTAAACTATTTATTCCTTTCTTAACTGGGTTTAAGAACAGTTTTATTGAAGAAATCATTCACGACAAACCCAAAATCCAATTTGATGCTAAATACAAGGCTCTCATAGAAATTATATCGTCTTGTACTCAACATCAAATTTTGAAACCAATAGATATCATATTGGGAATAAAAATATATGTATCTTCCAAATTCCTCAACGATATCCGTATAATCACGGAATCCAATATCCAAATATCCGAAGATAATTTCCAATCAAATCCTTTCCAATTCATATGTTGAAAAATTCTGAATATGTTATAACCATTCTGTGACGACCCGATTTCCCGTTCTCACGGAAACAAGGGTTATCTTAGGAATATAACACAGAAACATATAATAGCAGAACAGAATTAAATAAATACACCAGATAAGAACAATAGAATATACTGGATAAAAGTAATCATCAGAGTTACACAGTATACAGGATCTTACTTAGTACAAATACAGTTCAGTTATACATAAATGTCTACAGCGGAAATAAACAAAATATGTACAATAGGAGCTGAACAGCATAAAAAGAGATAAATGATAGAATCCATCTTCAGCTCCAGCTATCCAGAAAGAACCAGCTAAACCTGAATACAAGGCTGCCCGTGTAGAAAAAGGGGCACCCGAGTTTGAAAGTGAAACAAACTACGAGTCAGTCATGGGACTGGTATGAGAAATCCACTCAACACATATATAATTGGCTAATCACAGGACCACGCCACTTTCGTGGAACGGGTTTACTCCATTGGATTGCCAGTGCTTTAAAACAAATCTTTCTTTTAAACATCGCTATGCTTTTTACAAAAATGAAGTCGTTATAAGACTCAGTTCCCATCACACAATGCAACGCAAACCGGAGGATAGAGTTTTACCTTATAACGGCCAAAATATGCTTGATACGAATAAAACAAAGGCATTTGATATTATTGCTAGTGTTTATATGTTTTGAAAACAATTTCAAATCATAACTATCAATCATAGACGGCATTAATGCCCCATACCACTATGTCGCCATATATAGGTATACAATCAAAACCGCACGATGTCGTATTTGGGAATTGGATTTCCGTCATGAACCAAGGCAAAAGATAGTCCTTACCGAATTCGAGACTGCCTAGCCCGAGTCTCAGGATCAGAACGCATCGACCCTTGGATCGTCAGGGCCGGTCCACACGAAGTGGATTAAAAATGCCTGAGCACTACGTTTCGCCGCCCTTTGGGGCGTAAGCGAGCCAACAAGTGACTCCATCGGACCCGGATCGTCCGATCTAACCGAGGCACCTCGCAACAGCAACAACCACATAAGTCAAACTCGTCAGGGCATGTAAAACCACTGACGCCACTTTTAGCTAGGAGGAAACGTAGGCCCTCCCTGAGGTCCTTTCTCCCGTTTTAGGTTCATACCGGGGTGTGAGGCTCGCGAATTCACGTTATACACAAAGCTACGCCACATAGGCGGTGCTTTGATCATCACCACAAGACTTTGCTTTTCAACAGAAGCCCTGATCACTGCATCTTAGCATGCCACACAGAATAAATCCTATGTCAGACACACAGTCCATTTACAAGTCCGTTCTGGGTCTGAACAAAACCGGAGGCACTAAATACCTCGCAAACCCATCGATCACCACGTACGTCTGGACGATCACCACTCATTATCCATATTTCGGGATGCCTCCCAATCAGGACCTCGGTTACCATCCAAACGAGGTGAAGATCTCTGGTCTTCGACCATCGTCTTCATCTTCGACTTTCAATCGTCGGTCAATTATTTGAAATGAGAATTAACTCGGCCTTTTCAAATAATTCTCGTATATTTAGAATTTCAATTCAATTTATTTCAATGGTTAAATTATTTGACAACACCAATCTTGTTCTTTAATGTAATTTTCACACCAAACACATTCAACCATCAAAAACCACATAAATCGAGCAAATTCAGTTTATTTCCATTCCATATCGCTTATGATATTTTATAACTATTTATCGCTATTTTTATTTATTTTAAAATAGCTATTTTATTCAAAACGACGCTTCGGGCCATAAGGCGGCCGTGGCGCTGTTTTTCTTCAGATTTGATTTACACATATCTGAAAATCTAACCGTTGGATCTTCACAAAATTTACATCATTAGAAAGGTCTTTTCAAAACGAATCCAACGGTTCCAGTTTCGGGAAAATCCGACGGTCGGATCTCCCGGTACAATCGTTTGAATTTTCGATTTCAAATTACGAACTGCAGCGTCGTTATTCGATTAAATATATAATTATATTTATATATATAAATATAATCGCTTCTGGCGCTGTTTTTCTTCAGATTTGAATTAAACATTCCAGACAATCCAACCGTTGGATTTTTACAAGGTTGGTGCCGTTGGGAAGATATTTCCAAGGCGTACCCGACGGTTGAGGTTTCGGGAAAATCCAATGGTCGGATTTCCCGTACTAGTTGTTTGAAATCATGGTTTCAAAATACGAACTGCACGGCTTCGTTTCGTTTTAATTTTATTTATATTTATATATTTATATAAATATAGTTCATTCAATGATTTCCATATCGTTTTCACTTCAAATATTTTTCTAACACCTTAAAATTTTGGAAAATTTCGCCATAACCTCCCCTGCACCGGGAGCATCGGGAAATCGCAAATAGCGTTCCCGGTCCTTCTAATCTCAAAAAGAAAAAGAAAAAGCCAAGCGGCTAGCCAACAGGCTCATAAAATCATCACCCAAACAAAACAGTAAATGTGTACCTATTTGTCGGGCACAAAATTTTATTCCTCTTCTCTAGCCCCTTTGCTATAACCTGTTCAATAAATATGCATGTACATATATATACAGTTCTTATCATTTATCATTTTCTATTCAACTTCATATTTGATTTCTGTTTGGTTTAAAAACACCATTCGTTCTAATGTTACATAAATAGGTGCACATCATTTCATTAGCTAATTAATGAATATTTCAACTCATATATGTTTATTTTGAACAAGTGGTTATTTTTAACACTTCACATTTCAACGATTTATGCATACAATAAAAATGTGATTTTTATTGTAAAAACAATTCATTTCAAAACACTATTTTTCTATATAGTTCATATAGGTGACAAAAATAGGATTCTATATATATAGATAAAAGGTGATTTTTATTATCAAACAATTTATTTCAAAATATGAATACCATTCAACACATGAATTTCTAATCAACGAATGAATATCAATTCAACACATGAATGTTTCCTATAGTTTCTATATATAGATAAAAATGTGATTTTTATTATCAAACAATTTATTTCAAAATATGAATACCATTCAACACATGAATTTCTAATCAACGAATGAATATCAATTCAACACATGAATGTTTTCTATAGTTTCTATATATAGATAAAAATGTGATTTTTATTATCAAACAATTTATTTCAAAACATGAATACCATTCAACACATGAATTTCTAATCAACGAATGAATATCAATTCAACACATGAATGTTTTCTATAGTTTCTATATATAGATAAAAATGTGATTTTTATTATCAAACAATTTATTTCAAAATATGAATACCATTCAACACATGAATTTCTAATCAACGAATGAATATCAATTCAACACATGAATGTTTTCTATTGTTTCTATATATAGATAAAAATGTGATTTTTATTATCAAACAATTTATTTCAAAATATGAATACCATTCAACACATGAATTTCTAATCAACGAATGAATATCAATTCAACACATGAATGTTTTCTATAGTTTCTATATATAGATAAAAATGTGATTTTTATTATCAAACAATTTATTTCAAAATATGAATACCATTCAACACATGAATTTCTAATCAACGAATGAATATCAATTCAACACATGAATGTTTTGTATAGTTTCTATATATAGATAAAAATGTGATTTTTATTATCAAACAATTTATTTCAAAATATGAATACCATTCAACACATGAATTTCTAATCAACGAATGAATATCAATTCAACACATGAATGTTTTCTATAGTTTCTATATATAGATAAAAATGTGATTTTTATTATCAAACAATTTATTTCAAAATATGAATACCATTCAACACATGAATTTCTAATCAACGAATGAATATCAATTCAACACATGAATGTTTTCTATAGTTTCTATATATAGATAAAAATGTGATTTTTATTATCAAACAATTTATTTCAAAATATGAATACCATTCAACACATGAATTTCTAATCAACGAATGAATATCAATTCAACACACGAATATTATTCAAAATTTCGGCAGCATAACGGCAGGGTAGTTAAAACCGGGACCGTCCCTAGTACGGCTCCTCGCTCTACCTTAAAACCTCGCGGTTTTTGACAATGGGGATCATGCATCTAGTTCGCACGCAGGCAGCATGTATATATTTATTTCATTTCCACAAACTAATCCTATGTGGTTTCAACCAAATATTTCTCAACCACAAATGGGTATTTTTCAACCACAATTAACCAATATCAATCACAAACAATCCCAAACAATCATTCGCTATCAATCAATTTTCACAACAATTTCAACCAATAAATATCGTCCATGGTTTGTGGACAAGGGGCGTGTATATATATATATATATATATATAGCAATTCACTTTTATTTCACATATATATATATATATATTTTTAAATCAGAAATCTCACCAGTAGCTATTTCAATCCCACGACTCTTCTTTTAGAAATCTTCGCCAATCTCGCCTTTTTGTCGCTTTCGCCCGTATTCTCTACATATGTAAAAATCGAATTTTTACGATGCTATTCAATATATAAAAATCGAATTTTTACTACGCTATTCAATATATAAAAATATGAATTTTACTTCGACTTTCAATATATAAAAATCTGATTTTTTCTTCGACTTTCAATATATAAAAATCTGATTTTTACCCCCCTTTTTTTTGAATATGAAGAATCAAAGCTTTTTGTTTCATGACCAAACATTATAACTTTTCTATTCATACAAATCTTTTTCTTTTTGAAGTTTAAATCTTAAAATAAAATCAGTTTTAAATGTTTTTTAAAAATCAGTTAGTAAATCCTTTTTAAAAATCAGTTTTTAATGTTTTAAAAAAAATCAGTTTTACGTCCTTTTAAAAATCAGTTTTTAATGTTTTAAAAAATCAGTTTTACATCCTTTTAAAAATCAGTTTTTAATGTTTTAAAAAATCAGTTTTACATCCTTTTAAAAATCAGTTTGTAAATCCTTAAAAACTCAGTTTTAAACCTTTTTAAAATTCAGTTTTAACCTTTTAAAAAAACAGTTTTAACCTTTAAAAAAAAACAGTTTTAACCTTTTAAAAAAACCAGTTTTACTATAATTAAAAAATCAGTTTTACCCTAATTGAAAAATCAGTTTTACCCTAATTAAAAAATCAGTTTTACCCTAATTGAAAAATCAGTTTTACCCTAATTGAAAAATCAGTTTTACAGAATAAAAATAAATATAAAATAAAATAAAATACTCACCGCAATCTGCGAAGGGGGGGGGGACTGCTGCTGCCCTTGGCGGCGTCGGGGAGGTCGCGGTTGGAGGAGGGACAGGCGGAGGCGGGTGTCTCGACGTCGGAGGTTCTAGGTTAGGGCGTCGGAGGTTCTAGGTTAGGGACTTCGATCTATGGAGGGGGAACAGGCGGAGGCGGGGTCTCCTCGACGAGGCGATGGCGGTCGGTCTTCGACTTCGACGAGGTTTTTTTTTCTTTCTTTCATTTGAAATTGAAATGAACGGGGGGGGGGGGGGCAGAACGAAGGATAAGGGGAGGGAATTAAAAATATTTTTTTTATTATTTAATTATTTAATTTTGCAAAAAGTTGACTTTTACATACGACCTCGAAACGAGGCCTGTCGCCCATAGCGTTTTACCCCCATTCCGAACACAATGGGATATGTATCGCAAGCTGATTTGATCGTTACAATCAGTTTCCGTTGAATTTACATTTAAATCACTATATTGAATTTTAAACGTACATTTCAAATTACCGGGGCCACATACTAACTAGAAAAATTCCAGAAAAATATTTTCTAGCTTCGTATTGACGATACGGTCCTAACAAAACTAGTTTCGTCGAATTCTGAGACCGTTTGAAAAATGGCCAATTTCCAGTCGATTAAAATCAATTGAAACCGGTCAAACGCGTTTCCCTTTGCCACGCACACATATTGATTCGAAAAATTATGGAATTTGAAACCTAGCAATAACTTGACACCGCGGATCCAACAAAAGTGGTTTCGTCGAAATCCGAGGTCGTTTCAAAATGTCCATTTTTAAGGGCCTGAATTCCATAGCGACTATTCAGAATTTTCAACTGGACATATCTTTGGATTCCCGCTATCAAATTTCGATTGGTCAGATTCGTTAGAAAGATATTACCAATTAGATCCTAATGTTTTTGGTTTCACTAAAATCCGGATTGTTTTGCACTCGGTATATTCAATTGAAGTTTGAAATCGAATTATCGAACTACCGCGCCATTTTCAATTCTATATATAATTATAATTAATTATATTCGTTTTCAAATGTCGATTCAAACTCAGTTTTCATCGCCATTATTTAAAATATTTATTTTAAATATTTAAAATCCATTATTTTAGCCAATTTAAAAAATTTAAATTGGTTCAGATTTTCTGGGTCGTTACACATTCACAATCCAATTTGTTAATTTAAAAACATTGGATTCTTACACCAGTTGTTATTAGCCTATTTAGATAAAAATATCATTTATCTTTTCAAAACTGGAATATTTCATCCAAAAATCTTTTCAAATCCTTTATATTATTTAACATAATTTTTTTCCTATTTACAATAACTCAAAAATAGACCCTTCCAGTTAAATGACGTTTCAGGTCGTTTAGCTGCACTAGGGTTGTTTTTATTCAAATTTGAATTGAACATTTCTCAAAATCTAACCGTTGGATTTTAAATCTCTTATTGTCATTTAAAATAACTTTTTGAAATGAACTCAACGGTTCTGGTCTTAGAAGAATCAGATGGTCGGATCTCCTGTTACGTTAATTCGAAGTTAATGATCGAAATTTGTGAACGGTTTCTATGCGACTCATTCTATTTGAATCATTTTATTATATATATTAAAAAATCGTTGATTTCCATTAAAAACGTATTTTATAAAATGTTTATAAATTCGTTTGAAAATGATTTTTAACTTCCATTTCAATTTTAAATCAAAATTGAACTTCCAATATTATTATAGTATTAAACTTATAATATCTTCAAAATATCTAATTTTAAAAATCATTTTCTCAGCATTCTTTATAAAAATGAATAAAATCTATAGAAAAATCCATTCAAGTTAAAACGTCATTTTTTAACTTAACTCAACTTCATATTTTAATATTTTTGCGTCCATCCAAAATCGGATACCAAAATCATATTTTAATTCTTCATTGAATATTATATTAAAATATTCGTTTATATTCCAAATTGAAATAAGATTCAACAAATTAACATATAATTTTAGGTATACGGATTTCCTACATCACATGTATTCAATAATAATGATAAATAACTATTAAACATTCTGTTCAACTCCCGAGTGCATCGACAACTGTATAATCATTAAATGATTTAATAATGCTTACAATAGTATGTCAATCAATTGATTGACATACAACTACACACAAGGGAGATGTGTGTAGTACATGTGGGGTTTTCATCCATCGAGAATGATTATTATTTGTACACTTGGGCGATGTGTAAAATTATCGTCTCAATACACATGTGGGGTTTATATCACAATTCATGTGAGCATGTCTACATATTTGGAAGACGTGTAGGTAAATTGTCATCCCAAAATAATTTATAATATAAACATTTTATTTAACAACAAATTTATTCATAGTTTAATAATATAACATTAAAACTGTAAACATCCATCAATCACTGAACAAACATTGCAATCACAGGCAAACAATATATACTCGGTTATAAAATAGAATAACTGTACAAAATAGTTGAGTGAGAGAGTTCTCACTTTGATATGTTTTGGAATTGTTTAAATAACGATTGTTCTGATCAAATTAAATTAGCATTTAATTTAACACAAAATTCTAACTACTACTGAATTTTGTTGTCGTATGAATAAAATATAGTCTTTTAAACATTGAATACTTAAATATTTAACTAACTATCAATTAATTAATTTAATTATAATTTAACCTTGATTAATTTTTGAACCCCCTTCTTCATGTATACTCCCCGATAAAAAAATTACGCCCGTAACCAATCCTCATGAAACAATCTCACCACCACGCACGCTGTTCGAAGCACCTGGCCACTATTCAACCTCCACTACCGTCAAGCTCTCCACGCCGTCGTCCATCGCCGTGAGTTGGGGCCCACTTACAACCCCCTTGAACCCTAGAACTATGTGCGAACAATTCTTCTTTGAGGCAGAAATTCTCACAAATTACCAAGCCACACAAGATCATACCCATTGGATTTAAAGATCTCCTTATGCTCTTCGATTTTCATTTTATAAGTTTCATGAAATATTTTGTGGATTGAGAGATTTTGGAGAATCGTTTTCAAAGCTTCGTGGCCCTTAGTCCCAATGGTGCCAGATTTAACTGAAGGGAGCTAGGGTTTAATAAGAAAAGCATATATATATATTTTATTAATATTTTAATTCTTTTGTTACTTCTTTATAATGTTTCACGCTCCGAACTCCAAACAAATCCCAATGATCTTCATCCCTAGCCAAATACACCCATTTCGGACACAATCGGATATGTTTTGTAGGCTGATTCAATTGTTTTGATCAGTTTTTCCCAAAATTAAAATATAAATCAAAATAACAATAAATATTAAATTTGAACGTATGTCTTAACTTACAACGGCCACATACTGACTCCAAAAATTTCGAAATTTGAAATCTAGCCATGTTTTACAATTACAGTACTAATAAAATTTATTTCGTCGAATTCAGAGATTGTTTGGAAAATGGATTATTTTCTAGCTTATTGGATTATAATTGAAATTCAACCTGCGTTAAATTTACTACGCTTACATACTAATTCCAATTGATTTGAAATTTTAAATCTGACAGTAATTTGACATTCTGGATCCAACAATATTAGTTTCATCGAAAACAAATGTCGTTTGCGTAATGGTTATTTTTAAAGGGCATAAATATATTAAAATTTTAATAAATTCCATAGCGACTATTTTAAATTTTAATCTGGACATAACTTACATTTTATAATACGAAATCTCAATTTCTTATATTCATTGGAAAGATAAAAATAAACAGATCCTAACGTTTCTTGTTTTACTGAAATCCATCTTATATTGAATTATGTACATTTATTTATAGCTCAGAAATTAAATTTTCAAACTACCGCGCGTTAATTTTATAATTAAATTTTAAATTTATATAAGCTAACTTCGTTTTTAAATAAATTTCAAGTCATTGATTCTCAAAATAAATCATTTTAAATATTAAAAATCCATTAAATCAATTAAAAGTCAAGTTTTAAATTGATCCAAAATGCAGGTTGTTACATTGCCATACCTCTGCTAATACTGAAAATCGCTTTAACAAGTGTGTGTATGGTGGATGAATCCAGAATGAAGTAGGTTGGTTTTGACAACCGCTACTAGAATGAAGAAGAGAATGATGATGGGTGGCTTGACTTTCGAGTCATAATTGAAACTACTAAAACAGATGTCATGGCCAAGCCAAGTGAGGTCGCTCCTCCTATCGTACACGCTTCTTCAATACCATATCTATTACTTTGTGATTTGATTGGTGGCCACCCGCAATTTTCGGAGTGTTGTCGGAGGTGGGCGGTAGTAGCTGCTATGTGTTGCCACCGGCTCGGTCCCGTAGTCCGGTAGAATTGTACCGTTGGGTATTCCTCGGTGGCTTTTCATTTAATGTGAGCACGCCCACTACAATTTTGTTTTGCGTTGTACCTATGGAGTGCTCCCTGATAGTTCACTGGTTTGTGGAGTTTACAGTACTGTACATACTACAATGTTTATAAATAGTGTAAGGTTAAAAATTTAATTCCTCTTACGCTATTTTGATAATTTACTTAACTGATAGACACTATTATAAATGAGAAATTATATTATATAGTATCTAGTTTGATGGATCCTTAGGAGATGGAAATTCCCGTAACATCTCTTAAGTTATTGCACTCACGAGCACCTTGGATAGGAGATGTGAATTACATAACCATCTCAGATGCCATGAAACTCATATTATTAACTGATTTTGATTTAACTGATATGAGAATATTTCAGTTCTGATCAGAGTATTTTTGTATTTTTATTGGTGCTCGGGTCAGCTTGGGTTTTTCAGTTAGCGAAGACCACATTATTGAAGATGAAGATGGAGCTTGACAGACGTAATCACTAGTATTATTTTGGTTCATATACTGGTATGTTTCATGATAATAACTATGATGCATTGTGTAATGTATAACCAAATGTATAATTTAACAATCTTCATGAATTGTTATTTGATTATTATATTTTGTCCTTCCGCTGTGAGGTTTTGTGATTTTGTGATTTTTTCTTTTTTTCCTTATATTAATCCCAATAATTATCTGTATCTTAGATTTTTTTTAGGTCGTCATGTGAGGATTATTGTCAATTTGAACAGTAAAAAATGCGGGTCGTTATAGTAAAATATCTGTCATCATCGGTCAGATTGGATACGAAAAAGACTGGAGATAAACCAACAAGTCAATGGCCTTTCACTATCAATACATTGGATAAGGGTCAACTCCAATTAGATGTTTAAATTGTTTTCTAGAGGCACTGCCACTTAGCTCTTTAAATGGTCTTCCATTAGTTGAGGGGGGCCGAGTGGGGCCGTAGCCACAATGAAAAAGAGATAGACCTATCTATGGATATTTGTATTGTAGGCCTTACGAAGTCGTCCCTTATAGGTATAGAAATCCTCTGATTGAGTTACACGCAAGGGTTCGGCCTGATGGCGGAGTTCAAATAGTTAGATGGTATGATTGCGGGTAAGTCCTTGGTGTACGCAGTGGATGTTGCATCGTGGATGTCCAAGCATTAGTTTCGTGCATGGGTTTGGCCTGATAGCAAAGCACATATAATAGGAAGAACGCTTTCGTAGCATGGTGATGGAGACCTAGTGCTTTGTAGGTGGCAATGAAGGTTTCGTACACTTTCGTTGTGTGATGATGGAGACTTTTCGAGGAGGGCGCTATGGGTAATACCTAGATATATTTGGCATATAACTACATATATATATATATATATTATTAGGTTTGATCTACTGGGGCGTAGATGGGTACGATCTACGTGCAAACGCAAGAGTATAATAAACCCTAACAACCTAATAAAAGTAAACCAGTGATAGAACTTTATATGTAGTGTTATTTTTAGAAAGTATAATTTGTCCACTCACCAAAACTTTTGCTCTAACCCCCTCCACATAACAAACTCGTAGGTTTGACAAGTGGCAGAGATTTTACAGCTTAGACACACTTGCTAGTCAGTTTCATTATTATTGCAAGTATTTACTTATTATATTTTACTAAGTTCCGCTGTAAGATATTTTTCATGAGCTCTAATATATTTATCATTGCGTTACTGTAGGATATCAGACAAACCAACTCGGGTTTCAATAGACTTGGATTTTTAGCATGTTACGAAAATTTGGGTCCGCTCGAATTTGGGTTGTTACGGTTGCGCCCATACCCGTTGCTTCTTTATAAATAGTAGCAGTCTCTTCTCTCCTCCACACCCACTTCCCTTATCATTCCTATTTCTGACTTTCCAAAATCCAAACCCAAAACACCTCAGTCACCAATCTTAAATAATTTTGTCAGTAAACTCAATTTCATCTTATTTCAACATCATTATACATGAAAAACAAAAATACAACAAAGATTAAAAGTTAATTGAGTAAAATCCAATTTATATTTTTTTAATTCTTTTGTGTCTTTATGTTGATTTCTAATCCTATACATTGCAAATTGGTTACATATATCCTAAGCTACACATTGGCCATATATGTCCTTTTGTATAACCCCGATCTAGCCCTTCACTCCTTTAATTTTCATTTATATTGGTATTCATATATTATTCATGTAGATTACGATTTTATAATCGAACATTCATATGCACCATGATATCTACTATCGTGAACGGGATGAAAACAAGGGAATAACTTTTTCTGTAGCTCACAATTTTAAACCAAAGTGAAGTAAGATCATGGTAAATTGTATTGACTACTTCTCTGCATCGTGCACATGCTATCAAAACGTGAGAGCTCGGTAAATAGGAAAGAATAGGAATATTGCATGAATATCTATAGTTGTCATTGGAAATATTTATTGTGTAGTTGTATGCGTTAGTGTCGATTACTTACCACTCCATCGTGATGAATCTATTAGTGCCATACATCGTGCTTCCATTGTAACATTTTCTATCATTTTTTCATATGACAATGTGGATATGTGCTCCAATCTAATAGTACGTCTTCTATAGAAGTAGTTATTAAGGGGATGAAAGGTACGCACTACCAATGCCTACAATTGTAATGACTTTGCACCTTTTAGAACTCCATTGAAACTCTCCGAAGGATTTGCAGTCATCGTACAAAATCTTTCACCATTGTTTTTGTAAATAACCTTTTGTTCATCCTTTTGTTGAAGATATCTATGACTCCATCTATCATCATTGAACTAGCATTTTTTTATTTGGCCTCTAAATTCTTGTTATGTTACCTTATAGTCTATTGCTTCAGCACAAGCATGGAATAAGTTCTGCCAAACTACCAAAGCTCGCTTTTATTAAATTTTCTAGCGATGACAAAAGCGATGATAATGAGTTATTCTTCATTTACCGAGTAAGACAGTTGGAATTCCTTTCGTTCTATCGAAAATGAATCGAATACATCTTATATTTAAAGATGAAATCAAGCGTATCATGCATGAAAAAAAATCGACCTTAAGTTTCCAGTGATTATGTTTTGTGCAATAACAAATGCCAAAGGAAAAAAGGCGAGTTTTTTGCATCAATACTTATAGCCAATAGCAGCGTACCTTGATATCACCATATAAATGTGTTCCACCAATAGGAAAAATGGGAAGACAACATTGGAAACCTTCAATGATCGATCCAAATACCCAGAAAACCCCCAAAATTGTAGGTCTTTTATATGAACATTGAAAACAGTGCCTGGATTGGTTTTCTATATTGCATGAAGATATTGTAACTAGTCAATATTTTCGAAACAGCTTTGCTCAGTCCTTTCAAAGATCCTATATAGTTTATTTGAATTTGATACATGTTTGCCATAAGCTCTTTAATAGATTTTGCAGTGCAACTTGGGTTCGATTGAACATGTGAAAGTACTTAGATGTATATGAAGTTTGTCGTTGCTTGCTTATGGGATTTGAGCATATATGATCACCACTAGATCTCTTTATCACCTACCATCTTACTTGATCTCTTTTAGAAATAACAATATGAAACTTCATGGACAGTTTCATCAATGTCACATATAACAGGGAACTCTCTAGTACGAGATTTGGTTTTTAAATGAAACCAAACACTATATCAATCATTTGCTTACATTGCCAATTAGAGATTATTTGGATTTGAAATCATACCGAATCAAGGATCTTTCTCCATACATGCAAGTCTAAATGGTTCAACATTAAATTGAACTTCCTGCATAACATATATTTCCATAATTGTGTCATTGCATTGGTGACCTTCTAATGGTTCTTCCATTTCTATATGCTCGTCAATGTCATCAAATTCCCTTGGAAAATTATCTAATTGAGCATCATTGTTACATTCATAACATCTATCCATGTATAATCTTCATCAATCGAAGCAGTGACTCCCATACTATCCAAAAGTGGTACATTAATATCATAATCTACACCTTCCATATCTACAGTTTCCACATCATCATCTTTATTTTTTTTGCCATGTCCATTTGATGTTTGAGTTGGAATCTATTGTGTAGGACATAGCAGCATACCATATCCACTTAGCTGCAGTAGATATGGAAAGAAACCATAGTAATATCCGGTTGACAGCGGTGGACATGGTAATCCATCAATGTTGGTGACACAGACATTTAGACAACTAATCCAATATGCGTCAAAGTCCAAACCTACGCATTATTGATGTTTAACAACAGGATACCTATAGAATAGTCAAGCAATTTGCTAAAATGTTGGACTTCCTCAACACTGCATAATCTAACTCTTAATACATAACATATAAAAGTGTGCTACTCTAAGAATAATCAGAAACTATATTAAAATCATGTAGATGTATAGTCATTTGATGCTAACACGACCCTTCGTACGATTTGGATAAAGATTGAATGTTATAAGAAGTAAAATCACAACTCACATGAATTTTTCTATCTCCTCAACAGATGAGTCAGAAGTAATGTCATGACCTATTATAAGGTCGTTAATCTATTTAACTTTCATCTCTTATGCATGAACAACTACATCAATGGTGGAACCTCATCAGGCGTTCGAAAACAGTTATCATCTACATCAACGTTGTCAAAATAGTTCACATCAACACCATCTACAGGTAGACCAATTAGAATAGCAATGTCATGTAGGGTAATGCTCATTTCTCCCATGAAGAAATGAAATATGCTAGTTTCGTGTCTCTATTTACTGCATAAGGAAGTAAGAAAAGCCCTATCAAATAAGATATACTTATTTTGCATGAAATATCAGAAGCTCGCTTGATGAAGCAATTGTTGTATGCATTCATCGTCAGTCATCCCCATTAAATCGCATAACATTGAGAATGGCAGTCTACCAGTTTTACATTCCATAGAAAATACAATTATAACATATAATTACTTCAAAATGTCAAAACTTATCAAATATTTACTTAACTTAGCAAATAAATAATTTATCCTCATTAAATCTTCGAACTTTGTTGGTGTTGAGCCTATAAATACAAAATGCTACCATCGATAGGTCTGCTCTCTGGTTCTTCAAGTTTACGCACAAATATGAGAAGTTAATTACATCATTTACAAATCAAATTTAAATTAATGGTCATAATTGAATTAAAACAACTTAAGAATAGTATTTGACAAAATTTCATTCAAGTAGAATCATACAGCATGCAAATTAAAATCTAACATAAAAAGCTATGGTTTAGAGATTACCAAAATTATGTTATGCTGAAGAAGATCCCGCTTTTGTGGTTATATCTTGGTTATATTCAAATATTGACAAAGATAATGTTTCTTTTTAGGTGAATTTAATTAGGATTTAAAAGATTTTGATTTTTGAATTTTTGGTTTTCGTTTTGATTAATGGGGATGAACTATTGAAAGTCGAGAGATAGTGAGGTGAAGGGGTGCTTGCTATCTTTGTTGCAATAGAAAATTACGTAGTGCAACCGAATGGAAGCATAAAATTACGATGTGCCACTATTAGTTGCAACCAAAAAAGAAAAATCATATGGGGAACAACCATGAATTGCACTTCAAAAAAGAAATTAACATAATTTGGGGCGCAACTATAAGTTCCTCCCAAATAATATTGGTGTAACACCCCACATCCGTTAAGGTCACTCACAAAGGGAATGCCTTAATTTCAATGGAGCATTATGGGTACTGGAACAGAAATATTACAAGATAGACATATATAAAACAGCGGAAAGTGAAGTAGAAGTACTTCAAATCATTTATTAAATAAAATTGCTTACAATAAAAGCCCATCAACTTCCAGTACCCAAATACATAGCTAAAATATCTGTCTTGCTCAAAAACAAAGAAGCACAAAAATAAACTGCCCAATAAAGCAAAGCAAGCCATAGCCAAGCGAAATCCAAGCCGTATATGAAAGAGCCTTGGAGCTTGGTAAGATCCGAATTAAGATGTATTCTCACCCTGTGAACCTAGAGGGAGGGGAACGGAAGAAAAAGAGGCGAAACAAACCGGGTCAGTCATAAAGACTGAGTAAGTCCTAGTGACTTTCAACATAAAAATAGGTAAAGATAACATGACATGAATAAACTGAAAGTAAACATAAGCATGATGACAAGATAAGTTACAGGCACGATAACTAAGAATAACATCATAAGATTTCTGTCATGTATAACATTGCAAGGTTCCCATTCAAGATGAACTAAGTATAGTTTCGCAAGATTTCTATCAAGCATCGCAAGATTTCTCTGCTTCACCACGAAAATGATATCTATTTTCTCTGCACCACCTAACTAGTGTCCCAACTAGTAATCTATATAAAATGATAAAATCATAACGTGATCCCAATCCCCGAAAATTAAGGTTACTTTCACGTGTACATCTATTGTTTGTTACCTAGATATAATCTAGGGTTTTCTATCGAGCGCTTCCTAGATTCAACCAGGATTTATGCCACCTAAGTCCAACCTAGGGATTATTCTACCTATATAACGCCTCTCGTATTTAGGGTTTATGCCACCTAGGTCCAACCTAGGGATTATGCTACATATGTGTGTCATACGACCCCCAATGATTGTAGATACCTATGCTAGTCCCACCATGGGGTGTATCAAGACCCATGGTGGCGGCCCAACGCAATTCTAGAAGGCATAGGTTATACTACTGGTGTCCCCAGTGCCCTGGTTGTCTGCTCCGGAGTGTGTGCACGCCCGCACCCCGTTAGACCTACACTGTGCACCTACCGCCGTCGTTTGACCGCTTACAATCAGCCCAGTAATCGTGCCCCACCCTGCCTAGTTTCAGGGTACCGTTGATACCTGATTTGGGTTACTGCTGAAATGGGTCCCCGTTACTAGGGTTTCCTACTGGTTAAGTGTGTGGGCCTATACATACAGATATTACCCACCTTCTCGTGATGTACTTAACCCACCTATTCAAGCGTGCTTATTAATGGTTAAGTTTGTGGGCCTATATTTACTAATATTACCCACCAACCCGTTATGTACTTAACCCTCTCCGTCCATTACGTTAAGTGGGTTAAGTGTTTCATTTTGTTTTACTTAACCCTACCACACATCATGTTATATCGGTTAAGTGTTGTTCCTTGTGTTACTTAAACCTACCGCAAGCCTTGTTATACTGGCTAAGTGTTCTCTCTTGTGTTAACTTAACCCCACCGCATGTCATGTCATATTGGTTAAGTGTTCATTGACTTAGCCCACCTATTTATCATGTTGTGACGGTTAAGTGTTACCCTCTGTTGTTACTTAGCCTTACCACGCATCACGTTATATTGGTTAAGTGCATGTTAACTTAACCCCATCCACCAGTCATATTATAATGGTTAAGTGTTATCCTCGTGTGTTTACTTAACCCTACCACGCATCAGGTTATATCGATTGGGTGTTATCAACCTATTCAAGTTAGCCCAACCCATCCGCTAGTGATGTTATAACGGTCAAATGTCATTAGCCTAGCCATGTTACTTAACCTACCCATTAGTCTGATTAACAGTTATGTTGGTTAAGCCCACATTTATAAGTTTTACATGTTCTTAACTCATACCGGTTAGGTCCAAATTCACATGTCAAATTTCCATGTCATCCCACCTAACCCTCTAACCATACCCACGTCTTATTATGGTTAATATTCCTTAATTCATTCATTATGACGAACGAATCATGACCTCCCACATTAGGCCATGCATATTGTAGCCACTGAATTTGCCGGGCGGTTCCGAGCAGATTTACACCACAAACTGGGTCTAATCTCGTGTCATAAATCATTACGCCTACAATTCGACCTTCGACCTCTCACATTAGACTGACACTTTGTGGCTACTGGATTTGTCGGGCGATTCCGGGCAGATTTACAACACAAACCGAGTCTAACCTCGTGTCAAAGGTTCATTAATGGTCGTATTCCACCCAAAACCCCAATATCAGTTCATGTGTTTAACATATAGAAATGTTCATGATTCACGTTTTTGCCCCAAAACGTATTCCCAAATTATTATCATAATCACTATAAGGTTATGCCAAGTTATAGCCTTTTATTTACAATACATGCCAATTACCCAAAATCCAACTTAGGCGCGTTCATATTAAATGTCTACTAAGTCATAAATTATCATATATGTTTCAACTCCAAATTTTACATAATTAACATATGCCCAAGTTCTAGACTACATGTAAATTTTACATATGCCCAATTCGTACCAAATTTACATATGTTCAATTTAAGCCGTTTTACATGTATGCCAATTTACACATATACCAAGTTTCATGTCGCTTTACATATGTCAAGATTCATGCTTTACATGTTTACAAAGATATGCCCAATTTACATATAGATCAAGTTTTATACCCAAAATTACATGTATACTACGTTTACACCAATTTACTCATAACAAGTTCTAGCCAAATTACATATATATATATATATATATCAAGATCCATGTCAAATTATATATATATATCAAGATCCATGTAAAATTATATATGCCAATCCCCATTCTTGCAATTACCATTATAATGACAATACCCAAATATCAAGTTTCATGTTAGTGGTAAATTATCCCCAAACATCAAATTTTCATATTATGCCTTCGATTCCACCAAACACATATATTCCACTAGGCAATATTCCAATATTCCCCCCGTATACCATCGCACGTATATCGTAGTTTAGGCCTAGGTCCGAAATTGACCTAGGTTCATCAAAAGAAAATAAATAGGGGGAGGTAGAAGTTGCAATAAAAACAAGATCAGAGAGAAAACGACATAAAAGCATCATCTCAGGCATAAAGAATAGATCTTGATAATAATATCAACATGAACCAAGAAAAATTGATTTACAACTGTCTGAATAGACCATAAACTTGTCATGCGAATAAAGATAGAAAAGTTCTCAAGATTGAGGTCCAAGAAGAAACACGAATTGAATCAAAAGTCCAATTTCAATTCATCACATGTCCATATTAAATTTAATTATTTTAATCTAAAAATAACTAGAACTTACAGAGCATGGCTAATGAATTAAGAACTAAAATTGTCCTAGAACGTTGCAGAGACATTGATTTATCTTCTTGAATTCTTGTAGAATTGCTGTAGAAGCTTTAATCTCTAGTTTGAATCTAGTTTGGAGGCTAAGAGAAAAGTTTAGAGAGCGGCGACCATGATCTAGAGGAAGTCCAGCAGCATAATAGTGTAAGAATGATTTGATATGAATTAGGTTAGGTCTAAGTGTGTTTTTATACGTGTAGCAACTAGTTTAGGCCCTTAGATTAACCCTAGAATCAATCCGAACTGTCAAAACATATCTCATACTTCAATAATGAGTTCTGGGTCAAACCAGGCCGACCAGGTCGACCTGTAAGGTGGGGGAGGGGTCGACAATATGGTCGACCTGGGGAGGGGGGGGGGGGGGGTAGGTCGACCCTATGGTCGACCCCTTGGGCCAGTCCTGCCTGAAAACTGCTGAAACTTGTACATGCCATTACTTCTTCATCTGGACTCCGATTTTCGAAAACTCGGACTCTATTTCATGTAAAATTTCGAGATGAATGCAATGGCATAACCCGTTTCCCCTAATTCTGACTTTAAAATTTAATTCTGCCTTGATTTCTTGTTTTAATATGCTATAAAAATACGGGTTGTTACGTTCTCCCCTCCTTAAAGGATTTCGTCCCCGAAATCTTCAAGTTAAGAAGAATGTATCCTACCATCCAATCATCCATCTACTCAATCATCAATCACAGGCATTCATTGTCCTTAAGAGATTTCTAATGCGGCATGAACATATTAAGAAAGTGTGTATAGGTTCCTTATCTAATGCAAATGATCAGCCCTGATTGATCTTCTTAATGCAAAATATGTTTAGTGCAATGAGTCCAACATGTATGCAAATAGTCCTAGTCACATAAACACTATATGTGTGCACAAACATCCATCCATATGCATCATCCATATGATAACACATCCAATTTCATCCATAAACAAGTATAAACACTCATGCATATGCAATATGGAAATGTGTTTGAGTTGACCTAGTGCCTAATGTGTGTTATGCAATCACGAGCAACCACTAGCAGCCACTTGCAACCACTTGCAACCATCAATCATAACATGTCTCAAACACATGTTTACACCTAATTGTTCCTACCTAAAAGTATAGTCAAACGATAGAAGCATGTAAAATCCTTGTGTCCATTAGGCAATGTCAAAACTGGAAATCTATGTCACATATATACTGATTTGGAGAAGAACTCCCTAAGCACCAGCCCTGAAGACCGAAATCAACATCAGGCTGACACCCAAAGAATTAACCAACCAATATATATATGTTTCTAGGAAACTAAGCATGATGGACTCCTTTTTGGTCACAAGAAATCTCTTCCTAAAACCAACCCATATCCTATAAAACCGAAAAAGTTTAGTCAACCCAGCGGACACCCTCAAGCCCCAACATGTATTACTAACAGATGAGTCATACTCCCTATGGGGTTTGCAATAGAAATAGGATGGGGAATAGGACCGAGAGGTTATACTTAAAAGATAACATACAGGTAAGCTCTACAGGAAAAGAGGGATTAAGGATATACTCTTAAGAAGAGATATGATGCGCATGTCTAGTCTTCAATCTTCTAAGTCGCATTTCCTTGAGCTTAACTCCATTGTGTTTTGTCCGTCTTTAACTTCATAATTTCGTAGCTTCTTAATTCTTATTTCCAAAATATGAGTTGGAACTCATTTCACTATTGTCTCTCGTTCCACTTTCATTTATTCTTTTTCTAGTATACTCGGCTCAAACATAACTGCGTACTCATGGTTTCATGCAAGCTCTCCAAAATTCACTAGTGAATCCTGAATCTCGTTTACTTATTATAAGGTATTCCACGCAGAAGAACTATCTCCTGAAAACAAACAAATGCCAACCATGTTGCCAAATGTACTTACTAAGGTGATTTTCTATGACTCATGCATAAGCGAAATGAACCTTTCGCCTTAGTGGCGAACGCTACTCAAGCGGATCAATAAATGTATCAAGGGATTCTAGGTAACTAAGCACGGCAGAACCCTAAGGGTTACACTAGACTTCGAGGGCATTACCAAGGCAAGTCAAGAATCTAACTACTATCTTTTCATACTCAAGAATGGCACCATTTCTGGATAACCACTCCATCCCCAGAATCAACTCATAGCCCAAAATAAACATAAGCATTACTTCTAAACTCAACACTTAGCATAGACATTCTCGAATCCAAACAAGTCATGAATAAATGAGCCGATTCCCTAATAGGATTTGAGGATAAAATGGTATCCTCTACTACGCTAGTACTAAGGTGCAGAGACTCAACTATCGAAGCAGAATTAAAAGGATGCGACGTACAAAAACAAAGCTCTAACGGGATGATAGAAAAGAAAAGCTAAACCTTTAACAGAAACGTTACCAACTCTCTTAGGTACGCTAGTAGTGAGAGCATAGAATTGCCCTCTCGACGATCTTGTTCTTTGTCCTTGTCCTTGTCCTATAATACTTAATTACATGTCCCTTTTTACCATACCAAAGATATTCTCTCTTGTCATGGGTTTTATTATTCTTTCACTTCGCCTCTTTCCTTTCACCTTTCTCCTCTTTCGTGGATTAAGCCATATCAACAAGTTTCTCATCCTTAGGTTTCTTTATCCTCATTCGTACTATTCTTGTATGGCTAGTTGAATAGTTTCTCAAAAGCTACTTCCATCGCACGACAACCCTACAAAGCTTGAGATAAGATTAGTCGCAAGTAAAACTACTGCGGTTACAGATAGAGGTTGGACACTACTTTGCCCTCCGACATGTGTCGCATGCCTACAAACTATGGTAAAAAAAAAAGAGAAGAGACTCAAGGAGAGAATCAAAAGATAGTGCATATGGCTTTGGGGAATATGTCTTTCGTAAAACAAAACTTTTCTTTAGAAAAATGCTTCTTTGTAAATGTTTTGAAAATAATTTCAGAAGGTTTTTAAAAGCTTTTGCCCAGTCTGGTAACCTTCTGCTTGGATACCAAATGTAACACCCCACATCCGTTAAGGTCACTCACAAAGGGAATGCCTTAATTTAAATGGAGCATTATGGGTACTGGAACAGAAATATTACAAGACGGACATATATAAAACAGCGGAAAGTGAAGTAGAAGTACTTCAAATCATTTATTAAATAGAATTATTTACAATAAAAGCCCATCGACTTCCAATACCCAAATACATAGCTAAAATATCTGCCTTGCTCAAAAACAAAGAAGCATAAAAATAAACTGTAGCATTCCCCAATAAAGCAAAGCAAGCCATAGCCAAGCAAAATCCAAGCCGTACATGAAAGAGCCTTGGAGCTTGGTAAGATCCGAATTAAGCTGTATCCCCAAACTGTGAACCTGGGGGGGGGGGGGGTTGGGGGTGGGGGGAACGGAAGAAAAAGAGGCGAAACTAACCGGTTCAGTCATAAAGACTGAGAAAGTCCTAGTGACTTTCAGCATAAAAACAAGTAAAGATAACATGGCATGAATAAACTGAAAGTAAACATAAGCATGATGACAAGATAAGTTACAGGCACGATAACTAAGAATAACATCATAGGATTTCTGTCATGTATAACATTGCAAGGTTCCCATTCAAGATGAACTAAGTATAGTTTCGCAAGATTTATATCGAGCATCGCAAGATTACTCTGCTTCACCACTAAAATGATATCTATTTTCTCTGCACCACCTAACTAGTGTCCCAACTAGTAATCTATATAAAATGATAAAATCATAACATGATCCCAATCCCCGAAAATTAAGGTTACTTTCACGTGTACATCTATTATTTGTTACCTAGATCTAATATAGGGTTTTCTATCGAGCGCTTCCTAGATTCAACCAGGATTTATGCCACCTAGGTCCAACCTATGGATTATGCTACCCATTGAACGCCTCTCGGATTTAGGGTTTATGCCACCTAGGTCCAACCTAGGGATTATGCTACCTATGTGTGTCATACGGCCCCCAATGATTGTAGATACCTATGCTGGTCCCACCGGGTGTATCAAGACCCATGGTGGCGGCCCGACGCAATTCTAGAAGGCATAGGTTATACTACTGGTGTCCCCAGTGCCCTGGTTGTCTACTTCGGAGTGTGTGCACGCCCGCACCCCGTTAGACCTACACTGTGCACCCACCGACGTCGTTTGACCGCTTACAATCAGCCCAGTAATGGTGCCCCACCCTGCCTAGTTTCAGGGTACCGTTGATACCTGATTTAGGTTACTGCTGAAATGGGTCACCGTTACTAGGGTTACCTACTGGTTAAGTGTGTGGGCCTATACATTAAGATATTACCCACCTTCCCGTGATGTACTTAACCCACCTATTCAAGCGTGCTTATTAATGGTTAAATTTGTGGGCCTATATTTACTAATATTACCCACTAACCCGATATGTACTTAACCCTCTCCGTCCATTACGTTAAGTTGGTTAAGTATTTCATCTTGTTTTACTTAACCCTACCACACATCTTGTTATATCGGCTAAGTGTTGTTCCTTGTGTTACTTAACCCTACCGCAAGCCTTGCTATACTGGCTACGTGTTCTCCCTTGTGTTAACTTAACCCCACCGCATGTCATGTCATGTCATATTGGTTAAGTGTACATTGACTTAGCCAACCTACTTATCTGTTGTGACGGTTAAGTGTTACCCTCTGTTGTTACTTAACCTTACCACACATCACGTTATATTGGTTAAGTGCATGTTAACTTAACCCCATCCGCCAGTCATATTACAATGGTTAAGTGTTACCCTCGTGTGTTTACTTAACCCTACCACGCATCAGGTTATATCGATTGGGTGTTATCAACCTATTCAAGTTGGCCCAACCCATCCGCCAGTCATGTTATAACGGTCAAGTGTCATTAGCCTAGCCATGTTACTTAACCTACCCATTAGTCTGATTAACAGTTATGTTGGTTAAGCCCGTATTTATAAGTTTTACATGTTCTTAACTCATACCGGTTAGGTCCATATTCACATGTCAAATTTCCATGTCATCCCACCTAACCCTCTAACCATACCCACGTCTTATTATGGTTAGTATTCCTTAATTCATTCATTATGATGAACGAATCATGACCTCTCACATTAGACCGTGCATTTTGTGGCCACTGGATTTGCCGGGCTATTCCGGGCAGATGTACACCACAAACTGGGTCTAACCTCGTGTCATAAATCGTTACGCCTACAATTCGACCTTCGACCTCTCACATTAGACTGACACTTTGTGGCTACTGGATTTGCCGGGCGGTTCCGGGCAGATTTACACCACAAACCGAGTCTAACCTCGTGTCAAAGGTTCATTAATGGTCGTATTCCCCCCCAAAACCCCAATATCAGTTCATGTGTTTAACATATAGAAATGTTCATGATTCACGTTTTTGCCCCAAAACGTATTCCCAAATTATTATCATAATTCACTATAATGTTATGCCAAGTTATAGCCTTTTATTTACAATACATGCCAATTACCCAAAACCCAACTTAGCCGCGTTCATATTAAACCTCTACTAAGTCATAAATTATCATATATGTTTCAACTCCAAATTTTACATAATTAACATATGCCCAAGTTCTAGACTGCATGTAAATTTTACATATGCCCAATTCATACCCAATTTACATATGTTCAATTTAAGCCGTTTTACATGTATGCCAATTTACACATATACCAAGTTTCATGCCGCTTTACATATGTCAAGATTCATGCTTTACATGTTTACAATGCTATGCCTAATTTACATAGATCAAGTTTTATACCCAAAACTACATGTATGCTACGTTTACACCAATTTACTCATAACAAGTTCTAGCCAAATTACATATATCAAGATCCATGTCAAATTATATATATATATGTCAAGATCCATGTCAAATTATATATATATATATATATATATATATCAAGATCCATATCGAATTATATATGCCAATCCCCATTCTTGCAATTACCATTATAATGACAATACCCAAATATCAAGTTTCATGTTAATGGTAAATTATCCCCAAACATCAAATTTTCATATTATGCCTTCGATTCCACCAAACACATATATTCCACTAGGCAATATTCCAATATTTCCCCCATATACCATCGCACGTATATCGTAGTTTAGGCCTAGGTCCGAAATTGACCTAGGTTCATCAAAAGAAAATATATAGGGGGAGGTAGAAGTTGCAATAAAAACAAGATCAGAGAGAACGACATAAAAGCATCATCTCAGGCATAAAGAATAGATATTGATAATAATATCAACATGAACCAAGAAAAATTGATTTACAACAGACTGAATAGACCATAAACTTGTCATGCGAATAAAGATAGAAAAGTTCTCAAGATCGAGATCCAAGAAGAAACAAGAATTGAATCAAAAGTCCAATTTCATTTGATCACATGTCCATATTAAATTTAATTATTTTAATCTGAAAATAACTAGAACTTACAGAGCATGGCTAATGAATTAAGAACTAAAATTGTCGTAGAACGTTGCAGAGACATTGATTTTTCTTCTTGAATTGTTGTAGAATTGCTGTAGAAGCTTTAATCTCTAGTTTGAATCTAGTTTGGAGGCTAAGAGAAAAGTTTAGAGAGTGGCGGCCATGATCAAGAGGAAGTCCAGCAGCATAATAGTGTAAGAATGATTTGGTATGAATTAGGTTAGGTCTAAGGGCGTTTTTATAGGTGTAGCAACTAGTTTAGGCCCTTAGATTAACCCTTGAATCAATCCGGACCGTTAAAACACGTCTCAGGCTTCAAAAATGAGTTCTGGGTCAAACCAAGCCGACCATGTCGACCTGTAAGGTAGGGGGTCGACACTATGGTCGACCTGGGGGGAAGGTCGACCCCTTGGGCTAGTCCTGCCTAAAAACTGCTGAAACTTGTACATGCCATAACTTCTTCATCCGGACTCCGATTTTCAAAAACTCGGACTCTATTTCATGTAAAATTTCGAGACGAACGCAATGGCATAACCCGTTTCCCCTGATTCTGAGTTTAATATTTAATTCTTCCTTGATTTCTTGTTTTAATATGCTATAAAAATACGGGTTGTTACAATTGGGTCTAACTATGAGTTGCACCCTGTAAATTCAAAAGGAAAAAGACTCAAACTCGAACTAACTCATAACCCAATGGGTCTCGAATTGGGCTTAGATACGGAAAAATAACATAAAGACGCATTTAAAATCAATTAGGAAAGCTTAACAACAAAAATTAAAATATATGCATTTTAGTGTTAACCTGAACAGAATTAACCAGATTGATTTCCATTAGATCGGAATTGGGCAAAGTCGGCCCTACCCCAGTCAAATTGTGTCATTACATAGGGCAACAACATTGGGTATGACATTTAGCCAAAATTCCACAAATTCCTGGGCCATCCTTGATTCCTACCGATCTATAAGTGTTTCGGGAATACGTATCGATCTCAAAACATTTAGCCAAAATTCCAAGTTTGTCGTGGATTCCGTGCCTACGTCCAGATCGCTTCGAGTTTTCCCAAGTCAGTACTCAAGTCCTGAGTACTCCAATATCTAGAAATTCAAAGCATGACTACCTTGTAACAAGGCGGGTCAACATTTGACTCCCAAAACATTTCTTTCTAAGACGTGTTTTGTATAATCAAGAAATTCTTAAATCTAGAAGTTATAATCCAAAATAAGTCTAAATAGAAATCAAACGGTCGAAAACCAAAAACTAGAGAACCTTGATCGTCTTAGATCATGTTAATAGAAAACAGACTCTGAAGTCTAAAGAAATCCCATGATCAATCCGGATCGTATTATAAGAGAAAGCTAAATCCTGAATATCTAAAATCCAAACCCAAGAAATCCAAGTATCCAGAAAGCCAGAGTAATCTGATAAATCTGCATCCTCGCCGGGCCTAAACTGAGTAAGTATAATTTATACATACAAAAAACTAAGTGAATCATTTTGCCAAGTCCTAACAAAACGACCCATAACCAATCGAGTATGGTCCATACTCGAGCCTTAACCAAGCGATCTTGCCAAGTCTTGAAAAGATGGTTTGGCTGTTCCCAAGCATAGTCCATACTTGGGGAACTAGAGTAAGAGTTTTATACTTGATGAGCATAGTCCGTACTCACCAAGTCCTTAAAGATCGAAATTCCAATTTTAGATTATATGCTTCACTAACATAGTCCATATAAGCGAGGTAATTTTTATTAAAGTTCCAAAAAATTCTAACTTTTTATAAACAAAAAAGAAAGCCTAACGGTTTATAGTTGGACACAGAGCAAGCCTAGACATTACGTCCTAATCCCGTACATGAGCGAACCGACGTAGCCGTTTTTGATTACAAATTCATTAACTATGGGGTGGATAGTTTATCGTCCACAAAGAGCATGCCTAGGAATATCGTCGGATTCCATACATGGGTAGGAAGACTTAGCCATCCAAACCAAAAAAATCAATATCCAAAGACCAGAAAACCAAAGAGCCACATCCAAAAGACCAACATGACAAAATCCGAAAGCCAGAGAACCAAAGTGGCAGAAGTCTAATAGTTAAAAGTCAAAGAGATAGGATCCAAAAGCCAAAAGACTAGAATGCCAGAAAGACAAAAAACGAAGTGTCATAAAACCAAAATCCAAATAACCAAAAGCCAAAAGCCAAAATCCAAAACCCACAAATCCAAAGGGTCCAGAGGGATCCAAATTATACGATTCTTAATCCATGCTAGCCAGGTCCTTGTTCGTTCTTATTCCGGGTCAGAACATGAAGCTATACATGTTCCTCTACAGCAGTCTGATTCCTAACATATTAAACCAGATCGCCGCATCTAATATGTTCCTCAATCATATCCCAAAGCTACCTGCAGTCATTTGTATCATGGCCATCAAGCTCTTGAAACATACAGTATCTACCAGAATCCATTTCCTTTTTAGTTGGCTCCCTTCTGAGCTTTTTCAAAGGAGTCGTTGGGTGAACATCCAAATTAATTTCTTCCAAATAAGAAGTAAGTTCCTTGTACGAAGGGAATTTAGGCTCCCTTCATTGAAACACATTCCGACTGTTGTCAAATAGAATATTTCCTTTGCTTTTATCCTTTCCAGATTCGGACGATCCTTTGCCCTTAACCATATTGACCCTGATAACTTTCTTATTAGTTCTCGCATCATCTTCCTACATAAATCTACCTACTTCAAAGTAAAATTAACTAAGGTCCGTTAGAAACTACCGCTGAAGTGAGATCTTAAATTGCGTCTTATCCAAAACTCAAGAAACAACAATCATCAATACTATAAACGGGTTAGGTCGATCAACCGAAACTACTGCCGCATTAAAACATTCCAAGAATATCCATAAAATTTCTCCAGTCTTTTGCTTGATTTCCATAAGATTCATAACAATATTGGGTCAAGAGAAGTAGACCTTAAACTATTCAATGACCTTTTCAACAAAAATATTTCAACTTCCAACACTTTCTGATTCCAACCGCGGAAACCACATAGCAGTAAAATGTGAAAGATAAAGTGGAAAGCATTTTACCATGATTTGGCCCGACACCGCTAGTACCTCCATATAGCGCACATAATGCAGCAAGTGAATGGTAGGATCCTTCCTACCATCATAAGCATAAAAAACTGGCAATTGAAATTCAGTGGGTTCGAAGAATTCCTGATAGCCTGAATGAATAGGCTACAATTAACACAATCTGGACCTTAGTGAGACGTTCTACCTCGAGTAAACTGTCGAATCACATCCGCAATCCAATTTCCATTTCCAAGCAACTGCCTCCGATCTTCCTATCCAACACCGATGCCTCTCAGTGTTTAATCCAACCTCAGCCATTTGTTGATTTGCAACAAGAGCATCCTCTTAAGCCCTAACCTACTGAGCTGTCACGGGCGCAAATCTAACTTCGGGAGACATAGGTGTACTTCAAGCATCTTTACCCTTGCGCACCAGCGCTTGAATCATAGTTCCAACTCCTAAACCCATAACCAGATCAACCAAAACGTCACAAACTACATTTCCATCAAGATTAGGGGGTATTTCCCCCTAGCTGAGTTGGATGGAACATGCATAAGGCTAATTTAGGGGAATCGACCCAAAGTTTTGCAAATATTGAGTGCCTTGCGTGCTTGTTCCAACCAAAATTCCTTGGCCTGTCAGCCGCTTGTTCCAACCAAAATTCCTTGGCCTGTCGGCCTTCCAAATACTTCCATCCGAGTAAGAAATGATTCATCATCTCCTCTTACCTTCTGAGGAGTTCTTGTCGTTACATCAGTGTATGCAAATCCTTAATCACTGCATACATCTCTTCCCAAGATAGATAGAAGGAGGGATTTCTAGTAGAGCAGTACCTCCTGGCTTCTCTCTAAAATGTAGCATAATTCAGTTTTCATTTCACTATTTTCAAATCCAAGAGTAAATTGTTTCCTTAATCAATCCAAATTTGTCAAGAACCCTACCTAACGTGCAAAAATGTTAATGTGGAAAAGTTTCCGCTGCTCACATTAACACCCACATCCAAATATTCTAGTCACAGAGTGATAAAAGTAAATAATGCCCAAGATTTATAGTGATTCGGCGAGTGTGCCTACGTCCACTTTGAGTTAACTTCGTATATTTATACTGTAAGGTTATAATAATAATCCTTTTGATTACAATGTTTAGTGTTAACAATAGCAAAGTCCTAGCTTAGAGTCAACAAGTCATTTCCAATATCCAAAAGTCCCAGACGATGCCTCAATGTCCAAAAGTGTCCAAGTAGCAAGCCAAGTGTCAACCTCTCCAGGCCAAATCCAAAAAGAAATTCACAATTCCAAAGGTGATTCCGAAGTACATGAAGTCATGAGAGAAGCCATTAAAAATCTCTATGTCCTAGAACCCCAAGTTCAGATAAAAAAGATCCAACCCTTACTTTGACACCAAAATAGGGAATTTATAGGTGCTGGTGAGAGTGAGCTTGAAGGCCAAAAAATCGTCATTGGGATTGGTATCAATCCCCCATGCCTTAGTTAATTCCATTGCTTCATTTCGAAGTGTTCTGATTTCATAGCCAATCCATCTTCATATCATGTAATACGAATTGCCAATGCCAAGAGGGGTTAAGAATTCTTGAAAATAAATACGAGAGATGAAGAATTGGACCCACTTCTGAAAACCATGTTCGCATCGATCCTAAGAATATAGATCCCGAAGAAGCTAAATCCTAGGATATGAAACAGTGTAAACTAATCCCGCGATACATATTATGAATACCAATCCCGACATATTTAGAAGATTTCCAGTAGTTTCTGAACCATCCTTGATTCCTACCAATCTAGAAGTCTTTTGGGGATAGGTACAAATCCCAAAACACTTAGCCAATATTCCAATTTTTCCGTGAATTCCGCGACTTCATCCAAATCATTCCAAATTTCCCTAAGTTTGTACTAAAGTCCTGAGTACTCCAATAGCCAGAAACCCATAGCGTGATTGTCTTGTAATAAGATGGGTCAATAGAATGAACGTCATCAAATTACATGGATAAACAGTGGGGATGGTATATTATACAACCATAAAGAATGTTGGCAACGTACTTTTCGACTGAATATGCTATGTTTTTCCTCGTTTTGTGATAGATTACTATAACAACTCTTAAATTTTCCATTTAAAACTAACAAAAATTAATTTATTTAAATTAAAGGAAACATGATAATTTAATAGTTTTTTTGAAAGTTAAGTTCAATTGTATTCATCTTCTTTATAACTACATTATACGTTGCCGCGAGCATATATGCTGAGCATATCATACTGATTACATCACAACACTCATTACATCCTAACATAATCAACTGGAAAATTGCCAATACATGTAAATAAACACAGCAACCATATGGTTGCAAAATAATTCCAGTGAGAAAATTGTCCAGGTCCAGTAGCATAGTAGGCTGCAATCACGAATACTTCCAAAATGCAAATGTGTCATTCACCAAAGTCTTCACGCATTTGTTGTTAAGCCAAATAAGAGTTTTATTGAGCTGTCTATTTACCCTTAAGTAAAAAATGGATCATTAAGTGGGGATGGATTTCTTCTAGTATGTCGCTTTGTAGATATTGCTTTACTACCAGCTGGTAATATATCATCAATTCCATAATCATAACCCTCATCTAGATCGTCATCAGCCCAAAATTTTCCTTTAAGTTTTTTTCTATTGGATTTAGAGAAAGGGAGGGCACTGACCGATATTACAGATAGCAAAGAAGTAGAATTTGAAACAGGTGGAGGTAAGATAAAATTGTCGGGAGGTTTCAAGTTTGCATAGGGTGATTTCAAATGAGAAGAAGCTACTCCAGGTCCACATGCAGAAGAGGCTTTCAATATGGAACTAGGTGAGCTTGAAGAAAATGAAGTTGAACAAATTGGAGAGCTTACTGAAGCAGATGCAGCTACACTTCCACTAAACGTAGATGAGAAGGACATGGTTGAATAAAATTCTGAACTCGATGAAGGCTTAATGACATTTGAAATAATATCACTACTAGTAGTAAAGGTGTTCATAGCTAAACTTGTAGCAAAAGATTCATTATAACTAATATCTGCATGGTCACTTATTACATCAACCAAAATTTCCACTTGTAGAATCATCAATATTATCATTTGGATTTTCCGAATTCATTTTATTCCTATCAGCTCCATTTTAATCTACAGGTAGAGCTTCATCTTGCATTGAGCCATCAGTTGCTAATAAATCAAAAGGATTCTCTACATTAACGTTATTATTTTCCTTTACTTGGTTACCGTTATTTGATTTCTTCCTCCAATATTGTTTCTTCTTAGTGTTGGCATCTTTCCAAGAATAACCAAAATTCTTTTTACCATTTTCTTGATAATTCTGCCTCTTTACTTCAGAATGAACACGAGCCTCATCATAACATTGTTTATCATCTTCTTCATTTTTCTTCTCATAGTGTTTTGTTTCATTTCCAAAATTTTTACAAACAGTGCAGATCATGGGTTTCCAGTCATAAGACAGTTGAACTGGAGGGCAATGTTCACCTAAATCTGCTATTTCAATAGTTGAAGGCAACTCATAGTCAGAAGATATCTCCACCATTGCCTTAACATACCTAAAGCGATTCATCCTTTCAGTGCTATTATCAAAGCAGATCAATCTACCAACATGGCATACCAACCAATTTATACCTATTAGAGTCCAGAGAACAATTGTTATGCAATATAAATGTATCCAGATTGGGACCTTTCTGATCTGTGATTGCGTTGCCTATTGAATGATCCCACTTAGAAATGATAAACATCCTTCCTCAAATAAATATTGGATCAGATTGTAGAATACTTTAACTTTCTAAATCATTAGAGAACATAAAAAAGTAATGTTTATCATCAAATTTAATGTCTACTTCACTTTGAAGATTCTAGTATCGATTTAAAAAGATTAACCACGGCTTGATAATTCAGAGATCCATCGAAAAAAACCAATCAGATAATCACTCCAAAAGTTCATATGTAACACACCGTATTTTCTATGAATTTAAAAATTAACATATTTAAGAACACTTAATTTTTAGAAGAAGAATCAGGTGAAATGGGTTATGAAATTGCGTTTGACTCGGAATTTTGCTTGAAATAGAGTCCGAGTTTGCATGAATCGGACTCCGTATGAAGAAGTTATGGAGGTTAGAAGTTGTAAGTTTAAATCAGAATTAATTAAACAATTAATAAATCAAAATTGAGAATTCAGACCTGCAAGAAGAGGTGGGCTGGAAAATTCCTGCCAGAGGGTGTCGACCCCCTTAAGGGGTCGACCCCTACTGACTGTTCTGGACAGTGAGTATTTTCTGAGTCGTAGGGCTATGTGGCGACTTCTAATTAGCCTGATGACGCATTTTCTTGGACTGGATGGTCTTGATGGATCCTATGTTGATCTAAAGTCTCAAATTAATCCTATACTCCTATATAATCACATCAAACCTTAACCTTAAACCTCATAATCCTATTCTATCATGCCACCATGTTGTCCATCTCTAAACTAGCCTAGACTCCATCTTCTCCAAACTAAAAATCAAATTAGAGAGAGGGAGCTTCAAATCAAAGTAGATGTTTTCTTCTTCAATCAACAAACAAAGATTAGAATCGCTACAACATCAACTAATTCACTTTTCTAATCCTATCATTGTAAGTTCAGTTATTATTCAGATTTGAATACCTAATAAAAATCATGACTGTAATAATTAGATCTAGAACTATGCCTAACTGTGAGATAATCAATTCGGATTCATGATTATCCTTTTTCTTATGAGAATGTTGTGATTGAAACAATGGAACCTATCATGTTGTACACCACTATGCCTAATTGTGAGATAATCAATTATAATTCATGCTTATCCTTTTGTCAAATCTGAATTACCTATGCTTATGAGACTGTTGTGATTGAAACAATGGAAACTATCATGTTGTACACCACATTGGTGATTCTTTTATGTTCAATTCTATCGAATCTTTATGCCTACGATGTAACTTGCTCAGTTTGTCCATACTTATTGTTAATGCACAACATGCCTATTGGAAACATGATTCTTGGATTGGGTATACCTTTACATGCCTATTTTGTTTCTTAATTCAATTCTTGTGTTCCTTCTCTATTCCCTTTTTTTGTTTTATTTTATGAATACTAGGTTCATTCGGAACCTTGATTGAATCTTGTTGTACGTACGATTGAAATGCCGGGAATTGGGTATAACTTAGTTGAGTAATTTTAGGCATAACAAGTAAATGTGGCATAATTTGAATTGACTACAATTGTGGGTAATTGGCATATAAAAATCTATACTTGGGCATGTATGGTAAATATGTAATTTAGCTAAAAGAGGAACATGCCTAACATGCCAAGAATGGTAGGGTTAAGTTAACTTAGGCAACACTTAACCAATACAACATGCTAGATGGGTGGAGTTAGGTTATATGGAGAACACTTAACCATCATAATATGTTGATTAGGAAACCCTAGCAACGGGGATCCATTTCAGCAGTAACCCACATAGATGTATCATGGTAACCTGAACTAGGAAGGGTGGGGCACGATTACTGTGCTGATTATAAGCAGTCAAAATAGTGGTGGGTGGTGCGTCAGTGTAGGTTCCGAAGGACTTCGGGCATGCATGTACTCTGGAGTGGAAAAATTAGGCACTGGGCATCACTAGCTATACACTGTGCATCTTAAATTGTGTCGGATTGCCACCATAGGGATTGATACACCCCATGGTAGGGCTAGCATAGGTATCTACAAACAAGCAGGGCCGAATGACACAAGTAATAAATGCATGCGAATAGGAGCCGATTGATAAAGGGATCATTTTATTATGTTCACATGATGCTAGTTAAAACATTTGTTAGCAGGTGTAGAGAAAAGGAAATGAGTGCGATAGCATATTCAATTTAAATTGTCTTATCTTGCCTTATGTTATCTTGTCACTATGGTATTGTCCTATATTCAGTTTATTCATGTCATGATCCTTTTTCTTGTTTACATGCTAAAAAATCACTGGACTTACTAGACTTATGTCTGACCCGTTTTCTTTTGTCTTCTTTTCTTCCATTCCCCCCTCCCCAGGTCTGTTGAGAGGGAATACTTCAGCTTAGTTCAGGCCTTTTCTAGCTTGAAGAGAGTAGATGTATTGCTTGGATTCTCTTTTCTTGGGCTATGGATGGGTTACACTTTTATTGGGGATTTATGCCACTTTACTACTGCTTATGCTTCTTTATGTATTTTGGTTTTTAATCAAGACAGAAGTTTTATTGTAATAACTTGGAAGTTGGGTTTTGAGACAATGGTTGTAATGTTTTGATTAGACCACGCTGCTTATGAAATAATTCCAGTTTTTCTGCTGTTTATATGCCTGTCTTATAAATTATCTGTGTCTTTTACCTATAATGCTTCACCGAGGTTAATGCATTCCCTTTGTGAGCGACCTTAACGGAGGTGGAGAGTTTCACTTGGTATCAGAGCTGTTGGTTACCAGATCTGATTAAAATTCTTGAAGCCTATTTTTCAAAAAGATGTTCTAAAGAAGCATTTTCAAGAAAGTGTTGTTTTATTTTAAAGGCATATTCCCCAAATCCATAAGCACTATTTTCTATCCTTTGTTTTGAACTTTTTCTTTTCGTTTCAGTATATCTCGGTATCTTAATCTTCCCAAGGGCATACAGATACACGGCTGGTTAAGAAGGTATCTGGAGGCTAAGGCTAATGGCGTAGGCCCAGCACACGTTCCTACGCCCCCAGCTGCATCCGTTCCTCCTCCTCTTCCACATATGAGTGCTTTCTTGAAGATATATAAAGACTTTCGAGATATGGGCGGAAAGAACTTTTATGGGACTGAATCATTCGTGGAAGCAATAAACTGGCTCAAGGAAACAGAAGATTTGTTTGTTATCTTCGAAGTGGATGATAGGCAAAAGATATAATTGGCTGTATGGTTACTTAAGGACGAACCCTCCTTCTGGTGGGAATTTACTAATGCTGAAAGACCAGTTGAGACTTGGAAGGATTTCAAAATGAGATTTGAAATGAAGTTCCTCTCGTAAGCTGAACGAAGCCTACAGATGGAGAAGTTCTTAGCACTCAAACAGGGAAGCCTATTGCTTAAGGAATACATCAACCAATTCAACCAGCTGGCTAGATTCGGACTGGAGTTGGTCAACACTCCACATAAAAATGCTCTCTGTTTCGTTAAATTGTTGAATGAGCCACTGTACAACCTAGCTATGTCCCATATACCTATGGGTGTGACTTGTAAGTGACTGGTGGATATGGCACTGTTACAGGAGGAAGACAAGGATGGGAAGAAAGAGACGAAGTTGGAAAGACCTCTAGATAAGAATGTGGAGGGATTACAGAATAAGAAGATGGATTCTAATAAGGGCAGGAAGAGTAACAAACCCATGACAAGAGGAAGTGTAATTTTTGTGGAATTCCTAGACATTTGATTAATGACTGCAAAAAGAAGAAGAGGAAGATGAGTGGTTGTTTTTAATGCGGCTAGACAGGACATATGGCAAAGGATTGCCGAAAAAGGCAAGGGCAGAGGAATGGATCTACTTCTGGAGGGCAGATTCATGCTCTCATTGCACCTCCACATGAAAGAGGTAGAAATGTTCTTGTTCGTACTTTTTTGATTCTGGCACATCGCACTCTTTTACATCTACTGCTTTAGTTGAATCTCTGCACCTAGATTCCAGTATAGTAGAGGATACCACGGTTGTTTCAAATCCAATTGGAGGTTCGGCTTATTTGTCAATGATTTGTTTAGATTTGGAAATTTCTATACTAAGAGTTGGGTTAGATGTAATGCTTATGTTTTGGGTTTCACGGGCTATGGGTTGATTCTAGGCATGGATTGGTTATCCAGAAATGGTGCTATCCCCGATTGTGAAAAGAAAGTGGTTAGACTTATGACTCGCCTCAGTAATACTCTCGAAATCTCTTGTAATCCCATGAATTATGTTATGCTTAGCTACCTAGAATCTCTTGATGCGTCTGTTGAAAACTTGCAATTTGTTAGAGTAGTCCATGAATACTCGGATGTCTTTGAAGAGGTGAAGGGTTTACCTCCAAAGCGAGAGATAGACTTCCGCATATACCTGGTTGATAATGAAAAACCTATTGCTTTACCCATTAGACACATGGCTCCAAGGGAAAGGAAGGAGCTCAGCAAGAAAGGTAAAGAGTTGCTCTAAAAGAGGTTCATAAGGCGGAGTATTTCGGAATGGGGGTGCCCCAGTAGTGTTCGCAATCAAAGCGGATGGTTCACTTCGCCTATGCGTGGATTATAGGGAGCTAAACAAGCTGACCAAGACGAATAGTCACCCACTTCCAAGAATAGACGACTTGTTCGACCTGCTTGTGGGTGCATCAATTTTCTCTAAACTAGATCTGGCCACCGGATTCCATCAGCTAAGAGTGGCAGAAGATAGCATAGATAAGACCGCATTCAGGACCCCGGATGGTTTCTTCGAATGGCTTGTTATTCCATTCGGCTAGACAAATGCACCTGTCTATTTCGTAGATTTGATGAGTAGGGTGTTCAGGGAGTTCCTTATTAAATTTGTAGCGGTCTTCGTGGACAACATTTTGATTTTCTCAAAAAGTGAGGAAGAACATGCTTTGCATTTAAGGGAAGTTAAGGATGCTCTTCGAGTACATCGGCTGAAAGCAAAATTTTCCAAATGCCATTTTTGGAGAGAAGAAATAAGATTTCTTGGACATGTGGTGTCCAAAGAGGGGATAGCAGTGGATCCCGCAAAAGTAGTTGCGATGCAAGATTGGAAGATCCCAAGGAATGCAACCGAAGTACAATGTTTTCTCGGACTAGCGGGCTATAACAGAAAGTTCATTAAAGACTTTGCAAAGATCTCAGCCCCACTTACAAGGTTGACGAAGAAGAACCTAACTTTTTCCTGGGATTTGGATTGTGATGTCGCTTTCCAACGATTACAAAATGATCTGAAAACAACCCCAGTTCTGACATTGCCTGATGGGAGTAAGATGTTTATAGTATACATAGACGCATGCGGTATAGAATTTGGCGCTTCTTGATGTAAGAAGGCAAGGTAGCTTGTTATGGGGGAACGCAATTGAAGGTACATGAGAAGAATTACCTAACTCATGATTTAGAGCTAACAGCCATTGTTTTCTCTCTTAAGTCATGGTGTCATTACCTACTAGGATAAATGTTTGAATTGTTTACTGACCATAAATCATTAAAGTACCTTTTCTCATAAAAAGATCTTAACTTAAGACAACAAAAGTGGATGGTGTTTCGTGCCTCATACGATTTTGAGATTGCTTATATCCCTGGAAAGGGAAATGTGGTAGCAGAAGCCTTAAGTAGGAAAAAGCTGACCTTATGTCCTCTCTTTGTGGAAAGGCAAAACTTGGAGTACATAGCAACCTTTGACTTTAGACCCTCTTTTGAGTTTATACCTGGTTTTTTATCAATACTAGAGGTGCGGCCTAAGCTTTTGGACTCAACAGGAACCGCGCAACGAGAAGTCCCTCAGATAGTTGATATGATGGATAAGTTAATCAGAGGTGAGAATTCTAGTCGCCTCAATAGATACTCCATCAATGATAAGGGTTGGTTGAGATGGGATGGAAGACTATGTGTCCATAGACAAGGGATTTGGTGAAGACAATTCTTGAAGAAGCACACAATTCTAAGTTGCCATACACTCGGGTGGAGACAAGATATATAAAGAAATAAAAAGGGTTTTCTTTTGGAATGGCATGAAGAAGGATGTAGCTGAATTTGTCTCCAAAAGCTTGATATGGCAGCAAGTCAAGGCGGAGTAGAAGAAGCCTGGTGGTCTGCTTCATTCTCTAGAGGTCCCACAGTGGAAATATGATAGCATTTCGATGGACTTTATAGATGGGTTGCCTAGGTCAAGAAGGGGCAATACCAGTGTTTGGGTAATAGTTGACAAGCTCACTACAAGCGCTCACTTTATACCTGTTAAGAGTAGGAGGACTGCCTCGTCATTAGCATCCATTTATCTCAAAGAGGTAGTTTGACTGCATGGGATACCCTCTATCATAGTAAGTGATTGAGATCCTATCTTTACAAGTGAGTTTTGGAAGAGTTTGCAAGAGGTTATAGGCACACGGCTATGTTTAAGCACTGCCTATCACCCTCCAATCGATGGTCAGACGGAAAGGGTGAACAGTGTGTTAGAAGATCTCTTGAGATTGTGCATTCCTGATTTTGGAGGAACATGGGAGGATCATCTTCCTTTGGTGGAGTTCGCCTACAACAATAGCTACCAAGCGACCATAGCCATGGCACCCTTTGAGGATTTATATAGAAGATCATGTCGATCACTCACTTATTGGTGGGAATCTACAGATAAGCTCATACTTGGGCCTGACATGATTAGAGAAACTTCAGAGAAAGTGGACTTGATATGAAGACGAATGAAGACCGCACAAGGTAGACAGTAGTCCAACCCAGATAAAAGAAGGACTGGCCTTGAGTTTGAGGTTGGAGACAGGGTTTTCCTTAAAGTATCGCCTTTGAGGAGTGTCATTCGCTTTGGATCCGTAGGGAAATTGGCACCAAGGTTTGTAGGGCCATTTCCTATCATTGAGAGGATTGGGACAATGGCTTATAGAGTAGAGCTGCCTAAAAGATTGGTTGGAGTTCATAATGTTTTTCATGTTTCTCAACTACGAAAGTTCTTACATGAGTCTGCGGAAGTTGTGGACCCAAGCATGCTATAGGAAGTAGAAGTGGAACGAGAAGCGACGGTGAGAAGAGTTCCAAGTCGTATCTTGGGAACAGAAGTTAAAAAGCTATGCAAGCGTGAGATCAAGCTAGTAAAAGTACAATGGAGTGACACTAAAGAAGATACGACTTGGGAGACTGAAGACAAGATACGCGCAGCCTACCCTTATCTTTTTGAGGGAACAACCTTGATCTCTTTTTTTTATAAGTTTATGCATGCTTGTATCTATCTTTTAAGTGTATCTCCTCGGTCCTATTCTTAATCCTTAGGTAGAAACCGATGGATGTAAACATGTATTTGAAACATGTTATGATTGATGGTTGCAAGTGGTTGCAAGTGGTTGCTCGTGGATGCATATACACACACATTAGGTACTAGATCGGCTCAGTCACTTTCATATTGCATATGCATATATGTATTTGTATATGGATTTAAACCTGATGTGTTATCATATGGATGTTGCATTTGTATGAATCGTTGTGCATTCATGTAGCAGTTATAAGGTACGATTAGGAATAATTGCATACATAATGGACTCATGGCACTGACACAATTCACATTAAGGAGGTCAACTGAATCAGTAGACCTCCTGATTTTGCATTAGATAAGGATATATACACACACTATGCATATGATCATGAAAGCATTAGAAATCTTTTTAAGGACAGTGGATGCCTGTGATTGATGGTTGAGCAGATGGATGTTGGATGTTAGGATACATTCTTCTTAACTCAGGATTTCGGGGACGAAATCCTTTAAGGAGGGGAGAATATTACACCAACGCATTTTCTATGAATATAAAAATTAACATATTTAAGTACACTTAATTTTTAGAAGAAGAATCAGGTGAAACTGGTTACGCCTTGCGTTCGTCTCGGAATTCTGCTTGAAATAGAGTCCGAGTTTGCGTGAATCGTACTCTGTTTGAAGAAGTTATAGAGGTTAGAAGATGTAAGTCTAAATCAGAATTAAATAAATAATTCAAAATTCAAAATTTGGAATTCAAACTAGCAAGAAGAGGTAGGCGGGAAAATTCCTGCCAGAGGGTGTCGACCCCCTTAAAGGGTGTCAACACTGGTGGCGAACCCCCTATAGCAATGTAGACATGGGTGTCGACCCCTTTGTAGGGGTCGACCCCTGCTGTCTGTTCTGGACAATGACGGTTTTCTAAGTCGTAGGGCTACGTGGCAACTTCTAATTAGCCTGATGACGCAATTTCTTGGACTGGATGGTTTGGATGGATCCGATGTTGATCTAAACGCTCAAACTAATCCTGTACTCCTATATAATCACATCAAACCTTAACGCTAAACCTCATAATCCTATTCTATCATGCCACCATTTTGTCCATCTCTAAACTAGCCTAGCCTCCATCTTATCCAAACTAGAAATCAAACTAGAGAGAGCTTCAAATCAAAGTAGAGGTTTTCTTCTTCAATCAGCAAACAAAGATTAGAATCGCTACAATGTCAACTAATTCACTTTTCTAATCCTATCATTGTAAGTTCGGTTATTATTCAGATTTGAACACCTAATAGAAGTCATGACTGTAACAATCGGATCTAGAACTATGATTAATTTTGAGATAATCAATTCTAATTCATACTTATCCTTTTTCTTACGAGATTGTTGTGATTGAAACAATGGAACCTATCATGGTGTACACCACTATGCCTAATTGTGAGATAATCAATTATGATTCATGCTTATCCTTTTGTCAAATCTGAATTACCTATGCTTATGAGACTATTGTGATTGAAACAATGGAGATTATCATGTTGTACACCAAATTGGTGCTTCTCCTATGTTCAATTCTATCGAATCTTTATGCCTATGATGTAACTTGCTCAGTTTGTCCATACTTATTGTTAATGCACAACATGCCTATTGGAAACATGATTCTTGGATTGGGTATACCTTTACATGCCTATTTTGTTTCTTAGGTCAATTCTTGTGTTCCTTCTCTATTCCCTTTTTTTGTTTTATTTTATGAATACTAGGTTCATTCGGAACCTTGATTGAATCTTGTTGTACGTACGATTGAAATGCCGGGAATTGGGTATAACTTAATTGAGTAATTTTAGGCATAACAAGTAAATGTGGCATAACTTGAATTGACTACAATTGTGGGTAATTGGCATATAAAAATCTATACTTGGGCATGTATGGTAAATATGTAATTTAGCTAAAAGAGGAACATGCCTAACATGCCAAGAATGGTAGGGTTAAGTTAACTTAGGCAACACTTAACCAATACAACATGCTAGATGGGTGGAGTTAGGTTAGATGGAGAACACTTAACCATCATAACATGTTGATTAGGAAACCCTAGTAACGGGGACCCATTTCAGCAGTAACCCACATAGATGTATCATGGTACCCTGAACTAGGCAGGGTGGGTCACGATTACTGGGCTGATTATAAGCGGTCAAAATAGCGGTGGGTGGTGCGTCAGTGTAGGTTCCGACGGAGTACGGACGTGCACGTACTCCCCGAAGTGGAAAAATCAGGCACTGGGGATCAGTAGTTATACACTGTGCTTCTTGAATTGTGTCGGTTTGCCACAATAGGGATTGATACACCATATGGTGGGACCAGAGCAGTTATCTACAAACAAGCACGGCCACATGACACAAGTAATAAATGCATGCGAATAGGAGCTGATTGATAAAGGGATCATTTTATTATGAACACATGACGCTAGTTGAAACATTTGTTAGCAGATGCAGAGAAATGGAAATGAGTGCGATAGCATATTCAGTTTAACTTGCCTTATCTTGCCTTATGTTATCTTGTCACTACGGTATTGTCCTATATTCAGTTTATTCATGTCATGATCCTTTTTCTTGTTTATATGCTGAAAAATCACTGGACTTACCAGACTTATGTCTGACTCGTTTTCTTTCATCTTCTTTTCCTCCGTTTCCCCCCTTCCGGTCCGCAGGGAGGGAATACTTCAGCTTAGTTCAGACCTTTTCCAGCTTGAAGAGAGTAGACCCTACACCAAAACAGCCAATTTGACACACCCGGATTCTGAGATTTGATACGACTTCTGTATAAAATTTGATAGGGCTCATACTCGTATCAAATTTCAATTGCTACCACTGAACTGATGCACACCTTCTCTATCCCTTAAGATCCAATCGTAGATCGTATAAGGTTTAGATTAGTTCATATAATATAGCCTTTAGCCATATCAAAACGCAATGATAATTTTCTTTCCCAATTTATTTTTTCATCCCTCCCCTCCTCGTTTCTTTTATTTTAGCTGATTTCCAGTAAATCCGATTTCCAAATCTCAATAAATCCAATTTCCAAATCTCAATCAAAGACAAATCTTAAAGTAGACTCAGATTTCAGATCGGCTTTTCCCCCTGATTATCAGTCATCTCAGCAACAAGCCGATTAGGGTTCTCATCTCAAAATTACGGAAATCTTTTGGCAGCTCCTCAAGATCTGAATTCATCACTACATGCTAAGGGAAGGACAGATCGAAACCAAGGTAATTCATCAAGCCCAAATCTTAATTCAATGTCTGATTTTCCAGATCTGGTATCGAAAGATAAGGCTTTTACCAATTCATTTAATTGTATGCAATCAAAAGGTTTTTTTCTCATTTAAATTCAATCCAGCTTAAGTTTTATGAGCCAGTTATTAAAGACAATCTTAGGTTAGCAGTGATTAATGAAGAATTGACTAATAATGCAAGAGATAGGTGGTATAACTCTATTTTCTCTAGTTGTAAAATCTTTGGACATATAGATGTTGTCTGTAAAGCTCTTAAAGTTTGGGTTCCCAAAGATACACATGTGTAGTTGCAATAAAATGTTAAACTCATGTAATTGTAGTTTCAAAATGATATGGTCATCTGGGTTGCAGTGTTGGGGTTCATCGTCTTTGCTACACAAGTTATAGATAGTCAAATGCATACAATTATTAAAGTCCTGCATAGAATAGATTCTTCTTTATGGATTTAACTTACATACATGTGCTCTTTTGGAAGCTTATTTTTTATTGGTATTGTATTGTTTGTCTTTGAAACTTATGAATGCAAATAATAACTTTTTGTAATGTGAACTGAATTGCAACATATCGGCCACATCAAACACATGAACAAGTTAATCCACATCCCAATATCACAACTTCGTAAAAGTACTTATTATCACGACAAGTTAATACATATCCCACCTCCTACATTTCGGCACATCTTACTGCAACATTATTGGATACTTAACTGATTGGTATTTTCTATTTGACATGAACAATTGTTTAATGATTTTTTATTTTCACTTTATTCATCATTGTGGTTCTTTATATTGTTATATCAGCTATATAAGTCCATGTTTGCTTAAGTTTCCATTATTTACAGTCAAATTATTTTTTCTGAATTAAATTGAATTTAGTTTAAAGACTAAGGCTAAAACTTAAACTGAATTTAGTTCAAAGGAATATCAGCTTGGTTCTGTTAAAGCTATTTTACATTAACTAATTTTATGCATTTTGTTTTTAACTCACTTCCGAACTGAGTTCGAAAACCTAGTTCGGAAACCTAATTTCGAACTCAGTTCGGAACTGAGTTTGCAATCTAAGTTTTGGGTTCTAACAGTCACAAATTATGTATGATAATTTTGGTTTCTTTATGTTTTTATTCTCTATATTTACATATAGATATAAACTTTTTGTTTTTATTAGTCAATATGTTATCTATTTTATTATTGTTGAATATGTAACATAGTGACTGTTATTAATGGTTAGAGTCGTTAGACTATTGTATTGTTGAATTACCTACATTAAAAAATTAATATTTTAATTTCTGTAGTATTTGATTGAAAAGAATGTGCTAGGTTCTCTGTTAAGGTAATAGTGTGAATTACTTGTTATGCTAACGCATATCTTACCTTAAGTTATAGGGTATCGTTTATGAGGTCCTATTAAATTTGGGCAACCTCACCTTCTTTGGAACCTTATCACTTACTATAAATCTGTGATCCTCTCCTCTCAAATTATGCTGGTAAAGGAAATAAATTCACATCTACCTGTCAGAAACAAGATCATGCTATGTTTGCTGTTGCAGTAACATATTAATCGTCATCATCGAACTAGTACATGGGAATATTTATGTAAGCATGTGCATGCTAGATGCATTTTACATACACACATTTTTGTTGTTTTCCACGTATATTCATTTTCTAATTGCATTCTTCTTAAAATTATGTATATTGGAGGCTCATTTTCTTACATATTAATTTGTAGACCCATCTAACTTTTACATCACTAGATTTGGGCATCTTGCAATTAAGATGTAAAACATATTTATGCTTATTTGCAGGCCTATGCATCTTATATGACTGGTACCCTGTTGTTTGAGCAAGATAAAAACTGGAGAGCTGCATTAGTAAATTTCGGAAAAGCAAGGTTTGTATATAATTTGTTTACTTTTTTTTTACTGAAGGTTTGTAACCTTATTAGTATTGAAAGAATATATTTGGTTAATGACTTGGCTCATAATTCATTAATTATGGACCTCATGCAGTGATCCTTTTAGACCTCATACCGAATTATCAAAACTAGCGACATCGATACTATGATCCTGGATAGTAACAAGTAAAAAAATCATATTACCTATCTTGGGGGAGTAGATTACTGAATCTATTGTTTATAAAAACAAGGTATATTTGGGCACCAAGTTAAATGTGTATGCTCAGAAACAAGATCATTCTATGTTTGCTATTGTAGTAACATATTAGTCTTCATCATCGAACTAGTACATGGGAATATTTGTGTAAGCATGTGCACGCTTGATGCATTTTACATACACACATTTTTGTTGTTTTCCGCGTATATTCATTTTCTAGTTGCATTCTTCTTAAAATTATGTATATTGCAGGCTCATTTTCTTACATATTAATTTGTAGACCCATCTAACTTTTACATCACTAGATTTGGGCATCTCGCAATGAAGATGTAAAACATATTTATGCTTATTTGTAGGCCTATGCATCTTATATGACTGGTACCTTGTTGTTTATGCTTATTTGCAGGCCTATGCATCTTATATGACTAGTACTGAAGTATTGTAACCTTATTAATACTGAAAGAATATATTTGGTTAAAGACTTGGCTCATAATTTCAGAAAAGCTGAGTTTTCGAATTGAGTTCGGAGCTGAGTTTGCGAACTCAGTTAGAAACTGAGTTTACAAACTCAGTTCGGAACTGAGTTTGCAAACTCGTTCCGGAACTGAGTTTATACAAGTTGCATTGTTACTTAATTCTAGAGCATGGGTAAATGTTTGCTATGTTTCATTAAGTGTTATAAAATTAGTGAAGGAGAAGGGTGTTGTGTCAAACAGCAAGCTTGAGCTTGTTGTGTCAAACAACAAGTTGCTTGTTGTTTAACACAGCAAGCTCAAGCTTGCTGAAATCAACATGCTTCTCATAGTTTTCATTCACAAGGTGTACAAAGAATTCTACTTGCAACATGTGTTTCTTCACGAAGCAATGTAGCCCTAGTGTCATCCGACTTAATTATTGTTAACTCAGGAATCTTTTTTCCATCGTGTCTCTAATTTGTTCAGCTTGCTGCAAAATTTCGCAATAGCAGGAAAAACTGCGTGTGCGCTAACGGAATATTGGTGCAAAAGCCATTGAAAGTTTAAAAGTTGGCAATAGTCTTGCTGAGGGCATAGCTCAGGTAAATATTATATTTACCTTCTGTAATGGAATTTGTTTTTGAATTCTACTTGCTTAATTGTGGGCATTTATGGTTTCATTTTATATGATCCACTAATCAATGAGGCTGCTTGTACAAATGGTATATTCTTATTGCTTGAACCTGATAGTAGTTGACTTGCTGTTAGGTAATTATCTAAATTTGTTAATCAAGCACTGCTTTTCTTCATCATTTTTTGATCTTTGTATAACTTGAACATGCCCTTTGTGACTAAGCTTCTATAGGTTATCATAAAAAACAATTTTTACATAATTTAATTAATTTCTATATTTAGGTATATTTACCTAATCCATAGCTTTAATTGTAAGCGCCTATGTTTAGATCCGTTCAACACTCGTTTGCTAAAAATCATTAATTGTATTTTGTTTTGATATTGAGCTTCACTTATAATATAATTTTCGTTGTATAATGCAGCTTGCAAGTGTTAGACTGATGTTAGCAATGCCACCTCCAGATTTGTAGCGATTCAGGTATATTTACCCAATTCGTAGATTTACTTATAAGCACCTCTGACATGTCCCTTCAGATTAGTTCCACGTTCATTTGCTAAAAATCATCATTGATTGATAAAGAAGACAAGGAGGATGAGTTAAAATTGTATCCCAAGCATGCCAAACTGCAAAACATGATCTATTCATCTAAAATGAAAATGGACTTGACAGTGCAGGTATCCTTTTTAATCTTAACATAGATGTACGCATGAAGTGCACTAGAGTCGTATTAGTCAACATGTGAATCACACAGTATCTTCTAGCTTTGGCTTTACTACTTTACATGGAAGCGTTGTATTTAGCAATTCATTGTTATCAGAAAATTTAAAATCTCACAGTTTAAATCCCTTTTCAAACCGGATCACCCCTGTTTTGATTCATTTTCATTCCACTTCGTTTAAAACCGCAAGTATGGACTGAGAGGAGCAGTGGTGGAAGACTGGAAGTGGAGACATGTATGTTTTAAACTTTCAGCTTAGTACCATAGTATCACTATATCAGTATGTAATATGTATTATGTATTATGTGTCTGTATCATTGTATCTTATTAGTGAAACTGAAGTCTATGAGCCGTATCAATCCATTGTATTTGTATTATTGTATGTAATATGTATTATCTATATTATTATATCTTAGTATGTAATATTTAATATGTATTATGTATCATTTTATCATTATATTATGTTTAAGGCTTTCAAGCTAATTGTACTTTTTTTTTATTTTTTAATTTTGGTACGGCTTTAAGCCATATCAAATAGATAAAATGATATGGTTTTAAGCCGTATCAAATACATAAATTGATACGGTTTTAAGCCGTATCAAAATCATAAATTGATAGGGCTTAAAACCGTATCAAATTACCAATTTGGTACGGTTTTAAGCCGTATCAATTTACGATTTTGATATGGCTTAAAACCGTATCATAGCAATAAAGACGCCATTTTTTGATACAGCTTAAAACTGTATCAAATCGATTTTGATACGGCCATGAGCACTGCCAAATTGGCATTTCTGGTGTAGTGATATGTATTACTTGGATTCTCTTTTCTTGGGCTATGGCTGTGGTTACACTTTTATTGGGGATTTATGCCACATTACTACTGCTTTATGCTTCTTTATGTATTTTGAGTTTTTAATCAAGACAGAAGTTTTATTGTAATAGTGTTTTGAGACAATAGTTGTAATGTTTTGACTAGACCATGCTGCTTATGAAATAATTCCAGTTTTTCCGCTGTTTATATGTTTGTCTTGTAAATTATCTGTGTCTTTTACATATAATGCTTCACCGAAGTTAATGCATTCTCTTTGTAAGTGACCTTAATGGAGGTGGGGTGTTTCATCATACCTGCCTTCTTGACAAGATTAGGCACCGGTTGTGGCTTCCCATCTCTAGGAACTTCAAAATGTTGCGGAGTGAATACATCAACATTTTTAGGTGGTGATCGGAACAAAGACGCATAATCACACTTTGTGAAAGTTGGAAAAGAAGCACTTGAGGTGTTAAAATTAGACGAAGATGGAAGATCCTTCGAATTAGCTAGGTGATGAATTGGATTGCTAGGAAAATTAGATCTGAGATGCATATTTTTCCCTATATCTGGATGCGATCCAATAATTGCATCAGAGGATAAAGAACAAGAGGAATTTGCATCGAGTAGTGGGGAAAAGGGATTAGGATTAGGAGGGCATGCTGGAAGATGGGGAAATGAGGTATCATAGGCTTTGAGGGTGGAGGAAGAAGAGGAAGGTAACGACGCCGCCATTATCAATGTTCATGATAATTAAATTTGTGTTGTATACGATTGGTTTGAATTAAAGACATTAGAAAGATAAGTTAAAATATAACGTAAGTCTAGTTAATGATATAATGGTAAAATATTGTTTTTTGAATAACAAATATTTTATATCAAAATGTTCTAGAAAAGTTAATAATTAAAACATCTACCTTTGTTTCATCGAAGACGGATCGATTAACGGTTATTTGTCACGTATATAATAGAAATAATGAAATTTCATGCAAACAGTAAAATACAAGTTTCCAGTATGTCATTCTATTATATATACGCACTGAACATAATGATATTTAATTTCACGTGTTCGGACACTTGGATTGGACTATAAAACTATTTAAATTTTGATTTCTGATGCATCCAGGTTAAATGTTCTTACCAGGACGTACGAAATAAAAATAACAAACCGTTAAAACAAAATAAATACATGCGGCATGCTTATGTCCACGATTCTTTATTTTATTTAAGCGTACATCTGCCGTTATCAAACACTTTCGTCTAATTTAGCTACTCCTCTTCCTCTTCTTACTGAAACCCATTTAGTTAAAAATAATAATATCTTTGAAACCCGATGCCACTTCCCTAGAACATCTTTGCTTATTTGAAGCGAACATCAATCGGTGACCCATCCACCAGTGCCTCGGCAGCCTCCCTAGGACATTTGACTAAAATGGGTTGCATGTGTGGAATATGGATGTAAAAGGAGAGGTAGCACTCAAAGACACAACGAACTAGGAGGCATTGGGTTGGTTGTGGGTAGTAAATGCGACAATGAAAAGGAGATGACATCAGGTCGTTGTGTCTAGCTATGATGTTGTCGCGGCTTATAAGTGAAACCTTGTTTTTGGGTTCGATTGTGAGTTGGTCAGTGGTAGATTGACGACTATTGGTGCATGGTAGAAGCTGTTGTGGTAATCCATTAAGCAGTGTCAGGTCTTGGTCTTGGGGTATGTGGCGACGTAAGTCTAGTTAAAACAAAAATAGACCACTTTTGTAACTTGTTACAAAATTAGACCAGTTTTGGCCAAGTAGATAATTGGCGGCATCTCAGATGCCACTAGTTTGTTTATTTTACCTTATTAAGTAAAGGCGGCACCCCAAATGTCGTCAAAATGTTTACTATTGGCGACATAAGAAATAGTTCCAACTGGCGCTATTTCGGATGTCTCCCATATTTATAGATATTTCAGCCACCACCCCTCCTATTCTTTCACAATTCAACATCTTAAAAAAACCATTCCATAAAAAAAAATTCTTACAAAATTCTTATTAGGTTTGTAGTACATCTACTCAACAATCAATAAGTTATGGATTCCATCCATTTTTGATGGTATGGCTTTTAAATCTAGTTTACTAATGTTTGATTTTGGACTTGGTTTGACAATCTGTTCGTTATTGGAGTAGTGAAATTGCTGTTGTTTTGTACGTAGAATGGATCCTAAACATGTTCCTATCATATGCCATTTTGATGGTGAGTTGGTGATAGACGACGACAATTTCGGCAAAATGTTAGAGGGTTGTATATACTGCAGAAAGTTGTTAGAGGATGTAATTTGCTTCAATTGAGAGAGTTGATTTTTAAGAGATTAAAACTGATGAATTTTAAATTGATTTAGTATGTAACTGGCTAACCTATGCCAGATCAAAAGCCATTAAAATATCCGATGATGATGATGATGTAGATTTAAGATTTCTAACAATATATCGAAATCCATAGATCTTTTTATTATAAAGAGCAAACAGATTCAAGTAGTAGAACCAATAGTACCACAAGTAGTTAACCATGAATGTGAAGATACTACTGGAAGAATGAACATGAAAATGTATCGCTGGTCTTTAATACCTCATCTGTTACCACGACCTATGGTGAAACACCCCACCTCCGTTAAGATCACTCACAAAAGGGTATGCATTAACTTCAGTGAACCATTATAAGTAAAAGACACAGATAATTACAAGACAGACATACAAACAGCGGAAAAACTGGAATTATTTCACAAGCAGCATGGTCTAGTCAAAACATTACAACCATTGTCTCAAAACCCAACTTCCAAGTTATTACAATAAAACTTCTGTCTTGATTAAAAACTCAAAATACATAAAGAAGCATATAGCAGTAGTAAAGCGGCATAAATCCCCAATAAAAGTGTAACCATAGCCATAGCCCAAGAAAAGAGAATCCAAGTAATACATCTACTCTCTTCAAGCTGGAAAAGGTCTGAGAACTAAGCTGAAGTATTCCCTCCCTGCAGACCAAGGGGGGAAGGGAAGAAAAGAAGACGAAAGAAAACGGGTCAGACATAAGTCTGGTAAGTCCAGTGATTTTTCAGCATGTAAATAAGAAAAAGGATCATGACATGAATAAACTGAATATAGGACAATACCATAGTGACAAGATAACATAAGGTAAGATAAGGCAAGGTAAACTGAAATATACTATCGCACTCATTTCCATTTCTCTGCACCTATTAAAAAATGTTTCAACTAGCATCATGTGTTCATAATAAAATGACCCCTTTATCAATCGGATCCTACTCGCATACATTTATTACTTGTGTTATTCGGCCTCGCTTGTTTGTGGATACTTGTGCTGGTCCTACCATGAGGTGTATCAATCCCTATGGTAGAAACCCGACACAATTCAAGATGCACAATGTATAACTACCGATGTCCAGTGCCTGATTTTTCAACTTTGGAGTACGTGCATGCTCGTACTCCATCGGAACCTGCACTGACACACCACCCACCACTATTTTGACCACTTATAATCAACCCGGTAATCGTGCCCCACCCTTCCTAGTTCAGGGTACCATGATACATCTATGTGGGTTACTGCTGAAATGGATCCCCGTTACTAGGGTTCCCTAATCAACATTTTATAATGGTTAAGTGTTCACCATGTAACCTAATCCCACCCATCTGTTTAATTAACATGTTGTATTGGTTAAGTTTTGCCAAAGTTAACTTAAACCTACCATTCTTAGCATGTCCTTTCATTAGCATTAATTCATTAATTAGTAACTCAACCTCTCACATTAGAAATGTTTTTTGCGGTTGCTGGACGTGCCGGGCGGTTATGGGCAGACTTCTACCGCAAACTCATTCTAACCTCGGGTTTTAGGCTTAATGCGCTAACATCTCACATTAGATCTGTTGTTGCGGTCGCTGGATGTGCCGGGCGGTTCCAGGCAGTCTTACACTGCAACTGAATCTAACATCGTGTTAGGCATGTTCATCTTTTAGCCAAATTACATATTTACCATACATGCCCAAATCTAGATTTTTATAAGCCAATTACCCACAACTATATTCAATTCAAGTTATGCCACATTTACTTATTATGCCCAAAATTACTCAATTAAGTTATACTCAATTCCCCGTGTTTCAATCGTACGTACAACAAGATTCAATCTAGGTCCGAATGAACCAAGTATTCATAAAATAAAACAAAAAGGGGAACAGAGAAGGAACACAAGAATTGGCATAAGAAAAAGATAAGCATGTAAAGGTGTACCCAATTCCAAGAATCATATTTCCAATAGGCATTTTGTACATTAACAATAAGTATGCCAAACTGAGCAAGTTACATCATAGGCATAAAGATTCGATAGAATCGAATATAAGAGAATCACCAATTTGGTGTACAACATGGTAGGTTCTATTGTTTCAATCCCAACGGTCTCATAAGCATAGGTAATTCAGATTTGACAAAAGGATTAACATGAATCAGAATTGATTATCTCACAATTAGGCATGGTGGTGTACAACATGATAGGTTCCATTGTTCCAATCACAACAGTCTTGAAAGCAAAAGGATAAGCATAAATCAGAATTGATTATCTCACAATTAGGCATAGTTCTAGATCCGATTATTACTGTCATAATTTCTATCAAGTGTTCAAATCTGAATAATAATTGAACTTACAGTGAAAGGATTATACAAGTGAATTAGTTGACGTTGTAGTGATTTTAATATTTCTTTGTTGATTGAAGAAGATAACCTCTACTTTGATTTGATGCTCTTCTAATTTGATTTCTAGTTTGGAGAAGATGGAGGCTAGGCTAGCTTAGATATGGACAACATGACGACTTCATAGAATATGATTGTGAGGTTTAGGGTTAAGGTTTGATGTGTTTATACAGCGGTATAGAATTAATATGAGCCTTTAGATCAACCTAGGAGTCATCAGAGCCATCCAGTCCAAGAAAATGTGTCATCACGCCAACCAGAAGTCGCCACATTGCCCTATGACTCAGAAAATCATCACTGTCCAACACAGTCAATGAGGGTCGACCCCTACAGGGAGGTCGACACCTATGTCGACACCTCTGCAGGGGGGTCGACTCCCATATCGACACCCCCTGAGGGGTCGACACCCCTGAGCGGGAGATTTCACGCTCAGTTGCTTCCCTGAATTTTGAATTTCGAATATGTTTTGATTATTTAATTATTATTTTAATTTAATTTCTACTTACACTTGAAATCTTCAAACCTCCATAACTTGTTCATACGGGGTCCGGTTCATGCAAACTTGGACTCCATCTCAAGAAGAATTCCAAGACGAACGCAATGACATAACCCATTTAACCTAATTCTTCTTCTAAATTTAAGTGTTCTTAAATATGTTAATTTTAATATTCATAGAAAATACGGGGTGTTACATTCTCCCCTTCTTAAAGGATTTCGTCCCCTAAATCTCTGAGTTAAGAAGATTATATCCTAACATCCAACATCCATCTACTCAACCATCAGTCACAGGCATCCACTGTCCTTAAAAAGATTTCTAATGCTTTCATGAACATATGCATAGTGTGTGTATATGTCCTTATCTAATGAAAAATCAGGCGGTCTTCTGATTCAGTTGACCTCCTTATTTCGAATTATTTCAGTGCCACGAGTCCATCATGTTTGCAATTATTCCTAATCGTACCTTATAACTTCTACATGAGTGCACAATCATTCATACAAATGCAACATCCATACGATAACACTTCAAGTTTCAATCCATATACAAATAGATATATGTCTATGCAACATGAAAGTGACTGAGCCGATCTAGTACCTAATATGTGTGTATATGCATCCACGAGCAACCATTAGCAACCACTTGCAACCATCAATCATAACATGTTTCAAATACATGTTTATATCCATTGGTTTCTACTTAAGGATTAAGAATAGGACCAAGGAGATATACTTAAAAGAAAGATACATGCATTCATAAACTTATGGAAAAAGAGACCAAGGATGTACCCTCAAAAAGATAAGAGTAGGCTATGCGTATCTTGTCTTCAGCCTCCCAAGTCGCGTCTTCTTCAGCGTCACTCCATTGGACTTTTACTAGCTTAACCTCACGATTGCGTTGCTTTTTAAATTTTGTTCCCAAGATATGAGTTGGAACTCTCCTCACTATTGCTTCTTGTTCCACTTCTACTTCCTTTAGTATGCTCGGCTCCACAACTTCCGCAGGCTCGTGTAAGCACTTTCGTAGATGAGAAACATGAAAAACATTATGAACTCCAGCCAGTCTTTTGGGCAGCTCTACTCTATATGCCGTCTTCCTAATCCTCTCAATAATAGGGAATGGCCCTAAAAACCTTGGTGCCAATTTACCTACGGATCCAAAGCGAATGACATTTCTCAAAGGAAATACTTTAAGGAAAACCCTGTCTGCCACCTTGAACTCAAGGTCGGTCCTTCTTTTATCCGCGTAGGACTTCTGTCTATCTTATGCGGTCTTCATTCGTCTTCGTATCAATTCCACTTTCTCTAAAGTTTCTCTAATTATGTCGGGCCCAAGTATAAGCTTGTCTATAGACTCCCACCTATAAGTTGGTGATCGGCATAGTCTTCCATATATAGCCTCAAAGGGTACCATGCCTTGGTGGCTTGGTAGCTATTGTTGTAGGCGAACTCCACCAAAGGAAGATGATTGTCTCATGTTACTCCAAAATCAAGAATGCACAATCTCAAGAGATCTTATAACACTCTGCACACTCTTTCTGTCTGACCATTGGTTTGAGGGTGATAGGAAGTGCTTAAGCATAGCCGTGTGCCTACAGACTCTTGCAGACTCTTCCAAAACTCACTCGTAAAGATAGGATCTCGATCACTTAATATGGTAGAGGGTATCCCATTTAGTCGAACTACCTCTTTAATATAAATGGATGCTAATGATGAGGCAGTCCTCCTACTCTTAATAGGTATAAAGTGAGCGCTTTTAATGAGCTTGTCAACTATTACCCAAATACTGGTAATGCCCCTTCTTGACCTAGGCAATCCATCTATAAAGTCCATCGTAATGCTATCCCATTTCCACGGTGGGACCTCCAAAGGATGAAGCAGACCACCAGGCTTCTTCAGCTCCTCCTTGACTTGCTGGCATATCAAGCATTTACAGACAAATTCAGCTACATCCTTCTTCATGCCATTCCAAAAAAAACCCTTTTTATGTCTTTATACATCTTGTCTCTACCTGGGTGTATGGTCAACTTAGAATGGTGTGCTTCTTCGAGAACTGTCTTCACCAAATCCCTTGTTTGTGGGACACAATGTCTTCCATCCCATCTCAGCCAACCCTTGGCATCTATGGAGTATCTATTGAGGTGACTAAAAGTCTCACCTCTAATTAAATTATCCATCATATCAACAATCTGAGGGTCTTCATGTTGCGCGGTTCCTATTGAGTCCAAAAGCGTAGGCCGCACCTCTAGTGTTGCTAACAAGCCAGGTGCAAACTCAAAATAGGGTATAAAGTCAAAGGTTGCTATGTACTCCAAGTTTTTCCATTCCACAAAGAGAGGACTTAAGGTCAGCTTTTTCCTACTTAAGGCGTCTGCTACCACATTGCCCTTGCCAGGGGTATAAGCAATCTCAAAATCGTATGAGGCAAGAAACTCCATCCACCTTTGTTGTCTTAAGTTAAGATCTTTTTGTGAGAAAGGTTACTTTAATGATTTATGGTCAGTAAACAATTCAAACCTTTCTCCTAGTAGGTAATGATGCCATGACTTAAGAGCGAAAACAATGCTGGCTAACTCTAAATCATGAGTTGGGTAGTTCTTCTCATGTACCTTCAATTGTCTTCCCCCATAACAAACTACCTTGCCTTCTTTCATCAAGACAGCACCTAATCCTATACCGCATGCGTCTGTGTATACTATAAACATCTTACTCCCATTAGGCAATGTCAGAATTAGGGCTGTTGTCAGAGCCCTTTTCAATCATTGGAAAGCGACATCACAATCCAAATCCCAGGCAAAAGTTAGGTTCTTCTTCATCAATCTTGTAAGTGGGGCTGAGATCTTCGCAAAGTCTTTAATGAAATTTCTGTAATAGCCCACTAGTCCGAGAAAACTTCATACTTCGGTTTTATTCCTTGGAATCTTCCAATCTTGCACTACAACTACTTTTGCGAGATCCACAGTTATCCCCTCTTTGGACACCACATGTCCAAGAAACCTTACTTCTTCTCTCCAAAAATGGAATTTGGAGAATTTTGCTTTCAGCCGATGCGCTAGAAGAGTATCCATAACTTCCCTTAAATGCAAAGCATGTTCTTCTCACTTTTTGAGAAAATCAAAATGTCTTCCACGAAGACCACTACGAATTTATTAAGGAACTCCCTGAACACCCTACTCATCAAGTCTACGAAATAGGCAGGTGCGTTTGTCAAGCCAAAAGGCATGACAATCCATTCGAAGAAACCATCTGGGGTCCTGAACGCGGTCTAATCCATGCTGTCTTTAGCCACTCTTAGCTGATGGAATCCGATGGCCAAACCTAGTTGGGAGAAAACTAATGCACCTACAAGCTGGTCGAACAAGTCGTCTAATCTTGGAATTGGGTGCCTATTCTTCTTGATCAGCTTGTTTAGCTCCCTATAATCCACGCAAAGGCGAAGTGAACCATCCACTTTGGTTGTGAACACTACTAGAGCACCCCATTCAGAAATACTCCGCCTTATGAACCCCTTTTCGAGAAACTCTTTAACTTTCTTGTTGAGCTCCTTCCTTTCCCTTGGAGTCATGTGTCTAACTGATAAAGCAACGGGTTTTGCATTATCAACCGGGTATATGCGGAAGTCTATCTCTCGCTTTGGTGGTAAACCCTTCGCCTCTTCAAAGACATCCGAGTGTTCACGGACTGCTCTAACAGATTGCAAGTTTTCAATTGACGCATCAAGAGATTCTAGGTAGGTAAGCATAACAGAATTCATGGGATTACAAGAGATTTCAAGAGTATTACCGAGGCGAGTCATAAGTCTAACCACTCTTCTTCATAATCAATGATGGCACCATTACGGGATAAACAATTTATGCCTAGAATCAACCCATGGCCCATTAAACCCAAAATATAAGCATTACATCTAAATCCAACGCTTAGTATAGAAATTTCCAAATCCAAAGAAATCACTGACAAATAAGCCAAACCCCCAATTGGATTTGAAACAACCATGGGATCCTCTACTATACTGGTATCTTGGTGCAGAGATTCAACTGAAGCAATAGATATAAAAGAAGGCGATGCGCTCGAATCAAAAAGAGTACGAACAGGATGATCAGAAAGATAAACTAAACTTTCAACAGAAACATTTCTACCTCTTTTTTGCGAAGGTTCAATGAGAGCATGAATCTGCCCCCTAGAAGTAGATCTAGTCCTTTGCCCTTCTCCTTGCCTTTTTGGGCAATCCTTAGCTATATGTCCTGTCTTGCCGCATTCACTACAACAAAAACACCATATTACAACTTTAATTTTACAACGGTGGTAAAAGCACCGTTGTAATAAATGGTTTTTTACAACGGTGGTAAAAGCACCGTTGTAATAAATGGTTTATTACAACGGTGGTAAAAACACCGTTTTAATAAATGGTTTTTTACAATGGTGGTAAAAGCACCGTTGTAATAAATGGTTTTTTACAACTGTCAATTCCCTAAAGTTGTAATAAACGTATTTTTAACAACTTTTTGTTTTGTTAGTTGTAATAGATTCCCATTACAAACTTCATGTTTATAATATCTATATTTAATAACTACTTATATTAATATTTAATAATAATTAATAATTAATAATAAACTTAGGAATCAATAATATTTATTAATTATTATTAAATAATTAATAGTTAATAAGTGGTAATTAATGTTTAGTAGTTAATGTTAACTGCTTATTAACTAATATTTAGGTGACATATACATTATAAGCTTTTAATAGTTATTACTCGATTATAACTAAGTAGAAATGTGAGAACCCAACTTTGATGATCCTAGATTATATTGATTTCAATTAAATCCATAATATTTGGGGTGAATAAATAAATAAATAAATCATTTGTGATATGTACATGTTGAATATGTGAAATTGTGCATGATTAAAATGGTGAATAAACATACACATTTGTTTGTATATTGTGTATATGACATGAAAAATTTGTTTAAGTGTTATGATGATTTGGGGCTTAAGTTTTTTAAGGGTTAACATTAAATCTAAGGGAAAAATGGACATTGGCAATGGTGAAACCCTGCCCGTATGAAGCAAATAAAAGAAAATAGGCCGTCGGTTTCCATTTCATTCTCTCGTTCTAAAACAAAAACTTAAAAATGGTCGAAGCCCTAGAAATCGAATTGGGGAAATCAACAAATCGACCAACGTCTCACATCAAATAGAACTAATTTTGAGAGAAATGGTTTCCAAGGGGAAGCGACAATAGATCTGGGGGAGATCGAAACCCAAATTGAGGAACTACGGAGAGAAATCGAGATCTGGAAGCTAATCGGGTATAAGGTGAGTGTATTTCCCTCTGTTAGGCACTATGACCTTTAATAGGAAGCTGATTTGCAAGTAATTCGTTTATGTGAAAAGGCAGGTCGAGAGACTCCAATTCGTGAGTGAGTTTTCATTCGAGCTGGACAACATCATAGGTCAATTCAGGTGAATTTTCATTTTCTAGATTGGAGGTCGGTCCTTTGAAAGGAAAAAACAAACCGTAATTTTTGGGTTTCTCGGTTGTTGTTATCCAATTTTCGATAAATTGCTGAGTGTATGATAAATAATGGGTTATTTACTGATGCTGTACTCCTATGCCTTTTGACTATGTAATGCTGTTGTGCGCCATTTTCTTTTTTTTCTTATAATGAAATTGCAATTTCCTCCAGTCTATTGCTGGTGGCCCTGTACACTCAATTGCCATATACATCCCTCGTATGAACCCAAAATCCTTGCATTAGTTTGGAATTTGAAATTTTTATTTATGTTAACATGCAAAATACTTTTGTTGGGAGAATGTTCGTCATTCATTGTTTCATGCAGGCTTGTTTGGACGACTTTAATCATCACAATATTGACGTTGCTTGCAACCTTCTAGAAACATGTGGGCGGTTTCTTTACCGATCACCTGAAACAACAATTCGTATGTCAAATATGTTGGAGATACTCATGCGTTTAAAAAATGTAAAAAACTTGGATCCACATCATAGTACTTTGGTAGAAAATGCATACTACATATGCAAACCGCCTGAACGGTCTGCTCGGGTTTCAAAAATACGACTTCCGTTGTATCAGGTGTAGTATAAGTTGCTTTTTTTTCCGAATGTTTTATGGGCCAAGCGCAGTTAATTGATATCAGTTGTTTCCATTTGGTGCAGTATATAAGAAAGTTACTCTTCTCAGATCTGGACAAGTCTACTCTTGAATATGTTCTTAGACAACTAAGAAAATTACCTTGGAGTGAACGTGAACCACACTTACTGAAGTGCTTTTTGAAGGTTCACAAGGGGAAGGACAGTCAAATCCATCTCATTGCTATTCTTACTGCAAGTCTTAGTCGATATCATGATGAATTTGTAGTTGCAGTTGTGGATGAGGTCCGTTTCATTTCAGATATAGAATCAGTTTTGAAACTTATGTTGGAATTTTCTTTTCTATACTAATACACTTTGAACCTAGATAAATATGTACTTCTTAGAAACAATTGTCTTGAGAAATAAGCCAATCTTTAAAATTAGCCCATCCTTGCTTTCATTCGTAGGTCCACCCTTGATACTATATGAACATTCTATTATACTTAATCTATAGGTTTACGGCTGTTTGCTTATGTTATTTAGTTTGTTTGCCTAGCTATAAGCAGGTGCTTTGCAGCTATATCTATATATTTTTATAAAGGAAAAGGACTTTACACTTTATAGCTATCTTCTGTGTTGCACCATAAAATAAAATACTAGAACCATCTCTTTCTGTTTCGAAATTCTATGGTTGTAGGGTAGTAATTTTTTTTTAAAGGAGAACTAGTTGTTGGATAAACATAGTGTTTATATGAGATGATTGCTAAATAGTAATATAATCTTTACCAGTAGTTAAATTTTGGTATAAACAATGTACAGGTTAAAATAGGAGATCTTGGAGAAGCAGCAGTAGTAGAAAGGAACCACGCAGCACACACAATGACCGGAATGCCCGAATACATGGCACTTGAACTATACGAAGAGAACAGTGCAAAAGTGAGTTGTGACTATATTATGTAAAAGTGAGGAATGTATGTATTGTTATGACTGTATTATGTAAAAGTGAGTTGTACGATAGTGGATCACAAAGTTGTACTAATTCAAATATTGAAATAAAATATTTAATTGATTATTTCAGTTCAGTGTAGTATCATTTTATTCAATATAAATATTTATTTTTATATGAAATGTAATGTATAAAGAAACAAAAATCATATTTTTATAATTAATTGTAGTACGAATTACTACAACGGTGAAAAAATGTTGTAATATGTATTACTACAATGGTGGAAAACAGTTGTAAAATATACATTTTACAACGGTGTTGCAACGGTGTATAAAAGTTGGAAAAGATTTCAGTCTATTACAACTTCTTAATAGACGATGGTGGCTCCACCATTGTAAAAAGTCTTTTACAACTGTTTTCCACCGTTGTAGTAGGGTCATTTTGTTGTAGTGATTGAAAACAACAACCCGTCTTCCTCTTCTTCTTTCTGCAGTTCTTAATCAGATGTCCAGGTATGCCACAAAAATTACACTTCCTATTGTCATGTGGTTTGTTATTCTTCCCGCCGTTCTTGGAATCCGTCTTCTTATTCTGCGATCCCTCCACTTTCTTGTCTAGAGCTCCTTCAACCTTTGTCTCTTTCTTCCCATCCTTGTCTTCCTCCTGTAACAGTGCTATATCCACCAGTCTCTCATAAGTCGCACCCATAGGTATATGGGACATAGCTAGGTTGTGCAGTGGCTCATTCAACCCTTTAATGAAACGGAGAGCCTTTTTATGTGGAGTGTTTACCAACTCCAGTCCGAATCTAGCCAGCTGATTGAATTGGTTGACGTATTCCTTAACCGATAGGCTTCCCTGTTTGAGTGCTAAGAACTTCTCCATCTGTAGGCTTCGTTCAGCTTGCGAGAGGAACTTCATTTCAAATCTCATTCTGAAATCCTCCCAAGTCTCAACTGGTCTTTAAGGATTAGTAACTTCCCACTAGAAGGAGGCTTCGTCCTTAAGTAACCGTACAACCAGTTGTATCTTTTGCCTATCGTCCACTTCGAAGATAACAAACAAATCTTCTGTTTCCTTGAGCCAGTTTCTTGCTTCCATGAATGATTCATTCCTATTAAAGTTCTTCCCGCCCATAGCTCGAAAGTCTCTATATATATTCGAGAAAGCATTCACACGCGGAGGACGGGGAGGAACTGCTGCAGCTGGGGGAGGAGGAACGTCTGCTGGGCCTGCGGCATCAGCCTTAGCCTCTGGATACCTTCTGAGCCAGCCGAGTATCTGTACGCCCTCAGGAAGATTAAGATCCCCAGACATGCTGAAATGAAAAGAAAAGGTTCAAAACAAACTGTGACAACCCCAATTTCGACAGACCGATTTTTTTTCCAAAATTCCAATCTATCAAAACTCGGATTGGTTTGCTCTGGTATCCTGCAGAAAAGACAAAACATAAAACATGTTAGAGCTTAGAAAAATATCTCACAGCAGAGAGGATAAAATATATTATAATAAAAAACATAGCCTTACCATATTATTAATACTGCCTAACCAGTATCCAAAGATATCATGTCTCTGCCACAAACTAACCTGCGAGTGTGTTATGAGGAGGGGGTTAGAACACAAGTTCTGATGATGGGATTTAAACTATACACTTTGGATAATCTTACGTATACAATTCAATCATATTTTCTTATTTATTAGATTACTTGGGTTAATAACACTCAAGGCTTACAACACGTTGTACCCATTTACTTCCCAGTGAATTAACCTAATACAGTATAGGGAGTTATCTATCAATATTGAGATACACCCCATGGTACCCCACTCGCACGGTCTCCACCATATCATCGCATGAATATAGCAGTCCCTAATCCTATGCCCGAATGTCATACGTATTTATGTATATATGTCAACACTATGTCTGCAAAGAACCACTACTTCTATATTACGTAAGCGTTCGGACTGCCATCTTTGAACCATTCGATTGAATTAGGTTCCATCCTCGAATAATGCCCTCCAGTTTTGTGATACACCACCCAGAGTGACATGAGTGTACCTAGACTTTCCAACATACGTATCGTCAATCATTCTCGATGTCTACTGCACATGTTCTCTATATGTGCGCCCGAGTCCCATAGCAGGGCAAATCAAGAAACACGGAACTCGGTCAGGAGCTTTCAGATATCCGCCGATTGCAGATGCTAAGGTTTGCTTTTACAGTGGCTATGGTCCCACTAGACCCCTCCCATAACTAATGAAAGGCACCCCAGAATATCAAGAATGAGAACTTAACCCCGACACCCTATGCCCTTCAAACCTATTGGCCAACCTCACCCATAACTAGATAGCAAAGCATATGGTCTTTTGGAGTTCTCCGCCTTTCTTCTTTACGTACTAACTGAAGATGGTAGGTAGATGACGTGTTGCTATCACAAGGCACTAACTGGTCTCACCAATCACACTAGTCCATCTTAGTCTTTTGATTGTCCCTTATTATTGCAATCAAGGCATACTCATTGGTTCACCTACGCAGACCTAACCTCCATGAGTACAGGCGGATCATCTGCCACTCACAGAGGAATACCAAGAGTACCCTACGTCCCCGAAAGCCACGTGCTTCTTAACCCAGTCCGTCGGAGCCTACAAGAATATCAAGATGGACATGCGCTCCTCTTTGTGTCTTTTGACACCCCGATGATCTACCCCTTATGGTAATTTATCCTCTAACATATGGACTGTCCAAGCGCCTCAGGTTTATATGTCATTAGACCCTACGTCTAACCATTCTTTTACGTGCTTGTCTCAACTCACGAGGTTTCCAGTTAACTTGGTTATTCCAATTCATATTGAATTCTTATTCAAATTACCAAGTTTCTCTTGCTTATTAATTTCAGTCATACAACTTAATTCATTTAAGTTTATTAATAAGCTTACAACATGTTATTCTCTAGATTGTGGCCCAAGGTCTGTGATCCACAATCCCTTATATATTCTTGTTTGATTTCAATAACATGTTTTACTTAATATGTAATTAAGTATATCTAATTCACATGTTTCCAATTAACATGTCACTTACCATTTACGATTATATATAACTTATTTCATTTCATAAGTTTTCCTCATCCTCTCTCATTTAATCACATTTCTACTTTACGTTGTCAATACGACTTATCGTTGTTTACTTATTAACTTAGTTCTATTAACTAAGGCCCATTAATAAGTGTAACACCCCACCTCCGCTAGGGTCACTCACAAAGGGAATGCACTAGTTTTGGAGGAGAGTTATCGAGGTAAACAATCACAAAATTATTACAAGACAGAACATAAATAAAACAATGGAAGATTCAAATGCTAAATTTTATTACTTTCAAAAAGAGGCAGAACCTTTTACATCAAATAGCCAAGGTCATTATTTTCCATTACAATAAATTTTGTCTTGCATAAATAAAGAAGCATAAACTTGAAACAACAAAAGGAGCTTAATTCCCCAAAGATAGCAGAAATGCAGCTATAACATAGCTCAAGATCAAACCGTACATGAGATGAACTGAAAGCAAGTGAAATCCAAGGCTAGTGTTTCCTCCCTGAGAACCTGGAGGGGGGGAACGAAAGGAAAAGAGGTGAAAAAAATGGGTCAGTCATAAAGACTGGTAAGTCCTAGTGACTTTCAGCATAAAAACAGGTAAACGTAACATGACATGTATAAACTGAAAGTAAACATAAGAATGCTGTCAAGATGGGCAAGATAGACTAAGATAACATGATAAATCAAGTATAAATCAAGTATATCATCACATATTCAAGGTTCGCTGCATCAACTGTACTAGAATCCCAAACCCATGTCTTATACAAATCTTGAAATAATCCCTTGACCCAATATCATGAAATGACCCATTTCTAGGTCCAACGAAACAATCCACTAGTCGGTCGGATCCCTACAAGTTCTAGCTCGTCATGTGTCTGTGTCATACGGCCCTATCACGAATGTAGTCACCTTTGCTAGGTCCACCACAGGGTGTATCAAGCCCTATGATGCCAACCACCGACACGAATCAAGCATGCACAGATAAACCTACTGATGCCCAATGCCTGCTTTTTCAACTCTGAACCACGTGCACGACCATAGCCCGCCTGAATCTACACTGGCGCACCAACACAGCCGTCGTTCTGGTCGCTTAAAATAAGCCCAGTAATCGTGCCCCACCCTGCCTAGTTCCAGGGTCCCATGATACATCTAGTGGGTTTGTAACACCCCACCTCCGCTAGGGTCACTCACAAAGGGAATGCACTAGTTTTGGAGGAGCGTTATCGAGGTAAACAAACACAGAATTATTACAAGACAGAACATAAATAAAACAACGGAAGATTCAAAAGATAAATTTCATTACTTTCAAAAAGAGTCAAAACATTTTTCAATAAATAGCCAAGGTCATTATTTTCCATTACAATAAATTCTGTCTTGCATAAATAAAGAAGCCTAAACTTGAAACAACAGAAGGAGCTTAATTCCCCAAAGGTAGCAGAAATGCAGCCATAGCATAGCTCAAGATCAAACCATACATGAGCTTAACCGAATGCAAGTGAAATCCAAGCTAAGTGCTAGAGTTTCCTCCCTAAGAACCTGGGGGGGGGGGGGAACGAAAGGAAAAGAGGCGAAAGAAATCGGGTCAGTCATAAAGACTGGTAAGTCCAAGTGACTTTCAGCATAAAAACAGATAAAGGCAACATGACATGTATAAACTGAAATTAAACATAAGGATGCTGTCAAGAGGGGCAAGATAGACTAAGATAACATGATAAATCAAGTATAGCATCACATATTCAAGGTTCGCTGCATCAACTGTACTAGAATCCCAAACCCATGTCTTATATAAATAATGAAATAATCCCTTGGCCCAACATCATGAAATGACCCATTTCTAGGTCCAAGAAAATGATCCACTAGTCGATCGGCTCCCAACAAGTTCTAGCTCGTCATGTGTCTATGTCATACGGCCCTATAACGAATGTAGTCACCTATGCTAGGTCCACCTTAGGGTGTATCAAGGCCTATAGTGCCAACCACCGACACGAATCAAGCATGCACAGATAAACCTACTGATGCCCAATGCCTGCTTTTTCAACTCCGGACAACGTGCACGACGGTAGCCCGCCTGAACCTACACTGAGGCACCAACACAGTCGTTGTTATGGTCGCTTACAATCAGCCCAGTAATCATGCCCCACCCTGCCTAGTTCCAGGGTACCATGATACGTCTAGTGGGTTACTGCTGAAATGGACCGCGTAACTAGGGTTTTCGTCCAATAGGTTAAGTGTTGTCATTTAAATTCGTGACTTAACCCTTATAAGTCTAGCATGTCAAGTTGGTTAAGTGTTTTCATTCAAGTTCGTGACTTAACCCGCCTACGAATCATGTATCAAGTTGGTTAAGTGTTGTATTTCATGTTCATGACTTAACCCTATCATGTGGCACTAATTCATTAATGCACCCCCAATCTCTCACATCAGACCTGTTTTTGTGGTCACCCGATATGCCGGGCGGTTCCGGGAAGAATTACACAACTCAATCTGACCTCGGGTTTTCAAGTGCGATATGACCAACTACCCATATTGGATCCTATTGCTTGTAGTAACTGAATTTGCCGGGTGGTTCCCGGCAGAATTACACTGTAAACTTAACCCAACCTCGAGTTGGCCATTTTCAAGTTCATTCTAGTGTCATGCCCATGTTCACGTTTCATGTCATTTTTGTGTCAAGTTTCAAGGCAAGTTTCATGCCCATATCCTGATTCAAGTTATAACAATGTTCATGGCGAGTTTCATACCAAGATTCCTATAATTACCAATTTTTCCCAACGTTACCCCATCTAAATATTAGGCTAACAATCTTAGCCTAATTTTCCGTCCATATGATTTTTGGCATAATATTAGGCTAAAAACATAGCCTACTTTAACATACAAAAAATTTGCATAAAGAGATTTGTTAACATGGCATAGGTGTAAACTTGACATTCTTGGCATATTCAATATGAACACCATAGGTATGTACTTGCAAAACAATCAACATGAATATCATAGGTGTGAACTTGCAACATAGACTAAACCAACATACATATATGTGAATTTGCAACATAGACTAAATCAACTTGCATATATGCGAACTTGCAAATCAATCACAAACATATGAATATGTGTGAACTTGAAATATGACATAGGTTTAACATATACACATAAACATGTAGATCTAACATTTGGTCACGTAAGTGATATGGTTTCACAACCTAAAACTTGCATAACATGATAAACTACACAACTTGTCATCACGGGTTATACTCCAAGTTCATATACATATGAATGGACTTATTCATTAATTCCCAATTCAATATGATGATAAAATAGAACCACATGCATAGATCAACATAATAAACATTGCTCTATTATCAATTTATTTCCAAGGCATGACCTAAATGAATAAATTGATTAAAACATCACAGGCATAACATTATGAACATGAAAAAGTTTGAATAATAATCTAGATTCAAGAACACGGATAGATCTAACTTAAATAGAAAAATCCCCAAAATCAAGACAAATAAAGAAAATAGGTCTGAATAGAAAATCAAGCTTAGATCCAATTTCATAGTCATAATCCTAGGCAATAACCTCATTGGTGATTATCCACAAATGTCCTTGTCATAGTTATAGGCAATAGTCTTATATTCACAGTCACAAGCATAGGCATAGTCTTATGTTCACCGTCGTAGTCATAGGCATAGTCTTATGTTCACCGTCATAGTCATAGGCATGGGCATAGTCTTATGTTCACAATCATAGGCATAGTCATGGTCTTATGTTCACAGTCATAGGCGTAGTCATAGTCTTATGTTCACAGTCATAGGCATAGTCATAGCCTTATGTTCACAGTCATAGGCGTAGTCATAGCCTTATGCCATTAACAATAGTTTCAACGTCGTATACAATATTCCCAATAGTCAAGATCCAAGAAAAAAACAAGAATAGATATGAATCATACATAAATCAATTCCAATTTAACATGCCCATATTCGATTTATAGTTTTTATCTAAAAGTAACTGGAACTTACAGACCGTGGTATAAGAAATTTAGATGCAGAATTCAAGTCTAGAAATTTGTCATAGAACGTTGCAGTGTCGCTGATCTATTCTCTTGAATTATTGTAGAAGCGTTGATCTTTGATTTGAATCGAGTTTGAATGCTTAAGCTTTAATTTGACGGTGGCGGCCATGTATCAAGGGGTAAATTATTAGCATAGCTGTGTAAGAATGATTTGTATGAATTAGGCTTGGTCTTAGGGTGTATTTATAGTGGTAGCAACTAGTTTAGGCCCTTAGATTAACCCTAGAATCAATACGGACCATCAAAACACGTCTCAGGCTTCGAAAATGGGTTTGGGTCAAAACATGCCGACCAGGTCGACCAGTAAGGGGGGAGGTCGACCACATGGTCGACCTGGGGGGTAGGTCGACCCTAAGGTCGACCACATGGTCGACCTGACCCCCAGGTCGACCTGCCTGGTCCTGTGCTGCCTGAAATTTGCTGAATCTTCCACTGGCCACAACTTCTTAATCCGGACTCCGATTTTCGAAAACTCGGACTCTGTTTCATGCAGAATTCCGAGATGAACGCAATGGAGTAACCCGTTTCCCTTGATTCTTATATTAAAATTTAATTCTGCCTTGATTTATGGTTTTAACACGTTATAAAAATTCGGGTTGTTACAGGGTTACTGCTGAGATGGACCGCGTAACTAGGGTTTTCGTCCAATAGGTTAAGTGCTGTTATTTAAATTCGTGACTTAAACCTTATCAGTCTAGCATGTAAAGTTGGTTAAGTGTTGTCATTCAAGTTCGTGACTTAACCCGCCTATGAATCATGTATCAAGTTGGTTAAGTGTTGCCTTTCATGTTCATGACTTAACCCTATCATGTGGCATTAATTCATTAATGCACCCCAACCTCTCACATCAGACCTGTTGTTGTGGTCACTGGATATGCCGGGCGGTTCCGGGCAGAATTACACCACAACTCAGTCTGACCTCGGGTTTTTAAGTGCGATATGACCAACTACACACATTGAATCCTATTGTTTGCAGTAACTGGATTTGCCGGGCGGTTCCGGGCAGAATTACACTGCAAACTCAACCCAACCTCGAGTTAGCCATTTTCAAGTTCATTCTAGTGTTATGCCCATGTTCAAGTTTCATGTCATGTTTGTGTCAAGTTTCAAGGCAAGTTTCATGCCTACATCCAGATTCAAGTTATAACAATGTTCATGTCAAGTTTCATGGCAAGTTTCATACCAAGTTTCCTATAATTACCAAATTTTCCCAATGTTACCCCGTTTAAATATTAGGCTAACAATCTTAGCCTAATTTTCCGTCCGCATGAATTTTGGCATAATATTAGGCTAAAAACTTAGCCTAATTTAACATACACAAAATTTTCATAAAGAAATTCATTAACATGACATAGGTGTAAACTTGGCATTCTCGGCATAGTCAGTATGAACACCATAGGTGTGTACTTGCAAAACAATCAACATGAATATCATAGGTGTGAACTTGCAACGTAGACTAAACCAACATACATATATGTGAATTTGCAACATAGACTAAATCAACTTACATATATTCGGGTTGTTACATTTTCCCTCCTTAAAGGATTTCGTCCCTGAAATCTTCAAGTTAAGAAGAATGCATCCTATCATCCAATCAACCATCTACTCAACCATCATCCATAAGCAACCATTGTCCTTAAAAGATTTCTAATGTTATATTAACATATGCAGAAAGTGTGTGTATATGTTCCTTATCTAACGCAAATGATCAGGCCTAATTGATCTTCCTAATGCAAAATATGTTTAGTGTCATGAATCCAACATGTATGCAAATAGTCCTAGTCACATTAACACTATATGTGTGCACAAACATCTATACATATGCAACATCCACATGATAACACATTCAATTTCATCCACAAACAAGTATAAACACTCATGCATATGCAATATGAAAATGTGTCTGAGCCGATCTAGTCCCTAATGTGTGTTATACAACCACGAGCAACCACTTGCAACCATTTGCAAACATCAACCATAACATGTTTCAATCACATGTTTACATCCAAAAGGGTTATACCTAAGGTTCTCAAGATAGGATTGAGAAGATAAGCAAGATAAAACAAAGCATCTAGGAGAAGAAGTTAATGATGTACCCCCAGAAGGTCCAACTTGTGGGGCTTGCCCTTGCTTTTTAGGGTAGTTCTTGCTGATATGACTAGTTTCACCATGCTGAAAGCATGCTCCCATCTTCATCTTCTTCTTTCTACAATCCTGGGCTATATGCCCCTCAATACCACAGAAGTGGCATTTTCTTTTTTATGTGTCTTTTTATCATTATGATTGTTGTTGTTCTTGCCTCCTTTCTTGGAAGTCTTTTTCTCGTTCTGAGACTTATCCGCCTTATCTTATCACTCATACCTTCCCTATGTAACATGTTAACAAGCGTCACGGAAACTATCTCCATCGTACGGAAAACCCTCTACGAAGCTAGAAAGAAGATTAGCCGTAGCTAAAAACTACTGCTACTACAGATGGAGAAAAGAAAGGAAAATAGATTCAAATGAGGAAACAAAGGATAGCGCTAATGGCTTTTGGGGAATAGCCTTTAAATAAAACTAGTCTTTTCTTGAAAAATGCTTCTTTGTAAACGGTTTTGAAAATAATTTCAGAAGGTTTTTTAAAAACTTTTCCCAGTCTGGTAACTTTCTGCTCTGATACCAAATGTAACGCCCCACCTCCGCTAGGGTCACTCACAAAGGGAATGCACTAGTTTTGGAGGAGCGTTATCGAGGTAAACAATCACAGAATTATTACAAGACAGAACATAAATAAAACAACGGAAGATTCAAAAGTTAAATTTCATTACTTTCAAAAAGAGTCAAAATCTTTTACGTCAAATAGCCAAGGTCATTATTTTCCATTACAATAAATTCTGTCTTGCATAAATAAAGAAGCATAAACTTGAAACAACAAAAGCAGCTTAATTCCTTAAAGGTAGCAGAAATGCAGCCATAGCATAGCTCAAGATCAAACTGTACATGAGCTGAACCGAAAGCAAGTGAAATCCAAGCTAAGTGCAAGAGTTTCCTCCTTGAGAACCTGGGGGCGGGGGAACAAAAGGAAAAGAGGCAAAAGAAAACGGGTCATTCACAAAGACTGGTAAGTCCTAGTGGCTTTCAGCATAAAAACAGATAAAGGTAACATGACATGTATTAACTGAAAGTAAACATTAGGATGCTGTCAAGATAGGCAAGATAGACTAAGATAACATGATAAATCAAGTATAGCATCACATATTCAAGGTTCGCTGCATCAACTGTACTAGAATCCCAAACCCATGTCTTATATAAATCGTGAAATAATCCCTTGGCCCAATATCATGAAATGACCCATTTCTAGGTCCAACGAAACAATCCACTAGTCAATCTGCTCCCAAAAAGTTGTAGCTCGTCATGTGTCTGTGTCATACGACCCTATCATGAATGTAGTCACATGTGCTAGGTCCAACATAGGGTGTATCAAGCCCTATGGTTCCAACCACCGACACGAATCAAGCATGCACAGATAAACCTACTGATGTCCAAAGCCTGCTTTTTCAACTCCGGACCACGTGCATGACCATAGTCCGCCTGGACCTACACTGGCGCACCAACACAGTCGTTGTTCTGGTCATTTATAATCAGCCCAATAATTGTGCCCCACCCTGCCTAGTTCCAAGGTACCATGATACATCTAGTGGGTTACTGATGAAATGGACCGCATAACTAGGATTTTCATCCAATAGGTTAAGTGTTGTCATTTAAATTTGTGACTTAACCCTTATCAATCTAGCATGTCAAGTTGGTTAAATGTTGTCATACAAGTTCGTGACTTAACCCGCCTACGAATCATGTATCAAGTTAGTTAAGTATTTTCTTTCATGTTCATGACTTAACCCTATCATGTGGCATTAATTCATTAATGCACCCTAACCTCTCACATCAGACCGATTGTTGTGGTCACTGGATATGCCGGGCGGTTCCGGGCAGAATTACACCACAACTTAGTCTGACCTCGGGTTTTCAAGTGCGATATGACCAACTACCCACATTGGATCCTATTGTGTACAGTTACTGGATTTGTCGGGCGGTTCCGGGCAGAATTACACTGCAAACTCAACCCAACCTCGGGTTGGCCAATTTCGAGTTCTTTCTAGTGTCATGCCCATGTTCAAGTTTCATGTCATGTTCGTGTCAAGTTTCAAGGCAAGTTTCAAGCCCACATCCAGATTCAAGTTATAACAATGTTTATGTCAAGTTTCATTGCGAGTTTCATAACAAGTTTCCTATAATTACCAATTTTTCCCAACGTTACCCCGTTTAAATATTAGGCTAACAATCTTAGCCTAATTTTCCATCCGCATGATTTTTGGCATAATATTAGGCTAAAAACTTAGCCTAATTCAATGTACACAAAATTTGCATAAAAAAATTCATTAACATGACATAGGTGTAAACTTGGCATTCTCGGCAAAGTCAATATGAACACAATAGGTGTGTACTTGCAAAACAATCAACATAAATATCATAGGTGTGAACTTGCAATGTAGACTAAACCAACATATATATATGTGAATTTGCAACATAGACTAAATCAACTTACGTATATGTGAACTTGCAAATCAATCACGAACATATGAATAAGTGTGAACTTGAAATATGACATAGGTTTAACATATACACATAAACATGTAGATCCAACATTTGGTCACATATGTGATATGATTTCACAACCTAAAACTTGCATAACATGATAAACTACACGACTTGACATACGGGTTGTACTCCAAATTCATATACATATGAATGGACTTATTCATTGATTCCCAATTCAACATGATGATAAAATAGAACCACGGGCATAGATCAACATAATAAACATTGCTCTATTATCAATTTATTTCCAAGGCATGAACTAACTGAATAAATTGATTAAAACATCGCAGGCATAACATTATGAACATGAAAAAGGTTTGAATAATAATCTAGATTCAAGAACATGGATAGATCTAACTTAAATAGAAAAATCCTTAAAATCAAGACAAGTAAAGAAAGTAGGTCTGAATAGAAAATCAGGCTTAGATCCAATTTCATAGTCATAATCCTAGGCAATAACCTCATGGGTGAACAACCATAATTGTCCTCGTCATAGTTATAGGCAATAGTCTTATATTCACAGTTATAGGCATAGGCATAGTCTTATGTTCACCGTCATAGTCATAGGCATAGGCATAGTCTTATGTTCACCGTCATAGGCATAGGCATAGTCTTATGTTCACAGTCATAGGCATAGCCATGGTCTTATGTTCACAGTCATAGGCGTAGTCATAGACTTATGTTCATAGGCATAGTCATAGTCTTATGCCATTAACAATAGTTTCAACGTCGTAGAATATATTCCCAATAGTCAAGATCCAAGAAGAAAACAAGAATAGATATGAATCATACATAAATCAATTCCAATTTAACATGCCCAAATTAGAATTATAGCTTATATCTAAAAGTAACTGGAACTTACAGATCGTAGTCTAAGAAATTTAGATGTAGAAGTCAAGTCTAGAAATTTATCATAGAACATTGCGGTGTCGCTGATCTATTCTCTTGAATTGTTGTAGAAGCGTTGATCTTTGATTTGAATCGAGTTTGAATGCTTAAGCTTTAATTTGGAGGCGGCGACCGTGGTTCAAGAGGTAAATTAGCGGCATAGCAGTGTAAGAATGATTTGTATGAATTAGGCTAGGTCTTAGGATGTATTTATAGGGGTAGTAACTAGTTTAGGCCCTTAGATTAACCCTAGAATCAATCCGGACCATCAAAACACGTCTCAGGCTTCAAATATGGGTTCTGGGTCAAAACAGGTCGACCAGGTCGACCTGTAAGGGGGGAGGTCGACCGCATGGTCAACCTGGGGGTAGGTCGACCCTAAGGTCGACCACATGGTCGACCTGACCCCCAGGTCGACCTGCCTGGTCCTGTGCTGCCTTAAATTTGCTGAATCTTCTACAGGCCATAACTTCTTCATTCGGACTCCGATTTTCGAAAACTCGGACTTTATTTCATGCAGAATTCCGTGATGAATGTAATGGAGGAATCCGTTTCCCTTGATTCTTATTTTAAATTTAATTCTGCCTTGATTTATGGTTTTAACATGTTATAAAAATTCGGGTTGTTACAATAAGTTTCTCTATCCATTTATTATAACCTATGTTATAATTTCCTCTTAGCCCTAGGACAAGTCTAAACATGTTATTCTTACCAACGGGTTTCAAACTCCCAGACTACTTAATTTATAATTGAGTACAATATATTTTCCCCTTTTTTTTTAACTGGTTTTAGGTTTTCCCCTTTTCTGATTACTTAATTTACAATTAAGTGTCACTTAACTTAATTCACCAGTTATCCAATTCTCTTACTTGTTTATATAACCTAAGTTATAATATTCACTTGTCCTTAGGACAAGTCTACCTATTATACAACATTTTCATTCATGTTATTTACGTATAGTAGGTTATTATCATTCCCCTTTTAAACCACTTACTATTGTAAACCATTATTCTTCATTCTCTGTAATATATGTTCCTTATTATATTAAGGAAAGCACTTCATGCACCTTATCAGTTTGATAGAAGGAATCAATGATTTATTTTCATAACGTTTTCTCATCTAAATCCATGGTAGCAAGTAATTTCTTTACTTTTCTATGTTTATTGTGGCTTACTTGCAACAACATTTTCAGATATAAGTCATTTAGGGAAATACATCACTTTTCCCTTTTATTACACTAACTCAGTTCATTACATCCCTCCCTTTCTTATTTTCTGAGTTAGAAATTTAATTACCATCCCTGTTATTTATTCATGTCCTATTATATACATATATTTATTTATATATATAAGCACTAGACCTATCACATTAAGCCTACACTTGTGGACGCTAGATTTGCCGGGCGGGTCCGGGCAGAGTTCTACCATAAGCTGACTTAACCTTGTGTCCCAGCACATGTTGTTAGTTCTTGCACATAGGCCTCTCACATTAGGTTCAACATTAATGGCTGCTGGATATGCCGGTCGGGTCCGAGCAGACTTCCGCCACTAATGCAACCTAACCTCATGCCATAAGTGTATTTACATTTTCTAATTGTAATCCTAGGCATATTCATTTTCATTCAATCACTTATGTTCATATCAAATTGCGCTTCCAAATTAAAATCTCAAAACATAATATATGTTATATTCATTACATGAAAATTTTAGACATATTATCCTTTTTACTGTAATATAGTTTACAGTAATCTAATTTACATGTCATCCAATTTTTGCCTATATTTTATCGCATGTCATTTTCAACATAAGTTTAATTCTTCTAGGACATGTAAACATTCAATCTGGTAATTATTTTAACATGTCGTTCAATCAATAATATGTCCTAAGTAAAGCATGTAATTACAATCACTGAATTGGCTATTCATAACCAAACAAGTTTATTTTCTCCAACATGTAAACATTCAATAACTTAGCCAATTCAACATAGGAATTTTCTGACATATTCATATCAACATTTCAATTCGTTACAATAAAAATTTATAATTAAACTGGCCATTTCAAAATTTATTAAAAAGGGGGATGCTAAATGATAGTCATAACATTATCTAAAGGCTATAACTTAAACCCACTCACCTTTAAGCTTTCCCCAAATTTTGGATCTGATCCGTTATATCATCCATGGTTTTCCCTTTCCCTTTAATTAACGACCATGGATTTATCATTTGATGAAAAGAGAAGGGAAAGAGAAATAATTTAAGTAGATTGGTTCTTAGAGGTTTACCTTGTTTTCATGATTCAATAATCTTTTTATTAATGTTGATTCCCTATTCCAGATCTGAATTCGTAATCCTCCTAGGCTAACATTTTAATTTCAGAATAGATTTGAGAAGAGAGAGAGAGAGGGAGCCATAGCAGAGCTCCAGCACAGCCGCTGAATTATGATGTTTAGGGTTAGGTGTAGGGTCTTATTTATAGGTGCTCAAGACCTTATCGTACACGCAGCGCTGAGTCAGCATTGAACCTAGTTAAGAAAACAGTCCAGGTTCGCAAATGAATCTAGCCAAATCTTATCGTACACGCAGTGCTGAGTCAGCATTGGGTCCCGCAAGCTGTTTTGGCACAGAAATTTGAATTTCAAATGTTTGAATTGTTTTGGCGCAGAAATTTGATTTTTGAACTTCTGAATTTCTGGAATTTATTTAACTGTTTTATTCACATGAAATATTCTTATATGTATACAATTCCTCTACCGACCATTTTACGTGTATATATACGCACAATGTTCATTTTATTTTCAAAATGCAAACAATGTTGCACCGTTATTTGATTCTTGCCATATTTAATTTACTGTAGCCTTATCTTGAATTTTATCTTTTGTATACATATATTTATGCATATATATATATATATTCTCATATTTATACAATATTTTATGTATTTCCTTATATGTACGTTCTTATCCTTTCAAATTTTGAATTTTTATACTTATATATATTTGCATGTTCAGTTGGCCCTCTCTAAAACAAAGATAAAAATTATGCCAAGGCCGCATTTGAACCCCCGACCTCTATGTTACAAATCCAATGCCTTAACCAACCGAGCTATGAAGTCTTTTGTTAATAAGTCTTAGAATAATGATAATTATTGTTCTCTCCATACTTCTCTTTTTCATGTTATTTATATTAATTAAATTAAACAATTACATGAATCTTTTTCTTTTAATGTCAATGCATTATGTTTGCAAATCAGTGCATGCAACATATTTACATTGCATGCAACCAATCCTTTCTTTCTTTCAATGCATGCATTACATTTTTTTTTCAGTGCATGTATTTAGTACATGCAATCCTTATTTTATTATTTATTTTACATTTCAATTTTTTTGCATTTATATATATATATATATATCTCTTGTGTGTATACAAATTTCTAGGCTTAATAACTTCTTCATATGATGTCTGTTTTACGCAAACCAGGTGTCTATCTTGACCAGAATTCTGAGACAGACGCAATGGCGCAGTCCGTTTTACTTAGTTCTCATTATTTAATTAAATTATTCTTATTTTATTATCTTAAAAATACAGGGTGTTACATACTCCCACCCTTAGGAAATTTCATCCCCGAAATTTAATAAGGGTAAAATTAATTAACCTCTCGCATAATATACATCCAACATGTGTGCATCCAATTTTAGCAAACATTTTGCACTTGTGCAGAGTGAAGTACAACATAATAATGCATGTATGCTTAAGCGGTACCTTCGATGTGTATGCAAATTTCTCAAAAATCCTTTTAAAATATGATGCTCACATCCTAGATATACTGGCAGTTCTACATGAATGCAATATTTTGAAAATGAAAATGTTTTCATCAAATTTTCCCACACTCTTACTGAGTAAGAGCATAGTTCATCCGACTGCTGCATCCATAATCCTACCAACCAACATTTTTTCTCAAATTTCAGAAAATCTAATTTTCTAATTTGGATTTCTTATGTTACAAAAAGGTGGAAAATGGAAAATTTCACACCTTCCGTTTTTCTTTTATATACCTTTTTCCAACCGCGCTTGGATTTTATAAACAATGTATAAAGATTTCCTATTTTCCTATCTAAGCACATCCCACATAAGAAAATTATCTTTGTTGTAGCTTTTTTTCGTCTTATCTTGTAAAAAAAAAATTTCAAATCGCAAAACTGGAGTAAATACAGACAACTATTTTCCTCAATCGGGTTTATGACTTGTCCTTACCTATAAGGTCAATTCAGTCTCCAACTACAAGGTGTCAACATCCACTCTATTCTCATTTTCTACAAAATAAATTCTCATTTTCTACAAATTATTTTGTCCACCCAACAAAATTCTCTTTTAAACAATTTATCAAAAACAATTGTCAAAAGAATAGAGACTTCAAAACTTTCTTGATTAAAAATTCTTGTATGAAATATAACTAGAAAAACTAGCAAGCTATACATGCTCTATAATATGCACCTTTTACTGAGAGAATTTTATTTTGAAACTCAATATGTACTTCTTTACATATTTTAAAACTATAACTTTTAAGATTAAAACTTGAAAACAACATAAACCGTTTTTTCCTAAACTTTTATAATCTCAAGTTCTTAAAAGTTAATAATGGGGTTAGACTCAAAGCGGGTTTCCAATTTTTCTAGGCCCTCCTAGACACTCCCCAAGGTCAATTCTCTCTACTATATATACTCCTAATTCAATTTTTTCTGTTCAACTTTTTCCAAAATACTAATCATATGGGATTTATTTTCCTTTCGTACAAAGTATATTGTACACTTAATAACCAATCTTCCTAAGGGTCTCAAATTTCCTTATTCACTCCTTTAGTGTACAAAACAAACATCCCATTTCATACCATATTATACACTTTTTATTTAGTGGGTTCCTCTCTTTTTATTTAGTAGGTTCCTCTATGGATCTAGGTATATATAATATATTTATATTTTTTATAAAACACAAATACGTCCACTCACTATTTATATAGGAATTATAAACCTAAGCTCTGATACCAGATGTGGCAACCTCAATTTCGATAGACCGATTTTTTTTCAAAATTCCAATCTATCGAAACTCAGATTGGTTTGCTCTAGTATACTGCAGAAAAGACAGAGACGTAAAACATGTCAGAGCTTAGAAAAATATCTCACAGCGGAAAGGTTAAAATATAGTATAATCGAATCATAGCCTTACAATATTATTAATACTGCCTAACCAGTATCCAAAGCTATCATGTCTCTGCCACAATCTAACCTGCGAGTGTGTTATGAGGAGGGGGTCAGAACACAAGTTCTGGTGACGGGATTTAAAATATACACTTTGGATAATCATACGTATACCATTCAACCATGTTTTCTTATTTATTAGATTACTTGGGTTAACAACACTCAAGGCTTACACACACGTTGTACCCATTTACTTCCCCATGAATTAACCTAATACAATATATGTAGCTGTCCATCAATATTGAGATACACCCCATGGTACCCCACTCGCACGGTCTCCACCGTATCATCGCAAGAATATAGCAGTCCCTAATCCTATGCCTGAATTTCGTATGGATTTCTGTATATATGTCAAGCTACGTCTGCAAAGAACCACTACTTCTATATTATGTAAGCGTTTGGACTGCCATCTTTGAACCGTTCGATCGAATTAGGTTCCATCCTCGAATAATGCCCTCCAGTCTTATGATACACCACCCAGAGCGACATGAGTGTACCTAGACTTTCCCGCATACATATCGTCAATCGTTCTCGATGTCTATTGCACATGTTCTCTATATGTGCGCCCGAGTCCCATGGTAGGGATAATCAAGAAACACAGAACTCAGTCGAGAGCTTTTAGATTTCTGCCAATTGCAGATGCAAAGGTCTGCTTTTACAGTGGCTATGGTCCCACTAGACCCCTCCCTCAACTAATGAAAGGCACCCAAGAATATCAAGAATGAGAACTTAACCCCGGCCCCCTATGACCTTCAAACCTACTGGCCAACCTCACCCATAACTAGATAGAAAAGTATATGGTCTTTTGGAGTTCTCCGCCTTTCTGCTTTACATACTGACTGAAGATGGTAGGTAGACAACAAGTTTCTATCATAGGGCACTAACTGGTCTCACCAATCACACTGGTCCATCTTAGTCTTTTGAATGCCCCTTATTATTGCAATCAAGGCATATTCGTTGGTTCACGTACGCAGACCTAACCTCTGTGAGTACAGGCGGATCATTTGCCACTCAAAGAGGAATACCAAGAGTACCCTACGTCCCCGGAAGCCGCGTGCTTCTTAACCCAGTCCGTTGGAGCCTACAAGAATATCTAGATGGACATGCGCTCCTCTTTGTGTCTTTTGACACCCCGATGATCTACCCCTTATGGTTATTCATCCTCTAACATACGGACCAGTCCAAGAGCCTCAGTTTTATATGTCATTAGATCCTACGTCTAACCATTCTTTTACGTGCTTGTCTCAGCTCATCAGGTTTCCAGTTAATTTGGTTATTCCAATTTATATTGAATTCTTATACAAATTACCAACTTTCTCTTGCTTATTAATTTCAGTCATACAACTTAATTCATTTAAGTTTATTAATTAGCTTACAACATGTTATTCTCTATATTGTGGCCCAAGGTCTGTGATCCACAATCCCTTTTATATTCTTGTTTGATTTCAATAACATGTTTTACTTAATATGTAATTAAGTATATCTAATTCACATGTTTCCAATTAACATGTCGATTTCCATTTATGATTATATATAACTTATTTCATTTCATAAGTTTTCCTCATCCTCTCTCATTTAATCATAATTCCACTTTACGTCGTCAATACGACTTATCGTTGTTTACTTATTAACTTAGTTTTATTATCTAAGGCCCATTAATAAGTTTCTCTACCCATTTATTATAACCTATGTTATAATTTCCCCTTGTCCCTAGGACAAGTCTAAACATGTTATTCTTACCAACGGGTTTCAGACTCCCAGACTATTAATTTATAATTAAGTACAATATATTCCCCCCCTTTTCTTAACTGGTTTTAGGTTTTCCCCTTTTCTGATTACTTAGTTTACAATTGAGTGTCACTTAACTTAATTCACCAGTTATCCCATTCCCTTACTAGATTATTATAACCTATGTTATAATATTCACTTGTCCCTAGGACAAGTCTACATATTATACAACATTTTCATTAATGTTATTTATTTATAATAGTTTATTATCATTCCCCTTTTAAATTATTTACTATTGTAAACCATTATTCTTCATTCTCTGTAATATATGTTCCTTATTATATTAAGGAAAGCACTTCATGCACCTTATCAGTTTGATAGAAGGAATCAATGATTTATTTTCATAACGTTTTCTCATCTAAATCCATGGTAGCAAGTAATTTCTTTACTTTTCTATATTTATTGTGGCTTACTTGCAACAACATTTTCAGATATAAGTCATTTAGGGAAATACATCACTTTTCCCTTTTATTACACTAACTAAGTTCATTACATCCCTCCCTTTCTTATTTTCTGAGTTAGACATTTAATTACCATCCCTGTTATTTATTCATGTCCCGTTATATACATATATTTATTTATATATATAAGCACTAGACGTATCACATTAAGCCTATACTTGTGGACGCTAGATTTGCCGGGCGGGTCCGGGCAGAGTTCTACCACAAGCTGACTTAACCTTGTGTCCCAGCACATGTTGTTAGTTCTTGCACATAGGCCTGTCACATTAGGTTCAACATTAATGGCTGCTGGATATGCCGGTCGGGTCCGGGCAAACATCCGCCACTAATGCAACCTAACCTCATGCCATAAGTGTATTTACAATTTCTAATTGTAATCCTAGGCATATTCATTTTCATTCAATCACTTAGTTCATATCAAATTGTGCTTCCAAATTAAAATCTCAAAACATAATATATGTTGTGTTCATTACATGAAAATTTTAGACATATTATCCTTTTTACTGTAATATAGTTTACAGTAATCAAATTTACATGTCATCCAATTTTTGCCTATATTTTGTCTCATATCATTTTCAGCATATGTTTAATTCTACTAGGACATGTAAACATTCAATCGGGCCATTATTTTAACATTGTCGTTCAATCAATAATATGTCCTAAGTAAAGCATGTAATTACAATCACTAAATTGGCTATTCATATCCTAACAAAATTATTTTCTCCAACATGTAAACATTCAATAAATTGTCCAATTCAACATAGGAATTTCCTGACATATTCATATCAACATTTCAATTCGTTACAACAGCAATTTATAATTAAACTGGCCATTTCAAAATTTATTAAAAAGGGGAATGCTAAACGATAGTCATAACATTATCTAAAGGCTGTAACTTAAAACCACTCACCTTTAAGCTTTCCCCAAATTTTGGATCTGGTCCGTTATATCATCCATGGTTTTCCTTTTTCCTTTAATTTGATTCACGACCTAACGACCTTGGATTTATTATTTGATGAAAAGAGAAGGGAAAGAGAAATAATTTAAATAGATTGTTTCTTAGAGGTTTACCGTGCTTTCATGATTCAATAATATTTTTATTAATGTTGATTCCCTCTTCCAGATCTGAATTCATAATCCTCCAGGCTAACATTTTAATTTCAGAATAGATTTGAGAAGGGAGAGAGAGAGGGAGCTATAGCAGAGCTCAAGCACAGCCGCCGAATTATGATGTTTAGGGTTGGGTCTAGGGTCTTATTTATAGGTGCTCAAGACCTTATCGTACACGCAGCGCTGAGTCAGCATTGAACCTAGTTAAGAAAATAGTCCAGGTTCGCAAATGAATCTAGCCAAATCTTATCATTACACGTAGTGCTGAGTCAGCATTGTGTCTCGCAAGCTGTTTTAGCGTAGAAATTTGAATTTCGAATGTTTGAATTGTTTTGGCATAGAAATTTGATTTTTGAACTTTTGAATTTCTGGAATTTATTTAACTGTTTTATTCACATGAAATATTCTTATATGTATAAAATTCCTCTATCGACCATTTTATGTGTATATATACACGCACAATTTTCATTTTATTTTAAAAATTCAAACTATATTGCAACATTATTTGATTCTTGCCATATTTCATTGGCTGTAGCCTTATCTTGAATTTTATCTTTTGTATACATATATTTACGCATGTATATATATATATATTCTCATATATATACATATATTTTCTTTATATGCACGTTCTTATCCTTTAAGATTTTGAATTTGTATACGTACATATATTTGCATGTTCAGTTGGCCTTCTCTAAAACAAAGATAAAAATCATGCCACCACCGGGGTTTGAACCCCCAACCTCTATGTTACGAATCCAATGACTTAACGAACTGAGCTAGGAAGTCTTTTGTTAATAAGTCTTAAAACAATGATAATTATTGTTCTCTCCTTACTTTTCTTTTTCATGTTAGTTACAATACTTAAATTAAACCATTGCGTGAATCTTTTTCGTTTAATGTTAACGCATTATGTTTGCAAATCAGTGCATGCAACATATTTACATTGCATGCAACCAATCGTTTCTTTCTTTCAATGCATGCATTACATTTTTTTCAGTGCATGTATTTATTACATACAATCCTTATTTTATTATTTATTTTACATTTTAATTTGTTTGCATATATACATATATTTTTCTTGTGCGTATACAAACTTCTAGGCTTAATAACTTCTTCATATTATGTCCGTTTTATGCAAACCAGGTGTCTATATTGACTAGAATTCCGAGATGGACGCAATGGCGCAGTCCGTCTTACTTAATTCTCATTATTTAATTAAGTTATTCTAATTTTATTATCTTAAAAATACAAGGTGTTACACAAAGGATAGAAAGATAGTGCGTATGGCTTTTGGGATTATACCTTTAAAATAAAACAACACTTTTCTTGAAAATGCTTTTTTAAAACTTCTTTTTGAAAAAATAGTTTTCAATTTTTTTTAATCTGATTTGGTAACCATCAACTCTGATACCAAGTGAAACACCCCACCTCCGTTAAGGTCACTCACAAAGGGAATGCATTAACTTTGGTGAAGCATTATTGGTAAAAGACACAGATAATTTACAAGACATACATATAAACAGCGGAAAAACTGAATTTATTTCATAAGAAGCATAGTCTAGTTAAAACATTACAACCATTGTCTCAAAACCCAACTTCCAAGTTATTACAATAAAACTTCTGTCTTGATTAAAAACTCAGAATACATAAAGAAGCGTAAAGCAGTAGTAAAGCGGCATAAATCCCCAATAAAAGTGTAACCACAGCCATAGCCCAAGAAAAGAGAATCCAAGCAATACTTCTACTCTCTTCAAGCAAGAAAAGTTCTGAACTAAGCTGAAGTATTCCCTCCGTGCGAACCGGGGGGGGGGGGGGGGGGGGACGGAAGAAAAGAAGACGAAAGAAAACGGGTCAGACATAAGTCTGGTAAGTGCAGTGATTTTTTAGCATGCAAACAAGAAAAAGGATCATGACATGAATAAACTGAACATAGGACAATACCATAGTGACAAGATAACATAAGGTAAGATAAGGCAAGATAAATTGAATATACTATCGCAATCATTTCTATTTCTCTGCACCTACTAACAAATGTTTCAACTAGCATCATGTGTTCATAATAAAATGATCCCTTTATCAATTGGCTCCTACTCGCATACATTTATTACTTGTGTCATTCGAGCCTGCTTGTTTGTAGATACCTATGCTCGTCCCACCAAGGGGTGTATCAAATCCCTATGGTAGCAACCCGACACAATACAAGATGCATAGTGTACAACTACTAATGCCCAATGCCTGATTTTTCCACTTCGGAGTACGTGCATGCCCGTACTCCGTCGGAATCTACACTGATGCACCACCCGCCGCTATTTTGACCACTTATAATCAGCCCAGTAATCGTGCCCCACCATGCCTAGTTCAAGATACCATGATTCATCTATTTGGGTTACTGCTGAAATGGGTCCCTATACTTAGGGTTTCCTAATCAATATGTTATAATGGTTAAGTGTTCTCCATGTAACCTAACCCCACCCATCTGTTTAATTAACATGTTGTATGTGTTAAGTGTTGCCTAAGTTAACTTAACCCTGCCATTCTTAGCATGTCCGTTCATTAGCATTAATTCATTCATTAATGCCTCAACCTTTCACATTAGAACTGTTGTTTGTGGCTGCTGGATGTGCCAGGCGGTTCCGGCCATACTTCTACTGCAAACTCATTCTAACCTCGGGTTTTAGGCTCAATGCGCTAACCTCTCACATTAGATCTGTTGTTGCGGTCGCTGGATGTGCCAGGCGGTTCCAGGCGGTCTTACACCACAACTCAATCTAACCTCGTGTTAGGCATGTTCATCTTTTGGCCAAATTACATATTTACCATACATGCCCAAATCTAGAATTTTATATGCCAATTACCCACAATTTTAGTCAATTCAAGTTATGCCACATTTACTTGTTATGCCCAAAATTACTCAATTAAGTTATACCCAATTCCCCGTGTTTCAATCGTACGTACAACAAGATTCAATCTAGGTTCCAAATGAACTTAGTATTCCTAAAACAAAACAAAAAGGGGAATAGAGAAGGAACACAAGAATTGACATAAGAAAAAAATAAGCATGTAAAGGTGTACCCAAATCCAAGAATCATGTTTCCAATAGGCATGTTGTACATTAACAATAAATATGGACAAACTGAGCAAGTTACATCATAGGCATAAAGATTCGATAGAATTGAATATAAGAGAATCACCAATTTGGTGTACAACATGATAGGTTCTATTGTTTCAATCCCAACGGTCCCATAAGCATAGGTAATTCAGATTTGACAAAAGGATAGACATGAATCAGAATTGATTATCTCACAATTAGGCCTGGCGGTGTACAACATGATAGGTTCCATTATTCCAATCACAGCAGTCTCGTAAGCAAAAGGATAAGCATAAATAAGAATTGATTATCTCACAATTAGGCATAGTTCTAGATCCGATTATTACTGTCATGATTTTTATTAGGTGTTCAAATCTGAATAATAACTGAACTTATAGTGAAAGGATTAGAAAAGTGAATTATTTGACGTTGTAGTGATTCTAATCTTTCTCTGTTGATTGAAGAAGAAAACCTCTACTTTGATTTGATGCTCTTCTAATTTGATTTCTAGTTTGGAGAAGACGGAGGCTAGGCTAGCTTAGAGATGGATAGCATGACGGCTTCATAGAATTGGATTGTGAGGTTTAGGGTTAAGGTTTGATGTGTTTATATAGGAGTATAGGATTAATATGAGCCTTTAGATCAACCTAGGAGTCATCAGACCCATCCAGTCTAAGAAAGTGAGTCATCAGGCCAATCAGAAGTTTCCACGTAGCCCTACGACTCAGAAAATTGTCGCTGTCTAGAACAATCAGCAGGGGTCGACCCCCAAAGGGGGGGTCGACACCCATGTCGACTCCCCTATAGAGGGGTCGACTCCCATGTCGACACGCCCTTGGGGGTCGACACCCCTGAGCGGGAGATTTCCCTCTCAACTGCTTTCCAAAATTTTGAATTTTGAATCTTTTTTTATTATTTAATTATTATTTTAATTTAATTTCCGCTTACACTTGAAATCTTCATACCTCCATAACTTCTTCATACGGAGTCCGATTCACGCAAACTCGGACTCTATCTCAAGCAGAATTTCGAGATAAACGCAATGGCGTAACATGTTTCGCCTAATTTATCTTCTAAAAATTAAGTGTTATTAAATATGTTAATTTTAATATTCATAGAAAATATGGGGTGTTACATACGGTCAGTAACAAGGATTTTTCGGTTATCTGCCATGCACAAGTTATCAACATGGTATTCAGTGCAATTATCCTTATACAACTCAAGAGAGCTTATTCAAATATATAATGAAAAGGTGAACGTTATTTTGGTCATTTTTTTGATCCCTAAACATATGTTATTTTGAAGTTGTTAATTACTGTGTTTTGTATGTAGTTATGTTCCACAACAAGCGATTCCATTTTGCATTGCCGGACCTTCAAATTATTGCATGCCTCCTTTTGTGCATCTTACACAATTTGAGTTACAACATATAAGTCAGAGGTATGTGAAACCTATATAGTTAACTTGTTGGTTTTGTAGGTGAAAACTAACTATACAGTTCTCCTCTTTTATATTTTATGAATTTTCAGTGCTCCCATCCAGGATATTGCGACATAATCAAATATCAAAGTACCAAACATGGACATCAAAGCAAACATGCAACGATTGGTATTTTACGTATTGACCGATTGTAAAATGACCATATTTTATTCTCTAGCGGTCGGATCATTCTCAAATTTTAATATGTCGTTCATGGGGATGTGAGACATATCCATGATTTTACTGAATTCAAGTATGACCGTTTTGTCCTTTAGTTTACTGTTTAGGTCATAACTTTTGGTAGGATCAAATCAACTTCTGAAATTGATCTCATTGGATCAAAATGGTAGTTTACGATTCTATAGAGTGGTCACATGAAGGATTTGGTCTAGTGGTTTGGGAGGAATCACTGTTGCAAGATAGATTGGTTAGCAGTTAATGGGCAGATTAGCCAAGCCCATTAGGCTAATGACCTGCATATATAAATATTAGGACTTAGTGAGAGAATAAGGGTTTCTCTCTTTATTCTAAATTTTAGGTTTGGTGCCTGGGATTCTCCGATTCAACCTAAACTCTAATCCTCCATTCTTTTCATTTATATTCATCGTAGATTGCCTCTAGAGGATAGATCATCATCAAGGAAAGTTAGATCACATCAAATTGCACCAAAATAGAAGGTTATTCGTGTTGTCCGAATCTGATCTCATCGAGTTTACATTGAATTGGGGATTAGGTGTGTGGATATCTCTCACATGGAAATTGTGGATTGTATAGTTAAATTAGGATCATACTTATATGTTATAATCACCTTAGTTTTGATCATATATGTTTAATACAGATTTAGGAACCCTAGAAAACCCTAATTTGATCATAGTAACCAGATAATTGTTAAATTAATCATGTTTATACGTATGTTTAGATCCTAACCATGCTAGGTCTCATGTTTATGATATGTTTATTCCATAATTATGATTTGTTCATGTTTGTATGATCAGTGTTGTATGAATCGATGTATGTTTTGATTGAATTAATTATGTTATTTAAATTGTGTGCCAGAATTGGTTGTCGTAGATCTTAGGATTGAAGAACAGAGCAAATCTAGGGTTCAGATTATCGGATTCTGACAAAACTTGACAGAGGAGCTATAGAGGATACCAGAATGGTGCTTGGAAAATTTCATGTTGAAATTCTCTACGTACATGGATCGGTATCGGTCCATCGGGGAATGATACCGATCCATAACAATGAGTTGGATGGAAGTGAAATTTTATATGGTGCATCGTGATGATGAATTGAGGCAATTGACAGATTTTAAGGTCATTCGGTGTTGTCTTGGGATGGGTCAAAGGTTGATTACTCAGACATGGATGAATTGGCAGGAGTTTCAATAGGAATGTCGAATCGATTCGAAAATGGACCAGCATGAACATCTCGGCTAACACAGTCTGGGGCCAACTACATAGTAGAAATTGCTAAGTATATGGACCAGTACTGGTCCATTATGGACCTGTACTGGTCCATTATGGACCTGTACGTGTAAGGGAATGCAGAATGCAGATCTTTAGGCAAGACTAAAACTAGAGGGGGGTGAATGGTGTTTATAAAAAAATTATGAAAATTTTAAACTTAAGTGATCTACTATATGGATCACACACAACAGGGATGATCGCAGACACAAAATCAAACACAAACACAGATAAATATAAAATGCAGAAAAGGAAAGAAGACACTGGATTTTATACCAATTCAGATTACTCCTATGTCCAATCCCATGCAATACTGGATTCCACAGAGTTTATTAATATCATAATCCAATTACAATACCCTTGATTTCATGGCTACAAGATTAAGACCGATTCCACCATCCTGGATTTCACGACTACAAGGTTGACACCGCTCCAAACACCCTTGATTCTACATCTACAAATTTAACACCTCTCCCTTTCCTTGATTTCAGGGAAACAAGGTACACACCCTTTCCCAAACACTTCCCATATGATTACATCAGCCCTGTAACTCTTCAGTAGCACTTCAATTCAGAGAGTATGAACAAAGAGTGAGATTATAAGAAGTTTTATATAACTAGAGTAGAAACCAACAAAGTAGAAGTGTAGAAATCAGTAAAATGATAAAGAATAATGGTGGGATGAAGCGGGTTGAAGATGGAGAAGAAGTTTAATCAAAAAATTCGAAATCAGCCCCCGTTTATAAGATTTGAATGGTTGCAACGTTTCTAGAATGTTACAAATAGTGAAAAGTCACTTCCTTTGGAAATTAAAGTTTTGACAAATGTATGTCGACATACCTATATATATATATATATATATGTCAACATAAGCATATAATTTTTAATTTTAAAACCTATTTTTAAAGTGTTTAATTATATACATTATTCTGGAAATTCTTGAATTAAAACTTAGTCAAATAAATGAGTATTCTGAAGTGTAAACCATATGAAAACATAATAATATATAATATAAACATATTTATAAATTTATAAAGTTTAAAACTATATAACTATATAAACTTATATACTAAACTTAAAATTTATATTTAAAATCATAAGTAAGATAGGAAAACAATTTGAAATTAGATTTTGAAAATCAGAATCTGAATTTTGAAAACAGAATACGAAATTTGAAAATCAGAATTTGAACCTGGAGTGCTATTCAGAGTATTACATATAAAGTAGAATCTATTACTATATTTGTCTTGAACTCTTGAAAACTTGACAACTCATGAGTTGTGAACTTCTCTTGAATTCTAAATCTCTTGAAACTCTAAAACTATACAATCTTCTGTATTTAAGTCCTGTATACAAATCCTCTCTCTCTCTCTATATATATTCTATATAGAGATGTTAGTATATATTTTATAAACAGTTATTAATGATAATAGAAATAAGGTTGTTGTGATCAAAATTCCATTCTCCAACAGTACGATCCATCAGGGATGGTGAGTCGGTGTTGAGTTTTGGTGTGGAGGATTATGGTGGCTCCTATGGGTTGTTGGTGGAGTTTGGTGATAAAAGAACTTAGGATAGTTGACATGCAACTCAATGATGAATGATGCTTCGATTGCGAACTCGCATTGGATGGTCGGAGCCGGATTAATGTGATACTGATCATGATGCGATATATGATCCACTATGATGATGGATTGCTAGGATGAGAGGCAATTATGAAAGGTAATGGAATGGTTGCAGAAATGGATTGAGTCGCCGAGATGAAAGGCTTAATAGACTTAGCACACCAAGGAATCATCGGTAACTGAAGTGTTCTAGCAGACTCAAAGAAGGGTATTGAGTGGATGCCCATTAGGATAAGACCGGATCAGTTGCATACCCTGGCCTGTCATGATGGTCCTAGTTATCTTCGTCGAGTAAGCAAAACATACGTAGTCATGATGGTAAAAGGTAATTTGGCTAGAACCGGGGTTTTCCATTAGCCCTTTTGATCGTTGAAAGAAATTTCAATTACCGATGGATTCAAGGCTGTAGTCGGTGATAGTTAGGATATTGGATGTTATGGTTAATGGTGTGCTTTCTTCCTTATTTTTCTCAGCGTAGGCAATCACTATAGGTTGTCGAAGAGAAGTGGGATTGGGATTGTCTTTTCCAATTCTGTATTTACATGTGATGAATGGATTAAACGTACTAACTTGTTGGTTGCTTGGCAAATCGGATGGTTAATCCGCCTATACTCATTATGTAACTATTGTTAGTTATTTGATCACTCAATAAAACTGTTGCCTAACTCAAGGTTTTATGTTTCCCTTTTATCACCTTGGATTGTTCATTAATTATGTTGATAGAAAGACTAAGTTGTAGGAATCAGGTAGTGGATTTTGGTGCTGCTGATGTTGTGCGATGACGAGCAAGAGGCTGGCGTACTATTACTACCGACTATATAGATTTTCTTTTCTATTTCCAGTGTATGTTGATCGTTGTTAATATTTTGAGTGATGTAGTGAAGCATACTGTATCCATAGATTCATGTTCCGAGATGTGATATACTTGAGATTTTATGGTTTTATGAGGATTTTATTTTCTATTCAGTTATGCTTCACGACATACTATATTATGTTGTATATTTTATTATTATATATTATCCATGCACTATGGTTTATACAACAGGTTCCATTTTGAGTTATTTTTCCTTGATGGTCATACCATATTGGCCTAGCACATCATACAGTGCACCTTTTGCTTAGTACGGTGCAGGAGGTATGAGGCAGTTGTCACAAAATGAGCCATCAGAAAATATAGAAAGGGACATGGATATAGATGAAGAGGAACATGTGGATCCTCCTGTTAATAGTATGGACGTAGTAAGCATGCCCAAGAATGACATTTCTTGGATCGATAGACAAGTAAATAACGAAGCATTAAACTATGATTATGTAGATGTGGAAGACAGATTTCCTAAAGATAACGATATGAAGGAAATGGTAGTACCCCTTGATGATGACTTGTGTACAACATAAATAATGGTTGATTCAGTAGTTGTAGATCTTCAATTCAAAAATGAGATATTTTTGACATTTAGTGTCCGAAATGGATTTAAAGTTGGTATAATTTTTGAAATGAAAGAAAAATTCAAGCAATAATTAAATGAATGGTCAATTCTACATGCTATCTCTTTTAAACCTATAAAGTCGAACAAAACGAACTATACTGCTATCTTCAATGTCAATGACAATTGTCTACAGAGAACTCATGTAATTATGTCCAAAAAATCGAGCAAAGATGGTGGATCATAGGAAAATATCCAAATGAACACAGATGTGTGAATCCAATGGTTATTCAAATAGTAAGCAAGCAACATCCACATTTCTAGTTTCAAAGGTTTTATCATTTGTAAAATCTTATTTGAATATAACCGATCGCACTGTATAAGTTTCAATGAAGGAACAATTATTTTTTAAGATAAGTTATATGAAGGCATAGAGAGCATTGAGTAAGGCAACCGAAAAGATTTATGGTGATTGGGCAGAATCCTAAACCACCTTAAGGTAGTATTTCACTGAAATTGCTAGAACAAACCGGAGGAACAATGGGCATGTTATTACAGATGAATATGGAGTGTTCAAATGAGCATTTTAGGCTTTCAGTCCATTTATTGATGGGTTTGTATATTGTCGTCCCTTACTTTGTACTTACATTCCACATTTTTACGGGAAATACAAAGGGATATTACTACTAGTTAATGTTGTTGACGTAGATGACAATTATTATCCATTGGATTTTGTAGTTGTTGAGTCCGAGTCTAGCGATAGTTGGGGTTTATTTTTTGCTTGCATGTGTTGCTTTATCCATACCATCAACGATTGTTGAATAAATTTTATTTCCGATAGAATGAAGGGCATATGGAATTCATTGGAAACAAAGTGGCGTTTACTCAAAAGAAGCGCCTTTGCGCTAGACATCTTAAGGCTAATTTGCAAGCAATTGATTTTAAAAATGAAAGATTAACCAGTCTTTTTATGTTGTGGAATGTTCTTTGAAGGAAGTCGAAAACATCAAACATCGGGAAGAAATCAAGGCCATCAGCATAAAAGTGGAAAACTAGATTGAAAAAGGTCTACATGAAAAAGAGGAAAGTTGGGCCATGTGCAAAGATGAAGGAGGTCAATTCCATGTAATGATCATAAATGCTTTAGAAAGCTTTAATGGTGTATTAAGGAGTGCCCGATCGTTACTTGTGAAATCTTCGGTTGCTCGAACTTTTTTTAGATCCATGGATTTTTTTTGTCAAAGAAGGGAAGCAACATGAATTCTTAAAACCCGATTTACCCCTAAGTGGGAAGAAAAGGTTTATCTTTATGAGCGTAGAAAGGAAAAATGCAGCGGTGTTTGCGGCGGTCTTGGCAGCACGTACTGACACATAATGTTCTAATACCATTCCATGTATCACTAATCGGTTAGTGCGACCTCATGTTCCGGTTCCTCACAAACAAAATGATTATTCCACTATGTTATCATTTCTTCGTATAATGCTTCATTAGTTGCAACATGATAATTGGGAGAAGGAAAATGAAGATATTAACATAACCCATACTTCCTCATCAATCTATCTGGAAGGTGAAATGCATAAAATAAAAGCAATCTTGCTCTCCAAAGAGATATGGACTCGGTGCACAGTGAGGGAAGCGCCTTAGGGTCTTCTTCACTATAAGGGTTTCATGTCAATGCATCATAAGCAAGAATATCAAATATGTTCCTATAAAATAACAAATTGCGCCTCGGTGCCAGTATTGTGTTCTTCGATCCAATCCAACTACACATACACAAGTTTGTATACAATTTACCATGTACATATATGTTTACCAAACAAAAAACCAATGATATTTTACCTAGCTCCATATATCAAATATTTACCACTCCCTCCACTTTGAACAAGTGTATACTTCATGAGAAATATCCTTTCCAACATACATGTGCGTTAATCCATAGCAATAGGAGATATAATAGATAGGAAATCCGTTGGTAGAATAGGTCTGGTCGTAGCTCTAGGTTCCCGGTCGATATGACTCAGATTCGTACGCCATCTAGGGTGGCTGACCTGGATGATATGAGTCCGAAGCGGTAGTGTGAGGCTTTACAGAGCCGAGGTGATCTAGAGAGATCCAATATCCAAAAGACATGTTTTTTCTGAAAGATACATTTTGAATAATTAGGAATCCAAAGAGATCCAGTATCCAAAGATCAGAAATCCGCGTCTATGCCAGAACATAATGAATATGAAGAATTAGAAAGCCATGATCACTTCGAATCATATTATCAGAAAACTTGAAATCAATGTTCGTACTCACTATAGACCATATTAATAGAAAGTCATGATCCTTTTGGAATGTATTTATAAGGAACCAGAAATAAAGAATTCCAGGAAGTCCCACGATCACACTGAATCGTAATAAAGCAAACGACCTTGTTGGATCATAATTAGAGCAATCCATATCGATGGTCTCATCGGGCCAGTCCAATATGACTATAACCCAACCTAGAGCAGCCATATGGTCATCTCATCACTTTCTTAGCCATGTATTCACTGCTCTGTTAATACATATCCATCCAGCCACGTTCTAGTGAAGGGATCGGTAACTCGTCTTTAAGAATATTGCAGTTTGGAAATGTAATCCATAAATCATCGTCATTAGTCCATCTTATCGCTTTACAATGACGGGACTCATAGTCTACCGTCACGGGTCCTTCCTACCACTCTCCGGCGAGGAGACCCATAGTTCACAGATATGAATCCTTTTTATCGCTCCCCGGAGATAGGATTCATAGCTCCTGAGTTTATCCTATTATTATCTGATAACGGAACTCAGCCATACGTACTCATCCTATCACTCTACGGTAATGGAGCCCATCTTTATGAACTCATCCTATCACACTCGGGAAATGAAGTCTGCAGTTCTTCATATGGATTCATCTATTCCCCTCTAGTGAAAGGAATCCATGATCAATACCTAATAGTGTAACGACCCAGAAAATCTGAACCAATTTAAATTTTTAAATTGGCTAAAATAATGGATTTTAAATATTTAAAATAAATATTTTAAAAAATGGCAATGAAAAGTGAGTTTGAATCTACAAATGAAAATGAATATAATTAATTATAATTATAAACAAGGCCTGAAATGGCGCTGCAGTTTCAAAAATTGAATTCAAACTTTGTCGGACTATACCGGGTGCAAAACAAAACGAATTTTAGTGAAACCAAAAATATTTAAATCTGTTAGTGAACACCTTTCTAACGAATCTGAAAAATCGAATTTTCATAACGGAAAGCAAAAGTTATGGCGAAATGAATTTTCAGAAAGGTCGCTATGGAATTTATATAGCCCGTGAAATTGGCCATTTTGCATACGACCTCGGAATTCGACGAAACCACTTTTGTTGGATCCGTGATGTGAAGTTATCGCTAGGTTTCAAATTTCATAATTTTTGAAGCTAGTATGTGAGCGTGGCAAAGGAAAACGTGTTTTGGTCAATTGGATCGACCAGAAATGGGCCTTTTTGCAAACGGTCTCAGAATTCGACGAAACTAGTTTTGTTGGGACCGTATCGTCAAAACATAGCTAGATTTATTTTTCTCGAATTTTTCAAATCAGTTTGTGGCCCTGGCAAATTGAAATGTACGTTCAAATTAAATATTGGATGTTTTATATTTTAAATTGAAGGAAAAATGACTGAAACATTCGAATGGGCCTTCGAAACATTTCCCATTGTGTTCGGAATAGGGGTAAAACGCTCGGGACGACAGTCGTTGGGTTTGGATTGGTGGTCGCGTCAGAAAACCCCTTATAAAATCTACCGACCAATCAGAATTTAAATTAAAAAAAAATAGAAAAATCCTTTTTCTCTCTCCCCGTAACAGCGGATCGACGGCGAAAACCCTCCTTGTCGTTCCCATCCAATTTCCGCCCAAACCAGGCAAAATTAGCCCCTCCTCTAGTTGAAGATTTTGAAGAGCTCAAGAAGATCTTCAAATCCATATATAGTTTGTATTTTTTTCGTGCATCATTCAAAGAGATATCGAGCTCGACAGTTCCGAGCTTCCAACTGCCGCCGCCGCTTCCTGCCAGCGTCGAACTGGCCATCTCCCCCCGGCGCCTGAGCGCCTCTCCTCCCTCTTCGACACGGCATAGCCCGATCGAGCTACCGATTCACAGATTGCACGAAAACTTCAAACCTAGTTTTGAAGATTTCAGAAAGGTAACGGCTGTTTAAATTAAAAACTGATTTTAACAGTTTAAAACCGTTGCAAACTTCGAAAAATCATATCTTTTTCGTTCGTTAACGAAATTCGATGAAACAAGAAACATCGTGACCATGTGGACGTCTTCTACATTCTAGAAGAGACAACATATTTTCTGAGCCTTCTGCTATTTTTAGTGGAGTGGAACCCAATGTGAGATTTCTAATTTATAAACGATATGGAAAACGACAATGTATGAATTATATAATCGATGTATGAGTTATATAAGCATTGTACGCCTCTTGTATAAGCGTTGTATAAGTTGTACGTTCGATGTATAAGTTATATATGCGTTGTAAAAATTATATATGTGTTGAAATAGAAGTGAATTGCTATATATATATATATGCATATATATATACGCCCCTCGTCCACAAACCATGGACGATATTTATTGGTTGTGATTGGTGTGAAAATTGATTGATAGCGAATGGTTGTTTGGGATTGTTTGTGGTTGATATTGACTGATTGTGGTTGAAAAATACCCATTTGTGGTTGAGAAATATTTGGTTGAAACCACATAGGATTAGTTTGTGGAAATGAAATAAATATATACATGCCGCTTGCGTGCGAACTAGATGCATGATCCCCATTGTCAAAAACCGTGAGGTTTTAAGGTAGAGCGAGGAGCCGTACTAGGGACGGTCCCGGTTTTAACTACCCTGCCGTTATGCTACTGAAATTTTGAATAATATTCATGTGTTTGAATTATTTTCATTTGCTGAAACAATATTTATTCGTTGAATAGAAAAACTTCATGTGTTGAATCGATATTCATTCGTTGGATAGAAATTCATGTGTTGAATGGTGTTCGTGTTTTAAAAATAAAAATCACATTTTTATCTATATATATAAACTATAGAAAACCTTCATGTGTTGAATCAATATTCATTCGTTGAATTGAAATTTAGGTGTTGAATGGTATTCATATTTTGAAAGAAATTGTTTTACAATAAAAATCCTATTTTTATCACCTATATAAACTATATAAAATAGTAGTGTTTTGAAATGAATGGTTTTACAATGAAAATCACATTTTTTATATACATGAATTGTTGAAATGTGAAGTGTTAAAAATAGCAACTCGTTCAAATAAATATGCATGAGTTGAAATATTCATTAATTAGCTAATGATATGATTTTTGCCTATGCATGCAACATTAGAATGAATGGTGTTTTTAAACCAAATCAAATCAAATATGAAGTTGAATAGAAAATGATAAGTGATAAGAACTGTATATATGTACATGCATATTTATTGAACAGGTTATAGCAAAGGGGCTAGAGAAGAGGAATAAAATTTTGTGCCCGACAAATAGGTACACATTTACTGTTTTGTTTGGGTGATGATTTTATGAGCCTGTTGGCTAGCCGCTTGGCTTTTCCTTTTTCTTTTTGACATGAGATGCCCATGTGGCTATTTGGAAATTTTCCCAGCCCCTCCCGTACAAAGGAGGTTATGGCGAAATTTTCCAAAATTTAAAGGCGTTAGTGAAATATTTGAAGTGAAAACGATATTGAAATTGTTGAATGAACTATATTTATATAAATATATAAATATAAATAAAATTAAAACGAAACGTGGCCATGCAGTTCGTATTTTGAAACCGTGATTTCAAACGATTAGTACGGGAGATCCGACCATCGGATTTTCCTGAAATCGCAACCGTTGGGTTCGCCTTGGAAATATCTTTCCAACGGCACCAACTTTGTAAAAATCCAACGGTTGGATTGTCTGGATTGGTTAATTCAAATCTGAAGAAAAATAGCACTAGAAACGATTATATTTATATATATATAAATATAATTATATTTAATCGAATAATGACGCTGCAGTTCGTATTTTGAAATCGAAACTTCAAACGATTGTACCAGGAGATCCGACCGTCGGATTTTCCCGAACCTGGAACCGTTGGATTCGTTTTGAAAAGACCTTTCTAATGATGTAAATTTTGTGAAGATCCAGAAGTTAGATTTTCAGATATGTGTAAATCAAATCTGAAGAAAAACAGCGCCACGGCCGCGTTATGGCCCGAAGCGTCATTTTGAATAAATTGGCTATTTTAAAATAAATAAAAATAGCGATAAATCGTTATAAAATATCATAAATGATATAGAATGGAAATAAACTGAATTTGCTCGGTTTATGTGGTATTTGATGGTTGAATGTGTTTGGTGTGAAAATTACATTAAAGAACAAAATTGGTGTTGTGGAATAATTTAACCATTGAAATAAATTGATTTGAAATTCTAAATATACGTGAATTATTTGAAAAGGCCGAGTTAATTCTCATTTCAAATAATTGACCGACGATTGAAAGTCGAAGATGAAGACGGTGGTCGAAGACCGGAGATCTTCACCTCGTTTGGATGGTAACCGAGGTCCTGATTAGGAGGCATCCCGAAATATGGATAATGAGTGGTGATCGTCCAGACGTACGTGGTGATCGATGGGTTTGCGAGGTATTTAGTGCCTTCGGTTTCGTTCAGACCCAGAACGGACTTGTAAATGGACTGTGTGTCTGACATTGGATTTTTATTATGTGTTGATTGATCTCTATTAAATATACATCTGTTTGGCGGCGGAGAATTTATTCTTTTGCTTAACGCCCTTCTCTGAAACGCACGAGCTCAGAGGTTGTATATCGATGGACATCAGTCGCATGGCATGAATTGCTAGTGTGGCATGCCTAAGTGACAAATGATCAAGACTTCTGTTGAAAAGAAAAGTCTTGTGGTGATGATCAAAGCACTGCCTGTGTGGCGTAGCTTTGTGTATAATGTGAATTCTCGATCCTCACACCCCGGTATGAACCAGAAACGGGAGAAGGACCTCAGGGAGGGCATGCGTTTCTCCCTAGCTAGGGTGGTGTCAGTGACCTACCAGCCCTGACATTTATGTACTTTTCACCTGCGTGTTTGTTGCTGTTGCGAGGCGCCTCGGTTTGATCGGACAATCCGGGTCCAATGGAGTCATTCGTTGGCTCGTTTACGCCCCAAAGAGCGGGGAAACGTATTGTTCAGGAATTTTAATCCACATCGGTGGATCGGTCCTGTCGCTCCTAGGGTCACTCGAGTTCTGATCCTAAGACTCGGGCTAGGCAATCTCAAATTCGGTAAGGACTATCTTTTGCCTTGGTTCATGATTGAAATCCAATTTCCAAATACGTAACTGTGCGGTTTTGATTGTATATATATATATATATATATATATATATATATATATATATATATATATGGCGACATGATATATGGTACCCATGACGTCTATGATTGATAGTTATGATTGAAATTGTTTTTGAAACATATAAACACTAGTAATAATATCAAATGCTTTTGTTTTATTCGTATCAATCATTTTTGGCCATTATAAAGTAAAACTCTATCCTTCGGTTTGCGTTGCATTGTGTGATGGGAATTGAGTCTTATAATGGCTTCATTTTTATAAAAAGCATTGCGATGTTTAAAAGAAAGATTTGTTTTAAAACACTAGCAATCCGATGGAGTAAACCCGTTCCACGAAAGTGGCGTGATCCTGTGATTAGCCATATATTAAATGTGTTGAATAGATTTCTCATACCAGTCCCATGACCGACTCGTAGTTTGTTTCACTTTCAAACTAGGGTGCCCCTTTTTCTACACAGGCAGCCTTGTATTCAGGTTTAGCTGGTTCTTTCTGGAGAGCTGGAGCTGAAGATGGATTATATTATTTATCTCTTTTTATGCTGTTCAGCTCCTATTGTCCATATTTTGTTTATTTCCGCTGTAGACATTTATGTATAGCTGAACTGTTTTTGTACTAAGTAAGATCCTGTATACCGTGTAACTCTGATGATTACGTCTATCCAGTATATTCTATTGTTCATTATCTGGTGTATTTAATTATTCTGTTCTGCTATTATCTGTTTCTGTGTTATATTCTAAAGATACCCCTTGTCTCCATCAGAACGGGATTTGGGGTCGTCACAACGTGGTATCAGAGCTTTGGTTAAGCTTAGTTCTGGAATATAACATATTAACGAACTCGTCAGAAACAGAACCAGTAGTGTTCTAGGATGGGCAACTCAATACAGATAGGATCAGTAATATCCTAGTATGAGTAGCAGAATGAAATGACACCTAGATAGACACATTTACATTCAAGTATTTGTCTCTATATTTTGAAATATCTTTTCGGTTGACCTGATACTTGATCTGCTATTTGTAGAAGAACTAGAAAATGAGTGCCAGAAACAGAAGAAGTAATACTGACCTGGATATTGAAGCCCTATATATGAAATATAGAAATCTGGGTGGAAAGCCATTCTCGGGCGAAGAATCTATTATGAGAACACAAGCATGGATTCGTTCGGCTGAGAAAATCTTCGAAGGATTAAAGCTGGGGGATGACCAGAAAAGATTACTGGCCTCCTGGGCACTCAAAGATGAAGCTTTTTTCTGGTGGGATTCTGTTATTAAGGATAATCCAGAAGGTGATAACACCTGGGATAAATTCAAAGTGATTTTCCTGGAAAGATTTACTCCTCCAGAAGCAATTGAGCGACTATGTGATGAATTTTCTTATCTGATACAAGGAGATATGACCATTCCCGAATATCATAAGAAATTCAATGAACTTTCTCACTTTTCCCCTCATCTAATTGAAAATCCGAAGAGGAAGAATATGAGATTTATCAACGGGCTTCAACGAAAATATCAGAACAGTGTAATGAGGAACGTGATGCTCCCCTTTTCTGAAATGATATACATGGCTTATCAGTACGAAGATCTAGACAAGAAAGGTATGCTACAGTACGAAGAAGAAGTCAGCTCTAGTAATAAAATTGAGTCTGAAACTGATCGTCCTGAGGCCAGTACAATGTCTGAAGTCGGTAAGGAGCCCAAAGTTAATCGAAAAAGGGCCAAATCCGAAAAAGAACCAGTAACGACAGCTTTATGCAGTAACTGCCATAAACAGGGGCATTTGACTAGGAATTGTAAACCCTCGAAGAAGCTAAGGAAAGATGAAACTAAATCCGGTAAGAAGCTCCAAGAGAATAGAAAGTGCAGTCAATGCCATCAGTCCGGTCATCTTTCAAAGGCCTGCCCGCTATTCAGAAAACCTAAAGCAGTACATGTAAATGAAGTGGTAGAAGTACCTGCATCCTCGTCTGCTCAGGAAAGGTCTGATGTTTTAGAAGGCACGCTCAATGTCAAAAACATTCCAGTTAAAGTACTATTTGACACAGGCGCGTCACGAAGCTTTATTGCAAAGAGTGTAGTCAAGAAGTTGGATTTGAATTTGAAGAAGCTCAAAGAGCCAATGACTGTCCAAAATCCAGTTGGGGGTTCCATCAATCTCAGTTGGATTTGTGCAGTACCTGTCTCTTTTTCTTGCTATAAATTCCCTATTATCTCTATCGTCATGAATTTTAATGAATTCGATCTTATTTTGGGATTGAATTGGCTAACTAGATAAGAAGCTGAGGTTAGATGCGCCGAGAGAGTGGTTAAAGCAAAGGCCCAATCGGGGAATTATATAACCATACCATGTGAAGGCCCGACTTCAAATAGAAAAGATTTCTGGTCAGCTCTCGATGTTTCTCCAGCTCAAATAGAAAATATCCCAAAAGTCACAGAGAATATTCCTGACCTCATTAAAGACATTCCTGTCGTCAAGAACTATGCGGATGTGTTTGAAGTAGTTGTTCGCTTACCCCCGTAGAGAGAAATAGATTTCAAAATTGCTTTAATTCCGAATGCAAGGCCGGTAGTTCACGCTATTCGAAGAATGTCCTTGAAAGAGAAAGAGGAACTAGACAATCAAACACGACAGCTAGTATGGAAGGGTCTGATCAGGCCTAGTTTCTCTGATTGGGGAGCAGCAGTGGTTTTTGTCCCAAAATCTGACGGTACCCTACGGCTATGTGTGGATTATCGTGATTTGAACAAGCAGACAATAAAGAACAAATATCCATTGCTGCGAATAGATGATTTGTTGGATCGATTAAATGGCGCACAAGTATTTTCATGAATAGACCTAGCTACAGGTTTCCATCAACTTCGAATTACCGAAGAGTGTGTTCCAATGATGGCATTCAGAGGTCCAGACTTGTTCTACAAGTTGTTAGTAATGTCGTTCGGCTTATGTAACGCTCCAGCTTACTTCGTCGATCTGATGAATAGAGTGTTCAGAGGAGTTTTGAATAAATTTGTTCTGGTTTTTATTGACGATATTCTAATCTTCTCTACATCAAAGGCCGAACATGAAAAACATTTGGAATAGGTTCTAGAAATTCTGAGAAGGAATGTATTGAAAGCAAAGTTTTCCAAGTGTATATTCTGGCAAGATGAAGTTAAATTTCTAGGCCACGTCGTATCGAAAGAAGGAATCGCTGTGGATCCAAGTAAAATCACAGCTATTCAGAACTGGAAGCAGCCCAGTACCCCTACCGAAGTCCGCAGTTTTCTCGGATTGGCTAGCTATTACCGGAAGTTCGTTAAAAACTTTTCGAAGATATCTGGTCATTTAACGAAGCTTACAAAGAAGCACTCTAAATTCAAATGGACTCCAGAAAGTGAGGAGGCTTTTGAAGAGCTAAAATTAAGACTAACGACCGCTCCAGTGTTAACCATCATCGATGGCAACCAGGATTTGAAAGTCTGGACTGATGCTTCTAGAGAAGGCCTTCGCGCAGTGTTAATGCAAAGGGGCCAAGTGATTGCTTATGCTAGCTGCCAACTGAAGTTGCACGAAAAGAACTACGTAACTCATGATCTTGAGTTATTGGCTATAGTATTCGCTTTGAAAATCTGGATACACTATCTTTTGGGTGAGAGATTCGAACTATTTACAGATCACCAGTCGTTAAAGTATCTGTTCACTCAGAAAGACCTGAATCTGAGGCAGCAACGTTGGCTGGAGTTTCTTGCAGCATATGACTTTGAAATTATATACACTCCGGGGAAAGCCAATGTCGTGGCCGATGCATTAAGCCAAAAGAATGAAATGATCGCCAGTTTTATTATCACGACTTCACTGATAGATAAAATATCTGCTCTTCAGGAGAATGATCACTTCATTCAGAAGATCAAAGAGATAATTCAACAAGGCGAACCCTCGAGTTTTCAAGTGGATAATGATGGGATTCTGAGGCTCAAAGGTCGAATCTGTGTCCCTAACATTTCTGAGCTCCGAAAGGAAGTACTGGATGAATGCCATAAGTCAAAACTTAGTATCCATCTGGGAGTAAGAAAAATGTATAATGACATTAAACGCACTTTCTGGTGGAAGTCGATGAAGAGGGACTTTTCTTTATATGTTAGTCGATGCCCTACTTGCCAGCTAGTCAAAAGCGACCAACAGAAACTAGCTGGATTATTACAACCGCTAGACGTTCCAGGTTGGAAGTGGGAACATATTTCAATGGACTTCATTGATGGTCTGCCCAGAATCAGAAAAGGAAATGACAGTATTTGGGTGATCATAGATCGCTTCACGAAGACCGCCCATTTTATACCTGTCAGATCAAACAGAACTGCTCAAAGTCTGGCGCAGATATATTTTAAGGAATTAGTTAGACTGCATGGAGTGCCGCTCAGTATAGTCAGTGATAGAGATACAATATTCACTAGCAAATTCTGGGAAGCATTTCAAGTCGAGCTGGGAACGAAGTTGAACTTAAGCACCGCTTATCATCCTCAGACAGACGGTCAGACTGAGAGGGTGAATCATATTTTAGAAGATCTATTGCGGGCTTGTGTTATAGATTTCGGTGGATCATGGGAAGACCATCTGCATTTGGCTGAATTCTCTTATAACAACAGCTACCAGACGAGTCTGACAATGTCTCCATTCGAAGCATTGTATGGTAGACCGTGCCGATCTCCTGCTTGTTGGGTCGAACCCGGTAATAGACTTGTGTTAGGGCCAGACATGATTCGAGATGCTGCCGGCAAAGTTGATTTTATTAAGAAGCGATTACTCGCCGCTCAAAGCCGACAAAAGAGCTATGCCGATAGAAGAAGAAGAGATATATCCTTTGTTGTTGGTGACTATGTATATCTGAAAGTATCGCCAATGAGAGGAGTAATCCGGTTCGGTAAAACTGGAAAGTTGGCGCCCAAATTCATTGGTTCGTTTCCTATTTTGGAACGGATCGGAACTCTCGCTTATAGGGTCAAACTGCCTGACTGGTTGCCTGGAGTCCATGATGTATTTCATATATCTCAACTTCGAAAGCATGTTCATGATCCAGACTTGATCGTGGAAGAAGCAGCTCAACAGGATATTGAAATTACCCCTGAATTAGCTGTGAGAAGAGAGCCGCTAAAGATCATCGGCAAAGAAACCATAGAGCTGAGGAACAAGAAAGTTCACTTAGTCAAAGTGCAATGGAGTAGAGATCCGCGAGATTGTACTTGGGAAACCGAGGAGAGCATTCAGAAAGATTATCCTAGATGCCGAGTGGATATCTCTGATTGACTCCGGTGCAAGGTATATTTATCATACTTTGCATTACCATTTAATTCTCTACTCTGCTGTTATTTTCTTTCCATGGATGTGCACTTTTAATTCTATAGTCTGGATGATTTTAAAAGAATATATGAATTAATTTGTATGATTTTGAAAAGTTAAAAACAAATTGCTTGTTGGTTGTGTTGTGTGATTGCAGATTTGATTAATTAAAGTTATTAAAACGATAGTTAATTTGATCAATAATAGGATAATGTTAGAATTTATTCATTTAAATCACACATTGAACTGATTAGAAAATAGATAGAAATATGTACATGTGTATTATATATGTTTGAGCAGGTAAATGGATTGGCTGTTGAGTAAAGATTTTATTTGCGTGCCCGACAAATAGGTAAACCTTAATGAGTTGGATGCGAAATATTATTATATCAACTCCTGTGAATGCCATTGGATGCGGAGTGCTGGTTTTTCTGTGTGAAATAATAAACGTCGCCATAGGATAGTAACAAATAATTTTGAACTACATTACATGGCATACTTCTGAAGATAGGCATACTTCATCATATACCACATAAGCATTTGGAGCTTGTGTGACGAGGTGGTAGATTTACCACACGAGCGAGAGGCTTGTATGGCGATGACTATATTTTACAGGTTGAACTGATGACTGATATGGACTATTTAAATTATAATGATTAAATTGCCAGATTCATAAAAACCCCATACGGGTCTGGAGTTGACAATAATCACGTCTCTCTAGTTATTAGATACGGCACATGGACTATTTATTTCCCACACGGGGCAGGGTGACGAGAATTTATTCTCTGGAGTTATTATCAATACATGCTCCCCTGTAAACACCAGAATATATCACTATAAATATGTGTATGCTTATTAGGATTTATTGGGTACCTAATACGGCCCAATAAATTTCCAAACCTCTCTCCGTACAAGGGAGGTTATGGCGAAATTTTTCGCAAATTCCGGGTGTTAGCCAAATTTTTGAAGAACTTGAAATTTATTAGAAACTGAAAAGTTGGAGAATTGAAGCCAGATCAAACGTAGAGTTGATTAATCAAACCACTTTCGACTTTGTTCCTTTTCGGGGAAGAAAAGTTTTAAGTGGGGGAGATTGTAACGACCCAGAAAATCTGAACCAATTTAAAAATTTTAAATTTGCTAAAATAATGGATTTTAAATATTTAAAATAAATATTTTAAATAATGGCAATGAAAAGTGAGTTTGAATCGAAAAATGAAAACGAATATAATTAATTATAATTATAAACAAGGCCTGAAATGGCGCTGTAGTTTCAAAAATTGAATTCAAACTTTGTCGGACTGTACCGGGTGCAAAACAAATGGATTTTAGTGAAACCAAAAATATTTAAATCTGTTAGTGAACACCTTTCTATCGAATCTGAAAAATCGAATTTTCATAACGGAAAGCAAAAGTTATGGCCAAATGAATTTTCAGAAAGGTCGTTATGGAATTTATATAGCTCGTGAAATTGGCCTTTTTGCATACGACCTCGGAATTCGACGAAACCACTTTTGTTGGATCCGGGATGTGAAGTTATCGCTAGGTTTCAAATTTCATAATTTTTGAAGCTAGTATGTGAGCGTGGCAAAGGAAAACGTGTTTTGGTCAATTATAGTTAAATTGGATCGACCAGAAATGGGCCTTTTTGCAAATGGTCTCAGAATTCGACTAAACTAGTTTTGTTGGGACCGTATCGTCAAAACATAGCTAGATTTAGTTTTCTGGAATTTTTCAAATCAGTTTGTGGCCCTGGAAAATTGAAATGTACGTTCAAATTAAATATTGGATGTTTTATATTTTAAATTGAAGGAAAACTGACTGAAACATTCGAATGGGCCTTCGAAACATATCCCATTGTGTCCTGAATGGGCGTAAAACGCCAGGGACGACAGTCGTTGGGTTTGGATTGGTGGTCGCATCAGAAAACCCCTTATAAAATCTACCGACCAATCAGAATTTAAATTAAAAAATAGAAAAATCCTTTCTTCTCTCCCCGTAACAGCGGAGCGGCGGCGAAAACCCTCCTCGCCGTTCCCATCCAATTTCTGGCCAAACCAGGAAAAATTAGCCCCTCCTCCAGTTGAAGATTTTGAAGAGCTCAAGAAGATCTTCAAATCCATATACAGTTTGTCTTTTTTTCGTGCATCATTCAAACAGATATCGAGCTCGAAAGTTCCGAGCTTCCAACCGTCGCTGCCGCTTCCTGCCAGCGTCGAACTGGCCATCTCCCCCCGGCGCCTGAGTGCCTCTCCTCCCTCTTCGACACGGCGTAGCCCGATCGAGCTATCGATTCACGGATTGCACGAAAACTTCAAACCTAGTTTTGAAGATTTCAGAAAGGTAACGTCTGTTTAAATTAAAAACTGATTTTAACAGTTTAAAACCATTGCAAACTTTGAAAAATCATATCTTTTTCGTTCGTTAACGAAATTCGATGAAACAGGAAACATCGTGATCGTGTGGACATCTTCTACATTCTAGAAGAGACCGCATATTTTCTGAGCCTTCTGCTATTTTTAGTGGAGTGGAACCCAATGTGAGATTTCTAATTTATAAACGATATGGAAAACGACGATGTATGAATTATATAGTCGATGTATGAGTTATATAAGTGTTGTACACCTCTTGTATAAGCGTTGTATAAGTTGTACGTTCGATGTATAAGTTATATATGCGTTGTAAACATTATATATGTGTTGAAATAGAAGTGATTTGCTATATATATATATATATATATATATATATATATATATACGCCCTTCGTCCACAAACCACGGACGATATTTATTGGTTGTGATTGGTGTGAAAATTGATTGATAGCGAATGGTTGTTTGGGATTGTTTATGGTTGATATTGATTGATTGTGGTTGAAAAATACCCATTTGTGGTTGAGAAATATTTAGTTGAAACCACATAGGATTAGTTTGTGGAAATGAAATAAATATATACATGCCGCCTGCGTGCGAACTAGATGCATGATCCCCATTGTCAAAAACCGCGAGGTTTTAAGGTAGAGCGAGGAGCCGTACTAGGGACGGTCCCGGTTTTAACTACCCTGCCGTTATGCTGCCAAAATTTTGAATAATATTCATGTGTTTGAATTATTTTCATTTGCTGAAACTATATTTATTCGTTGAATAGAAAACCTTCATGTGTTGAATCGATATTCATTCGTTGGATAGAAATTCATGTGTTGAATGGTGTTCGTGTTTTAAAAATAAAAATCACATTTTTATCTATACATATAAACTATAGAAAACCTTCATGTGTTGAATCGATATTCATTCGTTGAATTGAAATTCATGTGTTGAATGGTATTCATATTTTGAAAGAAATTGTTTTACAATAAAAATCCTATTTTTATCACCTATATAAACTATATAAAATAATAGTGTTTTGAAATGAATGGTTTTACAATAAAAATCACATTTTTTATATACATGAATTGTTGAAATGTGAACTGTTAAAAATAGCAACTCGTTCAAATAAATATGCATGAGTTGAAATATCGATTAATTAGCTAATGATATGATTTTTGCCTATGCATGCAACATTAGAATGAATGGTGTTTTTAAACCAAATGAAATCAAATATGAAGTTGAATAGAAAATGATAAGTGATAAGAACTGTATATATGTACATGCATATTTATTGAACAGGTTATAGCAAAGGGGCTAGAGAAGAGGAATAAAATTTTGTGCCCGACAAATAGGTACACATTTACTGTTTTGTTTGGGTGATGATTTTATGAGCCTGTTGGCTAGCCGCTTGGCTTTTACTTTTTCTTTTTGACATGAGACGCCCGTGTGGTTATTTGGGAATTTTCCCAGCCCCTCCCGTACAAAGGAGGTTATGGCGAAATTTTCCAAAATTTAAAGGCGTTAGTGAAATATTTGAAGTGAAAACGATATTGAAATTGTTGAATGAACTATATTTATATAAATATATAAATATAAATAAAATTAAAACGAAACGTGGCTGTGCAGTTCGTATTTTGAAACCGTGATTTCAAACGATTAGTATGGGAGATCCGACCATCGGATTTTCCTGAAATCGCAACCGTTGGGTTCGCCTTGGAAATATCTTTTCAACGGCACCAACTTTGTAAAAATCCAACGTTTGGATTGTCTGGAATGTTTAATTCAAATCAGAAGAAAAACAGCGCCAGAAACGATTATATTTATATATATACAAATATAATTATATTTAATCGAATAACGACGCTGCAGTTCGTATTTTGAAATCGAAACTTCAAACGATTGTACCGGGAGATCCGACCGTCGGATTTTCCCGAAACTGGAACCGTTGGATTCGTTTTGAAAATACCTTTCTAATGATGTAAATTTTGTGAAGATCCAACGGTTAGATTTTCAGATATGTGTAAATCAAATCTGAAGAAAAACAGCGCCACGGCCGCGTTATGGCCCGAAGCATCGTTTTGAATAAATTGGCTATTTCAAAATAAATAAAAATAGCGATAAATCATTATAAAATATCATAAACGATATAGAATGGAAATAAACCTAATTTGCTCGATTTATGTGGTATTTGATGGTTGAATGTGTTTGTTGTGAAAATTACATTAAAGAACAAAATTGGTGTTGTGGAATGATTTAACCATTGAAATAAATTGATTTGAAATTCTAAATATACGTGAATTATTTGAAAAGGCCGAGTTAATTCTCATTTCAAATAATTGACCGACGATTGAAAGTCGAAGATGAAGACGGTGGTCGAAGACCGGTGATCTTCCCCTCGTTTGGATGGTAACCGAGGTCCTGATTGGGAGGCATCCCGAAATATGGATAATGAGTGGTGATCGTCCAGACGTACGTGGTGATCGATGGGTTTGCGAGGTATTTAGTGCCTCCGGTTTCGTTCAGACCCAGAACGGACTTGTAAATGGATTGTGTGTCTGACATTGGATTTTATTCTGTGTTGATTGATCTCTATTAAATATACATCTGTTTGGCGGCGGAGAATTTATTCTTTTGCTTAACGCCCTTCTCTGAAACGCACGAGCTCAGAGATTGTATATCGATGGACATCAGTCGCATGGCATGAATTGCTAGTGTGGCATGCCTAAGTGGCAAATGATCAGGACTTCTGTTGAAAAGCAAAGTCTTGTGGTGATGATCAAAGCACCGCCTGTGTGGCATAGCTTTGTGTATAATGTGAATTCGCGAGCCTAACACCCCGGTATGAACCATAAATGGGAGAAGGACCTCAGGGAGGGCATGCGTTTCTTCCTAGCTGGGGTGGTGTTAGTGACCTACCAGCCCTGACATTTATGTACTTTTCACCTGTGTGGTTGTTGCTGTTGCGAGGCACCTCGGTTTGATCGGACGATCCAGGTCCGATGGAGTCATTCGTTGGCTCGTTTACGACCCAAAGTGTGGGGAAACGTATTGTTCAGGAATTTTAATCCACATCGGTGGACCGGCCCTGTCGCTCCTAGGGTCACTCGAGCTCTGATCCTGAGACTCGGGCTAGGCAGTCTCGAATTCGGTAAGGACTATCTTTTGCCTTGGTTCATGAGGGAAATACAATTTCCAAATACGTGACTGTGCAGTTTTGATTGTATATATATGTATGGCGACATGATATATGGTACACATGCCGTCTATGATTGATAGTTATGATTGAAATTGTTTTTGAAACATATAAACGCTAGTAATAATATCAAATGCTTTTGTTTTATTCATATCAATCATATTTTGGCCATTATAAGGTAAAACTCTATCCTCCGGTTTGCGTTGCATTGTGTGATGGGAATTAAGTCTTATAATGGCTTCATTTTTATAAAAAGCATTGCGATGTTTAAAAGAAAGATTTGTTTTAAAGCACTGGCAATCCGACGGAGTAAACCCGTTCCACGAAAGTGGCGTGGTCCTGTGATTAGCCATATATTAAATGTGTTGAATAGATTTCTCATACCAGTCCCATGACTGACTCGTAGTTTGTTTCACTTTCAAACTCGGGTGCCCCTTTTTCTACACGGGCAGTCTTGTATTCAGGTTTAGCTGGTTCTTTTTGGAGATCTGGAGCTGAAGATGGATTCTATTATTTATCTCTTTTCATGCTTTTCAGCTCCTATTGTACGTATTTTGTTTATCTCCGCTGTAGACATTTATGTATAGCTAAACTGTTTTTGTACTAAGTAAGATCCGGTATACTGTGTAACTCCGATGATTACGTCTATCCAGTATATTCTATTGTTCATTACCTGGTGTATTTAATTATTCTGTTCTGCTATTATCTGTTTCTGTGTTATATTCTAAAGATACCCCTTGTCTCCGTCAGAATGGGATTTGGGGTCGTCACAACTAGTCCATCCAGTTACCATCAAATGAAAAGGGACTAGTAGGTGATATACACAAAATCATCCAATCACAATCTAGTGAAAGGAGTTCGTGGTTAGCATCTCTGATTCCATCTCTCGGGTTGAAGTGAAACATCATTTATTCATTTACCGATGAGGGCTACTCATATCAAAGACGCAAACAAAAAAATCGAATGGAAGTCTAGTCTAGGGAGAGCCTCTCCGGGCTTCGCGATCGCCATCTCTATCATGAGATGTCCATGTGAGTGGTGGATCGAGGTTCTCCTCTATTTCGATTAGCAGGTAGCTCAGGCCCTGCTGTCTTAATATAGTCAGGAAGAAATCCACTCACAATATGTTTTTCTATCTCATCCCGAAGGTGTCTGCACTTCGATGTGCCATGCCCATCCAGTTCATGTAATATATAGAATTTCCCGAATCTCTTTTCCTACTTGGAGGGCTCTTTGGGTGCAGGTGTGCGATACGGGATGAGGCCCTTTCTTTATTTGTAAATCAAATCAAGACACTTATTCAATTTTGCGTAGGAGGATACTTTTGTCCCTTCCTACCTTTCTTTGACCCTTCCTGCCTATCTCCTCTCTTCTGTCTCCCATCATTACGTTTGATTCCATCTTCAAGCGCCTCATGATTATCTATCGCATTGATTTCAAGTCTATCTTATGCCTGTGCATCCTTTTGGCGCAAGTATTAATCAACCTCGAAATAAAATTCATCGAGATCCATAGCGGGATACCTTTGCAGACTCTTTTTGAATTCAGTCTTTTCGGCCACTCCTCCTACGACCGCCATCAGGATCATTAATGCTTCCGGCTTATCCACCGAATCTTCTGCAGCTTTAAATCTTTCAAGGAAACTTCTCCGTGTTTCCCCTTTCCTCTGTTTAATCATCGTTAAAAGTCATCACATTTTTTGGATGGGTTATATGAACTCTAAACTACCCCATGAATGTTTCCACACGTTCGTTCCAAGTGCTAATGGACCAATTGTTAAGCTGCCTAAACCAAAGCACAGCCAAATCAGTCAAAAATAACGAAAAACACTTCGCCACCAGCTCGAGAAGTTCCCCTAGTACATCCACGTGCTGAATATAGCACGTCAGATGCACAGTAGGATCTGATCTCCAATCATATGCTGTCAAAGCTGGTAACTTGAAATTGGGAGGTGCTCTTGCATCTCGAATATTAAGAGTGAATCGAGTTTGAGCCACATTGTCATAATCTTGTCTAGGTACTCCACCTTTAGTCACTCGTCTTATTAGCTCCGTTAGCCTATCTTTGTCAGGGGCAAGTTGAGAAACTTGTCCTTTACTTCTCAAAGGGAACTCAGGAATATATGGGTCAGGTTGTACTCCAACGGGTCTTCCTACTGACGTTCATTGCTGGTTCTCAGCCTCCGGTTTTATTCATCCATGCCCCTCGTTCTCGTTTCGGCATAATCGAACGAAGTCGGTTCGACATGGCCAAGGCCGGTTTCTACGCATCCTGGTGTGACAACAATACTTCTTTCCACACCAATGTTAACTTTCTCTTGACCAACATTTCCAGTGCCTTCATTTGGGACATTACGAGTTGAAGGATCATGACGCTGCTCTTCATCCCCAAGGAAGGTGCCCCCTGCCAAGCCTGGGTCGCCATTCATGTTGGGTCGAACCAGGACTTCCAATGCTTTAAGTTGTGTCAATCCTTCTGGCTGAATCATCGTTAATACATTCCTAACCACAGTGCTGCTAGCTCTTGCTCCTGCAATGGCTCCTGGAAAGGCCTTCTGATCCATTGAGTCTTGCTAGTAGAGTGTTCATCATCTCATCCTATTTGCATAGAAGTTCATCTTTCCACTCCATACACATCCTTAAGTCTATAATCACTTCGTCCATTTATTCGCGGGTAAGTTGATTAGAGTGATTGCTAGTTGATGAAGCCTCTTAACTCCTACCATTTCTAATGCATGGATTTACAACATGTTCTGCTCGTGAGCAAGCTCCATCCTTCTTTCTTCTGAGTATATTCATATCCTTAGCAAGCAACCTAAACTTTGAGTCTTCTTTCTTAGTGAAAGCACCAAATTATTAACGTAAAAATGGTACACATAATGATTAACCCCCAAACAAGCACGAATCTTAGATAATTCAATCATATAATGCAAATAAAGTAGAACACACGAGAACTTTTATAGTGGTTTGGAAATATGGCCTACGTCCACTTTATAATCTATTGTTTATACTGTTAAATTACAAAGTACAGTTATTTATATGAATGAAAAGGAGAGATAAGAAGAGCATTTCTCCACCAAGACAAGGATCTTGCTCAGTTCGGCAGAGTTTCTAGCTCCTGATCCCTTGTTCTTTCCATAACAGGGGTATTTATAGATGAGTGATGGGCTCGGGTCGGTAAGTCATGTGGCAGTCATCCCAATTTTTCCTGGCCACATGTCATATGATCCAAGTGAATAGGATACGTGAGCTGGACACTCCCTCCAATTTGAATAAGTGTATACTTCATGAAAAATATCCTTTCCTGGTTCATTCAGTATATGTGTGCTCTGATCCACAATAACTGGAGATACAATAGATAGATTGACCATGAAATCAACCCATATAATTGGTCGTGTCATAGCTCCACGTTCCGGTTCGGTATGACTCGGATCAATGTGCCTATCCGAGGTGGCCGACCTGGTTGATATGAGTCTGAAGCAGTGCGAGGCTTTACCAAACCGAGGTGATCCGATCTGACCTATCGAGTTGATCCAGTCAATAAGAGGTGAATTAATGATGCATCCATGACGATCTGGGTGTGTCGACTAGGGCTCTTCAGATCCTAGAGATCAACTTCCAATACTTTAATCTAAAGTGGGGTGGTGGGAGGTAGGCCAACCCGACAATACTGAACTGAGATCCAAATGTGCTGAATCAACCTTTCCGGGCTATTTTCTACATCCTTATAATGAATTCAAGCTTGCCTTATCTTATACTCAAGTCCTAAGTATTCTGATGATCAGAAATCCGTGAGGTGACTCCCTTGCCAAAAGGCGAATTAACAATGAAAAACCCTAAAATATAAAAATTACATTTTTGTCACAAAAAATAATGTTTACTTACTCATAGGAGGAACTTGATAAGATGAGGATGGCACTAATAAAGGAACGTTTCAATTTAATTCAGATATGTACATATTTATAGTGCGCATTTGAAAAGGGAATAAATGCGCAAGAATTTGAAAATAGAAAAATATTTGTTGATGCACATATTGATTACACATTTATAATTTGGAACCAAGTTAGAAACAAGAAATTTAATTAAGTTGCAAACATTTAGGATTAATTAAAAGAATGTTTGAAAATGAGACATTAAATTAATAAAGATAGGAATATATGTATGTATGTATGTATGTTCAAGTAATAAATTAACGTTTGCAAACAATTAGTTAACATTTATTGTTAATTAAAGGACATGGAAAGCATAGAGTGATTTATTCAAAACTAATAAGGAATTTTAAATTTAAAATTTGAAATAAATGGGTGAGTGCATGCAATGGAATATGAAAGAAAAGATAAAAATGAGCATATATCTATATCCAATTAATAGGTCTGGCAACCTTTATAATTAAGATTGTAATTCAAAATTCAAAGGCAGAATGTATGCACATAATAAATAATGATACAAAAGGAATTAATGTGCAAAAATATGATAAACTAATATGGTGACTGATTGACATATTAATATGGTAAGGAATTATAATGAATCAAGGATAAATTGGATAATAAATACTAGGTGTGTATGTAATCTATTGAGTGGATTTGAAATCCAAACGTTAAATGTATGCATGTAATCAATATAATAAATTTTGATAACATACATTGCTCAACAATTTACGATGTTAATTAACCTGTTAAAAGCAGCAAAAAATATGACATATATAAAGAACTAATTAGAGAGAGAAAATAAATATTTTATTTATATGCAGTCTAAAGGTTAGGAATAACTTACAAACACTATAAATAAAGCCTTAGGTTAACTTAATTCCGCACAACTCAAACAACGAAAACAAATAGAAACAATAGTGGATCTACAAAATTAGTGATTCCTAGACAAAGGCTTGGAAACTAAGGTGAGTGAATATATTTCGAATACGAATTCAACATAAAAAGTTTGTTCTTTTCTTTTTGATTTAAATCAGTATTGTTTTATTTTTATTTACTATTTCTTCTTCAGATCTGGATTTTTATCGAGAATAATTCACAATTAACCAAATCCAATGATTTGGGTCTAGTTTTACATATTTTAATGTACCATTCAAAATTGTGAATTATATTCCCTTTTCTCTTATACTCTTGTTTAATTTACATATCTGAAATGTAAAATTAAGTAACTGGATTTTTATGATTCAAATCAATAAGGATAGGCATGCTCACTTGTAAAATAAACCTTATTTGTAAATTAGATCCAAACGAATGGAATATGTTTTGGATGATAAATAAGATATTTTGTGAGCAATTAGGATGGATTGGATAACTTAAGTTATGAAAGAAAATGTGATGATCCCAAAACCCCGAACGACGGTGTTAAGGATAATCATTGGAATGTAACACATTAATCATCATTAGCAGAGTACAGATAATAGCATAAGCAGCAAATATAATAATTTACATAAATATGACAGTGGAATCATAATATGTCACAACATCAGAAAGCACAGTGTAGGATACAACTTAGTGCATAAAAGTAAAATATCAGTCTACATCGCCATAAGCGGTACATATACATAAGAGAGTACATAAAAGAAATATCAGTCTACATCGCCATGAGTGGGATCATATACATAGATAATAATGGCAGAATAACAATAGCCAAAACGCTGAGAAGTCATGCCTCGCCATATAAGCCAAAAGATGCACTCGCTGCTATAGTGCAAAAGCCAAAATATGTCCAACTACCTGTCACTAGGCTGCCCGTGTGAAAATAAGGGCACCCAAGTTTGCAAGGTGAAACAAACTACGAGTCAGTCATGGGACTGGTATGAGAAATCTACTTAACTAATTAAACAACAATAATAAGGCAAATCATAGGACCACGCCACTTCCGTGCAACGGGTTTACTCCAGTGATTTCCAGTGTATGAAACAAAGTAAATTATTAAATCATTGCAATGCTTTTTATAAAAAATGATGCCGTTATAAGACTCAGGTCTCATCACACAATGCAACGCAAGCCGGAGGATAGAGATTTACCTTATAATGGCCAAGAAATGCTTGATACGTATAAAATAAAAGTGTTTGATATTATTACTAATGCATATATGTTTCAAAAACAACTTCAATCATAAATATCAATCCTAGATGGCATAGATACCATCTGCTATATCGCCATACTAGTAATGCAAATTGGAAATTGGATTCCATCATGAGTCGAGGCAAGGGGCAAGCTCCTCTCCGATGTGAGACACTCTAGCAAATGTCTCAGGACCACACACGGTGATCCCTGGATCCTCCAAGGCCGGTCCTCTCTTACTTTTGAGGATTGGCAATTGCTGAACACACGTTTCCCGGTCCTATTAGACCTATATCCGAGGCACCCCGCATTCCAACAACCACATAGGTAAAAGTAATATAAATATTAGGGCTGGTAGGTCACTGACATCACCCATAGCTAGAAAGAAACGTAGTGCACTCCTTGGGTCCTTATCCCGTTTTTGACTTATACCGAGGTGTGAGGCTCGCGAATCAACGCTATACACAAAGCTACGCCACGTAGGCCATTCTTTGATCATCAACCACAAGACTTTGCTTTTCAACAAAATCCTTGATCATCTGCCACTTAGGCATACCACACAGGCAATTCACTCCATGCGACTGATTTCTATCGATATATAACCTCTGAGCTCGTAAGTCTCAGAGAAGGGCATTAAGAAAGAAAATAAATTTTCTGTCGTCAAACAGATATATATTTAATAGAGATCAATCAGCACCGAACAAAATCCAATGTCAGACACATAGTCCATTTACAAGTTTGTTCTGGGTCTAAACGGAACCGGAGCACCATATTCTTTGCATATCCATACAATCAACAAATACGTCCAGACGGCTACCACTTCAGCCCATTCAAGGTAGCTACTCCAATCATGAGCATCAGTAGCGCCCATCCATCCGATGTGAAGATCGTCGGTCTCGAACCTTCTTCATTTCTTCGACATCTAATCATCGGTCAATTATTTGAAATGAGAATTAACTCGGCCTTTTCAAATAATTCACGTATATTTAGATTTTCAAATCAATTCTTCCCATGGTTAAATTATTCGACATTCACATTTCAGTTCTTTAGTATAATTTTCATGTTAAACACACTCAACCATCCAATGACAAGCAAACCAAGTATAATCGGTTTATTTTCATTCCATATCGTCTATAATATTTTTTAACGATATATCGCCATTTTTATTTATTTAAAAATGGACCTATATAATTAAACGATGTTTCAGGTTGTGCCGAGGCACTGGCGCTGTTTCCCCCCAATTTGTTTTACACATATCTGAAAATCTATCCGTTGGATCCCAACAAAGTTTATGTAGTTGGAAAGATATTCCCAAAGCGAACTCAACGGTTCTAGTTTCATGGAAATCCGATGGTCGGATCTTTCGATATAATCGTTTGAAGTTAGGATTTCAAAACGCAAACTATAGGGGCTCGATTCATTTTATTTAATTTATATATATAATTATATATATAATTTTTTCGATGATTTCAATACCGTTTTCACTTCAAATATTTCACTAACGCCTTTAAATTTCAAATTTTTTTGCCATAACCTCCTTTGTACGGGAAGGGGTTTGGAAATTTATTGGGTCGTATTAGGTACCCAATAAATCCTAATAAGCTTGCACATATTTATAGTGATATATTCCGGTGTCCACAAGGGAGTGTGTATAGATCATAACTCTAGAGAATAAATTCTCATCACCCTATAAATAGTTTTTGTGCCTAATGACAAGAGAGACGTGTTTATTGTCATCTCCAGACCCGTATGGGGTTTTTATTAATCTTGCAATTTACCGTTACATTTCATATAGTCCAGATCAGTCATCGCCATACAAGCCTCTCGCTCGTATGGTAAATCTTCAACCTCGTCACACAAGCTCCAAATGCTTATGTGGTATATGATGAAGTATCCTATCTTTAAGAATTATGCCATATAGTGTAGTTCAAAATTAATTGTTACTATTCTATGGCGACGTTTATTATTTTACATAGAACAACTAGTACTCCACATCCAATGCCATTCACATGAGTTGATATAATAATAAAATTGCACATCCAACTCATTAAGGTTTACCTATTTGTCGGGCACGCAAATAAATTCTTTTCTCAATAGCTAAACCATTTTCCTGTTCAACACATGTATATATATGTGCGAAACTAAGCTAAAAATAATATTTCTAGTGAACAAAGGTTTATTTCTATACATGGTTATTTTTAACACTTCCTACACATGTTAAAAATAATATTTTCAACCCACACATATTAACATTAAAAATTATGGAATTTGAAACCTAGCAATAATTTGACATCCCGGATCCAACAAAAGTGGTTCGTCAAATTCTGAGATCGTTTGCAAAATCTCTATTTTCAAGGGATATATATACCCTATAGCGACCTTTCAGAAAATTCATTTGGCCATAACTTTTGATCCCCGCTATGAAACTTTGATTTTTCAGATTCGTTAAAAAGATAATCATAAACAGATTTAAATATTTTTGGTTTCACTAAAATCCATTTTATTTTTCATTCGATACAGTCAGTTAAAGTTTGAATTCAAATTTTTAAACTGCCGCACCATTTCTAACTCTTTATTTTATTGAAATATTCTATTTCAATTGCTCTAATTTCTTTGAAATAACCAATTAAAAAATTTAAAATTGGCTCGCATTTTCTGGGTTGTTACAGAAAATCTGGATCAAGCTTTGGAATTTGACAAACAATGCAATGTGAGTGGATTTAAATTATATTTTCTGATAATGGCATGTTATATCGTTTGATTCCCATCAGAATATTTAATATTTTCTCTTCTTCTTCTTTTCCATCTTTCTTCATCAGAACATGTAGTTTATGTTGAGATTCAGTTATGCGCAAAATATACATGAATTTGAAATATTGGCATGTATATCAGAGTTGTGCACTAAATCTATATGATTTAATTATGCGCTATATTCCTTTTTGTTTACACGTGTTGGAAAATATAGTTAATTTGAATTATGAACATAAAGGGAAAATTTGATGATTTTGGGATAAATGTATGTATAATTCAAAAAATTGCAATGAAAGGAAAGCAAGCAATTTAAAGTAATTAAGATTACGCACAATAAATTTTGTGGTTAAATAGTAAATTTGACAATTTCCACATATACTTGTAGATTGAAGGTTAGGAATAACTTGTGTTGATTAGTTAGAAAAAGAAACGTATTTTCTTGGTTTGGTAAATAAAGGAAAATTGGAAATATGGTTACAAATTTGAAAATAAGAAAAGGTGGGAATTAGTACGAAATAGGGAATTTGACCATGTTGCGCACTAATTAATTAACCCAAAAAAAGAAATGAAAAAAGAAAGGGCATCTTGCAATCATGAATTCCTATTATAGTAATTACTTGAAACTATGAAAATAGATTTTATACACTAACTAATTAGTTGGGAATGCATCTAACTTTCTTAATGGGTAAATTGTAAAGATAGAAAAAGAGAAGATAACATAACATAAAGAGATTATGCAACAAAAAAGGATTATTATAAACGTATGATTGGAATACAATAGGCATAGTTTAGTGACAATAATGTGTAAGAAAGATTATAATATAAAGTTTATGAAATAAAATATGACATAAAAACTAACTGTAATCCATATTTGTACAAATATGATAATTGAGAAATTATAATAAACAGACATAATTTATTTGAAAATGTGAAATTAACAAAAAGTTATTGAAATTGATGTAACACCCCGAATTTTTAATGACACTAAAAGAGGATAAATTAAATAATAATTAATTTAATATTCAGAATTTAGGAAAACAAACTACGCCATCGCGTCCGTCTCGAAATTCTGGTTAATATAGACATTTGGTTTGTGTAAAACGAACAACAGTTGGAGAAGTTGTGAGAGTTTTAAGTTTGTATACATGCAGGAAGAATATATATACACATATGAGTCAGGTATGAGTCAGGTCTTATCCAGATCAATTCGAAAATAAAAAATTCGTCAAGGCGGCAAATTTCCCGCTCTAGGGGGTCGACCCCCCTTAAGGGGTGTCAACCTTTGGGTCTACCCACCCACAGGGGTGTCGACACACCTAGGGCTGATGTGGCACTCTATTTAGGGGGCCTGGCACCTATATATATGTGTCCAATTCTCCTATTTTCTTCATTGGAAATCATGGGAGCCAAATGCTGCCGGTACGCGAACTGAGACAGATCCGTTTTCTTCAAACAACTATTAGTCTTGCAAACCAATTCATAGATTCAACACTAACTTCTTTTCTATCATCTTGACAATCCTAATGCAGTGAGTTTCTAGTTACTTTTAGATTTGAATATTTAAAGTAAATTGTGAAAGACTTTGTGTTGGATATGCTTTAAACTATGTATCTATGCTATTGTTAAATCATATACTGTCATGATAGATCTATTTCTCTAGATCTAATGCAATTGTAGTTATTCTATTATGTCGCCTTTTTGTATCTTGAATTGTAACTATATTGTGGTTAATGTAAATATGTTAATTTAGACAGTTACAATATTAGTTAGATCCAATTCTGTATGAAAATCACTTTTCACCTATCATATTGTGGTCAATTTAGATATATTATAAATTGGGCATGTGAATCCATATTTAGATCTAAGCATGTTACTATGTCATTCTAATTATGTTAGATCTGTTTTTGTGACCACATTACAATTATGTTGGATCTAAATAGTTGGACACCTAAATGGTCCATTAAGATCTCATTATGCTCATTATGACATCATAGTTATGTAGAACTAGTAACTGTCACAAGTTCATCAATTTTATGCTTATATGTCCACCTTATCACCATGCTAGTTTATGTTTATGCTAAGTTATGTTAAAATGATCACTTTGGTTGTATTCTCATTAATTTCCCTGTTGTCGTTTATGACTAAGCTATTGTCTAGCCTAGGCATGCCATCAATTTTATGACTGCGCGAGTTAGGGAACGGGGTAAAAAGGGCTAATATTGGCATAATTTGAATATGAACATTTTTGGACATATAATTCAAATTATTGGGTAGAGTGGACACTAACACCTAAGGTGTAATTAGTTGATTAATTAATAATGGAATGCCTAGTAATTTCAATTAGGAATTTTAATTGTACTTATGACACAAGGTTAGGTTGCATCAGTGGTGGAAGTCTGCCCGGACCCGAATGGCATATCTAACAGCCAGTAATGTTGAACCTAATGTGGGAGGTCTAAGTACGCAAATATGAATCGGGCTAAGACACGAGGTTAGGCCCCAATTGTGGAATAAGTCTGCCCGGACCCGGCCGGCATATCCAGTATCCACACGTTGTAGGCCTAATATGAGAGGTCTAACCCATTATGAACCATAAATGGACATGGTAATGAATTGGACTGCTTAACCAAATCTAATCCATAGGGATTGTATGATTATGAACTAAGGTTTGGGTTAAGTAAATGTATTTGATAGTGGAGGGGTTAAGCAAATTTGGAGGGGGTGGGTAATATTTACATATAGGCCCACAAACTTAACCCAATAAGGCTAAGTAATTAAAGACACCTAGTGGTATACATAACCAGAGGAAATAATATAGTTATGTAATTAAAGACACCTTTTAAGGTAAGCATAACTGGTATAGGGTTATGTAATTAAAGACACCTAATGGTATACATAGTCAGTGAAAACCTAGTGAGGGATACAAGACAAAGGGGAGAGCTTATATCATGTTGTGTGGGACCAATTTCAGTCAGTAACCCGGAGTAGGTATCTAATAAAAGTACCCGGAGGAGAGGGGACACACTTACTGATTGATTGTAAGAGATCCAAACGTGGAGGACGGTGTGGGCGGCACAAACCGACCAGGCCATGTGCGTTCATGAGCCAGGCAGAGGGGGATAAGACGACCGTGGCACCTGTGGATATGGGGTTACGCATATCATTGAGGGGTTGCCACTTTAGGACGTGATACATCCTACTGTGAGGTCGACACAGAGTATCTACGAAGTAGGGAGCCGATCGATTAGGGTAGTTGTTATGGTACACTTGGAGGTATGCCCTGAGTCTACCAACTTATAGTGGAAGGGATCATCTCATTCTTGTTATACTAGTAATAGTGAAGAGTAATCATTAGAGAAGTGTATACACCTTATCATGTCTACCTTGTCACACCTATCGATTATGTAGTAATCTCTCTTATTCACTTTTTATGCCTGTCATGTTACTTTAATTTATTTACTTGCTAAAATTCACTAGACTGGCCATACTTTGTTTCTAACCCTCTTATTTCCTCTTCTTTCTTCTATTCCCCCCAGGTTCTCAGGAAGGAAACACTCAGGCTTAGTTTGGACTTTGATATCATCTTGCTAGAAGCTACTTCCAAACTATGGCTCAAGTTCTTGTCTCTACTATGGCTTAACTCTTTTATTTGGGGAATTATGTTTTTAATATACTTATGTACTCTGATGGTGCAAGATAGAAGTTATTTTATTGTAACTGTTTTTGTGACTTATGGTATTGTGGACCACGACATTACGATTTATGTTTGAAATAAAAATATCAATTTTTGCTGCTATTTTATTTATATCTGTCTTGTAATTTATTCTGTGTCTTTTTACCTATAATGTTTCACGAAACTTAATGCATTCCCTTAGTGAGTAATATTAACGGACGTAGGGCATCACACTTGGTATCAGAGCTAAAGGTTACCAGATTAGATAAAAGTTTTTGAAAATTATTTTCAAAAAGGTTTTAAAAAATGCATTTTCAAAAAGAAAAGTCTATTTTGAAAAACAGTCCCCAAAAAGCCATATGTAGTTTCCTTCGGTCCTTTATCTAAATTTATTCCTTTTCCCTTTTTCAGCATGTCTAGGAAATAAAACATTCCTAATATCCCAGAGGGAGTCACAATAACCTGATGGTTCCGTAGGTATTTGGAGGCCACGGTGCCTGCCGAAGGCCATGGAAGTGTTCCTTTCCTAGCTACACCAGTCATTCCTCCTCCTCCTCACCCTCCAAGAGCAGATAACTTCACCAAGATCTGCAAGGACTTCCGTGCTATGGGAAAGAAGTCATTCCATGGGAACGAGACATTCATAGAAGCTCAGAATTGGCTCAAGGAGACCGAGGACTTGTTCATAATCTTTGAAGTAGAGGATATAAGGAAGGTTCAGTTAGCCACCTGGATACTGAAGGACGAAGCCTCATTTTGGTGGGAAGCCACCCAAGATGGACGTCCGGTGGAAATTTGGGAAGATTTTAGAATGAGGTTCGAAATGAAATTTCTTTCCCAAGCCGAAAGAAGCATTCAGATGGAGAGATTCTTAGAACTCAAACAAGGAAACTTGTCGGTAAAGGAGTATGTGAATAAATTCAACTAGCTAGCAAGGTTCGGTTTAGAGTAGGTGTATATGCCACACAAAAGGGCTTTGCGGTTAGCTAAATGGCTGACCATGGGTTAGCCATGTCCCATATTCTAATGGGGGACACTTCTGAAAAGCTTGCCGATATGGTCCTAATGCTTGATGAAGACAAAGGAGAAAAGGAGGTTGAGGAGGCATTGTAAAATAGGAAGGTGTGGCCCAAGAAGGGGCAGCTGCAACAATAAGAACAGCAGAAGAAAAGAGGGAAAAATGATAAAGGCAAGATAAGAGAAAATGTCATAATTGTGGGATGGAAGGTCACCTGATTAAAGACTGTAAGAGAAGGAAGAACTCTTGCTATCACTGTGGAGAGGTCGAAAACTTTGCTAGAGAGTGCCCGAAGAAACAGGGATCACAGGGACAGGGTCAGAGGACAGGGACCTCTGGAGGGAAGGTGCATGCTCTCGCGATCAATGCTCCTGATTGAAGTAGAATTTTTTTTGTGGAACATTTAATTTCTCTTTCAAACCATCCTATTAGAACACTTTTTGATTCTGGTGCCTTACCTTCATTTATATCAAGTTCTAGTTGAATATCTACACTTAATTACTAGTATGGTAGTGGATCTCGTTGTTGTTTCAAACCCCATTGGTGGTTCGGCTCATTTATCTATGATTTGTCGGGGTTTGAAAATATCTGTGTTAGGCGTCGAGCTTGAGTGTGATGCATATGTGCTCGGGTTTATGGGATATGGGTTGATTCTAGGAATGGATTGACTTACCACATATGGTGCCATTAGGGATTATGAGAAGAGGGTTGTTAGGCTTCTGAATTGTCATGGGAGAATCCTCGAGATTTCTTGTGATCCACAAGGGTCAGTTATGCTTAGTTTCCTAGAGTCTCTTGATGCATCTATCGACAATCTACAATCAATTCCAGTAGTCCAAGATTTTTTCGATGTTTTTGATGAGGTTCGGGGTTTACCTCCGAGGCACGAAATCGACTTTCGTATATATTTGGTGGACAATGCAAAGCCAGTTACATTGCCAATGCGCCATATGGCTCTGAGGGAAAGGAGGGAGTTGAGTAAGCAAGTAAGGGAGCTACTTGAGAAGGGGTTTATCAGATGAAGCATATCTGAATGGGGTGCTCCAGTAGTATTCGCAACTAAGGCGGATGGTTCGCTTCGTTTGTGTGTTGACTATAGAGAGCTGAATAAACTCACTAAGAAGAATAGGCACCCACATCCGAGGATTAATGATTTATTTGATCAGCTTGTTGGTGCCTCGGTATTTTCCCATTTAGACTTAGCCACGGGGTTCCATAAGTTGAGGGTGGCTGAGGACAGAGTAGATAAGACTGCTTTTAGGACTCTGGATGGTTTCTTTGAATGGCTAGTTATGCCTTTTGGGCTAACGAATGCACCTGCCTATTTTGTCGGTCTAATGAGTAGGGCGTTTCGGGAGTTCCTGAACAAATTTGTTGTAGTCTTTGTTGATGATATTTTGATCTTCTCCAAAAGTGAAGAAGAGCCTGCTCAACATTTGAGAGAAGTTTTGGAAACTCTCCGCGATCATCAGCTTAAAGCAAAATTCTCCAAATGCCATTTTTGGAGAAAAGAGGTGAGATTTTTAGGGCATGTGGTGTCTAAAGAAGGGATATTTGTAGATCCCGTGAAGGTGGTTGCAGTGCAAAATTGGCAAATTCCTAAAAATGTAGCCAAGGTGAGAAGCTTTCTTAGGTTGGCAGGTTACTATAAGAAGTTCATTAAGGACTTCGCAAAGATATCAGCCCTACTCACCAAGCTGACGAAGAAGAACTTGGCATTTTCATGGGATATAGACTGTGACATTGCTTTCCAACAGCTGAAGACGGCTCTAAAAACAACCCCAGTCTTGATCTTGCCTGATGGGAGTAAGGTGTTTACCATTTACACTGATGTGTATGATACATGGCTTGGTGCGGTTCTAATGCAAGAAGGAAAAGTAGTGCGTTACGGGGGTAGACAGTTGAGAGTTCATGAAAAGAACTACCACACCCATGATCTGGAGCTAGCTGCCATAGTATTTGCTTTAAAGACGTGACGTCATTATTTACTTGGAGAGAAGTCCGAGTTATACACCGATCATAAATCTGTCTAGTATATGTTCTCGTAGAAAGACCTCAATTTAAGGCAACAACGGTGGATGGAGTTTCTAGATTCTTATGAATTTGAGATTGCTTATACCGCTGTCAAGGGTAATGTGGTGACAAACGCACTAAATAGGTAGAGAGTGGACCTAAGTCCTCTGGTTGTGGAAAGAAAGAACTTGGAGTTCATATTAGCTTTTGATTTTAGACCGTCCATCGAGATTTTGCTTGATTGTTTGCATCCTAAGAGATACGACCAACTCTTATGGACCCGATAGGAGCTTCTCAACAAGGTGACCCATAGATTCTAGACATTATGGATAAGCTCAAAAGAGGGGAGACTTCTAGTCACCTTAGTAGATATGCCATAGATGAAAAGGGGTGGTTGCGACGAGATGGAAGGCTTTTTGTTACTCAAACTAGAAGTTTGATAAAGGCAGTCCCAGAAGAAGCCCGCCATTCTAAGATTACCATTCATCCAGGCTGTAACACCCCACCTCCGCTAGGGTCACACACAAAGGGAATGCACTAGCTTAGGTGGAGCATTAGCTAGTAATCATACACAGAAATATTACAAGACAAAACATATAAAATAGCGGAAGAAGAACCAAATTTCATTGCTTTAAAATCTAGAAAGGTCTAAAGCCTTTTACATCAAAATGCCATTAAATCCATTACATCGAAATCTGTCTTGCAATAGTAAAGAAGCATAAAACCATAGTCATAAATCATTCCCCAAGTAAAACAGTAAAGCAACCATAGCCAAGAAAGGTCCAAGCCATATATGACGATCTTGAAGCAGAAAGAAGTCCCAACTAAGTAGTAGTGTTTTCCTCCCTCAGAACCTAGGGGGGAACGGAAGAAAAAGAGGCAAAAGAAAATGGGTCAGTCATAAAGACTGGTAAGTCCTAGTGACTTTCAGCATAGAAACAAGTAAAGATAACATGACATGTATAAACTGAAAGTAAACATAAGGATGATGACAAGATAGGCAAGTTAAACTAAGATGACAAGATAAACTATACTAACCAGATAAACTACGGTAACAAGATAAACTATGCTAACCATATAAACTACGTATAACATCGCATGTTTAACATTCTCTGCACCAACTGTACTAGTACCCCAACCCGTATCATCCTTTCCATGTATATGTACAGTCCCTTGCCGTATATCATACGAGTTTATCACGTATTTCTATACTACTTCAACGTAGTGCCACCATTCTTGAAATCGTTTGGACTGCCACCCTTGTTCTGGCTAGGTTTCCTTATCATGAACTATCGCGTGTTCAACTAGGATTTATGCCACCTAGGACCTCTAGGGATTATGCTACCTATTGAACGTTTTCTAGATTCGATTAGGGTTTATGCCACCTAGGACTACTAGGGATTATGCTACCTAACGAACAACACCCTTTTTCCACGTAACGGTCTATTAATCGATTGGCTCCTTACAAGTCCTAGCTCGTTCATGTGTCTTGTGTCATACGGCCCAATCACAAAATGTAGTCACCTGTGCTAGGTCCACCATAGGGTGTATCAAGCCCTAGGGTGCCAACCACTGACACAAATCAAACACGCATAGTGTAAACCTACCGGTGCCCAATGCCTGCTTTTTCAACTCCGGACTACGTGCACGACCATAGTCCGCCTGAACCTACAAGTGCGCACCAACTCAGCCATCGTTCTGGTCGCTTATAATTAGCCTAGTAATCATGCCCCACCCTGCCTAGTTCCAGGGTACCGTGATACATCAAGTGGGTTACTGCTGAAAAAGACCGCGTAACTAGGGTTTCCGTCTAGTAGGTTAAGTGTTGTCATTTAAATTCGAGACTTAACCCCATCAGTCTAGCATGTCAATTTGGTTAAGTATATTCAAACGGTTCATTACTTAACCCTATCAAATCATCATGTCAAATTGGTTAAGTATATTCATGCGGTTCATGACTTAACCCTATCAAATCGTCGTGTCAAATTGGTTAAGTATATTCAAGCGGTTCATGTGAAAACCCGTAACTTCCCCGTGAAGGAAAGCGTGGATAGTTCGAGAACAAGCCACAAAAGAACGTAGACGGGAGAACAATTCATTGTTAATTACAACAATTCCATCAGAATACAAGAATATACAGAGTATGAATAAATAATATACATCACAAATTATAAGAGATTACAATAAATTACATAGCAGCGGAAAATAATACAATACACAACTAGAAGAGATATACGGATACAAAGCTTTCCGGACATCATTCCAGCTGTAAACCAGGATCCTGTGAATATAAATCTGCAAAACTAAAACTACTAGCTGCCTGTTTCAAAATAAGGGCACCCAGAGTTTAGGTTAAAACAATAAACTCCAGGTCAGTCATGGGACTGGTGTGAGAACTAAAACAGTTATTTATCTTTATTTTCAAAGTAAGGTAAATCAACGGACCACGCCGTATAACACGGAACGGGTTTCCTCCCATGAATACCAGTGCATATAACAAAACAGCGCAATGCTTTTTGGAAAAATGAAGCTATTATAAGACCCAGGTCCTATCACACAATGCAATGCAAGCCGGGGGATAGGGTTTTCCCTTATAATAGCCAAACATGCTTAGTACGTTTAAAACAAATCATTTGATATTGCTATAAGTGCATAGCGTGTAAAACAAATTCAAATCATAAGTATCAATCATAGATGACATGGGTACCATATATCATGTCGCCATACTATTTCTACAATTAAAACCGCAATATTGCGTATTGGAAATTGGATTTCTGTCATGGTGGCTCCTGATTCGAAAGATCGATCGCGTAATGCAATTCCCCATGGCTTACGTCCCAACAAGAGAAAACACCGTCTGCACATCCGCACTTTTGGGACCAGAGTATCACCGTGGCTTACGTCCCAGCTAGAGAAAACACCGCTTACTCTATATATCCCTGAGCACTAAGCTCATCTCGGTCGACCGAATCCACGAAACCACTAAGGTGCCCATCCACTAAAAAGCATACTGATCAAACCATCAGTTTGCCACCATACCGGGGTGTGAGGCTCGCGAATCAACGCTATACACAAAGCCATGCTATATCAAAGCTGCGCTTTGATCATCATCCACCAAACTTTGCTTTTCAACAAAAGTCTGGATCACAGCATCTCAGCATGCCACACTATCAATCCATATCGTACCACTGATTTCTGTCAATATATAACCTTTGAGCTCGTATGTCTCAGAGAAGGGCATCAAGCAAGAGAATAAATTCCCCGCCGCCAAACAGATATATATTTAGCAGAGATCAATGAATACAATATAAAGGAATACAATGTCAGACACACCATCCATTTACAAGTCCGTTCTAGGTCTGAACGAAACCGGAGGCACTTTCCTCGCATATCCGTCGATCTCCAAGTACGTTTGGACGACCACCAACTGATTCCCTCATCTTGGGTTTACAGCCCAACCAAGATCATCAGTAATCACCCAAACGATGTGAAGACTTTTGGTCTTTGACCACCGTCATCATCTTCGACTTATCGTTGAATCGGTTATTCAGAATGGGTATAAACCCGGCCTTTCCGAACAACCCGCGTATATTATAAACAAATGTTACACAAACACAACATACGCCTCATTCCAATTCAGCAGTCACTAACCATAAATTAGCAAGAGAACAATTCCCCAAATATTAACCCCGAAGGCCGAAACCAACATCAGATCAATACCCACGAAACCATTCTTCTTAGCTAACCTACAGTTAGTTTCTAAATTTCACGTTCTTAGAAAAAGGTTCCCATTAATTTTATCAAAGACAAATTCTTTAAAATTTATTCTTTAATCTTCCTTTGGATATCATTTCAAACCAAATTATGGTTTTCCAAACTAGTCGGGATTAGTGAACTACACCGAAGTAATTATTTGTTTTATTTCCCAATCCCTACCTATTTTCAAATATTCTATTCCAGATATTTGAAATAGAAATATTTGAATTGAAATATTTGAAAAAGAAATATTTGAATAGAAATATTTGAAAAAGAAATATCTGAAATAGAATATTTGAAAGTAGGTAGGGATTGGGAAATAAAACAAATAATTACTTCGGTGTGGTTCGCTAATCCTGACTAGTTTGGAAAACCATAATTTGGTTTGAAATGATATCCAAAGGAAGATTAAAGAATAAATTTTAAAGAATTTGTCTTTGATAAAATTAATGGGAACCTTTCCCTAAGAACGTGAAATTTAGAAACTAACTGTAGGTTAGCTAAGAAGAATGGTTTCCTGGGTATTGATCTGATGTTGGTTTCGGCCTTCGGGGTTAATATTTGGGGAATTGTTCTCTTGGTAATTTACGGTTAGACACCGCTGAATTGGAATGAGGCGTATGTTGTGTTTGTGTAACATTTGTTTATAATATAAGCGGGTTGTTCGGAAAGGCCGGGTTTATACCCATTCTGAATAACCGATTCGACGATAAGTCGAAGATGATGACGGTGGTCGAAGACTGGAAGTCTTCACAATATTTGGGTGATTACTGATGATCTTAATTGGGCTGTACACCCAAGATGAGGGAATCAGTTGGTGGTCGTCCAGACGTACTTGGAGATCGACGGATATGCGAGGAAAGTGCCTCCGGTTTCGTTCAGACCTAGAACGGACTTGTAAATAGATGGTGTGTCTGACATTATATTCCTTTATATTGTATTCGTTGATCCCTGCTAAATATATATCTGTTTGGCGGCGGGGAATTTATTCTCTTGCTTAACACCCTTCTCTGAGACATACGAGCTCAGAGGTTATATATTGGCAGAAATCAGTGGTACGATATGGATTGATAGTGTGGCATGCTGAGATGCAGTGATCCAGACTTTTGTTGAAAAGCAAAGTTTGGTGGATGATGATCAAAGCGCAGCTTTGATATAGCATGGCTTTGTGTATAGCGTTGATTCGCGAGCCTCACACCCCGGTATGGTGGTAAACTGATGGTTTGATCAGTATGCTTTTTAATGGATGGGCACCTTAGTGGTGTCGTGGATTTGGTCGACCGAGATGAGCTTAGTGCTCAGGGATATATAGAGTAAGCGGTGTTTTCTCTAGCTGGGAAGTAAGCCGCGGTGATACTCTGGTCCCAAAAGTGCGGATGTGCAGACAGTGTTTCCTCTTGTTGGGACGTAAGCCGTGGGGAATTGCATTACGCGATCGATCTTTCGAATCAGGAGCCACCATGACAGAAATCCAATTTCCAATACGCAATATTGCGGTTTTAATTGTAGAACTAGTATGGCGACATGATATATGGTACCCAAGCCATCTATGATTGATACTTATGATTTGAAGTTGTTTTACACGCTATGCACTTATAGTAGTATCAAATGATTTGTTTTAAACGTACTAAGCATGTTTGGCTATTATAAGGGAAAACCCTATCCCCCGGCTTGCGTTGCATTGTGTGATAGGACCTGAGTCTTATAATAGCTTCATTTTTTCCAAAAAGCATTGCGCTGTTTTGTTATTTGCACTGGTATTCTTAGGAGGAAACCCGTTCCGTGTTATACGGCGTGGTCCGTTGATTTACCTTACTTTGAAAATAAAGATAAATAACTGTTTTAGTTCTCACACCAGTCCCATGACTGACCTGGAGTTTATTGTTTTAACCTAAACTCGGGGTGCCCTTATTTTGACACGGGCAGCTAGTAGTTTTCGTTTTGCAGATTTTATTCACAGGATCCTGGTTTACAGCTGGAATGATATACGTAAAGCTTTGTATCCGTATATCTCTTCTAGTTGTGTATTGTATTATTTTCCGCTGCTATGTAATTTATTGTAATCTCTGATAATTTGTGACGTATATTATTTATTCATACTCTGTATATTCTTGTATTCTGATGGAATTGTTGTAATTAACAATGAGATGTACTCCCGTCTGCGTTCTTTTGTGGCTTGTTCTCAAACTATCCGTGCTTTCCTTCACGGGGAAGTTACGGGTTTTCACAGTTCATGACTTAACCCTATCAAATCATCGTGTCAAATTGGTTAAGTATATTCAAGCGATTCATGACTTAACCCTCAAATCATCGTGTCAAAATGGTTAAGTATATTCAAGCGGTTCATGACTTAACCCTATCAAATCATCGTGTCAAACTGGTTAAGTATATTCAAGCGGTTCATGCCTTAACCCTATCAAATCATCATGTCAAATTCATTAATGCACCCCAACCTCTCACATCAGACCTGTTGTTGTGGTCACTGTATATGCCGGGCGGTTCCGGGCAGAATTACACCACAACTCAGTCTGACCTCTGGTTTTCAAGTGCGATATGACCAGCTACCCACATTGGATCCTATTATTTGCAGTAACTGGATTTGCCAGCGGTTCCGGGCAGAATTACACTGCAAACTCAACCCAACCTCGAGTTGGCCATTTTCAAGTTCATTCTAAGTGTCATGTCCATGTTCAAGTTTCATGTCAAGTTCGTGTCAAGTTTCATGGCGAGTTTCATGTCCATATCTAGGATCAGGTTATAACAGCGTTCATGTTTAAAGTTTTGCCTTTTATCAAGTTCATAATTCATGTTCATAACCAATTCATGTTTTGCCTATTCTACCCAAATCGTATTCCCATCGCACGTAAACGTGAATCGATCCATACTACAAATAAATCCAAATCTCAGAATAAAGGGAATAACATCAAAACTATGATAGGCAAGAGGGACGAGCATAAAGAGGTAAAAGGGGTTACAAGACTAGCATGACATAACTTGAGATAATTGGTTACAACATCACTGGTATATAGGATTTCAAATCTAGCAAGGTAAGGCGATAGTCATGGTAAACGCTGACATAAAAAATAGGTATGCAAAAGCAAGTCAAATACAAGGATAATGGATCCAATGGTTTTGGTGTACATAATAGTGAATAAACTAAGCAAGTCACACCCTAGGTATGCGATCCAACAAAATGCCAATTCGGTGCACAACATGGTTTTCAATTATATTGTTATGGGCATAAACAATCAACTATAATAGTCTTAGGCAATTTACCCCAGTAGTCATAGGTGGAAATCTCATAGCTATGAATCATAAGCGACTCATCAAAATAATCATAGATAATTATCAAAAATAGTTCTAGCCAAATAGTCATTGGCAACTAACAGTAATAGTTTCAAAGTCATGGTCATAGATAATAGCCTTATGTTCATAATCATAGGTAATAATTCTCATAGTCAAGAGTCATAGGTGATTAGCCACAATTGTCCTCGTCATAGTCATAGGCATAGTCTAATGTTCACAGTCATTGGCATAGTCTTATGTTCACAGTCATAGGCATAGTCCTATGTTCTTAGTCATAGGCAAAGGCATAGTCTTATATTCATCGTCATAGTCATAGGCATAGGCAAAACCTTTTATACATAGTCATAGGCACATTAAGGTTATAGACATGAAAGAATTTGATTTACAACATGAATAGGCCCCAAATAGAAATATTCCCACAAGTCAAGATCCAAGAATTTATGTTACAATCTAGCGTTTGAATAATAAACTAGGTCCAAGAACATGAATGGGCATGATTCAATCAATAAGAAATAACCCAAAATCATAGATTCAAGAAGAGACAAACAAATCTAAATAGATAATCAAGCTTTGGTCCAATTTCGTTTCATTCTATGTCCATATTAAATTTAACAAGTTTAAATCTCAAAGTAACTAGAACTTACAGATCGTGGTCTAAGAAATTGAGATGCAGAAGTGGCATCTAGAAACTAGTCATCGATTGGTTGATTCGATGGATTCTGATTTGATAGCAGAAGCAAGCCCCCAATATGCAATTCCTAGCCGTAGTCTTCAAGAATTAGCCTTCGTGTTTTAGTTTAATTTATTTATTTGTTTTTCTCAGAGGCAGCATAAGGGCAGAAAGAATTGGGGTAGAGAGAATGAGGCTAGGAGGCTGTTTATATAGGTTTAGAGTCACGAATCTAGTCAGAAAATTGGTCCAAATACATCAGAATGAACCCTAGCTGAAAACCAGGTTTTGGCACCAGGTTGACCATATGGTCGACCTGGTCCTTGGGAGGTAGACCATAGTGTCGACCCCCATGTTGACCTGGTCCTGGGCGGTAAATTTCCCGCCCAGTCTGCCCTGGGGTTTGAATTTGAATTTCTAGTTCAAATTTCGAGCTGTTTTTGATTCTGAAAATTCTTGAAACTTCGGAGGGCCATAACTTGGTCATACGGACTCCGTTTTTCGAAAAATCAGACTCGTTTCCAAGCATAATTTCGAGACGAATGCAATGGCGCAACCTGTTTCCCTAGATTCTTATTTTAAAATTTAATGCTGCCTTGATTTATGGTTTCAATATGTTATTAAAATACGGGTTGTTACATTCTCCCCTCCTTAAAGGATTTCGTCCCCGAAATCTCTAAGTTAGGAAGTATGTATCCTACCATCCATCATCCATCTACTCAAAAAATCGTCTGCAAGCAATCATTGTCCTTAAAAGATTCCTAGTGCTGTATGTTTATATGCAGAAAGCGTGTGTATATGTACTTACCTAATGCAAAAGATCAGGCGATTACTGATTCAGTAGACCTCCTTAATGCAAAATATGTTAGTGTAATGAGTCCAACATGTATGCAAATTCCTAACATACTTTATAATCTCTACATGAGTGCACAAACATTCATTCATATGCAACATCCAAATGATAGCATAGCTAGTTTCCATCCATGTACAAGTATAAACATTCATGCATATGCAATATGAGATGTGACTGAGCCGATCTAGTGCCTAATGTCTGTTCATGCATCCACGAGCAACAACTAGCAACCACTTGCAACCACTTGCAACCATAACATGTCTCAAACACATGTTTACATCCATTAGTTCCTACCTAAAGGTATAGCCGAATGATAGAAGCAAGTAAAGAAAAACTTTGTACCCATCAAGCAATGTCTAAACTGGAAATCTTCCTCACATATATGCTGATTAGGAAAATAAAACTCCCCTAAACACCAACCCAAAACCAATACATATGATTCTAGGAAACCAAGCATGATAAACTCCTTTTAGGTCGCAAAAAATTCCCTTCCTAAAACCTACCCATATCCTATAAGCCCTAAAAAGTTTAGTCAACCCAACGGACACCCTCAAACCCCAACATATATCACAACCAGATGAGTCATACTCCTTATGGGGTTTTCAACAGAAATAAGATTGAGAATAGGACCGAGAGGATATACGTAAAAGATAGCATACAAGTAAGCTCTACAGGAAAATAGGGATTAGGAATATACTCTTAAAAAGAGATATGATGTGCGTATCTAGTCTTCAATCTTCTAAGTCGCATTTCCTTGAGCTTAACTCCATTGTGCTTTGTCCGCCTTTAACTTCATAATTTCGTAGCTTCTTAATTCTTGTTTCCAAAATATGAGGTGGAACTCATTTAACTGTTGCCTCTCGTCCCACTTTCCCTTATCCTCCTTCTAGTATACTCGGCTCAAACATAACTGCGTACTCATGGTTTCATGCAAGCTCTCCAAAATTCACTAGTGAATCTTGGATCTCGTTTACTCACTATAGGGTATTCCACGCAGAAGAATTATCTCTTGCAAATAAACAGATGTCAGCTATGTTGCCAAATGTACTTACTAAGGTGATTTCCTATAACTCATGCCTAAGCGAAATGAACCATCCACCTTAGTGGCGAACACTACTCGTGATCAACAAATGTATCAAGAGATTCTAGGTAACTAAGCATGGCAGAATCCTCAAGTTTACACTAGACTTCGAGGGTATTACCATGGCAAGTCAAGAGTCTAACTACCCTCTCTTCATACTCAAGAATGACACCAGTATTGGATAACCATTCCATCCCTAGAATCGACCCGTAGCCCAAAAACATAAGCATTTCTTTTAAACTCAACGCTTAGTGTAGACATTCTCAAATCCAAACAAGTCATGAATAAATGAGCCGATTCCCAAACAGGATTTGAGAAGAAAAAAATGGGATCCTCTACTACGCTAGTACTAAGGTGCAGAGACTCAACTATCGAAGCAGAAATAAAAAGGATGCGATGTACCATAATTAAAAAAGGGTACGGACAGGATAGAAAGATAAACTAGGCTTTCCTACAGAAAAATTTCTACCTTCTTGTTCTGAGCCTCATTCGCCTTAACCACTCTTATCCCCTCTTATTTAACGTGTTAATAGGTCTCTCGAGAACTACCTCCATCGCACGGCAACCCTACAAAGCTTGAAATAAGATTAGTCGCAGATGGAACTAATGTGACTACAAATGGAGGAAAGAGAGGAAACGGGATTCAAACAAGGAAACAAAGGATAATGGCCTTTGGGGAATAACCTTTAAAAATAAAAATTTTCTTGAAAAATGCTTCTTTGTAAATGGTTTTGAAAATAATTTCAAAAGGTTTTAAAAACTTTTGCCCAGTCTAGTAACCTTTTGCTCTGATACCAAATGTAACACCCCACCTCCGCTAGGGTCACTCACAAAGGGAATGCACTAGCTTTTGTGGAGCATTATCTAGGTAAGCATACACAGAAATATTACAAGACAGAACATATAAAACAGCGGAAGAAGAACCAAATTTCATTGCTTTAAAATCTAGAAAGGTCTAAAGCCTTTTACATCAAAATGCCATTAAATCCATTACATCGAAATCTGTCTTGCAATAGTAAAGAAGCATAAAACCATAGTCATAAATCATTCCCCAAGTAAAACAATAAAGCAGCCATAGCCAAGAAAGGTCCAAGCCATATATGATGATCTTGAAGCAGAAAGAAGTCCCAACTAAGTAGTAAAGTTTTCCTCCCTGAGAACCTAGGGGGGGAGGGGAGAAGGGGGGGACGGAAGAAAAAGAGGCGAAGGAAAACGGGCCAGTCATAAAGACTGGTAAGTCCTAGTGACTTTCAACATAGAAACAAGTAAAGATGACATGACATGTATAAACTGAAAGTAAACATAAGGATGATGAAAAGATAGGCAAGTTAAACTAAGATGACAAGATAAACTATACTAACTAGATAAACTACAGTAACAAGATAAACTATGCGAACCATATAAACTACATATAGCATCGCATGTTTTACATTCTCTGCACCAAATGTACTAATACCCCAACCTGTATCATCCTTTCCATGTATATGTACAGTCCCTTGCTGTATATCGTACGGGTTTCATCACGTATTTCTATACTACTTCAACGTAGTGCCACCACTCTTGAAATCGTTTGGACTGCCACCCTTGTTCTGGCTAGGTTTTCTTATCATGAACTATCGCGTGTTCAACTAGGATTTATGCCACCTAGGACCACTAGGGATTATGCTACCTATTGAACATTTTCTAGATTCGATTAGGGTTTATGCCACCTAGGACCACTAGGGATTATGCTACCTAACGAACAACACCCTTTTTCCACATAACGATCTATTAATCGACCGGCTCCCTATAAGTCCTAGCTCGTTCATGTGTCTGTGTCATACGACCCAATACGAAATGTAGTCACCTATGCTAGGTCCACCATACGGTGTATCAAGCCCTAGGGTGCCAACCACCGACACGAATCAAGCACGCACAGAGTAAACCTACCAGTGCCCAATGCCTGCTTTATTAACTCCGGACTATGTGCACGACCATAATCCGCCTGAACCTACAATGGCGCACCAACTCAGCCGTCATTCTGGTTGCTTACATTCAGCCCAGTAATCGTGCCCCACCTTGCCTAGTTTCCGGGTACCGTGATACATCTAGTGGGTTACTGCTGAAAAGGACTGCGTAACTAGGGTTTCCGTCCAGTAGGTTAAGGTTTATGATTTAAATTCGAGACTTAACCCCATCAGTCTAGCATGTCAAGGTGGTTAAGTATATTCAAGCGGTTCATGACTTAACCCTGTCAAATCATCGTGTCAAATTGTTTAAGTATATTCAAGCGGTTCATGACTTAACCCTATCAAATCATCGTGTCAAATTGGTTAAGTATATTCAAGCGGTTCATGACTTAACCCTGTCAAATCGTCGTGTCAAATTGGTTAAGTATATTCAAGCGGTTCATGACTTAACCCTATCAAATCATCGTGTCAAATTGGTCAAGTATATTCAAGCGGTTCATGACTTAACCTTATCAAATCGTCGTGTCAAATTGGTTAAGTATATTCAAGCGGTTCATGACTTAACCCTATCAAATCATCGTGTCAAATTGGTTAAGTATATTCAAGCGGTTCATGACTTAACCCTATCAAATCATCGTGTCAAATTGGTTAAGTATATCCAAGCGATTCATGACTTAACCCTATCAAATCATCATGTCAAATTCATTAATGCACCCCAACCTCTCACATCAAACCTATTGTTGTGGTCACTGGATATACCGGGCGGTTCCAGGAAGAATTACACCACAACTCAGTCTGACCTCGGGTTTTCAAGTGCGAAATGACGAACTACCTACATTGGATCGTATTGTTTGTAGTAACTGGATTTTCCGGGCGGTTCCGGGCAGAATTACACTGCAAACTCAACCCAACCTCGAGTTGGCCATTTTCAAGTTCATTCTTAGTGTCATGTCCATGTTCAAGTTTCATGTCAAGTTCGTGTCAAGTTTCATGGCGAGTTTCATGTCCATATCTCGGTTCATGTTATAACAGCGTTCATGTTTCAAGTTTTGCCTTTTATCAAGTTCATAATTCATGTTCATAACCAATTCATGTTTTGCCTATTCTACCCCAATCGTATTCCTATCGCACGTAAACGTGAATCGATCCATACTACAAATAAATCCAAATCTCAGAATAAAGGGAATAACATCAAAACTATGATGGGCAAGAGGGACGAGCATAAAGCGATAAAAGGGGTTACAAGACTAGTATGACATAACTTGAGATAATAGGTTACAACATCACTGGTATATAGGATTTCAAATCTAGCAAGATAAGGCGATAGTCATGGTAAACGCTGACATAAAAGAATAGGTGTGCAAAAGCAAGCCAAATACAAGGATAATGGATCCAATTATTTTGGTGTACATAATAGCGAATAAACTAAGCAAGTCACACCCTAGGTATGCGATCCAACAAAATGCCAATTCGGTGCACAACATGGTTTTCAACTATAGTGTTATGGGCATGAACAATCAACTATAATAGTCTTAGGCAATTAACCCAGTAGTCATAGGTAGAAATCTCATAGTTATGAATCATAAGCGACTCATCACAATAATCATGGATAATTATCTAAAATAGTTCTAGGCAAATAGTCATAAGCAATTAACAGTAATAGTTTCAAAGTCATGGTCATAGATAATAGCCTTATGTTCATAATCATAGGTAATAATTCTCATAGTCAAGAGTCATAGGTGATTAGCCACAATTGTCCTCATCATAGTCATAGGCATAGTCTTATGTTCACAGTCATAGGCATAGGCATAGTCTTATGTTCACAGTCATAGGCATAGTCTTATGTTTATAGTCATAGGCATAATCTTATGTTCATCGTCATAGTCATAGGCATAGGCAAAACCTTATGTCCACAGTCATAGGCATATTAAGGTTATAGACATGAAAGAATTTGATTTACAACATGAATAGGCGCCAAATAGAAATATTCCTATAAGTTAAGATCCAAGAATTTATGTTACAATCTAGCGTTTGAATAGTAAACTAGGTCCAACAACATGAATGGGCATGATTCAATCGATAAGAAATAACCCAAAATCATAGATTCAAGAAGAGACAAGAACAGATCTAAATAGATAATCAAGCTTAGGTCCAATTTCGTTTCATTCCATGTCCAATATTAAATTTAACAAGTTTAAATCTTAAAGTAACTAGAACTTACAGATCGTGGTCTAAGAAATTGAGATGCAGAAGTTAAATCTAGAAATTAGTCGTTGATTGATTGATTCGATGGATTCTAATTTGATAGCAGAAGCAAGCCCCCAGTATGTAATTCCTAGCCGTACTCTTTAAGAATTAGTCTTCGTGTTTTACTTTAATTTATTTATTTGTTTTTCTCAAAGGCAGCATAAGGGCAGAAAGAATTGGTGTAGAGAGAATGAGGCTAGGAGGACGTTCATATAGGTTTAGAGTCACGAATCTAGTCAGAAAATTGTCCAAATACATCAGAATGAACCGAGGCTGAAAACCAGGTTTTGGCACCAGGTCGACCATAGGGTCGAATTAGTCCCTGGGAGGTCGACGCTAGTGTCGACCCCCAGGTCGACCTGGTCCTGGGCAGGAAATTTGCCACCCAGTCTGCCCTGGGGTTTGAATTTGAATTTCGAGTTCAAATTTCGAGCTGTTTTTGATTCTGAAAATTCCCGAAACTTCGTAGGGCCATAACTTGGTCATACAGATCCATTTTTTAAAAACTCGGACTCGTTTCCAAGCAGAATTTCGAAACGAACGCAATGACGCAACCCGATTCCCTTGATTCTTATTTTAAAATTTAATTATGCCTTGATTTATGGTTTCAATTTGTTATTAAAATACGGGTTGTTACACAGGCGGTGATAAGATGTACAGGGACATGAAAAGGGTTTTCTTTTGGGTTGGGATGAAGAGAGATGTGGCCGAATTTGTTTTCCAATGTTTATTTTTCCAGCAAGTTAAAGTTGAGCAAAAGAAGCCCAGGGGATTACTTCATCCGTTGGAGGTTCCACAGTGGAAATAGGAGAGAGTCTCTATGGATTTCATAGATGGTTTGCCTAGATCGAAGAAAGAAAACACCAGTATCTGGGTTATGGTAGACATACTCACTAAGGGCGCTCACTTTATTCCAGTTAAGAGTAGGAGGACGGAATCATGGTTGGCACAATTTATGTTCGTGAGATAGTTCGTCTTCATGGAGTAACTTCCAGCATCGTGATCGATAGTGACCCCATCTTTACTAGCGAATTTTGGAGGAGCTTGCAAGAAGCGTTAGGTACACAGTTATATTTAATCACCGCTTAACATGCTTAGACCGATGGACAGACGGTGAGGGTGAATAGGATTCTTGAAGATTTTTGAGGCTATGTATCCTAGACTTCGGAGGGACTTGGGACAAGCATCTTCCTGTAGTGGAGTTTGCCCATAACAACAGCTATCAATCCAGTATAGGCATGGCACCCTTCAAAGCATTGTACGGATGACCATGTAGATCGCCAACTTGTTGGTGGGAATCTACTGAGAGATTATTACTTGGACGAGATATTGTTAGGGAAACGTCCGAAAAGATTGACCTTATTCGACGGTAGATGAAGACAACTCAAGATAGGCAGAAATCCTATGCAAACAAGAGAAGGACTAACATCGAATTTAAGTAGGAGACATAGTTTTTATTAAAGTATTACCTCTGAGGAACGTGGCTCGCTTCGGATTGATAGGGAAGTTGGCACCTATGTTTATGGGACCATTTCCCATAACCGAGAGAATTAGCCAGATGGCCTAAAGAATAAAGCTCCTGGAAATTCTATTTGGCATTCATGATGTTTTCCATGTTTCTCATCTGCTGAAGTGCCTGCATGACACCGCAGTAATCATTGAGCCGAGTGTGTTGGAAGAAGTAGAAGAGGAACGGGAGGCGACGGTCAGACGATTTCCTTCTCGTATTCTTGGATCAAAAGTTAAGTGTAACACCCCGTATTTCTGTTAATACTAATATTCACAAATTAAAAGAATTAATATTGAGAATTTGCACGAAATAGCCTTAAAAAGGCATATAACAAATTTGAGATATGTGAATTGCCTTAAAAGGCGAAAAATGGAATTAAGACATTAATTGGAAAATTAATGTGTAGAAATGGTCATAAGTTAATTACGGATTAATTTGAATTCATGAATAGGTGCGTGTGTATATATATATATATTTATATATATATGGGCAGTTAATGTAAACATGAATAGAAGTTTATTAATTTCTGAGTGTTTGCTGAGTCACTTCTGACTCATTACTTAGTCAATAAGATAAACCCCATCTGGTCTGAATGGCTGCGGTTATTTCTAGGTTAAATCTAATGGCCTAAATGAATCCTAACATCTATAAATAAGTGGGTAGACTCTAACCATAAATCACTTGAAAAATTGGAGAGCTACCGACATGCCATTGCCATGAAGTTCAACATAGCCGTCACAAACTAAAGAAGAAGAAGGCCTAATCTACAAACTAAATCTACTCAAATCAAATCAAAAGCTCTCTCTCTCTTTCTATTTCTCTTCTTTAAAATTGTGAGTATGATGAATCTCACAATATTATTATAAATTAATTTGATTAAGTTATGAATGGATCACAAGAAAGTGATATGAATTGTTATGTATTTGTAAATTATGTTGTGGATCTCTTGTTATGCTATTATGTTATCATATATATGTTGTTATGTTGTAGTGACTATGTTGTAAATAATCCTATGCTATGTCATATGTGATTAATCATGCTATGCTATGTTGTAAATCATATCATGCTATGTTGCAAATTATGATATGCTATGATGTAAATCTTATATATGTTGTAGATCTCATATTATCACATATGTTGAAATACTTATGTTATATGATAATGATGTCATGTTAAGTTGTGTTGAATCATACAAGTTGTAAAATCATGATGTTAGTATTTACGCGAATTGGATCATGTTTAAAGTTTATGTTTTTTTATAATAGATCTTGATTATGGGAATTTGCCTATTGGGTTAGGTGTACCCATATACATGAATCTACAAATTATTTGGATCTTGAATATGGGAATTTGCCTATTAAGTTAGGTGTACCCATATACATGAATCTATGATTAAATGAATTTTGATTTTTGGGAATTTGCCTATTGAGTTAGGTGTACCCATATAAAACCATATTGTTAATGATGTTGATTCACACATGTCCTATACAAGTTTATGAAATTTGATCAAAATCATATTATGTGAATTATGAATAAGTTGACACCCTTAGATCCATGACATATATAACCTTATGCAAGTTGTAATGTATGCGAGTTTTACCCCTTGTTATGATTTATTTAGTCACATATATATGTTGTTGTTGTGAATATTTTCTTTAATGCTATGAGTTAGACTAATAGGGTCTAGCATACATTTTGCGAATAAACGTTCAAACGTGGGGTAGGGGTAATATTAGGAAATTAATAAATTGGGGTGCAATTGATATGATTTTGCATGCCTTAAATGGATGTCCATAATTGAGTCAATTATGGACATTGTTAAATTTGGAATTAATTAATAATTCAAGTAGGGAATTATTAAAATTGGGGAAAGTGGATTATTAATAATAATCAATGCTTAGGACACGAGGCTGGACGCGTTTGTGACGTAAACCTGCCCGGACCCGCCCGACAAATCCAGTAGTCACAAATGTCGGCCCAATGTGAGAGGTCCTAGGCCCAAACTAAAGCATAACAGTTGTAAAGACACGAGGTTAGACTCTTTTGTGGTGTAAGACTGCCCGGACCCGCCCGGCAAATCCAGCTGCCATAAATGTCAGTCTAATGTGAGAGGTCTTTATGAGGTTATGGCCTTAATGAATAAAGAAATACTTAGCCAAATAATCATGTAAGGTGGGACATGGGGGTTAAGTAGGTGCCTTGGGTGGCATGACGAATCTAGTGGTTGCCTTTAGAGGCATTTGAAATACGATTAGACTTAACCAAATACACATGTAAATGAACATGACTAACTGGGTTAAGTGGATGGACTAATGGGACAAGCTTAGGTGGAATGCTTGTGGGAAATAATGGGGGCCCATTTCAACCAGTATCCCAAAACGTATCTTTGTGGGCTCGACCCAAGTCGAGGACGGGACACGCATACTGGGTTTGACTATAAGAGGCCAAAACAGGGAGCGGTGGCAACGCAAGTTCAACGGGTTTCATATGCGTGTGTGGACCCGGGCTGGTAGGTAAGACGTTGTTGCATCGTGTAGGTATAAGCCGAGCATCTCCGTTATATCGGGTTGCCACTTTAGGGGAATGATACACCCCACTGTGGGGCCAGCACAGGTATCTACGAGTAGGGAGCCGATCGAAAAATGGAAAGTGGGGTACACCTAGTGGAGATAGGGGCAGGCGGCACCTATGTAGTCAGCTAGGAGTACGTAAAGCCATTAAGAAAGTTTCTAAGTGAAGCTAAGTGGAATCAATCTTTAGGGTGACTGGTGTGGTGCAGTATAGTGTTTATCCTTTAGTATTTAGGAGCGCCTATAACGTTTCTTTTAGCGATTGTCTATGTCCTTAATCTGCTCTTTCATAGACATTTCCTTGTTTTCCAGCTTATGCCTTAGTCCAGTTATTTTGATAATAGTATTGTAGAATTATCATACTCGCCAGACTTTATGTCTGACCCCCCCCTCTTTTTCATCCTTTTCTCCCTTCAGGTCCTCAGGTTGGGCCAAGTTCCAATGGAGTCTGATTGGATTGCTTATCTCTTGGAAAGCTTGGACTGCTGAAGTAAAGTCCAGCTTGTTATCTTTCTTTTTAATGGCTATTTATGTAATGGGATTATGTTCTTGTTTTATCAAGATAGATATTGTACTTGACTTTGATTATGGTGTTATGATGTAATCAAACATGTTTTGACTTGTGCTGCAATTGAAATAAAGTTTTTAAATTTCCAAGTACTATTTTATATCTGTCTTGTTGAAATTTTACTGTTCTATATTCACCTAAAACCTCCATAGAAGTTAATGCATTCCCTTTGTGAGTGACATTAATGGACGTGGGGTGTTACACGTGGTATCAGAGCATAAGGTTACCAGAACAGATAAAATTTTTAGAAAAATATTTTTCTAAAGTAATTTTGGAAGAAGTGCTTTCAAAAACATGTTATTTAGAGAAAGTTTTTATGAAAAACATAATCCCAAATAGCCATATCCTTATCTTTATCTTTCGAATTCTCCATTTTGAATCTTTCCTTTTTTTGTTTCAGCATGGCTGAAGATCTTAATCTCCCAGAAGGTGTGACGATTCCAGGGTGGTTTAGGAGATATTTAAAGGCTAGGGCCACCACTGCAGGCCCAACATATATTCCTCCACCCCCAGTTGCACCCATTCCTCCTCCTCCTCCTCGTGTTGACACTTTTGCAAAGACGTGCAAGGAATTTAAGGCTATGGGAGGAAAAACTTTTCAAAGCACTGAGACGTTTGTGGAGGCCAGAGACTGGCTTAAGGAGACTGAGGAATTGTTGGATATCTTTGAAGTGGAAGATGGGAGGAAAGTCCGTTTAGCTGCTTGGTTAATGAAGGGAGAGGCCTCGTTTTGGTGGGAGGTCACTAAAGGGGAACATCCAGTTGATTCATGGGCGGATTTCAGACGAAGGTTTGAGGCAAAGTTTCTTTCAAGGGCAGAGGAGAATTTAAATATGGAAAAATTCCTGACATTAAAGCAAGGGAACTTATCAGTGAAGGAGTATGTCAGTAAATTTAATCAGTTAGCAAGGTTTGGCTTGGAGTTGGTGAACACGCCAGAGAAGAAAGCTTTGAGGTTCGTTAGAGGCTTGAATGAACCGTTGCAAGGGTTAGCTATGACCCACATCCCTATGGGAGCCACCTTTGAAAGGCTAGTAGAAATGGCACTTATGCATGAGGATAAGGCAGTTGAAAAGAAAGGGGATCAAAAGAAACCCCAACAGCAAAATTAGAAGGGTGGTAAAAACAATAATGGCAAAGGGAAGAAGAGATGCTTCAATTGTGGGACGCCTGGCCATCTCAGCAAAGATTGTAGAAAGAAAAAGAAGACTGGTTGTTTTCATTGTGGAGATGCGGGACATTTGGTGAAGGACTGCCCAAAGAAGGGGCAGAGGGCAGGGTCTACCTCGGGAGGACAGGTGCAGGCTCTTATGGCACCAGGGCAGGCAAGGGGGCAAGTTCAGGCTATTGCGGCCCTACCGCTGCAAGAAAGAGGTAGAACAATTTCTGTTGAAAGCTTAGTTTTTCTGTTTGATCATCCTGTCCGTACCTTATTCGATTCTGGCGCATCTCATTCGTTTATCTCTGCATCATTAGATGAATTACTGCACTTGAACACCAGTTTAGTAGAGGATCCCTTGGTTGTTTCAAATCCAATTGGGGGTTCGGCTCATTTGACCATGATATGTTTGGATTTGAAAATCTCTATACTTAGCGTTGAATTTAGATGTGATGCTTATGTATTGGGCTTCACGGGCTATGGGCTAATTTTAGGAATGGATTGGTTATCTAGAAATGGGGCCATTCTTGATTGTGAAAGGAGAGTAGTTAGGCTTGTGACTCGCCTTGGTAATGCTCTCGACATCTTTTGTAGTCCCATAAATTCCGTTATGCTAAGTTATCTTGAATCGCTTGACGCGTCTGTAGAGAATCTGCGAACGGTAGAGGTGGTCCAGGAATATTCGGATGTGTTTGAGGAGGTGAAGGGCTTACCTCCAAAGCGGGAGATAGACTTTCGAATTTATCTTGTGGATAATGCTAAACCCGTATCTTTGCCAGTGCGCCACATGACTCCTCGTGAAAGGAGGTAACTCAATAAGCAAGTGAAGGAGTTGCTTGAGAAGGGTTCATAAGACGTAGTATATCAGAGTGGGGTGCTCCAGTAGTATTTGCTACAAAGGCGGATGGGTCCCTTAGACTTTGTGTGGACTATAGAGAACTAAACAAGCTTACTAAAAAGAACCGACACCCACTGCCGAGGATTGACGATCTCTTTGATCAGTTAGTTGGTACCTCAGTGTTTTCGCAGTTGGACTTAGCCACTGGCTTTCATCAACTGAGAGTGGCTGAGGATAGTATAGATAAGACTACTTTTAGGACTCCTGACGGATTCTATGAATGGCTAGTGATGCCCTATTGTAACACCCCACCTCCGCTAGGGTCACTCTTTTGGGGGCACTAGCTTCTGGGGGGCGTTAGAACTGGGTAAGCATGCATAATGATATATCAAGGCAGAACAAGAACATAAATATATATGTAAAACAGAGTAATTGAGAATAAAACAGCGGAATATCTCAAACCATCTCAAAACAAGTCTAGTACATCATAAAGTCAACTGCCAAAATAAACATGTCTAGTACATCATAAACAGAAATACTGAAATACATAGTGCTATCCCAAAAATAAAGATGATAAACCTTAGCGAGCTCAATGTCCAGACATACATGAGCTATCTAGCAAACAAGCAAGCGATCCAAGCTAAGCACCACTATTCCCTCCCTGAGAACCTGGGGGGGGGGGGGGAACGGAAGAAAAGAAGCGAAAGAAAACAGGTCAGTCAAAAAGACTGGTAAGCCCTACTACGATCAGTCTATAAACTGATAAAGTTAACATCATGATGGAAACTGAGATGAACATACTGGCAATAGATAAAGGTGTCATCACATAAAGAAGATTAAGCTTTGCACCACAGTGTACTAGCAAACTAACATAACAGGTATTGATCCCTCAGCCCAAACTTTGGCCCAATAACATGAGGTGACCTTAATACAAGGTCCAGCCCAACGATCTAGTCGATCGGCTCCCTATAAACCTAACACGTCAAGTGTTGGTGTCCATACGGCCCACATATGGTTGTAGTCAGACTGTGCTGGGTCCACCTTCGGGTGTATCAAGCCCTCGGGTGTCAACCCCAGACACCTAAGCAATAATGCACAAACCTACTGGTACCCGTGCCTCGAGTTTGTCCAACACCGGACTACGTGCACGTCCGTAGCCCGCCTGGACCCGCACCGCTGTACCACTCAGCCGTCGCTTTGGTCGCTTACATCAGTCCAGTAATCGTGCCCCGCCCTAGCCTAGCCTCTTGGGTTGTGAATGATACCAAACTGGGATTACTGCTAGAACAGACCACGTTGCTAGGGTTTTCTAAGAGGGTTAAGTGTGGTTTAACCCCTCACTAATCATGGATTAAATTAGTTAAGTGTAACCAACAGTTCACCACTTAACCCCATTTAATCCCTCGTATCCCCAAAATTGGTTAAGTATTAGTGGGCCATGACTTAACCCTAATCATGAGGCATTAATTAATTTAATTGTTCCTTAACCTCTCACATTAGACTTTGTTGCGGTTACTAGTTAAGCCGGTGGGTTCCGGGTAGATTTACACCACAACTTGGTCTAACCTCGGGTCTTGGTACCACATGACCAACTTCTCACATTGGATCCTATTGTTTGTAGCCACTAGTTAAGCCGGTAGGTTCCGGGTAGAATTACGCTACAAACTCAACCCAACCTCGAGTTGGCCACACTTATGTTTTCTAAGTGTCATGTCCACTTTATTTTCAAAAACATAATTACAAGTTTAACAAATACTTGGGTAGACCTAACTTAATAGGTAAATTCCCAAGGGGTAGACCTAACTTAATAGGTAAATTCCCAATCTTATATTTTCATGTATTTTAAGTTTTACCCAACCCCCCCCCCCAACGTCATTCTATCGCTTACATATTCGTCATAACGTATAAAGGATAGAAAGAGGGAACTTGGCACAACATACATGATGAATCTTACATATCATAATAAACATGCATAACATGTTGGATTTGCATAACTTAGCATAGTGAACTTGCATAAACATGCATAACTTGTTAAACTTACAAATCATGGCATAGTGAACTTGCATAAACATGCATAACTTGTTAAACTTGCAAATCATGGCATAGTGAACTTGCATAAACATGCATAACTTATTAAACTTGCAAATCATGGCATAGTGAACTTGCATAAACATGCATAACTTGTTAAACTTGCAAATCATGGCATAGTGAACTTGCATAAACATGCATAACTTGTTAAACTTGCAAATCATGGCATAGTGAACTTGCATAAACATGCATAACTTGTTAAACTTGCAAATCCCAACTTTCATCACATATTAACTTTAGAGTTTCTAAAATGTAGGTAAGAGGGCTTACAAATATTATGAAGACACAAATCTACAAGTAAAGATTGAGAAGCCCTTTTTATGCAAGCATAAAAACCCAAAACAAAGCTCCAATAAGAAACACTCTTAACAAAAATCCCAAAAACTCTAGCTTAGCAAATAAAACTTGCAACTTGATGATGTATGCAAGCTAATGATCATTCATACAACTTAGAAATGCTTGTATGAACATCATAATCTTCATAGGAATGATTTATGAAGAGGGTGGAGGCTAGGGTTTTTAAGTGGAGGCCATTTGAGAAATCAATTTGACATAGTTTGGTTGCTAGAATGAATAATGGGTGATTTAGGGTAGGTTAGGGTCTTATTTATAGATTAGGCTAGTGATTTAGACCATAGGATTAAACCCTAGTTGAATTAGGTCCATCAGATTTCGGAATTCTCCAGAACCAAGCCACAAACCAGACCAAGACCCAAAATGGTGCGCCAGGCAAAACTGCCCGGCCACCCTGTGACGACAGGGCTGTCGACAGGGCTGTCGACACCCTGGGGACCCTGTCGACATGCCTGTCGACATGGGGGTCCTGGCGGGAATTTTCCCGCCTGCGCCAGTTTGCCCTAATTTCCAACTTTGAACTTGAAATTCAAATCTGTTTTTGACATGGAAATTTCTGAAAACTTCGTTGGGCCTTAATCGGGTCATACGGACTCCGATTTTCGAAAACTCGGACTCTATTTCGCGTATTTTTCTGAGACGAACGCAATGGCATAGCCCGTTTCCCTTGATTCAGATTTTAGAATTAAATTCTGCCTCGATTTATGTTATAACAGGTTATTGAAAATATGGGTTGTTACATTCTCCCCTCCTTAAAGGATTTCGTCCCCGAAATCTTCAAGTTAGGAAGAACGTATCCTACCATCCAATCATCCATCTACTCAAAGCATCATCCACGAGCAATCATTGTCCTTAAAAGATTCTAAATGTTGTATGAACATATGCAAAAGTGTGTGTATATGTACTTATCTAATGCAAAGATCAATGCAAAATATGTTAGTGAAATGTATCCATATGTATGCAAATCCCTAACATAATGTATAATATCTACATGTGTGCTCAATCATACATCCATATGCAACATCCATGTGATTGCATACAAATTTCATCCAAGAATAAGCATAAACACTCATGCACATGCAATATGAGGAGTGTGTGAGCTGATTTAGTGCCTAATGTGTATCATGCATCCACGAGTAACCACTTGCAAACACTTGCAACCACTTGCAACCATCAAACATAACATGTCTCAAACACATGTTTCATCCAAAGGGTTTCTACCTAAGGTTCTCATGACAAGATTAGCACGATAACTAGATAAACATGGATAGCAAAGAGAAAGATATGCTAACAAAGGAAAGAGATTGAGAGTGTACCCTCAAAAAGGAATGGATAAAGCCCACGCATCTTCTCCTCGGTTTCCCAAGTTGCGTCTTCTTCGGCTTCACCCCATTGAACCTTCACCAACTTGACCTCTCGATTCCTTAGCTTCTTGGTCTCCGTCCCCAAGATACGAATCGGAGCTCTCCTCAAAGTTGCCTCTTTCTCTACTTCCACGTCTTCAAGAATGCTAGGTTCAACCACCTCAGCGGACTCATGTAGGCACTTTCGGAGATGCGAGACATGAAAGTCATTATGCACTCCGGACAGCTTCTCGGGCAATTGCACTTTATAAGCCATCTTCCCAATTCTCTCTATGATAGGGAAGGGTCCAACAAATCTCAGTGCTAACTTCCCAACAGCTCCAAATCGGACCACATTCCGCAAAGGAGAAACCTTTACGAAAACCATATCCCCAACATCAAACTCCAAATCGGATCTTCGCTTATCAGCATAGGATTTCTGTCGGTCTTGGGCCGCTTTCATTCGTCTCCGAATCAACTCGATCTTCTCGGATGTATCTCTGATCATATCAGGCCCAAGTATGAGCTTCTCTGTAGTCTCCCACCAACATGTAGGCGACTTGCACGGCCTCCCATATAAAGCTTCAAATGGTGCCATCCCTATGCTTGCCTGATAACTGTTATTATATGCAAACTCAACAAGAGGAAGATGGTCTTCCCAAGTACCACCAAAGTCCAGAAAACAAAGCCCCAATAGATCCTCGAGTACCTTATTCACCCTTTCGGTTTGGCCGTCCGTCTGTGGGTGATAAGCAGTACTCAGATTCAACCTCGTGCCCATAGCCTCTTGCAAGCTATTCCAGAATTGACTTGTAAAGATTGGGTCACGGTCACTGACAATACTAAAAGGGACTCCATGAAGTCTCACAATCTCACGAAGATATACGGACGCTAGCCAAGATGTGGTCCTCTTGCTCTTTACTGGAATAAAATGAGCACTCTTCGTAAGTCTATCTACAATAACCCAAATGCTCGTATTCCCTTTCCTTGACCTTGGAAGCCCATCAATAAAGTCCATGGAGATACTCTCCCACTTCCAAAGTGGAACGTCTAGAGGATGCAATAGCCCACCGGGCTTCTTTGACTCGGCCTTAACTTGCTGGCAAATGATACATCTAGAGACAAACTCTGCCACATCCTTCTTCATCCCAGGCCAAAAGAAAATACGCTTCATATCTTTATACATCTTATCACCGCCTGGATGTATAGTCAACTTAGAGCGATGCGCTTCCTCCAGAACTTTTCTTACTAAATCTTCTACCATGGGAACACATAACCTTCCATCTCTCCTCAGCCAACCCTTGTCATCAACAGAATATCGAGCGAGGTGGCTAGACGTCTCTCCTCGAGTCAGCTTATCCATAATCTCCACTATGTGAGGGTCTTTTCTCTGTGAAGCCCCAACTTGATCAAGAAGGGTAGGCCTGAGTTCCAGAGATGCTAAAGAACCGGTCATCGACTCCATCGCCAAAGAGAAATCAAAGGTTGCCACATACTCTAAATTCTTCATCTCAACGAATAGAGGACTTAGGGTCAACCTTCTTCTACTCAATGCATCAGCCACCACATTCCCCTTGCCAAGGGTATAAGCTATTTCAAAATCATAGGACGCCAAGAATTCCATCCATCTTTGCTGCCTCAGATTCAGATCCTTCTGAGAAAAGAGATACTTCAAAGACTTGTGATCGGTATAAAGCTCAAATCTTTCTCCCAGAAGATAATGGCGTCACGCCTTGAGTGCATATACTATTGCTGCCAACTCTAAGTCATGAGTGGGATAATTCTTCTCATGCACTTTGAGTTGTCTACCGCCAAAGCATATCACCCTTCCTTCTTGCATCAGAACAGCTCCCAACCCCGTGCCACACGCATCGGTGTATACTGTAAATAATTTCCCTCCATCGGGCAAAGCTAGAACGGGTGCTGATGTGAGAGCTCTCTTGAGCTTCTGAAAAGCAAGCTCGCACTCTAAGCTCCAAGCAAAAACTGAATTCTTCTTCGTCAATTTAGTGAGAGGAGCAGAAATCTTCGTGAAGTCCTTGATGAACTTCCGGTAAAAACCCGCAAGACCTAGAAAACTTCTCACCTCGGTTGCATTCCTTGGAGTCTTCCAATCCTGAACTGCAACCACCTTAGCGGGATCCACCGCTAAGCCTTGCTTGGATACGATATGCCCAAGGAATCTAACTTCCCTTCTCCAAAAGTGACACTTGGAGAACTTGGCCTTCAACTGATGCGCTCTAAGCATATCCATCACCTCCCCGAGGTGCCTTGCATGCTCTTCCTCATCATTAGAGAAGACCAAAATATCATCCACGAAGACCACGACAAACTTGTTCAAGAACTCCCTGAACACCCTACTCATCAAGTCCACGAAATACGCGGGTGCATTCGTCAAACCGAACGGCATAACAAGCCATTCAAAGAATCCATCTGGAGTTCTGAATGCAGTCTTGTCTATACTATCTTCAGCCACTCTGAGCTGATGAAATCCAGTAGCAAGATCAAGCTGAGAGAAAACAAAAGCACCGACAAGCTGGTCAAAGAGATCATCGATCCTCGGTAACGGGTGTCTGTTCTTCTTAGTCAGCTTATTCAACTCTCGATAGTCAACACATAGTCGGAGAGAACCATCCGCCTTGGTAGCAAATACCACAGGCGCTCCCCACTCAGATATACTTCGTCTAATGAAGTTCTTTTCAAGCAACTCTTTCACTTGCTTGCTCAGCTCCCGCCTTTCACGCGGAGCCATGTGCCGAACGGGCAAAGAAACAGGCTTAGCATTATCCACCAGATAAATGCGAAAATCAATCTCTCGTTTTGGGGGCAACCCCTTAACTTCTTCAAAAACATCTGGATAATTTCGGACCACCCTTACAGACTGAAGGGTTTCCTCTGACGAGTCGAGAGATTCAAGATAGCACAACATGACAGGATCCTTCGGATTGCATGAAATCTCTAAGGTGTTGCCAAGGCGAGTCACAAGCCTCACAACCCTATGCTCACAATCAAGAATGGCTCCATGTCTAGACAGCCAATCCATGCCCAAAATCAATCAGTATCCCCTGAAACCAAGAACATACGCACTACACAAGAACTCTACACTGAGTATAGAGATCCTCAGATCCTCACATATCATAGATAGATGAGCAGAACCCCCAATGGGATTCGAAACACAAATGGGGTCATCCACTAAGCTAGTACTAAGGTGCAAACTATCAACAAGATCAGATGAAATAAAGCTATGTGATGCACCAGAATCAAACAAGGTACGAACTGGAAGATCGGAAACATAAACAAGGTTCTCAACAGAAACACTACCTCGATCAGGAACTGGAGCGGTATTGAGAGCATGAACTTGCCCTCCTGAAGATCTAGCATGCTGGGTCTGACCCTGCCCTTTCTTCTTCGGGCATTCCTTGCTGAAGTGTCCAGCCTCACCACAGGAAAAACATCCACCACTAAGCTTCCTTTTCTTCTTCCTACAATCCTTAGCAAAGTGTCCAGGCGCACCACAGTAATTGCACTTTCCCTTGCCTTTGTTGTTGTTCCCCTTCTTGTTCTTGCTCTGATTCCCCTGACTGCTTTGACCACCTTGATTGCCTTTACCCTGAGAATCAGTCTTCTTTGCTTGAGTATCACTTGACTTGACCTCTTTCTTTCCATCTCCCTGAAGTAGAGCCATATCGACCAAACTCTCAAAAGTAGCCCCATGCGGAATATGTGACATCGCCAAACCCTACAGCGGCTCATTCAACCCTCTAGCAAATCGAAGAGCCTTCTTCTCAGGAGTGTTTACCATATCCAAACCAAAATGGGCCAGCTGATTAAACTTGTTCACATACTCCTTGACAGACATATCACCTTGCTTTAATGCAATGAACTTCTCCATCTGTAAATTCGCCTCAGCAGAAGATAGAAACTTGGCCACAAATCTAGCCCTCAAATCGGCCTAAGTCTCGATGGGCCTCGTCCCATTGGTGACCTCCCACCAATAGGCTGCTTCGTCCTTCAAAAGCCACACTGTCAATAAGATCTTCCTCTCGTCATCAATCCTAAAGATAGCAAACAAGTCCTCAGTGTCTTTCAGCCAATTCCTAGCTTCAACAAAAGATTCCGTGCCTAGGAAATTCTTGCCTCCCATCGCCTTGAAGTCTTTACAAACCTTCGTGAACTCAACCTGAGGATGCTGAGGGGGAGGAGGAGGAAGAGGAGCCTCAACAACAGGAGGAGGAGGAACATTAGCAACGGGAGGAGGAATATTAACTACTGGAGGAGGAGGAACAGGAACCACCGGAGGAGGGACATTAGGGGGAGGATTCTCAACTACAGGAGGAGGAGTGGGAGTAGGGTTTGCGGGGCCAGCTGCCGCCCTAGCTTCTAGAAGTCTCCTATACCAGAGTGGTACGTTTACTCCATCCGGGATGGCGAGATTCTCAGCCATACTGAAACGAAAGATAAGATAGGATTAGATCAAGGGAACGAAGGATAACGCTAATGGCTTTTTGGGGAATAGCCTTTTAAAAGACTAGACTTTTCTTTGGAAAATACTTTATACTTGTTTTGAAAATAGTTTTTCAAAAGTCTTTTAAAAACTTTTTGTTCTTTCTTGTAAACCATATGCTCTGATACCAAATTTGTAACACCCCACCTCTACTAGGGTCACTCTTTTGGGGGCACTAGCTTCTGGGGGGCGTTAGAACTGGGTAAGCATGCATAATGATATATCAAGGCAGAACAAGAACATAAATATATATGTAAAACAGAGTAAGTGAGAATAAAACAGCGGAATATCTCAAACCATCTCAAAACAAGTCTAGTACATCATAAAGTCAACTGCCAAAATAAACATGTCTAGTACATCATAAACAGAAATACTGAAATACATAGTGCTATCCCCAAAATAAAGATGATAAACCATAGCGAGCTCAATGTCCAGACATACATGAGCTATCCAGCAAACAAGCAAGCGATCGAAGCTAAGCACCACTATTCCCTCCCTGAGAACCTGGGGGGGGGGAAACGGAAGAAAAGAAGCGAAAGAAAACAGGTCAGTCAAAAAGACTGGTAAGCCCTACTACGATCAGTCTATAAACTGATAAAGTTAACATCATGATGGAAACTGAGATGAACATACTGGCAATAGATAAAGGTGTCATCACATAAAGAAGATTAAGCTTTGCACCACAGTGTACTAGCAAACTAACATAACAGGTATTGATCCCTCAGCCCAAACTTTGGCCCAATAACATGAGGTGACCTTAATACAAGGTCCAGCCCAACGGTCTAGTCGATCGGCTCCCTATAAACCTAACACGTTAAGTGTTGGTGTCCATACGGCCCACATATGGTTGTAGTCAGACTGTGCTGGGTCCACCTTCGGGTGTATCAAGCCCTCGGGTGTCAACCCCAGACACCTAAGCAATAATGCACAGTCTAAACCTACTGGTACCCGTGCCTCGAGTTTGTCCAACACCGGACTACGTGCACATCCGTAGCCCGCCTGGACCCGCACCGCTGTACCACTCAGCCGTCGCTTTGGTCGCTTACATCAGTCCAGTAATCGTGCCCCGCCCTAGCCTAGCCTCAAGGGTTGTGAATGATACCAAACTGGGATTACTGCTGGAACAGACCACGTTGCTAGGGTTTTCTAAGAGGGTTAAGTGTGGTTTAACCCCTCACTAATCATGGATTAAATTAGTTAAGTGTAACCAACAGTTCACCACTTAACCCCATTTAATCCCTCGTATCCCCAAAATTGGTTAAGTATTAGTGGGCCATGACTTAACCCTAATCATGAGGCATTAATTAATTTAATTGTGCCTTAACCTCTCACATTAGACTTTGTTGCGGTTACTAGTTAAGCCGGTGGGTTCCGGGTAGATTTACACCACAACTTGGTCTAACCTCGGGTCTTGGCACCACATGACCAACTTCTCACATTGGATCCTATTGTTTGTAGCCACTAGTTAAGCCGGTAGGTTCCGGGTAGAATTACGCTACAAACTCAACCCAACCTCGAGTTGGCCACACTTATGTTTTCTAAGTGTCATGTCCACTTTATTTTCAAAAACATAATTACAAGTTTAACAAATACTTGGGTAGATCTAACTTAATAGGTAAATTCCCAAGGGGTAGACCTAACTTAATAGGTAAATTCCCAATCTTATATTTTCATGTATTTTAAGTTTTACCCAAACCCCCCCCCCCCCAACGTCATTCTATCGCTTACATATTCGTCATAACGCATAAAGGATAGAAAGAGGGAACTTGGCACAACATACATGATGAATCTTACATATCATAATAAACATGCATAACGTGTTGGACTTGCATAACTTAGCATAGTGAACTTGCATAAACATGCATAACTTGTTAAACTTGCAAATCATGGCATAGTGAACTTGCATAAACATGCATAACTTGTTAAACTTGCAAATCATGGCATAGTGAACTTGCATAAACATGCATAACTTGTTAAACTAGCAAATCATGGCATAGTGAACTTGCATAAACATGCATAACTTGTTAAACTTGCAAATCATGGCATAGTGAACTTGCATAAACATGCATAACTTGTTAAACTTGCAAATCCCAACTTTCATCCCATATTAACTTTAGAGTTTCTAAAATGAAGGTAAGAGGGCTTACAAATATTATGAAGACACAAATCTACAAGTAAAGATTGAGAAGCCCTTTTTATGCAAGCATAAAAACCTAAAACAAAGCTCCAATAAGAAACACTCTAAACAAAAATCCCAAAAACTCTAGCTTAGCAAATAAAACTTGCAACTTGATGATGTATGCAAGCTAATGATCATTCATACAACTTAGAAATGCTTGTATGAACATCATAATCTTCATAGGAATGTTTTATGAAGAGGGTGGAGGCTAGGGTTTTTAAGTGGAGGCCATTTGAGAAATCAATTTGACATAGTTTGGTTGCTAGAATGAATAATGGGTGATTTAGGGTAGGTTAGGGTCTTATTTATAGATTAGGCTAGTGATTTAGACCATAGGATTAAACCCTAGTTGAATTAGGTCCATCAGATTTCGGAATTCTCCAGAACCAAGCCACAAACCAGACCAAGACCCAAAATGGTGCGCCAGGCAAAACTGCCCGGCCACCCTGTGTCGACAGGGCTGTCGACAAGGCTGTCGACACCCTGGGGACCCTGTCGACATGCCTGTCGACATGGGGGTCCTGGCGGGAATTTTCCCGCCTGCGCCAGTTTGCCCTAATTTCCAACTTTGAACTTGAAATTCAAATCTGTTTTTGACATGGAAATTTCTGAAAACTTCGTTGGGCCTTAATCGGGTCATACGGACTCCGATTTTCGAAAACTCGGACTCTATTTCGCGTATTTTTCCGAGACGAACGCAATGGCATAGCCCGTTTCCCTTGATTCAGATTTTAGAATTAAATTCTGGCTCGATTTATGTTATAACAGGTTATTGAAAATACGGGTTGTTACACCTATGGTTTGACAAACGCCCCCGCATATTTTGTTGATTTGATGAGTAGGGTGTTTAGGGAGTACCTTAACAAATTCGTGGTAGTCTTTGTGGATGACATCTTAGTCTTTTCTAAGAATGAAGAAGAGCATGCCCTACATCTTAGGAAAGTGTTGGAAACCCTTCGAGCGCATAACCTTAAGGAAAAATTTTCTAAGTGTCTCTTCTGGAGGAAAGAAGTACGGTTCTTAGGGCACGTGGTTTCCAAGGAAGGGATAGCAGTGGATCTCGCAAAGGTGGTGGCCATCCAAGATTGGAAGGTCCCTAAAAATGTAACCGAAGTAAGAAGTTTCTTGGGGTTGGCTGGCTATTATAGGAAGTTTATCAAAGACTTCGCAAAAATATCAGCTCCATTAACACGGTTAACGAAGAAGAACCTAGTTTTTACGTGGGACGAAGATTGTGATGATGCGTTCCAACATTTAAAGAGAGCCTTAACTTCAGCCCCAGTCTTAGTGCTGCCAGACGGGAATAAACCGTTTACCGTCTATACTGATGCTTGTGGGACGGGACTTGGCGCGGTCCTCGTGCAAGAGGGAAGAGTAATAGCCTATGGTGGAAGGCAGTTGAGGGTTCATGAAAAGAATTACCCTACGCATGACCTTGAGTTAGCCGCAATTGGCGCTTAAGTCTTGGCGTCACTATCTTCTTGGTGAGAAATTCGAACTTTTCACTGACCACAAATCATTAAAATACTTATTCTCTCAGAAGGATTTGAATTTAAGGCAGCAACGGTGGATGGAATTCCTAGCCTCCTACGATTTTGAAATAGCATATACCCCGGGCAAGGGTAACGTGGTAGCAGACGCCTTAAGTAGGAAAAGGTTGTCCTTGAGTCCGTTGTTTGTTGAACGACGAAGCTTAGAATTCATCTCCATGTTTGACTTTAGACCCTCCATTGACCTAGTACCTGGTTTGTTAGCATCCTTGGAGGTTAGACCTACACTTCTAGGACGAGTTGGTGAGGCACAGCAAGACGACCCCAGTTGGTTGAGATAGTGGAAAAGCTCAAAGGAGGGGAGTCGTCTAGCCATCTTCGTAGGTATATCCTAGACGATAAGGGTTGGTTACGAAGGGATAATAGACTTTGTGTACCACAATACGAAGACTTAAGGAAGGCCATTCTTGATGATGCTCATCGCTCAAAGATGACCATTCATCCATGCGGAGACAAGATGTACAAAGATATGAAGCGGGTTTTCTTTTGGACCGGTATGAAAACGGATGTGGCTGAGTACGTCGCTAGATGCTTGGTGTGCCAACGAGTAAAAGCGGAACAAAAGAAACCCGGTGGGTTGCTTCACCCATTGGAAGTTCCACTATGGAAATGGGAAAGCGTCTCAATGGATTTTGTGGATGGATTACTAAGATCAAGGAAGGATAATACGGGGATTTGGGTTATAGTAGATAGACTTACTAAAAGCGCCCATTTTATTCCCGTGAAAAGTAAGAGGACTGCTCCGTGGTTGGCTTCTGTATACATTAAAGAGATAGTTCGTTTGCACGGTATTCCTTCTAGTATAGTAAGCGACCGTGATCCCATCTTCACTAGCGAATTTTGGAAGAGTTTACAAGAGGCGGTAGGGACTCAGCTATGTTTGAGCACCACATATCATCCTCAGACGGACGGCCAGACCGAGAGGGTGAATCGTATTCTAGAGGATCTTTTAAGGCTTTGTATCCTAGACTTTGGGGGTACATGGGAAGCGCACCTTCCGTTGGTAGAATTCGCATATAATAATAACTTTCAGTCTAGTATTGGCATGGCACCTTTCGAAGCTCTTTATGGAAGGCCTTGCCGTTCGCCTACATGTTGGTGGGAATCTACCGATAAAATCCTACTTGGGCCCGATATGGTTAGGGAAACCTCGGAGAAGATTGATTTGATTCGAAGGAGGATGAAAGCAGCACAAGGTATGCGTAAATCATATGCTGATAAGAGGAGGACAGATCTTGAGTTTGACATTGGGGACATGGTTTTTATCAAAGTATCTCCATTACGGAATGTTGTTCGCTTTGGGTCCGTTGGGAAATTAGCGCCAAGGTTTGTAGGGCCGTTTCCTATAAAAGACAGGATTGGGAAGATGGCGTATAGGGTGGAGTTTCCTGAGAAACTTAGTGGAGTACACGACGTATTCCATGTATCACATTTAAGGAAGTGTTTGCACAAGACCGCGGAGGTGGTAGAGCCGAGCTTGCTTAAAGAGGTGGAAATAGAGCGTGATGCAACAGTTAGACGAGCTCCTACATGCATTCTTGGGTCGGAGATCAAAAAGTTGAGAAATCGAGAGGTCAGACTAGTTAAAGTGCAATGGGGAGATGATGAGAGCAACGCTACTTGGGAGACAGAAGGGAAGATGCGTTCGCTATACCCTTTTCTTTTTGAGGGTATGTCTTTTAATTTCTCCTTTATCGCTTAGCTTATCTTATCTTTAGTATGTCCTCTCATTAGTATCTTTGACCTTTAGTTAGGATAATTCTATGGTTGAAACATGTGTTTGAGACATGTTATGTATGATGGATGCAAAATGGATGCAAGTGGTTGCTAGTGGTTGCTCGTGGATGCATATATACACACACTTTAGGCACTAGATCGGCTCAGTCACTACATATTGCATATTGCATAAATGAATGTATTTAGTATAATGGATGTATAATGGTTGTACCATCATATAGATGCTGCAATCGGTTGAATGGATGTGCACGCATATAGAAGTAGTTTGTAAGCAATTAGGATCTTTTGCATACGTAATGGATGCATGGCACTATCATGAATTGCATCAAGGAGGTCAACTGAATCAGTGGACCGCCTGATTTTGCATTAGATACGGACATAGACACACACTGTGCATTTAAATATGAAAGCATTAGAAGTCTATAAGGACAATGGATGCCAGTGTTTGTTGATTGAGTAGATGGTTGATGATAGGATATAAACTTGAAGATTTCGGGGTCGAAATCCCTTAAGGAGGGGAGAATGTAACACCCCGTATTTCTGTTAATACTAATATTCACAAATTAAAAGAATTAATATTGAGAATTTGCATGAAATAGCCTTAAAAAGGCATATAACAAATTTGAGATATGTGAATTTCCTTAAAAGGCGAAAAATGGAATTAAGACATTAATTGGAAAGTTAATGTGTAGAAATGGTCATAAGTTAATTATGGATTAATTTGAATTCATGAATAGGTGTGTGTGTATATATATATATATATTTATATATATATATATGGGCAGTTAATGTAAACATGAATAGAAGTTTATTAATTTGCTGAGTGTTTGCTGAGTCACTTCTGACTCATTGCTGAGTCAATAAGATAAACCCCATCTGGTCTGAATGGCTGCGGTTTTTTCTAGGTTAAATCTAATGGCCTAAATGAATCCTAACATCTATAAATAAGTGGGTAGAATCTAACCCTAAATCATTTGAAAAATTGGAGAGCTACCGACATGCCGTTGCCATGAAGTTCAGCATAGCCGTCACAAACTAAAGAAGAAGAAGGCCTAATCTACAAACTAAATCTACTCAAATCAAAAGCTCTCTCTCTTTCTATTTCTCTTCTTTAAAATTGTGAGTATGATGAATCTCACAATATTATTATAAAATAATTTGATTAAGTTATGAATGGATCACAAGAAAGTGATATGAATTGTTATGTATTTGTAAATTATGTTGTGGATCTCTTGTTATGCTATTATGTTATCATATATATGTTGTTATGTTGTAGTGATTATGTTGTAAATAATCCTATGCTATGTCATATGTGATTAATCATGCTATGCTATGTTGTAAATCATATCATGCTATGTTGTAAATTATGATATGCTATGTTGTAAATCTTATATATGTTGTAGATCTCATATTATCACATATGTTGAAATACTTATGTTATATGATAATGATGTCATGTTAAGTTGTGTTGAATCATACAAGTTGTATGATGTTAGTATTTACGCGAATTGGATCATGTTTAAAGTTTATGTTTTTTTATAATAGAACTTGATTATGGGAATTTGCCTATTGGGTTAGGTGTACCCATATACATGAATCTACAAATTAATTGGATCTTGAATATGGGAATTTGCCTATTAAGTTAGGTGTACCCATATACATGAATCTATGATTAAATGAATTTTGATTTTTGGGAATTTTCCTATTGAGTTAGGTGTACCCATATAAAACCATATTGTTAATGATGTTGATTCACACATGTCCTATACAAGTTTATGAAATTTGATCAAAATCATATTATGTGAATTATGAATAAGTTGACACCCTTAGATCCATGACATGTATAACCTTATGCAAGTTGTAATGTATGCAAGTTTTACCCCTTGTTATGATTTATTTAGTCACATATATATGTTGTTGTTGTGAATATTTTCTTTTATGCTATGAGCTAGACTAATAGGGTCTAGCATACATTTTGCGAATAAACGTTCAAATGTGGGGTAGGGGTAATATTAGGAAATTAATAAATTGGGGTGCAATTGATATGATTTTGCATGCCTTAAATGGATGTCCATAATTGAGTCAATTATGGACATTGTTAAATTTGGAATTAATTAATAATTCAAGTAGGGAACTATTAAAATTGGGGAAAGTGGATTATTAATAATAGTCAATGCTTAGGACACGAGGTAGGACCCGTTTGTGACGTAAACCTGCCCGGATCCGCCCGGCAAATCCAGTAGTCACAAATGTCGGCCCAATGTGAGAGGTCCTAGGCCCAAACTAAAGCATAACAGTTGTAAAGACACGAGGTTAGACTCTTTTGTGGTGTAAGACTGCCCGGACCCGCCCGGCAAATCCAACTGCCATAAATGCCAGTCTAATGTGAGAGGTCTTTATGAGGTTATGGCCTTAATGAATTAAGAAATACTTAGCCAGATAATCATGTAAGGTGGGACATGGGGGTTAAGTAGGTGCCTTGGGTGGCATGAGGAATCTAGTGGTTGCCTTTAGAGGCATCTGAAATACGATTAGACTTAACCAAATACACATGTAAATGAACATGACTAAGTGGGTTAAGTGGATGGACTAATGGGACAAGCTTAGGTGGAATGCTTGTGGGAAATAATGGGGGCCCATTTCAACCAGTATCCCAAAACGTATCTTTGTGGGCTCGACCCAAGTTGAGGACGGGACACGCATACTGGGTTTGACTATAAGAGGCCAAAACAGGGAGCGGTGGCAACGCAAGTCCAACGGGTTTCATATGCGTGTGTGGACCCGGGCTGGTAGGTAAGACGTTATTGCATCGTGTAGGTATAAGCCGTGCATCTCCGTTATATCGGGTTGCCACTTTAGGAGAATGATACACCCCACTGTGGGGCTAGCACGGGTATCTACGAGTAGGGAGCCGATAGAAAAATGGAAAGTGGGGTACACCTAGTGGAGATAGGGGCAGGCGGCACCTATGTAGTCAGCTAGGAGTACGTAAAGCCATTAAGAAAGTTTCTAAGTGAAGCTAAGTGGAATCAATCTTTAGGGTGACTGGTGTGGTGCAGTATAGTGTTTATCCTTTAGTATTTAGGAGCGCCTATAACGTTTCCTTTAGCGATTGTCTATGTCCTTAATCTGCTCTTTCATAGACATTTCCTTGTTTTCCAGCTTATGCCTTAGTCCAGTTATTTTGATAATAGTATTGTAGAATTATCATACTCGCCAGACTTTATGTCTGACCCCCCCTCTTTTTCATCCTTTTCTCCCTTCAGGTCCTCAGGTTGGGCCAAGTTCCAATGGAGTCTGATTGGATTGCTTATCTCTTGGAAAGCTTGGACTGCTGAAGTAAAGTCCAGCTTGTTATCTTTCTTTTTAATGGCTATTTATGTAATGGGATTATGTACTTGTTTTATCAAGATAGATATTGTACTTGACTTTGATTATGGTGTTATGATGTAATCAAACATGTTTTGACTTCTGCTGCAATTGAAATAAAGTTTTTAAATTTCCAAGTACTATTTTATATCTGTCTTGTTGAAATTTTACTGTTCTATATTCACCTAAAACCTCCATAGAAGTTAATGCATTCCCTTTGTGAGTGACATTAATGGACGTGGGGTGTTACATTAAGAAGCTAAGCAATAAAGATATCAAGTTGCTAAAGGTTCAGTGGGGAAATAACCCAGAGGATGCGACTTAGGAAACTGAAGACAAGATTCGTGCTTCGTACCGTTTCCTTTTCGAGGGTATGTTCTTAACTCCTTTTTCAAAGTTTTATCACTACTTGTTTCTGTCATTTGAGTATATCTTATCCATAGTATTTTTCGATCTTTAGTTACGAATCCTATGGATGTAAACATGTGTTTGAAACATGTTATGCTTGATGGATGCAAGTGTTTGCTAGTGGTTGCCTGTGGACGCATATACACACACATTAGGGACTAAGATCGGCACAATCACATTCATACTGCATATGGATGTGTGTGAATTTTCTTTTCTTTTATGAATAGAAATGGATGAATTAGCATATGGATGTGTTTGCACTTTCTTTTCTTTTATGGATAGAAAAGGATGAATTAGCATATGGATGTGCATTTGGAAGAATGAGTGTGCACACATATAGAACTTATATGATTTAATAGGTTTATTTGCATGCATACTAGATTCACGGGACTAACATACATTGCATTAAGGAGGTCAATTGAATTAGTAGACCGCCTGATTTTTCGCATTAGTGTTGGGACATATACACACACCATTGCATATATTCATATAAGCATTAGAATTCTTTAAGGACATTGAATGCCATTGTTTTTTGGATGAGTAGATGGATGATGGATGGTAGAATATGCATTCTTCTCAACTTAAAGATTTCGAGGACGAAATCCTTTGAATAGGGGAGAATGTAACACCCGAAATTTTTAACGACACTAAAAGAGAATAAATTAAATAATAATTAATTTAATATTCAGAATTAAAGAAAATGGACTGCTCCACCAGACCCATCTCGAAATTCTGGTCAAGATAGACATTTGGTTTGCGTAAAACAGACACCGTATGGAGAAGTTATGAGAGTTTTAAGTTTGTATACGTGCAGAAAGAACATATATACACATATGAGTCATGTATGAGTCAGATATGAGTCAAACCCTATCCAGAACAGTTCGAAAATCAAAAATTCGTCAAGACAGCAAATTTCCCAATCTAGGGGGTTAACTCCCCTAGAGGGGTGTCGACATCGGGGTCGACCCCCCTTAATAGGTGTTGACTTATGGGTCGACCCACCCACAGAGGTGTCGAGACCCCTAGGGCTAATGTGGTACTCAGTTTTATGGGGCCTGGAAGCTATATACATGTGTCCAATTCTCCTATTTTCTTCATTGGAAATCATGGGAGTCAAATGTTGCTGGCATGTGAACTGAGACAGATCTGTTTTCTTTAAATAACTATCAGTTTGTAAATCAAATTCTGAGATTCAAATATAGATTCAACACCAACTTCTTTTCTATCATCTTGACAATCCTAACGTAGTGAGTTTCTAGTTACTTTTAGATTTGAATATTCAGAAGTAAATTGTGAAAGACTGTGAATTGGATATGTTGTAGATGATGAATCTATGCTATTGTTAAATCTTATACTATGTCATGATAGTTCTATTTCTCTAGATCTAATGAAATTGTGGTTATTCTATTATGCTGCCTTGGTGTATTTTAATTGTAACTATATGGTGGTTAATGTAAATATGTAATTTAGACAGTTACAATGTTGGTTAGATCCAATTCTTTATGAAAATCACTTTTCACCTATCATATTGTGGTCAATTTAGATATATTGTAAAATGGGCATGTGAAACCATATTTAGATCTAAACATGTTACTTTGTCATCCTAATTATGTTAGATTTGTTTTTGTGACCACATTATAATTATGTTGGATCTAAATAGTTGGACACCTAAATGGTCAAATAAGATCTCATTATGCTCACTATGACTCATGGTTATGTAAAACTAGTAATCGCCACAAGTTCATCAGTTTTATGCCTATATGTCCACCTTATCACCATGCTAGTTTATGTTTATGCCAAATTATGTTAAAATGATCACTTTGGTTATATTCCCATTATTTTCCTTATTATCATTTATGATTAGGCTATTGTCTAGCCTAGGCAGGCCGTCAATTTTATGAGTGCGCAAGTTAGGGAACGAGGGAAAAAGGGTTAATAATGGCATAATTTGAATATGAAATTTTTTGGACATATAATTCGAATTATTGGGTAGAGTGGGTATTAACAACTATAAAGGGAAAGGTGTAATTAATTGGTTAATTAATAAGGGAATGTCTGGTAATTACAATTAGGAATTGTGATTGTACTTATGACACGAGGTTAGGTTGCATTAGTGGTGGAAATCTACCTGGACCCGACCGGCCTATCCAACAACCACTAATGTTGAACCTAATGTGGGAGGTCTAAGTACGCAAAAACGAATCGGGCTAAGACGCAAAGTTAGGCCCAACTATGGAATAAGTCTGCCAGGACCCGACCGTCATATCCAGCATCCACACGTTGTAGGCCTAATGTGAGAGGTCTAGCCCATTATGAACCATAAATGGATATGGTAATGAATTGGACTACTTAACCAAATCTAAACCATGGGGATTGTATGATTGTGAACTAAGGTTAGGGTTAAGTAAATTGATTTGATAGTGGATGGGTTAAGAAAATCTAGAGGGGGTAGGTAATATTTACATATAGGCCCACAAACTTAACCCGATAAGGTTATGTAATTAAAGACACCTAGTGTTATACATAACCGGATGAAATAATAGAGTTTTGTCATTAAAGACACCTTTTAGGGTAAGCATAACTGGTATACGACTATGTAATTAAAGACACCTAATGGTATACATAGTTAGTGAAAACCTAATGGGGGATACAAGATAAAGGGGAGAGCTTGTATCATATTGTATGGGACCTATTTCTGTCAGTAACCTAGAGCAGGTATCAAATAAAAGTACTCCGTACTAGGCGGAGAGGGGACATGCTTACTGACTGATTGTAAGAGATCCAAACATGGAGGACGGTGAGGGCGGCGCAAACCGACCGGGCCATGTAAGTGCATGAGCCAGGCAGAGGGGGATAAGACGACCGTAACACATGTGGATATGGGATTCTGCATATCAGTGGGTGGTTGCCTCTTTAGGATGTGATACATCCTACTGTTGGGCCGTCACAAAGTATCTTCGGAATAGGGAGCCGATCGATTTGGGTAGTGGTTAGGGTACACTTGGACGTAGGCCCTAAGTCTACCAAATTATAGTGGAAGGGATCATCTCATTCTGGTTATACTAGTAATAGTGCAGAGTAATCATTAGAGAAGTGTATACACCTCATATTGTCTACCTTGTCACACCTGCCATTTATGTAGTAATCTCTCTTATCCACTGTATATGCCTGTCATGTTACTTTTATTTATTTACTTGCTAAAAGTTACCAGACTCACTAGACTTTATGATCTGACCCTCTTGTTTCCTCTTCTTTCTTCCGTCCCCCCCGGGTTTTCAGGGAGGATACACTCAAGCTTAGTTTGGACTCAGATATCATCTTTCTAGGAGCTACTTTCGAAGTATGGCTCAAGTTCTTGTCTCTAATATGGCTTAACTCTTTTATTTTGGGGAATTATGTTTTTTATATACTTATGTACTTTGATGGTGCAAGACATAAGTTATTTTAATGTAGTGGTTTTTGTGACTTATGGTATTATAGACCACGACATTATGATTTATGTTCTGTCTTGTAATTATTCTGTGTCTGTTTACCTATAAAACTTCATGAAACTTAATGTATTCCCTTAGTGAGTGACATTAACGGACGTGCGGTGTCACAATGACAATCAGGCCTTAATATATGACATATTGATTTATAGTGTGCGGGTAAATTATGGGCTTAAGATAAATTGTATGGTAAATAATAATGTTGATTAATGAAAGAAATAATATTCATATTAAATAGATTAATGAATATTATAAATCAATAAAAATAAAAGTAAGTATATGCATAATGAGAAATTAGAGGTCCAACAATATAACGAAATGTGTTTGGTCTAGTCCGTAAGGGTGAAGATCCTATCGGGGTAAATCATCGAAGTTGTCGTACACGTAGTGGGAACACATTCAACTTATTATTCGACGGGACTAGAAGAAAGTGCAAGACTTCGGCGGAATGTGAGGATGCTTCCTGATGGTCCCTTATGGAAGGCCTAACGAAGCTGTACCCACGTCTGTACGGTTCCATCTAGTGAGTATGTTTTGGCTTCTTCTTTGGTTGGGCAAAGCCTAAAGACTGATTGGGATGATTTTAGGATGACTCACCATCTACCTCAAGGAGAAAGGCTTCGTGGTCAGGACCCAATATAGGTCGTTGGATACCTGTCATCGTCAATCAAAGCGAGTACAGAAAGACTGAAGCTAAACCAAAAGGCCAATGATCTTCACTATCAAGTCATTGGATGAGGGACCACATGGATGTTTAGACTTGTTTCTTAGGAAGTCACTTAGTTCTTTGAATAGTATTTCATTAGTAATGCAGGGTTGTGTGGGGCCATAGAGAGACAGTAACAACCCATATTTTAGAACCAATTTAAATTTTTATTTTTAAAGGATTTAATGGACTTTTAGAATCTAAAACGATTTATTTGAAGAATTAACGACTTAAAAATTATTTAAATTGAAGTTAGAACATATAAATTTAAAATTTATATATAACGAGCTAGAAACGGCGTGGTAGTTTGAAAATTTAATTTTAAACTAAATATACATAATTCAATTTAAGTCAGAATTGGATAAAACAAGAAATATTGGAATATTTTGAACTGTAATTTTCTAACGAACATAAGGAACTGAGATTTCACTTTATATATTATAAGTTATGTCCAGTTTAAAATTTAGAATAGTCGCTATGGAATTTTATTAATATTTTAATATTATATAAATCCCTTAAAAATAGCCATTTTGCAAATGACCTTCCTTTTTGACGAAAACACTTTTGTTGGATCCGAAATGTCAAATTATAGTCAGGTTTAAAATTTCATAATTTTTGGAATTAACCTGTTAACGTAATAAATTTAAACGCGTTTTCAATTTCAGTTTAAATTTAATCAACTAGAAAAAGGACCATTTTTCAAACTGCCTCCAAATTCGATGAAATTAATTTTATTAGGACTGTATCGTCAAAACATTGCTATATTTCAAAATTCATAATTTTTGGATTCAGTATGTGGCCCTAGTAAATTAAAATCTACATTGAAATTCAATATTTAACGTTATATTAATTTTTATTTAATTTTGATAAAAACTAAGCAAAACAGTCAAATTAGCTTACGAAATATATCCCATGGTGTCCAGAATAGGGGTATTTGGTTAGGGGCGATAGTCATTTGGTTTAATTTGGAGTTCGAACCAATAAACAAGTAAAATTAGAATTAGATAATAATAAATAATACACTACATGTATAAATTAACCGGGTCAAAACCCTATTCTCCTTCCACGCGCGATCGACCTATTTCTACGCCCCCGTTTCAAAATCAACAACAACCGTTCTCCAAGTTTCTTCCTCCTTTAACTACAAACTCACGCAATAATTCGAGATGATTCCAAAACAAAAATTAAAATACTCTTCATGCTCTTTTAATTTAAACGGTTTTGATCAATTTTAGTTGAGTGAATCGAGGAATTTTTGGCCTAAACGCGACGCATTTGGGTGAGTTTTTCAAGGGCGTGGTGGATGCGAGTGGTGCAAGGCGGCAGGAAATGGTGGCTGGTGTGTAGGCGGACGTCGTGACCTAGTTGGATTGGCGGTCAAATGCTTCAGTTGACGTGCGGTGGAGGTTTCCTGTTTGGAGCGTGGTTCGATCTTTCTTCCTGGAGCATGAAGTACCGAAAGATGATAAAGGGGGATTATTGATTAGTGATGTAATTAGCAATTTAATTATTTTAATTACAGTTAGTTATATAATCAATATTTAAAATACTGTAACTTTTTCATACAACATCCGAATCCGATGATTTCAGGTGCGTCAGAATCGAGACAACAAACTTTACATTTCAGAACTAATTGGGAGGAATTTGGAAGTAGTTAGAACTTTTGACTAAACTAAACGTTCAATTTAATTTAGTTAAAACCATCGCTAATTAAAGACTGACGGTGTGGAAACCAAAGTGAGAATTCTCTCACTAAAATATTTGTACAGTTATTTATTTTATAATAGAAAATATATAGATTGCCAGTATTGATTTTTATCTGTTTTAATTATCACAAATGTTGTACGATGCTTGTTAGCCCACATTCACTATTGTTTGAAAACCATGGATGATTTAATTGGTTGTATTGTATTATGATTGTGATGATTGACATATTAAAAATAATGTTAATATTATTGTGGTAGTTGAAATTGAATTATAAATATCCATTTATAATTTAAACAGTGAAAATTGGTTAATTAGAAAAATAATTTGAATCAAATTAGAATTAGTTAAATTTATTAATCAGTGATTAATTTGAATTCATTGTTGTTGGTTGAAACCACACATGGGTCAGGGGATGATAATTAATTCACATCTCCCTTGGATTTGACTGTTTGTCAACCGATTGATTGGCATGCTGTAATAAGTGTTATTTAATTATTTAATGCTTATATAGTTGTAAATTGCACTTTGGATGTGAATTGGTTGTTTAATAATTGTTTATAATCATTATTGAAATACATGCGATGTGTGGAATCTATATAAATTAAATTATATGGTAATAGATTGAGTCGGATTCCAATTCAGAGATAACGAATACTTTAAAATAATATTCAGTAAAGAATCAAAATACGATTTTGATGTCTGATTTTGGATGGACACAAAAATATTGAAATATACGAAGCTGAGTTAATTAGATGTATGCCATTTTAACTCGAACGGCTTTTTATGTAGATTTTATTCATTTTATAATGAATATTGAAAAGATTTGATTTTAAAATCAGACATTTTGAAAATATTATTATTTTTGATATTATAATAATATAGATTGTTCAATTTTGATTTAAAATTGAAAAGGAAGTTGAAACAATTTGAATATTTAAACGATTTATAAAATACATTTTAAAAAGAAAATCGACGGATTATATTATATATATTTAAATGGTTTGAATAGAACATATCGCGCAACGACCGTTCGTGAATTTCAACCATTAATTCCAAACTGGCATAACACGTGATCTGACCATCGGATTCTCCTAAAACCGTAAACATTGGGTTCATATTAAAAAGAGATTTCGAATGATAATAAGATATTTAAAATCTAATAGTTAGATTTTAAGATATGTCTGTTGACGGTAAAAAATATCATAAACACCAAAGATTCCAATTACTAGGAATAATTAATTTGGTCGTATAGACAAGAGCGGAAAGCAGTAAATAACACAAGAGATTTATAGTGGTTCGGCCTTATGAGGGGCCTACGTCCACTTTGAAGCGTTGCTGGAATATTATTGATCACAAAAGGTTACAAGGTTGAGACCATCTCATGACATCCCATTACATTAGCTTCTTGGCTATGTGATGTCATCATTATTATATATGATGTCATAATTGACATATGTAACAAAATATAGGAAAAAGACACTTTTGCCCTTCTTCTTCCTCAAAGTGGATATGCCATTAAAGGAGCTCTCATGAAGTTTCAAGGTCTCAAATTACAACCCTTTGAAGTCTGAATTCATGGGGTATTTATAGGAAAGGGTTAGGTAGGAGTAGGTGGAAGTAGGTAGAAATAGGGGACCACACCTGGAAATTCGCACCTGGAGCCTGCAGATGCCAGATTTTCGCACCCAGCTGTGTGGTGCAAATTTCGCACCTGGCGGGGTGCGAAATTCGTACCCCATGGGTGTTGCCAAATTCGTACCTCCCAAGGTGCGAAATTCGCACCCCAGTGTACTGCACCCTGGTAGGTGCAAACTTCACACCCTGCCATGCACAAATTTCACCACTACTAGGTGTGAATTTTGCCTTTGGAGGGTGCGAATTTCGCACCTGTTGGGTGCGGATTTCGCAAATTGCTAGGTGCGAATTTCGCACCTCGAGGGGTTGCGAATTTCGTACCCTGAGTGGTACGAAGGTCGCCTTATGGGTCGAGCGAAGGCCATGGGTATGGGTTTTTTGGTGGCCCAAGGTTCGGGTTCATGGCTCGCACTGCGAGGTCTTGGTTTGGCAATGTTTGGAGGGGCGGTGAGGTTCACAGAAGTTGCTAACTGAATCTTGACTTTGAGTCGATCTAGTGATACTGGGCAACACACTTATTGGCGGAAATCAGATGAATCGGGCGGTACCCACTGTTTCGACCTAACCAGTTAGGTCGATCGCCGCCGGAACTATGGGGCCTCGGACCCCCACCGGCGCTGCACCCGGACTCGCTTGATGGCTATCCTTCGGCTCGGATCACAGGTCGCCTTCGGCTCGGCTACGGACGGATACTGATGGAGGTCGCATTCGAGGGATGCGACATTCTGCAAGTGGACAGACTCGAGTCTTATAGTATTGGACACCGGATGATATTGGCTACGCCTCTAGGCTGTAATATCACGTGATATATTGAGTCGAGCCGAAGGGCGGTTAACATTTTGCCCCTTAAAGTACGTCTTGGGTTAACGGGACATGCTTTGAAGTGAGACGAGTCTAATATGGGCGCCAACATCCCTGTGTGGTGCTTAGCGATTGGTTATGACCTTCCTCTTGAGTTGTATATCGAGATCGTACTGCTTTGGAGCAGTTGGGACGCCTTGTCGTAATATGCTGGTATGTGCTTAGGATTCCAACATCGCTAAGAGCTTTGACTTGCTTGAGTCTTGCAGCTTGGGTTGGAAACTGTCCAAGGTGTTTAGTTCCTGTAGATTAAAGACAATAAATGTTAATTGCCAAATCCCGATTGCATCGAAGTGCAAACAGTTCATTATCTGGTCATAATTGCATATACAATCACAAGTTTGCACGTGGTTTTATGCGATGCAATTTGAACTGGGATAGGTAACATGGAAGTGGATTGCATGCCATGGGCTTGTAGTCGTGTATTTTAGTTTTTTGAGGAGTTTTCGGATTGAAAGCCGAGCATTTGTTGTGTACATTTGAACCCTTAAGTCTTGTGGGGATGCATTTGAATCAAGTCGTTCTACTCAGTTGAGATTTCCGAAGCGTGTATGCATGGTCATTGCAGTGGCCTAGGCGCGCGATCGCCCTAAGTGGTTGTTGAAATGTTGTTGGGATGGAGCTTGATTGCATGGAGTATCTGCTAGATCACTTGGATTTGCGAGGCTAAGTCATTCATTGGTCTAAGCTTGCATAAGTTTCAGCAACTCGCATATGCAGATGTCATTGTTAAGACTATTCTTGGCATATGTCGTGGCATGTAGTCATCTAGATTTTCCTTTGAGGCGAGGTCGGACCCAAATGCTAAGCGTGCGCACTTTGATGATTGGGCATTGGGTGAGTACACGAGCGGTCACTGAGCCGTGATTGATTTGGTAGTTGGGACTTCGAAGATAAGTGGATGTGACCGTAGCTTAGCGTACGATCCCAAATTCCGATCCTGGAACAATCATTTGGAGCATTTCGATCCCTTAATTGTAGTTTCTTCCTTTCTTCTCTTCTCCGGATAGAAAATCAGCTTAAGGCATGGAGGATACCAAAATACTTCTTTTGTACATTGGATATTCGATGTTGTTAGGTTTTCGTGAGAAGGGAAGAGAGATATGGAAAGTAAGAGGGTTTTCGGATTTGGCAATGAAGAACGTAGAGCGGCGGATCTTGGGAAACGGCATTGGGAATTCGGATAAATGTTGCCAAGTATGTATGAATACGGGAGTGGGCTTCGTGTCCCGAATACTTAATAAACCCTCCTGGTTTTTGAAGAGGTTGAAGTCGGTTTGAGGGACGTGATAATCTAGCAAGTGCATGGGAGCACGACGCATAACTTCGCATTCTGTTGACTTAGTCTTGGATCCAAGCTTAGGCTAGTAAACTTAAACATTTGCATGGTGCCCGATGAGCAAACCGTGATCAGTGAGTTTTGGTCTCTCGACGCGGTCCTTGAGGAATGGACTTGCTTGGACTGTCGGCCTGAATGCGTATGCAGGATGTCGACACAAAGTTGAGCTGTTAGGCTCGAGATCCGATCAATAAACCAACCACGAGGCAGTTGCATCTTGACTCAGGCGTTGCACTGGCAGTTGGTGATGGCCATGGCGCTAGTCGTTAAGGCTAAAGGTTGCCATCATGTTCCTGAGTGTCTGCTTTTGGTGGAGTCCGGGTGCTGATGGAAAGTTGCGAAGCCTCCAGGGCCTGGACTCTGGCACTGGATTGCCTTCATTGCGAGGTGAAGGCGCTCTCAATATGGTGGCTCCAAGGGATGTTGTGAAGATGACGCCATTGCAGGCACTGAACAAGATCTGATCGGGTCTTGAGATTGCCAGGTCAGTGCGATAATCGATAGAGGGCTGCTCCCAAGCTCGGGTATCTGCTAGATTTTTCTTGATGTCAGGGACGATCTAGCAAGTTTGGATCGTTTCTTAATGTTTCATGTCTGGTTTGTGGTTGTGGTTGAACACAACACAACTGGTTGGCGAATGATTCTGGAAATGAACTTATTCGGACTAATCGCTCTGATATGCGCGTAAGATGCGGACATATGGTCGAGTCGTTAGTCTCCAACGCAATTATGTCGTGATCATTATCCGATCCGAAAATGGTGTTGATGGTTACCGATATTCATGGTTTTAGTTATTAAAACTAGATGTCGTCACCGCATTTTAATTCTCTCATAAGCAGGAAGCTTTGGGGTTGAGAGGTGTGGGTCAGCTTCTCGTTGCGCTTAAGTATGAGTTTGCTGGCAGGAAGTTGAGACCCTGGGAACCCAATGAACTATCCATGGGAACTTGAGAGCTTGCATCAAGATGTGAATTTTTTATTTAGCATACTGATAACTTGTCTAAATTCCCATGTTCCTCGAGGGGCTAGTGATTGTGTAGATCCCCCTGTCTTTCAGTTTGGGCCTCTATGCCGGCCTGTCTAGTATCGGTGGAAGGTTAGAAGCTTCTGAGACCCGAACTTTTGGGTCTGAGTTGCCCTCAGCGCAAGGTGGGCGTTCCCTTTTAGAAATGGTTGCTTTGAAGCTTGCGGCGATGGTCAAGCTGGTGCAAAGATAGGGGGAGGACTGCCCCCAATCTTGAGTTCTTACCAACTGAAGAGGATGCGAGCGATGAACCCCCAAAAGTCAAATAGTTTCCTCTTTTGATTGGTAGTCTCCCTTGGAGCGGAGGCGACACCAGGATTTGCCCACGTGCTTCCTCAAACGTCTGATTCCCTGTTAGAGTTACAGCGGAAACAATCTGGAGAAGTAAGTGAAACCGTGGACTTCGGGATCGCACATTCATATGAATCTCTTTGGAAGAGGAGAAGTTGTAGTTGGCTGAAGTGCTCATGCGATGGGCATAATTGATGTAAGTGTGCCAACAATGCAGGCTATGGTGGATGATCAGGAAGCCCAGCTGATGGCAAAGTCTGAGGAGCTGGAGGGGAAGAGGGACAAGATGAGGCTGCCACATAGGAAAAGGCTAGGCAGGATGTCGAGGAGAAATCTGCCGCTGTGGTGGTGAAGAAATAGGTCAATATTGAGGCGGAGAAGGAGAAGGCCTATGGGTAGGCTAGGAAAAAGGAAAGCCATTGATGATACCCATCAAAAGGGGGGTAGGATGATGGTGGGAGGTGCACATCGATGTCTCATCAATCCGTTACTCCTATGAAGAGTAGAGGAGGAAGCGGTTGTGGAAGGAAGGGTACCATCACTGGTGGTGACCTGTCAAGCGTCGAAACTGTACAGATAAAAGAAAAGAAAAGAAAAGGATGAGTAGCATCAGTAATTGTTAAAGGATTTATAGATACTTTGGGTTAGGTAGACTGATAGTATTTGCAAGTGTGGCCCTCGATTTTGGTCCCTAAAGGTATGGTGCGGTTTTCATGTCCACCCTATCAACAGAAAGAAGAAATGTTAGACATGTAGTCTATTCAGTGTATGTGTGGGTGAAATGGAATATGAATTAGTAAAGATCACATTTCGTGTTAAGTGTTCGAATGTTCTTCTCATGTTTTCCGGCATCCCGTACTTGCACAAGCGTACTTGTTGTTACACCATCAGAATCGCGATCGAAGACCGCGCTCTGGGCTGATTATTCCAAAGGGGTGTGATGGAGTGCTGGCTTCTAATAAGTTTCCCTCAGCTCAAGAAACCCGTAGTTTGCGAAGCCAGGCTAGTCTCCTCCTGTTTTGGGCTTCTCGAAGTAAGACCCAAGTATAGCGAAGGCGTAGGATGTCGCGATTTGCGGTTCGTCCATTGGGGCTCTCCCGTCGTTCTTCAGGTTGTTGCGAGCGACGGCGTCGTTTACTCACCAGAGAAAAGCCCAGAACATTAGCCCGTACGGTCCGATCGTGGCCATGGGCTGCACCTAAGCCTTTAAGAGCTTCGGGGAGAAAACGATTTAATGTCGGTCTCAGTGCTACACCGAGATTCGACAGACTCCCGTATCTCGACACGAATGGTCGATTGAAGCCATGTGAGTAGTTTGCCTCGTGTTAGATGGGTTGATGGGCTGCCCCAAAGTCATGGGAGTTGAAGGCTAAACGATTTATCCTCGGTCTCAGCACTGGGCCGATATTCGAGTTAGTGGTTATTTATACTCGGTCACGTCGCGAACCGGCGGCTCGAGTAGCGTTGTCGGCTTCCATGCTCGGGGTGTCGGTCATAGCCAGTGGTGTTTGTCCTTGATGAGGGCTCGAGGCTTGGAAGACGACATTGGCTTCCGTGCTTAGGGTGCTGATGCGGCGATCCAGAGTTATTGTACGGAAGTCAGATATAGTGGTTAGTGAAACATGTCATGCATGGAGTAAGCGAGGAGTAAGAACAAAAGGGACACGGGAAACTGAACATCATTTACATTGATAACTTTGGTAGCCATAGCCTTTACAATGCTTTGAATTGCAGGAAAACAAAACATCATTGGAAAGCATAAACAAATGAGCATTAAACTATGTAAAGTAGCGGCGAGGATGTTCGTTGTTCCATGCCCTTGGAAGCTCGACTCCGTCCACGGCTGAGAGTTTGTAAGCTCCATTACTGAGTTCCTGCTATATGAGTATGGTCCTAACAAGGAGCAAGGCCTACATGTGGAGGGAAGACGAGGTTGCCGATGTGCATTCGAGCGGGCCTTCGGTTGAGCTTCCTGTCGTACCCCCCAAGTGGCCGGAGCATTAGTTGGAGGAGGATGGCTATGATACAACAAAGAGGAGGTGCATCTTGGAGAAGGGGCCTTGCTTTGCGTTTTCATTTCCTTTTTATTTTTTTGCATGCCTATAAATACATAGGCCGGAATGAGGCATCAATCCGTGAATGGATGATTCTGTTTGAATTTCAATGGTAACGACTACTGAAAAGGTTGCGACCCTTTACCAACAGGCATTTCCGTCGGTAATTACGCTCAAGGTCCTATTTTTTTTATCTTTAAACATTAATGTGTATGCCTTTTTTATGATATTGATTCATCTCTCTAGCCTCCTCTTTTTTTGTGTGAGCTGATGGTGTTAATGAGTCGATGACTGATATCTCTAATGATAACCTCGGGGATTGTTGTATCATAGACAACGGTCTTGGGGATGATAGAGAACTGGAATTCTCGGGCTCGCTTCCGAACGTTCCTCCGGTAATGCTTCTTGACATGCACCCTGCTGATTGGAGGAGGCCGGGAGCACCGTATAGAGGACAAAAAAGGCCATGACACAGCGAAAAGGAGGTGTATTTTATATGAGAAAGTTCGCTTTTAGTTTCTGTTCTGCTCCCAATGAGGGAGGCAGAGACAGGGAGGAGTTGCAAACTGGTATCTCCAATGGCAACATAGAGTCAACTACGCCACAAAAGTTGTAGTCCTGACGAGGTGGAGGGACAATCTTGAGGGATTATATGGCGGTCGAGGTCCTGTTTAGTGGGAATCTTTGATGAGCTCTGAGTAGCTCAGAGATCCCATGCAGTAGGGATCTTCAATGAGCATCGAGTGTCTCGAAGGTCCCACGTAGTGAGAATCTTCGATGAGCATCAAGTGGCTCGGAGATCCCGTGCTGTGGGAATCTTTGATGAGTGTTGAGTGGCTCGGAGTTCCCATGCAAATGAATTCCTCAATGTTGTTTTGCAAGTTACAAAACATGTTCATGTTGTGTCCGTGGATGTTGTAGAACCGACAATATCCTATAGAGTCCCCTGGTGTGCTCGTCGAACTTTTAGGTATTGGCCTTTTGCATGGTTGGGAATTGCATATTGCGAGGTAGATCTTCCCGGGGGTGTCATGTAAGAAGTATAGCTGCGGAAAGAAGGAAGCCAAAGGCGCTTCCTTTTATTGTTGCGACTACCTTTGTCGGCGTGAGAAAGATCACGTAGAATGGTGAAATTAGAGTCGTTGGAGCCCTGGGCGTCGCCACGAGGCAAGATGCTGAGGTGAGAAGCTCGATTACTTTATGCTAACTTTCGGCATTGGAAGTAGTTGGCATTCATGCAGAAGATCTCCTGAATCTTTGATTGTTTTTTATCGGTCTATGCTCTAAGTTAGGAATCAGGTGGTTTACCCTTTGCAAGCTAGACGAGTGCGATTCGAGTAGTAGGTTTCTTGACTTCGGCCAAGGCAGTGTGGGATCTTGCGAGATAGCCTTTGAGAGTTTCACGGGTGCCTTGGTAAATGTTCGAGTCTATGAGGATATCTTTTGGCATTACTACATGCAATCTGGACTGCGTGACCAATCTCCTAGCGAGTTAGTCGAGAGATGAGATAGTTAAAGGTGGAAGCCGAGAGAATCTGAATAGAGCCGTCTTGCATAAGGACGGGGAAGAAATTGAATTTTATGGCGTTGGAGACGTGTAATGAACCCCTGCGCCATTTTTGGAGGCTAATGAAGCTTCGAGAATCATTACTTCTTTAAGTATGGGGTAAGTGTTGGCATGTCGAAGTGCTGGCGCCATTCGTTATTAAGGATAGCCGAAGTGAATGGGTTACGCCTCGCACTGGTTTCGTAAACGTCGTGGGAATGCCCCTGTGGTTTCCTCACGGCTCCATGGATCGTGTCGGTGATAATTAAAGGTTGGGCTCTGGCCTCATTATAGAGGTCGTGATCTAATCTAGGACTTTGGAGCCTTGCGCGCCTTCTTGAAGGAAGGTCTTTGGCAATCTGCGAGTCTCCAACTTCGATTGCATGATGATATGGAAGTCGGCTGAAGTGAACTTGGGTCCAGTTGGATGCTAGAAGCTAGGCGATAAGTTCGGACCCATAGAAAGAAAAAAAATCTTAACTAAGTGGGGTCGTTAAAAGAACAGGTTCCAAATCGCGATCGATTCCTTTTTCAAATCCTGCTGCAGCTGCACGACCCTTCCCACATGCCATAAATGACCCACAAATAGAAAAAATCCTAGAACAAAATGAGAGGTAACTAACCAACTTCGAGGGGAGACATAATTAACCGCATTGATCACGGTAGCTATGCCGCCTATATAGAAGTATCGTTAATTTCTTCATGCTCTTTCCAAGTTTGAAGTACCATTTGTACAAATAGGAATCTCATTCCTTACAGGATTTCTTCTTCATTTAGATAGTTATAGGATCTATGGGGCAAGTACTTAGTCTGCCTAGTGGAGTGTTGAGCGTCAGAGCTGGGGACGGCCAGGATGACGCGTTCCGTCTTTTTATGGTGATTCTGACATCGCCGAGATTAGAGGTCAGTCTTGCCTTCATAGGATGCCACATGTGGTATGTTGAAGCGTCGGGGCCACTCGGCTTTGTGTACGATTCTGGTGAAGGGATTACGCCACAAGTGGGTTTCTTTTGAGTTGTCGGCGTGGCATTACATATCTTTTATGATTATTCAGACCACGTCGGGGAGATATGCCGGAGGGAGGATTTTCTAATGGAACCCATTAGTTTTGACGAATTTCGGGAGTTCCATTCCATCAACGTTTTCTATTGTACACATCTTCCTCACTCTCTTTAATGTCATGGATGGTCTGGTTTTGGTATTGCTGTTAAGGTTGGGTGAGCTGGTGTGCACCCTGGTGCAGAAGTACTCTGGCCTGACGCGCTGCTGGAAGAGTGGGACTCTGGTTGTGAGTGGCGACAATTGGGCTCTTACGAGTAGAAGGTTGGTTACTCGGATCCGGTTTATTACTGTGTCCCTTGGCCGTAAGCGATGATGGTTCGACCATCATCTCATTTATGTTGTCGTTGCTCTTGCCATATGAGTATAGGGTTTGAAACAACTATGGGATCTATAACCATACTAGCAATTAAGTGGAGAGATTCAACTATAGAACTTGATATAAATGAATGTGAGGCACCAAAATCAAAAAGTGTTCTAATAGGATGATTGGAAAAAGAAATCAAACCTTCCATCGAAACTTTCCTACCTTTATCTGGTGGACTATCCACGAGAGCATTCGCTTTCCCTCCAGAGGTTCCTGTCCTTTGACCTTGCCCTTGCTTCCTTGGGCACTCCCTAGAATAGTGTCCAACCTCTTCACAAACGAAGCAAGCATTCTTCCTTTTCAAATTTATTTTAACTTTATCTATGTTCCCTTACCGGGCCATCATTTTTCTCATCCTTGGGTTGCACTCCTTAGTCCTAAATCCCTTATTCTCCTTTTTACCATATTTTTATAATGGTCTAACAAGCCTCTCGAAAGTTGCCTTAATCATATAGAAATCCTTACGAAGCTCAAGAAAATTAGCCGTAGGTGATACTACTGCAGCTTCTGATGAAGGTCAGGCACCTCATTGCCCTTCGATATGTGCCGCAGTTTAAACATACCTATGGCATCATGACGGAATGGGGACACCTTTTGGGAAGAATTGGTCCCCCAGACAAAAAGGAAAAAGGAATAGACTAGAGAATCGAGAGATACTTCCTATGGCTTTGGGGAATATGTTTTTCAAAATAGACTTTTCTTTTGAAAGTGCTTTCTTCTAAAACCTTTTTGAAAATAGTTTTCAAAAACTTTTATCCAATCTGGTAACCTTCAACTTTGATACCAAGTGTAACACTCCACGACTGTTAATGTCACTCACTAAGGGAATGCATTAAGTTCCGTGAAGCATTGTAAGTAAGCAGACACAGAATAATTACAAGACATATATAAATAAGATAGCAGCGGAAATTTAAATTTTTATTTCAATCATAATACTATGGTCCACAATACCATAAGTCACAAAAACCATTACAGTAAAATAACTTCTGTCTTGCGTCATTAGAGTACATAAAATATAAAAACATAATTACACAATTGAAAGAGTTAAGCCATAGTAGAGAAGAGAACTTAAGCCATACTTCAGAAGTAGCTCCTAGCAAAGGTGATATCTGAATCCTGACTAAGCTTGGGTGTTTCCTCCCTGAGAACCTGGAGGGGTTGGGGAACGAAAGAAAGAAGGAGAAACAAAAATCGTTAGACATAAAGTCTGGCGAGTCTAGTTACTTTTAGCTAGTAGATAAATAAAAGTAACATGTTAGGCATATAAAGTGGATAAGGGAGATCACTACATAAATGGCAAGTGTGACAAGGTAAGCAAGATAAGGTGTATATGCCTCACTAATAATTAATCTGCCCTATTTCTAGTGTATACAGAAAGAGATGATCCCATTAACTATAAGGTGGTAGACTTAGGTATACGTCCAAAGGTATCCTAACTACTATCCTGATCGATAGGCTCCCTAACCCTCATAGATACCATGTGATGGCCCCATAGTAGGAGGTATCACTTCCTAAAGTGGCAACCACTCATCCTAATAATGTGCACAACCATATCTACAAGTGTCATAGTCGTCCTATCCCCCCTTGCTCGGCTCATGCAGGCATGTGGCACGGTCGATTTACGCCACCCACGCCATCCTCCTCGTTTGGATCTCTTACAATCAGTCAGTAAGCGTGCCCCTTCTCCGCCTAATATAGAGTACTTTGTTTGATACCTACTCCGAGTTACTAACTGAAAGGGGTCCCACATAATATGATACAAGCTCTCCCCTTTGTCTTGTATCCCCTACTAGGTTTTCACTGACTATGTATAACACTAGGTGTCTTTAGTTACATAGCCTTATTTATTTCTACTGGTTATGCTTACCTACAGGTGTCTTTGATACATAACCCCTAATCTTCCAATCGGTTATGCTTACCTATAGGTGTCTTTAATTACATAACCATATCACTTCTACAAGTTATGTTTACCCTAAAAGGTGTCTTTAATTACATAACTTTATTTATTTCCAATGGTTTTGTATACCACTAGGTCTCTTTAATTACATAACCTTAACGGGTTAAGTTTGTGGGCCTATTACCCATCCCATCTTCAGATTTACTTAACCCAGCCCTCAACCATGTTTACTTAACCCCCAACTTAAATTTAAGTTCATACAATCCCTATGGATTAACTTAGGTTAAGTAGTCCAATTCTTTACCATGTCCATTTATGGTTTCGTAGTGGGCCAGACCTCCCACATTAGGCCTACAACATGTGGATGTTGGATATGTCGGTCGGGTCTGAGCAGACTTATTCCACATTTTGGCCTAACCTTGTATCATAGCCCGATTCGTATTTACGTACTTAGACCTACCACATTAGGTTCAACATTAGTGGCTGCTGGATATGCCGGTCGGGTCCGGGCAGACTTCTTTCCACCACTAATGCAACCTAACCTCGTTTCATAAGTACAATTACAATCCCTAATTGTAATTACTAGACATTCGATATTTAATTAATTTAGCAATTAATTAATCCTTTCTTTAATAGGTGTCAATAGCTATTTTACCCAATAATTTGAATTACATGTCCAAAAATGTTCATATTCAAATTATGCCATTTTTATCCCTTTTTTCCCCGTCCCTTAACTAGCGCCCTCACAAAATTGGCAATATGCCTAGGCTAGACAAATAGCCTAGTCATAAACGATAATAGGGAAAATAATGGGAATATAACTAAAATGATCATCCTGGCATAACCACAAACTTGTATGATAATAAGGTGAACATACATACTAGCATGGACATGAAATTGTCATCATAACAAGGTGGACATAAAACTGATGAACTATGATGTCACAATATCTAAATTAGCAATTTAGATGTCCAATCAGCTTAGATCTAACATGATAACATAAGGTGATAATTTAGATCACATAAAATAGATCTAAAATGTTAACATAAGGTGACAATTTAGATCACATAAAATAGATCTAACATGATAACATAAGGTGACTCACATAAAATAGATCTAATATGTTGACATAAGGTGACAATTTAGATCACATAGAATAGATCTAACATGATAACATAAGGTGGCAATTTAGATCTCATAAAATAGATCTAACATGTTAACATAAGGTGACAATTTAGATCACATAGGATAGATCTAACATGATAACATAAGGTGAAAATTTAGATCACATAAAATAGATCTAACACGTTAACATAAGGTGACAATTTAGATCACATAGAATAGATCTACATGCATCCACATCATAGCATATCATAAAAGTTACAAACCAAGATCCACAATAATAACATAGTAGAACAATCACAATTGAATTGGATCTGGAGAAATATATCTATCATGACATAGCTTAAGATCTAACAATAACATAGATTCAAGGTTTACAACGTATCCAAATCACTGTCTTTCATAATTCACTTTTATTTATCTAAACCTAAAAGCAACTAGAACTCACTGTGATTGGATTGCTAAGATGATAGAAAAGGTGCTAGTCTATGCTTGAATATCAGAATTTGATATGCTTTAGTTGATAGAGAAGATGAGAGACCCTAATTCAGTTCAGACTCCGACAGGGTTTGGCCGCCATGATTTCTTATGAAGAAATATGTGAAATAGCTATGTATTTATAGCTGCAGAACCCTCTAGAACCGACTACCGCATAAGCCCTGGGGTAAATCAGGTCGACAGTCGCCTCCCACTTGGGCAAAGGCCCGAATACCCAAAAAAACTATTCTGGGCGCACTGTACAGGTGCGCCAGTGTAAGAACACATGGGTGCACTTGTCAAGTGCGTCAGGAATTTCTGCTTTTTCTACCAAACTTCTATCATCCATAATTTCTTCATACTCTATCCATTTTATGCAAACCAGATGTCTATCTTGACCAGAATTTCGAGACAGACGCAATGGCACAGTCCGTTTCACTTAATTTTGAATACTAAATTAATTATTCTTTAATTTATCCACTTTAATGTCATTAAAAATTCGGGGTGTTGCATACTCCCCTACTCAAAGTATTTCGTCCTCCAAATCTATAAGTTGAGAAGAATGCATATCCTACCATCCATCATCCATCTACTTAACCATCAATCACCGGCATCTATTTTCCTTAAGATTTTCTGATGCTTATATGAACATATATAAAGGTGTGTGTATATGTCCCAATACTAATGCGAAAATCAACAGTTGACCTCCTTAATGCAATGTATGTTAGTGCCATGTATCCAATATGTATGTAAATAATCCTATTATAACATGTGAGTTCTATATATGTGCACACTCATTCATCCAAATGCATCATCTATATGCTAATTCGTCCATTTGCATCCATAAAAGAAAATAAAATGCACACACATCCATATGTAGTATGAGAGCGACTGAGCTGATCTAGTTCCTAAGTGTGTGTATATGCGTCCGGAGGCAACTACTAGCAAACACTTGCATCCACTTGCATCCATAACATGTCTCAAACACATGTTTACAATCATGGGATTTCCTACCTAAAGGTCGAAGATTCGACTGATAGGATATACCCAAATGATAGAAGCAAGCACGAATAAAAGCTTTTGGAAGAGAATTTAAGAACATTCCCTTGAAAAGAAAAGGGTACAAAGTACAAAAATCTTGACTTCGGTCTCCCAAGTTGCATCCTCTCGATTGTCTCCCCATTGAACCTTTAGCAACTTGATCTCTTTATTGCATAGTTTTTTAACTTTTGATCCTAGAATATGGGTAGGGACTCGCCTGACTGCTGCCTCCCGTTCCACTTTGACTTCTTCCAACACACTCGGCTTAATTTTTACTACGGTGTCATGCAGGCACTTCTGCAGATGGGAAACGTGGAAAACATCATGAACGCCAGATAGATTGTCTGGGTGTTTTACTCTATAAGCCATTTGGCCAATCCTCTTGGTTATGGAAATGGTCCCACAAACCAAGGTGCCCACTTCCCTACTGATCCGAAGGGAACCACATTCCTCAGAGATGACACTTTGACAAAAACCAAGTCTCCAACTTCAAATTCAAGGTCAGTCCTTCTCTTGTTTGCATAGGATTTCTACCTATCTTGAGTTGTCTTCATCCGCCGTCCAATAAGGTCAATCTTTTCAGACGTTTCTCTAATCATATCTGGTCTAAGTATTAATCTTTTTGTAGATTCCCACCAACAAGTTAGTGATCTATTGGGTCATCCATACAATACTTCGAAGGGTGTCATGCCGATGCTGGCCTGATAGCTGTTGTTATAGGAAAACTCTAATAAAGGAAGATGCTCTTCCCAAGTACCTCCGAAGTCTAGGATACACAGCCTTATAAGATCTTCTAGAATTCCGTTCACCCTCTCCGTTTGCCCATCGGTCTGAGGATGATAAGCTGTGCTCAAAGACAACTATGTACCTAATGCTTCTTGCAAGCTCCTCCAAAATTCCCTGGTAAAGATGGAGTCACGATCGCTCAAGATGCTGGAAGGAACTCCATGAAGACGAGCTTTTACTCGGACATAAGTTGCTGCAAACCATGATGCCGTCCTCTTAATCTTAATTGGAATAAAGTGAGTGCTCTTAGTGAGTCTTTCTTTCACTACCTAGATACTGGTGTTGCCTTTCTTCGATCTAGGCAAACCATCTATGAAATCCATAGAGGCACTCTCCCATTTCCACTAGGAACCTCCAAAGGATGGAGTAAACCATCGGGCTTCTTTTGCTTAGCTTTGACTTGTTGGCAAACTAAACATTGGGGAAACAAATTCGGCAACATCTTTCTTCATCCTAGACCAAAAGAAAACCCTCTTCATGTCCTTGTACATCCTATCACCACTTGGATGAATGGTCATCTTAGAATGGTGGGCTTCTTCTAGGACTGGCTTAGTCAAGCTTCCAGTTTAAGGAGCACAAAGCCTTCCATATCGTCACAACCACCCCTTTTCATCTATGGCATATCTGCTGAGATGACTAGAAGTCTTCCCTCTTCTGAGATTATCCATGATTTCTAGAATCTGTGGGTCGCCTTATTGCGAAGCTCCTATCTAGTCCATAAGAGTCGGTCGTATTCCTAAGGATGCAAAAAATTAGGGAAAATCTCGATGGAGGGTCTAAAATCAAAAGTTGATATGAACTCCAAGTTCTTTCTTTCCACAAACAGAGGACTCAGGGCCACCTTATGCCAACTTAGTGCGTCTTCCATCACATTACCTTTGCCAGGGGTATAAGAAATCTCAAAATCATAAGAAGCTAGAAACTCCATCCACCGATGTTGCCTTAAATTGAGTTCCTTCTGTGAGAACGTATACTTGAGAGATTTATGATCATTGTATAACCCGAACTTCTCTCCAAGTAAATAATGACGCCATGTCATTAACGCAAACACTATGGCAGCTAGCTCTAGATCATGGGTGGGGTAGTTCTTTCCATGAACTCTCAGCTATTTACCCCCATAACACACTACTTACCCTTATTGCATTAGAACTGCACCAAGCCCTATACCGCATGCACTAGTGTAATTAGTAAACACTTTATTCCCATTAGGTAAGGTCAAGACTGGGGCTGTTGTCAGAGCCCTCTTCATTCGTTGGAAGGAAATGTCACAGTCTATATCCCACGAGAATACCATGTTCTTCTTCGTCTGCTTGGTGAGTGGGGCTGATATCTTTGCGAAGTCCTTAATGAACTTCCTATAGTATCCTGCTAACCCAAGAAAGCTTCTTACCGCGGTTGCAGTCTTAGGAACCTACCAATCTTGCACTGCAACCACCTTCGCGGGATCTACGGCTATCCCTTCTTTGGAGACCAATGCCCTAAGAATCTCACCTCTTTTCTCCAAAAATGGCATTTAGAGAACTTTTCTTTAAGCTAATTATCACAGAGAGTTTCCAAAAATTCTCTCAAATGTTGGGCATGCTCTTCTTCGCTCTTGGAGAAGATCATGATATCATCAATAAAGAGTATGATGAATTTGTTTAGGAACTCATGAAACACCCTACTCATCAGATCGACGAAATAGCTGGGTGCATTCGTCATCTAAAAAGGCATAACTAGCCATTCAAAGAAACCGTTCGGAGTCCTAAAGGCAGTCTTATCTATGCTGTCCTCAGCCACCCTCAATTGATGGAACCCTATGGCCAAGTCTAACTGGGAAATACCGAGGCACCAACAAGATGATCAAATAAATCATCAATCCTCGGAATCGGGTGCCTATTCTTCTTAATGAGTTTATTCAGCTCCCTATAATCAAGACACAAATGAAGCGAACCATCCGCCTTAGTTTATAATACTACTGGAGCACCCTATTCGGATATGCTTCTTTTGATAAACCCTTTCTCAAGTAGCTCTCCTACTTGCTTACTCAGCTCCCTCCTTTCCCTTGGAGCCGTGTGGCTCACTGGTAATGCAACTGGCTTTGCATTGCCCACCAGATATAAGCGAAAGTCGATCTCGCGCCTTTGAGGTAAACCCCGAACCTCATCAAAAACATCAGAAAAATCCCTGACTACTGGAACAGATTGTAGATCATCGATAGATGCATCAAGAGATTCTAGGAAACTAAGCATAACCGACCCTTGTGGGTCACACAAAATCTCGAGGGTCCTCCCTTGACAAGTCAGAAGCCTAACAACCCTCTTCTCACAATCTAGAATGGCCCCATACGTGGTTAGCCAGTCCATTCCTAGAATCAACCCATAGCCAATAAACCCGAGCACATACGCGTTGCATTCAAACTTGACGCCTAACATAGATATTCTCAAACCCGACCAACAATGGGATTTGAAAGATCTATGGGATTTATCACCATATTAGTAATTAAGTGCAGAGATTCAACTACAGAACTTGATATAAATGAATGTGAGGCACCAGAATCAATATGTATTCTAATAGGATGATTGGAAAAAGAAATCAAACCTTCCATGGAAACTTTCCTACCTCTATCAGGTGCACTTGCCATGAGAGTATTCGCTTTCTCTCCAGAGTTTCTTGTCCTTTGACCTTACCCTTGCTTCCTTGGGCACTCCCTAGAATAGTGTTTAACCTCTTCACAAATGAAGAAAGCATTCTTCCTTTTCAGAATTATTTGAACTCTATCTATGTTCACTTCCTGGGCCATCATTTTTCTCACCCTTGGTTTGTACTTCTTAGCCCTAACTCCCTTATTCTCCTTTTTACCATATTTGTGTAATGGTCTAATAAGTCTCTCGAAAGTTGCATTCATCGCACGGAAATCGTTATGAAGCTTAAGAAAATTAGCCGTAGGTGATACGACTGCAGCTTCGGATGGAGGCTAGGCACTTCATTGACCTTCGATATGTGCCGCAGTTTGAACATACCTATGGCATCATGCCGGAACAGGGACACCTTTCAGGAAGAATCAGTCCCCCAGACAAAAAGGAAAAAGGAATCAAGAGGAGGATCAAGAGATACTTCATATGGCTTTGGGGAATATGTTTTTCAAAACAGACTTTTCTTTTGAAAATGATTTCTTCTAAAACCTTTCTGAAAATAGTTTTCAAAAACTATTATCCAATTTGGTAACCTTCGGCTCTAATACCAAGTGTGACAACCCACGTCCGTTAATGTCACTCACTAAGGGAATGCATTAAATTCCGTGAAGTGTTATAGGTAATCAGACATAGAATAATTACAAGAGAGATATAAATAAGATAGCAACAGAAATTTAAATTTTTATTTCAATTATAATACAGTGGTCCACAATAATATAAGTCACAAAAACCATTACAATAAAATAGCTTCTCTCTTGCATCATCAGAGTAAATAAAATGTAAAAACATAATTCCCCAATTGAAATAGTTCAGCCATAGTAGAAACAAGAACTTGAGCCATACTTCAGAATTTGCTCCTAGCAAGGTGATATCTGAATCCTGACTAAGCTTAGGTGTTTCCTCCCTAAGAACCTAGGGAGGGAGGTGAAACGGTAGAAAGAAGGAGAAACAAAAAGGGTCAGACAAAATGTATGGCGAGTCTAGTTATTTTAGCTAGTAGATAAATAAAAGTAACATGATAGGCATATAAAGTGGATAAGGGGATCACTACATAAATGGAAGGTGTGCCAAGGTAAGCAAGGTAAGGTGTACATGCCTCACTAATGATTACTCTGCCTTATGTCTAGTATATTTAAAAAGAGTTGATCCCTTCAACTATAAGGTGGTAGACTTAGGTATATGTCCAAATGTACCCTAACTACTACCCTGATCGATCGGCTCCCTAACCCTCGTAGATACCTTGTGCTGGCCCCACAGTAGGAGGTATAACTTCTTAAGTTGGCAAACCCTCGTTGTAATAATGTGCACAACCATATCTATAGGTGTCACGGTCGTCTTATCCCCCTCTGCCTGGCTCATGCACACACATGGCTCTGCCGGTTTGCGCCGCTCACTCCATCCTCCATGTTTGGATCTCTTACAATCAGTCAGTAAGCGTGCCCCCTTCTCCACCTAGTACGGAGTACTTTGTTTGATACCTATTCCGGGTTACTAACTAAAATGGGTCCCACACAATATGATACAAGCTCTCCCCTTTGTCTTGTATCCCCCACTAGGTTTTCACTAACTATGTATACCACTAGGTGTCTTTAATTACATAGCCTTATTTATTTCTACCAGTTACGCTTACTTACAGGTGTCTACATAACCTCTAATCTTCCAATCGGTTATGCTTACCTATAGGTGTCTTCAGTTACACAACCATGTCAGTTCTACAAGTTATGTTTACCCTAAAAGGTGTCTTTAATTACATAATTTTATTATTTCCACCGGTTATGTATACCACTATGTGTTTAATTACAAAACCTTAACAGGTTAAGTTTGTGGGCAATTACCCATCCTCTCTTCAGATTTACTTAACCTGGCCCTCAACCATGTTTACTTAACCCCAAATTAAATTTAAGTTCATATAATCCCTATGGATTAACTTGGGTTAAGTAGTCTAATTCTGTACCATGTCCATTTATGGTTTCATAATGGGCTAGACCTCCTACATTAGGCCTACAACATGTGGATGCTTGATATGCCGGTCGGGACCGGGCAGACTTATTCCACAGTTGGATCTAACCTCGTGTCATTGCCCAATTCGTATTTACATGCTTAGGCCTCCCTCATTAGGTTCAACATTAGTGGCTGCTGGATATGTCGGTCGGGTCCGGGCAGACTTCCACCACTAATGCAACCTAACCTCATGTCATAAGTACAATTACAATCCCTAATTGTAATTACTAGACATTCCATATTTGATTAATTTACCAATTAATTAATCCTTTCCTTTTTAGGTGTTAATACCTATTTTACCCAATAATTTGAATTACATGTCCAAAAATGTTCGTATTCAAATTATGCCATTTTTAACCCTTTTCCCCTCGTTGCTTAACTAGCGCCCTCACAAAATTGGCAACATACCTTGGCTAGACAATAGCCTTGTCATAAACGATAATAGGGAAAATAATGAGAATATAACTAAAATGATCATCTTGGCATAACCATAAACTTGTATGATAATAAGGCAAACATACATACTAGCATGGACATAAAATTGTCATCAAAACAAGGTGGACATAAAACTGATGAACAATGAAGTCACTATATCTAAATTAGCAATTTAGATGTCCAGTCGGTTTAGATCTAACATGATAACATAAGGAGATTATTTAGATCACATAAAATAGATCTAACGTGTTAATATAAGGTGACAATTTAGATCACATAAACTAGATCTAACATGATAATATAAGGTGACAATTTAGATCACATAAAATAGATCTAACATGTTAACATAAGGTGACAATTTAGATCACATAGAATAGATCTAACATGATAACATAAGGTGAAAATTTAGATCACATAAAATAGATCTAACATGTTAACATAAGGTGACAATTTAGATCGCATAGAATAGATCTAACATGATAACATAAGGTGACAATTTATATCACATAAAATAGATCTAACATGCTAACATAAGGTGACAATTTAGACCACATAGAATAGATCTAACATGATAACATAATGTGACAATTTAGATCACATAAAATAGATCTAACATGTTAACATAAGGTGACAATTTATATCAAATAGAATAGATCTAACATGATAACATACAGTGACAATTTAGATCACATAAAATAGATCTACATACATCCACATCATAACATATCATAGAAGTTACAAACCAAGATCCATAATAATAACATAGTAGAACAATCACAATTGAATTGGAACTAGAGAAATAGACCTATCGTGACATCGCTTAAGATCTAACAATAACATAGATTCAAGTTTTACAACGTATCCAAATCACAGTCTTTCATAATTCACTTTTATTTATCTAAACCTTAAAGCAACTAGAACTCAGTGTGATTGGATTTCTAAGATGATAGAAAAGGTGCTGAGTCTATGCTTGAATCTCAAAATTTAATATGCTTTAGTTGATAGAAGAAGATGAGAGACCCTAGTTCAGTTCAGACTCCGGTAGAGTTTGGCTGCCATGATTTCTAATGAAGAAATATGTGAAATAGTTATGTACTTATAGCTGCAGAACCCTCCGGAACCGACTGCCATATAAGCCCTAGGGTAAATCAGGTCACGGGTCGCCTCCCACTTGGGCAAAGACCCGAATACCCAAAAAAAACTATTCCGGACGCACTTCACAAGTGCGCTAGTGTAAAAATACACGGGCGCACTTGTCAAATGCACCGAGAATTTCTGCTTTTTTTTTCAAACTTCTATCGTTTATAACTTCTTCATACATTATCCGTTTTACACAAACCATATGTCTATCTTGAAAAGAATTTCGAGACGGACGCAATGGCGTAGTCCGTTTCCCTTAATTCTTAATATTAAATTAAATATTCTTTAATTTATCCATTTTAATGTCGTTAAAAATTCGAGAGGTTACACATTTCCCTTATGATCCTTTGGACCATGTCAAGAAGATAAGTTGGATGAGGATCCGCCATTGGGACCCACGGGTTTTGGTGAGGTTCTAGAGTTCTGTTGTGAGGGCGCCTTCTATGGTGGATGTTCTGGTTGATGTGGATCCCATTTTGGAAGAATGCGGGCCGTTGGAATAGTAGATCCATCATCCCGATGGCCGACCGTTGGGTTTTTTCGAGGAAGGGGTTGGTTGGTCGGACCCGGTCCGTTATTGACGATTAAGCTATAGCGACCTCGGTATTGTGCCCCTTTGGTAATTGTGACCGTAGTTTGGTTGCCGTTGCCATTGGCGTAATCATGGCCATTGCTGTTGTTGAGGGCGTTAGTGTTAACGGCGACGTTGTTGATGAGATTAAACCTTCTTTTTGATGCAGGCCCCTTGAATCGGAAGAGGAAGATTCCGAGGAAGTTGGTCGAGATCGAGCGTTGTTTCGAGCTAGTTGAAGTCGAGCGACGATGCGTTGACTTTCTTGAAGTTGCCGCATAAGGTCAATGTTATTCCTTGATGCTTGATTGAGCTCGATAGTGGTGTTCTCTTATTTTTCATTAAGTGCGCGGATTTGAGCTTGTGTCGCGGGTGCTTCGGGGTCCTTAATAGGAGGGACATCTTCATTAGTTGTCGGGATATCCGCCGGTTGAGGTTGTTGGGATGTCCCAGGCTTGGCTGTGGCTGAAGAGCCGACCATTGTGTTCTTTGGTTGCTTTGCCATCGTGAGCGGACTCGACGCTAGGTTTAGTAAGGAACCTAAAGCTCGTCGGAGGTTGAGATGACAATGTGTGACAAAGGCACAAAATCCGAGTTTTCTTAGTGAAAGCACCAAATGTTGATGGCAAAAAATGTTGTAAACACCAGAGATTCCAATTACTCGGAATAATTAATTTGGTCATATAGACAAGAGTGGAAAACAGTGAATAACACAAGAGATTTATAGTGGTTCAGCCACGTGAGGGACCTACGTCCACTTTGAAGCATTGTTGGAAAATTATGATCGCAAAAGGTTCCAAGGTTGAGACCATCTCATGACATCCCATTACATTAGCTTATAGGCTATGTGATCCCATCATTCATATATGATGTCATAATTGACATATATTATAAAACATAGGAAAAAGACAATTTTGCCCTTCTTCTTCCTCAAAGTGGAGATGCCATTAAAGCAGCTCTCATGAAGTTTCGAGGTATCAATTCCAAACCCCTTTGAAGTGTGAAGTCATGGGGTATTTATAGGAAAGGGGTTAGGTAGGAGTAGGTGAGAGTAGGTAGAAATAGGGGAGCACTCCCAGGAATTCGCACCAGGAGCCTGCATATGCCAGATTTTCACACCCGTCCCTGGGGTATGAATTTCGCACCTCGTGAGATGCGAAATTCGTACCCTATGGGGGGGTGCGAAATAAATACCTCTCAGGGTGCAAAATTCACACCCCATGGTACAAATTTTGCACCCTGCTGGGTACGAAATTCATGCCCTGTTGGGTGCGAATTGTGAGCCTTTTGTGTGTGAATTTTGTGCCATGCTGAGTGCGAATTTCGCACCTCTTAGTGGTGCAAAACTCGCACCACGAGGGGAACGAAGGTCGCTTATAGATGGTGCGAAGGCTATGGATATGGGTTTTTTGGTGGCCCGAGGTTCGGGTTCACGGCTCGCACTGCAAGGTCTTGGTTTGGTCATGTTTGGAGGGGCGGCACGGTTCATGGAAGTTGCTGGCTGGATCCTGACTTCGAGTCGATCGAGTGATTCTGGGTAACACACTTGTTAGCGGAAATTAGATGAATCGGGCGGTGCCCACTGTTTCGACCTAACCGGTTAGGTCGCTTGCCACCGGGACTGTGGGGCCCCGGACCCCACCGGTGCTGTGCCCGGACCCACTTGACAGCTCGTCTTCGGCTCGACTGCAGACGGATACTGATGGAGGTCGCGTTCGAAGGATGCAAAATTCTGCTAGTGGCCAGACTCGAGTCTTATGGTACTGGACCCCGAATGATATTGGCGACGCCTCTGGGCTGTAATATCACGTGATATGTTTAGTCAAGTGTGTCTTGCGAACTTTTGGGAACCAGACCAAAAGGTCGGTTTACAACGTCCAAATCAGTTTTGGAAAAGGTCGCTATAGACGTAGTTCGATGGCCGATATTGGAAACCGAATGTAAGGGCCTTATTAAATTTTTTTAAAAAATGAATAAATTATGTGAAATCATAATAAAGGAATTGAAATGATTTTGGATGGAAAATTCCATGTTTGTAAAGATAAAAGATATTTTTACCAGAATAAATTGTTTATCAATTTAAGTAAAGGACTGGAAGAAATTGTAATGGTTTTAGTATAACCAAAATTTTTCAATGGGTGAATTGGAAAGGATTTAAATGGAAATAATATTCGGAATATTTCGATAATGTATTATGTGATTATACTGATATTGTTGAGGAATTTAGAAGATATAGATATCGTTATTCCCAATACGACATTTGTTGGTTTCAAAATTTGATATTGAATATAAGTCGATATAATTTCTATTCAGAGCCTTGTATTTGATATCAAACTGGATTTTGGATTTGTTGTGAATAGTGTCTTAAATAACATTGTTCTTAAACCCAGTTAAGAAAAGAATAAATCTTTGGATTAAGATTTAGAGAAGTTTACCAATTAATTGATATTTAATTGGAATTGAATTAAAATTGGATTTTGGGTTTATTGAGAATGATGTTTAAAATAACATTTGTTCTTTAACCCAATTAACGGTGATGATATGATTTGGAATTTATAAATCTTTTTATTAAGATTGAATGGAAATTTATCAATGTAAAGTTTTCCAGTTTAATATATTAAATTGGAATTGAATGGAATATTATTCGGTAATAATCGAGATGAGCTTCTGCGAAGGAAGACCGTTACAATATATAGAATTTAAAGGGCATTGTCGTTATCCCATTTATATTATTAGTCTGTTATGGAAATTCATATTGATTACAACTGATCTGATTTCCGTGAAGGTTCCATTTTAATGGAAGATGATTTTGGGTTTATCATGAACTGTGTTTTAAATGACATTGATTCTTTAACACAAGTAAAGGCAGGATTTATTTCCTAATTTTGAATAATCATTAAATAATGATTTTTTGAAGATTGAAACTAAGTGGAGTTTTAATGAGTCTTTAATTAGACTGAAATGTGAATGTGGTAACTAAATTTGCCGATTTCAAGAAATGTTCGAAATGGAGTACCACCAGTTTTACTCCATGCGACAGTTAAATCTTTAATTAGATTTGAATGTTGAATGGTAATTGAATTTACTAATAACAAAGTGGGTGTTAGATATAGAGTACTATCGGTTTTGCTCCATGGGATGAATAGGTTGGGATTGAAAAAATAAAATACATGATTATGTCGTATGGCTTGATAATCCCGATTAGTTTGATAAACCTTAATTTGATTTAAAGTTTTGGAAGATAATACAAAATCTTTTGAAATGGTTTCCAAGTGAAGATTTAAACAGACGTTTAAATAAACTAAATCATTGATAAGATTTATGGGAATAATTCCCAATGTAAAAGAATAATTGAATAAAAGAATATTCTGGATTATAATGAGGCGTATGATGTGTTTTAGTAGCGCTTGATTATAAGATACACAAGTTATTCGGAAAGACCAGGTTTAACCGATTCTGAATAACTAATACGATGATTAAAAGTCGAAGATATTGAAGACAGTGCAAGACCGATGATCTTCACCTCGAATGGATTACTACTGATTCCTTGAATTTGGGTAGCTCACTTGAAGGGGTTATAGTGGTAGTGGTTTAGACATACTTGTTGAGTGTCTGGATATGCGAGGGCCTCTCTCCTTTATTGGACATATGGGATGAGGAATAAGGTGTCTCCTATTTCGTTCAGACCCAAAATGGACATGCAAATGGATGGTGTATCTGACATTGTATTCCTTTATGCGGTATTCTTTGATCTCTGCTATATATATATATATATATATATATATATATATATATATATATTTGATGGTAGAGAATTTATTCTCTTGCTTAACACCCTTCTCTGAGACATATGAGCTTAAAGGTTATATATTAGCAGAAATCGATCGTATGGTATGGATTGACAATGTGACATGCTGAAATGCATAGATCAAGGCTTTTATTGAAAAGAGGAGCCTTATGGTTGATGATCAAAGCACAGCTTTAAGAAGCACAACATTGTGTAGCGCTAATTCGTGAGCCTCACACACCGGTATGATGGTAAACTAATGGTTTGATCAGTATACTTTTGAGATGAGGATTGACACCCTTAGGTTTGTCATGGATTCGGTCAACCAAGATGACGCTGGGTGTGGCCGCCCCACAACAGTAGGGATATGGCTTATACCTGATGTAACGTCCTTGTTTTTCACTGATTCTATATTACAATTTATTATGAATTATTTCAATAATTAATTTATATTTAATAAATTATGGATAATAAATATTGGAAAATTTCAAGAATATATATATATATATGTGTGTGTGTGTATGTACGGTTTAAAATATTTTAATCAATGTATATATGTTTGTAAACATAGTAAGAAATGTTTGTCACATTATTTTATATTTGTATATTTGTTTTAAACTCTTTTAAAATATAATTATATTGGATTTGATAATTTTTGCAAATTAGCATAATTATATATAAAATCCTATGAGTATATTAATTTATTATATTCATTAATATTTATATAAACAAGTAAATGTGATTCTAACTTTTGTATTCGCATTTAAAATTTGTTTTTTTTTTCGAATCACATAAAGAAATTGGTAAAAATATTCATTACTTCACACCTAAGTGACAACAAAAGGCATAGACATTTCATATTGGCAACATTGATCATTTAATGCCGAGAAGCTAAATTTAAACTATGTGCACATAGCTTGACCATGTATAGGCAGCGTAAGCATTCATTTTCAAGCAAATTTCATGTGCATGTAAGGTAGATTTTAAAACATTGACTTTTAATCAAAAGAGCAGCCTTCCAACTTTCATTTTCAATATAAAGTATAGGCAGTCTGCACATTCCCTTCAAATCAATAGGCAACCAAAACCATAGGCATAGGTAGTGAAAACTTAGATTTCTTAAGATCTAAGCATGTATTTTAAAAGAACCACTGCACATGGCTTTGTATCAAAGTTTTACATAGATACGTATATTGTGAATAACCTGGATATGAAAACTGAAAGGGTTGAAGTAGAAGCAGCCTAGCACCTTACTTCCGAATCATGACAGCCTTGGCACATCTATCCTATTCTAACTTATAGACTTCCTCTATTATCAAGGCATACACATTAGCTACAATGAATACGTGCGAGCCAAGGATGTGTTTTAAAAACCATTTGTACATATGCAGTACAAATATATGCATGTGCATAGGCCTAATAATGGCTAGGTAGAAGTGACAAACACAATGCATTTTAATCAAAAATTGTTGACAACCTGGACTACCACTTACAAGCCTAAGTTGTACATCATTCTTTAAATACTGGTACTCACCATTCCATAGTCACTCAAAAACTAAAGCAAATCCTTGAACCAGAAGCTACAAATGGCCGAGAGAGCAAGAATAAAACCTGAAGATGAACAAAGAATTTGGAACAAAAAATAGTCAGTAAACATAGTGAGTGAACTTCTTCTTTCAGTTATTTTATATAATATGATATATACCTGCATAGTTGGATTCTTGAGTAGCATTAAGTTAACCAAATATACAAAAATCAAGGAGCATATATAAAACCTGAATCAAACTGAAAACATGGAAGAACATGAAGACAGTAGACATTTTAGGTGGGTACATTTCTTTTAAGACCAAACTGATGTGTATTGGATGGATTCTTGATTCCTGTTAAATTATATACACTTGTACAAGTCTGAAATGTTAACATTTGAGGATCAAAGTAGTTGAACTGGAAAAATGTAAAACTCTATTAAACTTTTGAAGCATATACCAGTATGCTTAAATTGGTAGCATATCACATCTAAAACCAATAATTTGACCTCTAGGGGGTTATAGGGTATGATTTCAACATGTTTATTGTGTGTATATTTATGTAGTATAATTCAAAAATATTTTGATCTAAAACAAAAACATATACCCCAGAATATGGCATAAACAGTAAGGAGCTTTAAAATTTTGAAAATTGTCAATTTTGTGAAAAATATTGTAAACTGCTATAGGTAAAGCTTCCTAAAGGTTGGTAGGAGGTATTGGTGAAGTAGAAAGTTTTATAGTTGTCTGAGGTGGGAAAATGAGATTGGTTTGGGTTTTTAGGCTATTTTATGGGTTCCATTTTCAATTAAATCATACATGAATTAGGGGTGATCAAGTGTAATAGAAACTTGTGAGGAATACTGTATGGACGTAGGCTTCGGTGCAGTAACGGGTGCAGGTTCTCAGATGGTCGGAGGTGATCATAAGGGGATGGTTTGGTTTCTATTTTATGAGTAGAGAGATGATGTTTTAAACGAGGGGTGATGGAGTTTGACTAATTGGTCCTAGGTGATCTCGGGCAATGATCTTGTTTGCAGGCGATAATCTGGTTTACGGGCGATGACGCGGCAATCTCACGGCGACCGGAAGGGCTGTGCACATGCACAAGGGAAGCTTGTACATGGATATAGGGTGGAGCAGTTACTCCTTTCGGTGGTTCCTGAAGCATGAAATAATAATTGAAGGAAAGGAAATTCTTCGATATATGGGTTTGTGGAGTGTGCGTTGGGGTCTATTTCTTTGTTAGTGTGTGAAGATGTTTTGATTTGGCACATTTCGTTGTGCTAGCCTAAGTGTTTAAAACAGAAAGAGGGGAGTAAAAGCAGGAGAGGAGAGGCTTGTTTAGTTGCTATTCAAATGTGGGTGACGCTATGTTAAATCAAAGTGGGCTTGGCCCAGTTATTTAAAAAAAAATGAAAAGAACAAAACGAAAAGAAATGATATAGGGGAAGGCAGCAAAGAAACAAGCAAGAAGGAGAACAAAAGAGAAGTGGCGGCTTGGCATTTCCTTTTCCTGGAACGTACGGTGAGGATACTTTAAATAGTGAGGGGCCTTTTTGGCTTAGCCCATCTTCAAAAAAAAAAAAAAAGAGAGAGAGGAAGAAATAGAAAATTGGGATTGCAAATAGTTTGCAAATGCTTGGTAGAGGAGGGAAAAGAGAGTTTTGTGTGGGTGTATAGTGAAAGGGGCCTGGGCTTGGGCTTTAAGTACAATAGAATAAACGAAAAAATGAAATGAAAAAGGTGTTTAGCTAAATTATGTAAGTTATTAGAATATTTGTAAGTGTACGAATATTGGTTAGAGTGTGCTAGTTGAATTCGGTCGAATAGAAGTGAAATAGTAAATGTGTATTTAATAGGAAAATGCGACGAATTGTTAAGATAAAATCAATTTAAAGTTAAATTGAACTGATTATTACATTAGCTCCAAATCGTAAAAACCATTATATTAAAGATAAATTTAGTTTTTAAATTAACTAAACGCGTAACTTGTTAATAATTGATATGTGATGATCAATAATCCAACGAATTCTTAATTGATTGTTTAACTACATTAATCATAATTATATATAACATATTAGCATCTATTAGTGGAAATGCACACCGTTCCACTATAAACTGTATTGACCGAGTTGTCTGGATGCCCTAATTAGCATAAATAAACACTGTTCGACTATTATATTAGTTTGACTTATTTTTATCAGTAAATATGTGTTTTTTTAGTTATTATATTATCAATTGGAAATATTGAATTATATCGTTGTTTGGTGTAAATTGGATTTTTGCTATATGCCGCTGGAACTGCTAAGCTATAATTTATGCACACTAAATCGAAACTTTACATAAATTGTTAATAGTTTGAATAATTGTTGTGAGAAACAATTAATGGTGATTATTTGAGTTAATTATATTATAAATTAATTTTAAAGGAAGATTTAGTGTAACTAGTAAATCAAATTATTTTATATTGATTTAAATCAACTGTTTTAATGGTAATTGATTCTTTTAAATTAAATTGTTTCTAATTGATTTAATAGAATAGCTTTAACTAGTAATTATTAAGATGTAGAAATGTTTTATATAAAGCTAACTAATATTTTAATTAACAGATTTGGTAAGATAATTGGGCAGTTAAGTAGAGAAGTTAAATTGGATAAATTATCCGAGATGATGTTTTTAACTTAATTAATCTCTTAAGTAAGTGACTTTTAAAGATAGTTTAATTATAAAAGAAGAAGGGAATTAAGTCGATTAAATTCCTTGGTTTTAAATATTTAAGTTAAGTCAACAAGATGAATGTTCTCAACACCACAACGTTGTTTTGGAAATGGTTTAAGATTTGAAAATCAATTGGATTTACAATTCTGGTTTATAGAATATTTTGGATGTCGTACTTCTACCAATCTTAACAATAAAATTGATTTCGACTAAAGGTCCGAGAGGTAATTAGAATACCCCAACTTGAGCGATTTCACCGATATCTGAAAGATAGTATAAGTTTGTGTTCGAAATGGGTGATATAGTTGAATATCGCTTTAAGTTATGAAACGTACATTCAAGAGTGAGATTATCATGTAAGATTTATAATAAGAATTTATTTATTAAGGGATACTTATATTTTCAGACAAATATAAACAAAGTTAGTATTTGAATTAAAATAATTTAATATTTATTTGAATAAGGCTTGGTAGATCCAATGGAAATAAATCTATTCATTTTATTTTATATTTTATAGTTAAATCATCAACAATCAAGTCTTGACTTTTGACGTGGTCATTTCGAAGAGCCCGGATTTAATTCCACTTCGGTTCGATATATATAGTTCAAGTCAAAGATTATTGAAGATGGTGTTTATGCAAGGGTTGTTCTATTTACAGATAGTGCCTTCGGTTTGTCCAGACCTATGACAACTTATATGGATGAATGTCTGACAGAGTATACCTAACAAATCACATAAGTTGATCTCTTCAAAACTATTTTTGGTGGCGGAGGAATTCGTTCCACTTAGCTTTTTACCCGTTGGTTTTGGGAAAATAAATTTGTGATTTGACGACTTTGACAATGTGGTATACAAAGTGAATAAAGATGTGTTGTTACAAACTATAAGCTCTAGCCTAAAGCCGTATAACCGGAAAATGACAAAAATCTGGCGGGCGTTATGGCTATGTTGGTCGCTCCCATTAGGGTGTATTGTCACCTACCTAGAGAACATTCATATTTGTTCTTCTTTCGTTTTTGTATCTTCGGATAATGGTGATGTGGGCCCAACTGTTAGTGACAATATATTAGATACACTCAAGAGAAATGAGTGGTCGGCCATGTGCGGGCCGGGTTGCAAGATGTTCTTGTTGAATCCAATGTATTCCCCTCTAGAGACACACTATCCGAAGGTGGTTCCATACCTTGTCATCGTTGGAAATCTGTTACCCAATAAGCGCCCACGGTATTTTTTGTATACTATATATGTGGAGAGTGAGATGCAAGCGGTCCGCTAGATTGCTATTTATTTGTATTTAGACACTATCATAATATCAGATGAACATTGTTTCAAAGAATGCTTTGGGTTATCGTAAGGTAAAAACCATCCGTATTCATGTGTGGATCGGTCTTACGATTATATTATCTTTAAAAAGGGTTTTGAAAAATAAATCAAGTTGTTTAAAATTGTTTACTCACACCAGTCCCATGACTGACCCAAGGTTTAGTTTTCTATGTTTTGCCTAAACTCTTGGGTGCCCAAATTTGTATAGGCAGTCAAGTAGTTCAGGATTTTACAGATTTTCCGGAGGAGCTTGAAGTAGGAGGCTTCAATGTTAGATATATAGAGAGTTTATTTCTGTTGTATTATGTATGCGTTATACTCTGATGATGTATGTAAGTTCAAATTCAGTTTGTATTTCAAAATTGATTATATGCCTATTATATTTTATCCATTTCGCTGTGAGATTCGTGTTTACGCTGATTCTGTTCTTAAGTTCTTCTTTTTCTTCTATTCTAAATTTTCTATCTTATCTATTCTTATCCTCTAATTTCTTTCTTCGATACCCGGATTTTAGTATTATTTGGGTCGGACTTGTGTATATTTGGTCGACTCAAAGGGTACCGAAATCTGGGTCATCACACTTGGTATCATAGCTTAAGGTTGAATAGAAAACTTGGCTCTGTGGTGTAACTCGATTGTGATGGGGTTAGTAACACCCTTGATTGAGTTTGAGTGTATATATATGAACGCGTATTTATTAATAGATGTAAAATTTGTTTTATATTGCGTTGATTATTATCAAGTGGTTTACAAATTCTGGTCAATGCAGGGTGAACAATGTATCAAAAAGTGTTTGTAAACTCTTGAACATAATAATTCGACACAATATTGTTTTAAAAGCTGAGTAGATGAAATAATTTTACTCAAAAATTATATTTTATTATAAAAAGAATAATTTTCTAAAATTATTATTATTTGTGAAAGTGTAAATGGTTGTTATTATAATCAAATATGATTATAAATTAAAATGGTTATATATAACCCAATTGAGATGTATAAGAATAGAATATACAAATAATGCAAACTGGGAAATTGTTTGAGGAAAACAGATAGTTTGGGAAAATCTAAAGGTTTTGAATTTGGAATAAATTCCAAGAGTTTGAATTCGGGAGCTTGGAAATTTAACTTGGACAAGTTAAATGGATTAAAGTTTGACTGATATTAAATTCAGTAGATTTAAACTGGATTTAGAATATAGCAAGTGGAATCAAGATAGGAAATGAAGTTATAAATGATTATATAACTTGGTAATGGACTTGGATGGAAATATGGCAAGTGGAATCAAGATAGGAAATGAAGTTATAAATGATTATATAACTTGGTAATGGACTTGGATGGAAATATGCAACGATTTTGGATAATTGAAATTTTCAAATTCGAATTAAAAACCTGACTTGGTTTGTATTGTTTGGAAACTATTTTCCAAATGTAATCAAGGAATTTTCTTAAATGGAAAATGGAATAATATGAGACAATATGGGTTGATGTGGGATTAAGATATGAAATCAGAACCTAACTAAAGATTGGTTGAGATAAATGGTTTTCTGAGTATTGATCTGATGTTGATTTCGGTCTTCGGGTTGAAATTTCGATGACATATATTTTCCAGTTATAAATAACATATATTTCAATTTATAGGATGACCATGATTAATAGACTAATTATCGATGTGTTTATTGAATGCTGTGAAAATGTTTGGTAGGGAACCCGTGTGACTTGGATGCCCTCTTTGTCGTGACTATTAGGGGATGACCCTTGTATATGTATGTGTATAAGTCTATGAGTATGAATAATTAGAATCTCCTCGTTACTCTTTAATTTCAGGGACGAAATTCTTTTAAGGGGTAGACTATAATGTCCCGGTTTTTGACTGGGTCTATAATACAATTTATTATGAACTATTTCAATAATTAATTTATATTTAAAAATTTATGGATAATTAATATTGGAAAATTTCAAGAATATATATATATATATATGTGTGTGTGTGTGTGTATGTATATGCATGGTTTAAAATATTTTAATCATGTATATATTGTAAATCAAGTAAGAAATATTTGTCATATTGTTTTATATTTTTATATTTGTTTTAAACTCTTGTAAAATATAATTTAAATTATATTTGAATATTTTAGCAAATTAGCATAATTATATATAAAATCCTATAAGTATAATAATTTATTATATTCATTAATATTTATATAAACAAGTAAATGTGTTTCTATCATTTGTATTTGCATTTAAAAAAAAATTAATCACATAAAGAAACTGGTAAAAATATTCATTACTTCACACCTAAGTGACAACTAAAGGCATAGACATTTCATATAGACAACATAGAACATTTAATGCCTAGAAGCTAAGTTTAAACTGTGTGCACATAGCTTGACCATGTATAGGCAGCCTAGGCATTCATTTACAAGCAAATTGCATGTGCAGGTAAGGTAGATTTTAAAACATTGACCTTTCAATCAAAAGAGCAGCCCTCCATCTTTCATTTTCAATATAAAGTATAGGAAGTCTACACAATACTTTCAAATCAATAGGCAGCCAAAACCATAGGCATAGATAGTGAAAACTTAGATTTCTTAAGAGCTAAGCTTGTATTTTAAAAGAACCGTTGCACATGGCTTTATTTATCTTATTTTATATTTAAAATAATTGAGACTGTGTATTTATAGTTGTGTTTTCAGACTATTTATGATGAATGGATTAATGCACTTAATTGTTGAAAAGCTTAAAGAATTGTTGTAAGAAGAGTGTTAATTTTAAGAGCTAGATTAAAGCTTGAAGAAATATTGTTGTTCAACCACCTTCTGCCACATATTTTAATGATTCAATGCCGTTTCATAAAGATAGTTCGTCGCAGATGTTATGGAGTTCCTATTCATGCTCAAAACAATTGAATTTGATGTCATTTAATGCCCGCAAGCTATGCCAATTGAAAATCCATTCACATTTCATTCACACTAGCTCAGTTGCAAGGCATCTCATTCATGTTGCGTTCACACTGGTTTATGTTATTTTAGAAAAGGGATTTTGTCCCATATTGTGTAATGAGCCTCTTAGCCTTGGCCAATACAACTATAATTACATTATATCTCATTCATGTAAAGACACACTTAGTTTTATTCTGTAATTCTCTTTTTGGAATAAAACTCTTCTTTTCCCTTTCTCTCAGTTGTTATTTTATTTTATTTATGTTCATGTTATTTAGTTTCTGTTTCTCTTCTTCTTTAGATATGTCTAGATAATCCCCTTTGATTTGGGGGTGATGATGCTAATAGATATGTTTTAATATGAATCACGTAGCCAATAAATGAGGACTTCATACATGATGATCTACATCTGAATCAGGGGTTAGATTTGAACCTTCATATTCTGTGTTGTTTAAGAGCTATGCTCCTTCACAGGGTATATTCGTGTTCGGTCTAACAATTATCAGATTTAGATCTAAATTTATCGTTTTTGAAATTAATTAGTGAATCTGTCCTGATAGTCTATGTTTGTTAACATCTCAGCTCCTGCACAGGTTATGCTTGTCATTATTTACTCATTTGTTTCTAAGAACCTAATTATCATTGATTCATGTGTGTGACGGAAAAATGAATTAGATCTATATTTATTTGTTGGCTATTGATGAGTATGAATCCAATCTATGTCATTATCCCCTAATTGCTTTCTCTTATTATATAAATCTCTCTTTTTATTTAATTGCTGTTATTTTCTGTGTTTTCAATCAATCAAAATGCTGGAATAACTTGATTGGATTTATTAATTAAAATATTTTTGGTCCTAGAGTTCGACACCCTCTACAACAATCCTTGTTGTTTTGGAAGCCGAACGGATTTTACAGTTGTTTACAATTGTTTAATTTGTTCGCAAACAAATTTTGGCACCGTTGCCGGGGACCAAAATAATTTTTATTTTTAAGTTCTTCGAGTTATAATTTTTTTTCTTTGGTTTTCCTTCATATAAAAAAAAGAAAACAAAAATATATATTTTTTTTCCTTTTATTTTCTTATTTTTCCATTATAAAAAAACACAAAAATATTTTTTTTATTTTGTTTGCTTTTGTTTTCTAGTATAGATAGAAAAAAAAATCATGTTATTTGATTTGTTATTTGATCTATGATATCGAATCTTCTAAATAAGGAAAAAAATTAGTTGTCCAAATTTTCAATCTCTTTCCAATAGTTTTCTTTCAAATTTCTTTCCTTCTCTCTTGTGTTTCTTCCTTTTATTGCCGCATCAATCTTTTTTTCCTTTTATTCTTTCTAGTTTCTATTTTGGTAAAAAAATTGCTTTCCTGATTTTCATACAATTCCTTTCCCATGACATTTTCTTTCCTTTTGTTTACAAGTTCTTTATAAAAAATATAATTCCTTATATAAAATCTTTCTGTAATTCTTCCTTGCTACAAATACACCACCAGTTCTTCACCACTATCCATTACCTCCTCCAATCCCATACTCAACACGCATCTCCTGTTAACATTCAAGCCAGAGTCCTTCATTTCAAACTGCCTTCATCTGAGATCCACTCAGATCAACAATCAATTCCCCATTTTGAACACCACTTCATCCACTCCTATCATCAGCGAACTCTCCAAATCGAAAAGCAAAATTCCGAACCCAAAATACAATCCAACCCCCCTTACAAACTCCATTTTCAATCCAACCTACCTCCTCAAACTTGCTTCAACGTTATACAGCGAACTCCCCTAACTATACACCAAACAATTCAACGTCATCATCCCTTCCAAACTCCACCACCGTTCATCTGCTACCTCATCACCTTCTCTAGCCACTCTGAAAAATTTCCCGTTTTCACATACATCACCGCACCCAAAACCTCAACAAAACTGATTCGAAATCCAATCACAGAAACCAACGTCTACTTCACGCCCAAATCTAACAAACCCCAATTCGAGTAATTTACCAAATCACATACCCAAAACCACCTTTATAGCCAATAGATCATCCCTACTACCCAAACAACCACTTTCAAACCGAATTAGACCTTCTGCCCAAAACTTTACTCGCTCATCAAAAATCGAAACTCGATTTAATTCGAATCGCTAATTGAATCGGAAGCCCAAAAGGATTTTTTATAAAAATCGAAACTTGTCGATTTGTTTTTAGCAGGGTGCGTGATTTTAATTTTTTTGGTTTGATTGTTTTCTGAGAATCAAAGAAGAGCTAGGTGAAAACGACAAGGTTAAAAAAGGGGGGGGGGGCAAATTTTAGTGAGCGTGAGAAGTAAAAGCTGGACTCTTGTTTCCTATTATTGAGTGGGGGCGTGAATTTGGTACCTTTCTGAAATTGGTAGGGGGATTTAGTCGAAGATTTGGAAAAATGCTTATCCGTTGTGTTTTGCAATAACGTAGCCTTTGGATTCTTTTTTGTTTTCTTTTCTAATAAGGAAGCCGCGATGAGTTTTTTGCTTCGCCGGATTTGTTGTTTTATTTATTTTTTTCCTCTTTCTCTTGCTCCTTTTGTTTTTGTTTCTAATTTATTTTCTTCTAAGAAAATCAAATCAAATCAAAGGCCAAGTGAAAAAGAAAAAAAAAGAAAAAAGGAGAAATTTTTCGAAGAAAGGTACAGTGGAATTTAGAAAAAGGTCTTTAAAAAGTTTCTGGCTCCTAGCCTAAACCCGTGCCGCAGTGCAGTAAAGCAATTAAAAGGAGCTGACAACAACAGAAAGTGGCTGACAATTCAGGGTTCGAGTGGTTGCATTCCAAGTGGGGTGTGAACGCGCTAGCGCGACTCAACTGCACTGGACGGACTGCCGACCTAGGTGAGTATTTTTCTGACTCTACAGGGATTGCTGCTGCAAATACAATATATATATATAGACATTGCTTGTAAAAATCTTCTACAGGGCATCGACTTGCTTGTAAAATTTTGATTATTTCTGCAATTTCCTGTTCTGTGCCTATTCATTTTGTGATTGATTAAAAAAAAATCGCATTCATCTTAGTTTTGTTTTATTTTCTGAAGACTTCATTATATTTTGACAAACTAGTTTAGTTCTATCGGATTAATTCTCGGCGTCTAGACTACGGCAGTGTAATAACCGTTTATAAATATTACTGTGATTCATAAATATTATATCAGTCGTCCCTCTAAAAGTACTTAAACCTTCGGCTGCATTGCTAGGGTGATTTCTTGTGCACCGATAATTCCTGTCCGTTAACTGGCTGAGAAATCTTTTGTTGAAATAAATCTAACCTTCATTATATAATTCTAGAAATTGTAAATAAGTAATTTGCATTAGGTTCATCTTATTTTATTTTTTTAAAAAGCAATTTTCTTTTATGTCCAATTCTTTTTCTCTAAAAAAATACAATTCTCGTTTTGTAAAAAATTTTCTTCTATTCGATTCTCAAATTTGTTTTTTCTCATATTCCCTTATTCTTCTGGCTAGTGCATGCATTATTGGACTCGTGATCCTTCGGATAATCGTTTAGTTCGGAAAAACATTCCTTTAACCATAGCCGAAGAAAAATCCCCCTCGATCTCTTATGGATAGATACTTCCCAGATCGGGTTTCTATTCCTTCTTGCATCATATTGCCCGCCCCAACGGGTAACCACTTTGAAATTCATTCGAATCACCTAAACACTCTTCCAAAGTTTGGCAATCTTGAATGTGATGATCCTTATTTTTTTTAGCCAAATCTGAGCAAGTTTGTGCAACCATGAAATTTCAACAACTAAGTGACGATGGAATCAAACTTGGGTTAATTCCATTTGCACTTACCGATTATGCTGAGAAATGGTTGTATAGCTTTCCTTCAAATTCAATTGGAACTTGGGGTGAATTTGTGAACATTTTTCTAAAGAAATTTTACCCCTTGGAAAAAACATCCAAAATTCAAAACGAAATCGTCAATTTTCATCAATTTGGGGGTGAATCCTTTTCAATATATTTTGAAAGATTTAAAGAGCTTCTAGTTAAATGTCAACATCTCAATTTCGAAAAATCGATTCTTTGTCAAATTTTATACAATGGACTTGAAAATAACTCTCGAACCATGCTCGAATCGATGTGTCAAGGAAATTTTCTAGCCCAAGATCACAATGCCGCTTGGCAATTTCTCGAAAATTTGGCCGAAAAATCATCTCAATAAGAAAGATCTAACGAGAAATCGATTTATTCTCGAGCAAACGCTCATTCGGTAGGATCTTCGGTAGCCTTAGAAGTAAAAATAGACGCGATGATAACCAAATTCGATAATGTCCTTTCATCAACTCAAATAAATCAAGCTCAACCATCTCAACCCTCATGTTACAAATGTAACGATCCTAACCACATCGCCAATCAATGCCCACATTAGTTAGAACAACTTAACACATTTAATAAAGTTAGGAATGACCCATTCTCCCCAACGTACAATCCAGGTTGGAGAAACCATCCTAACTTCTCTTAGGCCCAAAACAATGCAAACTTGAATTCGGTTCGACCTCCTTTTCAAACATTTTCGAATAATACTTCGAATCCTTCCTTTCAACAAACTCAACTCTAAAATATTGCGGTACCTTCTTAAAATCAAGCCCAACAATTTTTGTACCTCAAGATGATAAACGATTGGCGTCACTTGAGAAAACTCTTGAAGCATTGACTAAAGCAACGACTCAAAATCTCCAATCAAATAATAATCTTCAAAATTTATTGACTTCGCACATGCAAAACACGAGTCAATCAATCGCTAAACTTGAAATGCAAATGAGTCAATTAGCCACCTCCGTAAGTGAAAGAGAAAGAGGCACTTTCCCGAGTCAACCCATTCCAAACCCCAACCGTCAAAATCCTAACTCCAACCAAATTAACATCATTCAAGATTCAAACGTTAGTCACTTAAATGCGGTCACGACTCTTAGATCAGGCAAAAAGATTGACAACCATGTGGTCAATCCAAATGATTTACCGGATAATCTTCCAAACCCGACCGAAAATTCGACCAACTCAGATCAAAACATCGAGCCCATTTTTGACAAGGACTTTCCTAAAACTCAAGTAGCTTAACCTACTGAGTTGTCTTCTCCATTTCCTCATAGACTCCGGCCTAGAAAAAAGATGGATTAACTAGAAAAGACCGCTGAAATATTTAAGCAAGTTAAAATGAACATTCCTCTTTTAAATATTATACAACAAATTCCACAATATGCTAAATTTCTAAAATATTTGTGCACTCAGAAACGTCATACACGCGTAACTAAAAAGTGTTTCTAGCGGCCACTCTAAGCGAAGTCTTGTCCCAATCAATGCCAGTGAAATACAAAGATCCTAGCTACTCCATAATACCATGTACTATTGGGGACAAGAAAATTGATAGATGCCTGCTAGACTTAGGTGCAAGTGTTAACTTGCTTCCATATTCCGTCTATCGCCAATTAGGACTAGGAGAACTGAAATCCACCAACGTTACCCTTCAGCTTGCTGGCCGTTCAATTTATAAACCTGTGGGTGAAATCGAGGATGTACTGATCAAAATAGGAGAATTTATCTTTCCAGTTGATTTCATTGTCCTAGAAACTCAACAGGTAAGCAATCCTGCAAACCAGATCCCTTTGATTCTAGGACGACCCTTCTTAGTAACCTCTAATGCGCTTATCAACTGCAGAAATGGGTCTATGAAGCTTTCTTTCAGTAACATGACTGTTGTGCTAAACATCTTTAGAACTGAAAACTCTCCTAACTCTTACGCGGATCAGTTTTCTGAAATTCATTCAGTCCACGACATTGAACCCGAGCTCGACCATTTGAATAACGAAATTGAATCGAATTACCAAACCTTGTTTCAAAAAATTCCCGAAAATGTCTCTGATTCGATTCCTGTCGAGCCGCTTACAATTGAGTCTATCCCTCAACTAGTTTCTTTAGTTGAATCATCTCCAAAATCTGAACTCAATGTGTTGCCCAGTCATCTTAAGTACGCTTACTTAGGAGACAATGGAACTTTTCCAGTCATTATCGCTTCTGACCTTACATTAGAGAAGGAACAACTGCTCCTTCCCATTCTTAAGAAAAACAAGGAAGCAATTGGTTGTTCCATGGCAGATATTAAGGGGATTAGTCCTTTGATAGTCCAACATCGAATCCACCTTATAGATGATACCAAACCCTTTCGTGATCCCCAGCATCGACTAAAACCCATCATGAAAGAAGCAGTTTGTGCTGAAATCCTTAAATGTCTTGACAATGGAATCATCTACTCAATTTCCGATAGTCAATGGGTTAGTTCGATTCATGTTGTACCTAAAAAATCAGGGATTACCGTGATTCAAAATGAAGCTAACGAGCTTATCCCAACCCGCACCCAGATCGGTTGGCGTGTTTGCATTGACTATAGGAAACTTAACGCTGCAACACGAAAGGATCATTTCCCTCTTCCATTTATCGATCAAATGTTAGAACGACTAGCCAGTCATGAGTACTACTGTTTCCTAGATGGGTATTTGGGCTATAATCAAATCCCTATCGCTCTTGATGACCAAGAAAAAACCACTTTCACTTGTCCCTTTGGTACATTTGCATACTGTCGTATGCCTTTTGGTCTCTGTAATGCACCTGCAACCTTCCAAAGGTTCATGATTAGCATTTTTTCTGATATGATCGAGCGATTTTTGGAAGTTTTCATGGATGACTTTTCCATCTTTGGGGACTCGTACACTGATTGTTTACATCATCTTGATCTTGTCCTTAACCGTTGCAAAGATAAAAACTTAACACTTAATTGGGAAAAGTGTCACTTTATGGTCAAACATGGCATCGTTTTAGGACAAGTCATCTCTAATAAAGGAATTGAAGTAGACAAAGAGGAAATCAAAGTTATCTCTAATCTTCCCATTCCCAAATCCGTTAAGGACATTCGATACTTTTTAGGTCATGCTGGTTTTTACCATCGCTTTATAAAAGATTTTAGCAAAATAATTCGACCTTTGACTAGTCTTCTTGGTAAGGATGTTCCGTTCAACTTCAATTATGATTGTATTTCATCTTTTGAGCATCTTAAAAATGAATTTGTCTCTGACCCGGTCATCTGCTCTCCCAAGTGGAAGCTGCATTTTGAAATCATGTGTGATGCCTCGAATTTCGCTGTTGGCGCTGTCTTAGGACAACGTATCGATAAAATTCTTCCTGTCATTTACTACGCGACTAAAACTTTGAACGATGCCAAAATCAATCATACGACCACTGAAAAGGAACTTTTGGCAGTTGTTTTCGCTCTAGAAAAATTCAGGCCTTATCTAGTTGGCTCACACATCACTGTTTATACCGACCATTCCGCACTTAGGTACCTTTTCTCTAAAAAGGATGCTAAGGCTCGTCTTATTCGTTGGATCCTTCTACTTCAAGAATTTGACATTACCATTAAGGATAAAAAAGGATCCGACAATGTTACTGCGGACCACTTGTCTTGTCTTCCAAATGCCCCATCTTCTTCTCTTCCAATCAACGAGAACTTCCCGGATGAACAGCTCTTTTCGTTGTCCACTTATCCTTGGTTCGCTGAAATTGTCAACTACTAAGTCACCAAGCAGACCCCTTCTTTTTAGTCTAAGCAGGATAAACACAAATTCTTTTCCCAAATGAAACATTTTTATTGGGACGACCCCTATCATTTCAAATACTGTCTAGACCAAATCATTCGAAGGTGAGTTCCCGACACCAAAACTCGCAGTGTCCTCTCTTTCTGTCACGACCAAGCCTGTGGTGGACACTTCGGTCCCAAAAAGACAGCCGAAAAGGTTCTCCAATCGGGTTTCTACTGGCCCAACCTTTTCGAAGATGCTTACGAATTCTACAAAACTTGTGATCGATGTCAATTCTTAGGGAAATTTTCTAAATGGAATATGATGCCCTAAATCCAATTCAAGAAGTCAAAGTGATGTGTGGGGTATAGACTTCATGGGACCCTTCCCTAATTCTTTTGGGAAACTTTACATTCTCTTAGCTATTGATTATGTTTCCAAATGGGTCGAAGTTGTTCCATGCAAAACAAAAGATAACAAGTTTGTTGTGCGCTTCCTGAAAGAAAATATCTTCTCTAGGTTAGGCACACCTCGCACAATAATTAGTGATAATGGAAAAAACTTTTGTAATCGTTCTTTTGAAGCTCTCATGAAAAAGTATTCGATAACCCACAAGTTATCCACTCCTTACCATCCTCAAACTTGTGGGCAAGTTGAAGTATCGAATAGGTAGATTAAACAAATCCTTGAGAAAACTGTGAATCGAAATCGTAAAGATTGGTCCTAAAAGTTAACAGACGCTCTTTGGGCTTACCGCAATGCTTTTAAAACAAACTTAGTTATGTCTCCTTATCGGTTGATTTTTGGTAAGCCATGTCATTTGCCAGTTGAACTAGAACATAGGGTATTATAAACAATAAAAAAATTGAATTTTGATTTAGAGCAAGCAGGTGAACATAGGAAGCTTCAACTTAATGAACTTGATGAAATTCGAAATGATGCCTTTGAAAATGAACGAATTTACAAGGACAGAACGAAAATTTTTCATGATAAATCAATTTCACATAAAACTTTCATGCCAGGTCAAAAAGTTCTGTTGTATGACTCAAATCTGCATTTATTTCTAAGTAAGTTAAAATCTAGATGGACAGGACCTTACACCATACGGACTATTTTCCCGCATGGTGTGATAGAAATTGAGAGTCCAACCGACGGATCATCCTATAAGGTCAATGGTTAACGCCTTAAACCTTACTTGGAACCAATACCTAATCAAGAGAAAGAGCTCATGGTCCTCTATGAGCCACGTTACATTAGGTAAGACACACTAACCCTCTTTTGTACATACGTAAATATTCTCTTATTTGTTTTTCCCTTTCACTAAGATATGTATGATTAACGACTGTGAGGACAAAGTCACACTCAAGTGTGGGGGGAATTTACATTACATCAGCAATCAAATTTTATGAACTAGGTCATTCATTGAACAAGGATTAACTTAAACTCATAAATAACACCTTGGTTCTTGTTTGATAAGTTGAATTGTTGGGTGATGGGAATGAACATTATTTATTCATTAAGTCGTAATGTGCCTTTTTAAGATGCTAGCTTGAGACTGTGCAGACGTTAGTCGTGTTCTGGAGTAAGCAAGTCAAACCTTGTTATACATGTTAGAATGTGCAAGTAAAAATAATCAAAATAAATAAATAATGATTTTGCACCTACGTTTGTTGGATTTTCTGAGTTTGTTTTCATGCATAATGTTTTTCTCACTCAATTTTTTTCAAACTTGTAATTTATAAAGTCCACTTGGCCCAAATAAGGAGAAATGACTCATTGTAGCGTTCTTCTTCGATACGCCACATTATTCAAACCCAAGTTTTAGTCGATTTACATCCATGTTTCGACAAGTTTTTCTTATATTGGTATACTTAAGAACCATTTGTTTAAAGGTTAAAAACGACATCTTTTATACCAATATTACACTACCCACTCCATACTTGTTTTAAGGTAGGATAACCATATACCTCATCTTATTTTATATAGGGTTATCTGTCTTATAAAACTTTTCTTATCTTTCCTTTTAGTTTTTTATATAACATCAATCCAGACTTGTTTGTTGAATTAGGGTTATAGAAGTAGAGTAACTAGGGAACAAAACTTTCCTTTCATGAAGTGTTGGTTATGATTCGCTTAGTAGAGGAGGAATCAAATGAAAAAATATACGGTATCATACCATTCCATCTCCACTCATCATTCATCATGCAAAAAGAAAAAGAAAAAAATAGAAGAAAAAAAAAAGAAAAAAGAAAAAATGCAATGAAGAGAAAATCTCTCAGAATAAAATAGTCATCCATCATACTTGACTATAAAGCATTCATTTCCATTCCATCCACATCCATCATATCGTATTTAGAAGCGAGGTTGTAGTTAAGGGGATGAAACGAAACAAAAAAAATGTTCATATGTGCATTAGTATTACTTTATCTTTTGTAGCTTGAAATTCAACTAATACACTTGCCCTTTTATCAATAACATTTTTAGAACTTAAAAATTTCTCCTTCATCTATGCATAACTCATATCCAATATATTACAGTTACACAGGTGCAAAAATATTCAAAAAAAAAGAGAATAAATGATTGGGTGCACATTGTCGATGTGTAGAAGTTTGGTTGACACCACACTCTTAACCTTCATGACAATTACAGTGTTATCAAGGAATTACGATTCAGCTTGAAATTTTTTATTCATTTTTGCACCAATTATGGTATGGACAATTTTGGGCTAAATCGTTATTATTGAAGTTAGGTGAAATCCTTGGAATGTGAAAGACCTTAAATATATTATTTGGTTAATCCGTGTACACAAATATGCTTTGGATTTTGTGGGTAGTATCCGCTGAAAACCATCACAAGACAACACTCATCGTACTCCGAACACGTAGGGGTTTAATGGCTTGTTGCATACGCTAAATGCAATCGTGTTTCCTACGAAAGTGTGACATATCTTAGTTTAGTGTATTCGAGGACGAATAAAAAGATAAGAGTGGGGGTATTTGATATACATGTAAAAGTGTATATTTTATCCACTTATTATCTTATTTTATATTTGAAATAATTGATACTATGTATTTATAGTTGTGTTTTCAGATTATTTATGATGAATGGATTAATGCACTTAATTGTTGAAAAGCTTGAAGAATTACTGTATGAAGAGTGTTAATTTTGAGAGCTAGATTAAAGCTTGAAGAAATGTTGCTTTTCAACCACCTTCTGCCACATATTTTAATAATTCAATTCCTTTTCATAAAGATAGTTTGTTGCAGATGTTATGGAGTTCCTATTCATGCTCAAAACAATTGAAGTTGATGTCATTTGATGCCCGCAAGCTATGCCAATTGCAAATCCATTCACATATCGTTCACACTAGCTCAATTGCAAGGCCTCTCATTCATTTTGCGTTCACACTGGTTTATGTTATTTTAGAAAAGGCATTTTGTCCCACATTATGTAATGAGCCTCTTAGCCTTGGCCAATACCACTATAAATACATTGTATCTCATTCATGTAAAGACACACTTAGTTTTATTCTGTAATTCTCTTCTTGGAATAAAACTGTTCTTTTCCCTTTCTCTCAGTTGTTATTTTATTTTATTTATGTTCATGCTATTTAGTTTCTATTTCCGTTCTTCTTTAGCTATGTCTAGCTAATCCCCTTTGATTAGGGGGTGATGATGCTAATAGATATGATTCAATATGAATCACATAGCCAACAGATGAGGACTTCATACATGTAGATCTAGATATGAATCAAGGGTTAGATTTGAACCTTCATATTCTGTGTCATTTAAGAGTTATGCTCCTTCATAGGGTATATTCGTGTTCGATCTAACAATTATCAATTTTAGATCTAAATTTAGCGTTTTAGAAATTAATTAGCGAATCTGTCCTGATAGTCTATGGTTGTTTAAGAGCTCGGCTCCTTCATAGGTTATGCTTGTCGTTATTTAATTATTTGTTTCTAACAACCTAATTATCATTGATTCATGTGTGTGACAGAAACATGAATTAGATCTATATTTATTTGTTGGCTATTGATGAGTATGAATCCAATCTATGTCATTATCCCCTAATTGTTTTCTCTTATTATAAAAATCTCTCTTTTTATTTAATTGCATTTATTTTCTGTGTTTTCAATCAATCAAAATCCTGGAATAACATGATTGTATTTATTAATTAAAATATTTTTGGTCCCAGAGTTCGACACCCTCTACAACAATCCTTATTGTTCAAGAAAGCCGAACGGATTTTACAGTTGTTTACAATTGTTTAATTTGTTCGCAAACAGGCAGTCAAAGCCATAGACATAAATAGTGAAAACTTAGATTTCTTAAGAGCTAAGCATGTATTTTAAAAGAACCATTGCACATGGCTTTGTATCAAAGTTTACATAGATAAGTACACCTGTGTCAACTGTGAATACCTTGGATATGAAAACTGAATGGATTGAAGTAGAGGCATCCTAGCACCTTACTTCCGAATCATGACAGCCTTGTCACATCTATCCTAATCTAACATATAGACTTCCTCTATTATCGAGGCATATACATTAGCTACAATGAATACTTGCGAGCCAAGGATGCGTTTTAAAAACCATTTGTACATATGCAGTACAAATATATGCATATGCATAGGCCTAATAGTGGCAAGGTAGAAGTGACCAAACATAATGCATTTCAATCAAAAATGGTTGAGAACCTGGACTACCCCTTACAAGCCTAAGTTGTACATCATTCTATAAATACTGGTATATACCATTCCATAGTCACTCAAAAACCAAAGCAAATCCTTGAATCAGAAGCTACAAATGGCCGAGAGAGCAGGAATAAAATTTGAAGATGAACAGAGAATTTGGAATAGAAAAAAGTAAGTAAATATAGTGAGTGAACTTCTTGTTTTAGTGATTTTTTGTGATATGATATATACCTGCATAGTTGGATTCTTAAGTAGCATTATGTTAACCAAATATACAAAAATCTGGGAGCATATATAAAACCTGAATCAAACTGAAAACAGGGAATAACATGAAGACAGTAGACATTTTAGGTTAGTACATTTCTTTTAAGACCAAACTGATGTGTATTGGATGGATTCTTGATTCCTGTTAAATTATATACACTTGTACAAGTCTGAAATGTTAACATTTGCGGATCAAAGTAGTTGGAATGGAAAAAAGTAAAACTCTATTAAACTTTTAAAGCATATACCAATATGCTTAAACCAGTAGCATATCACATCTAAAATCAATAATTTGATCCCTAGGGGGGTTATAGGGTATGATTTCAACATGTTTATTGCGTGTTTATGTATGTAGTATAATTCAAAAATATTTTCATCTAAAATAAAAACATATACCCTAGATATATGGCATAAACAGTAAGGGGCTTTAAAAAATTGTAAACTGCTACGGTGAAGCTTCCTAAAGGTTGGTAGGACGTATTGGTGAAGTAAAAGGTATTCTAGTTGTTTGTGGTGGGAAAACGAGATTGGTTTGGGTTTTTGGGCTATTTTATGGGTTCCATTTTCAATTAGATCGTACACGAATTGGGGTTGATCGAGTGTAACAAAAACTTGTGAGGAACAGTGTATGGATGTAGGCTTCGGTGCAGTAACAGGTGTAGGTTTTTAGATGGTCGGAGGTGATCATAACGGGATGGTTTGTGGCGACAACCTAGTGGGGGGAGTGGGGTTTCTGTTTTACGTATAGAGAGATGATTTTTTAAATGCGGGGTGTAGGAGTTTGAATGATCGATCCTAGGTGATCTCGGGCGACGCACTGGCTTGTGGGCGATGATCTGCTTCGCGGGCGACGGCGCGACAATCTCACGACGACTGGAAGTGTTGTGCACATGCATAGGGGAAGCTTGTACATGGACATTGGGTGGAGCAGTTTACTCCTTTCGGTGGTTCCTAAAGCATGAAATAATAATGGAAGGAAAGGAAATTTTTAGATACATGGGTCTGTGGGGTGTATGTAGGGGTCTATTTCTTTGTTAATACATGAAGTTGTTTTGGATTTGGCACATTTTGTTGTGCTAGCCTGAGTGTTTAAAATTGGAAGAAGGGAGTAAAAGCAGGAGAGGAGAGGCTTGTTTAGTTGTTGTTCAAATGGGGGTGACGCTATGTTAAATCAAAGTGAGCTCGGCCCAGTTCTTTTTAAAAAACAATAAAAAAAAGAACAAAACGTAAAGAAATGATACAGGGGAAGGCAGAAAAGAAACACGCAAGAAGGAGAACAGAAGAGAATTGGCGGCTTGGCATTTCCTTTTCCTGGAATGTACAGTGAGGATATTTTAAATAGTGAGAGGGATTTTGGGCTTAGCCCATCTACAAAAAAATAAAAAAAGAGAGGAAGAAATAGAAAATTGGGATGGTGAATGGTTTGCCAATGCCTCGTAGAGGAGGGAAAAGAGAGTTGTGCGTGGGTTTATAGTGAAAGGGGCCTAAGCTTGGGCTTTAAGTAAAATATAATAAATGATAAAAATGAAATGAAAAAGGTGTTCAGCTAAATTATATAAGTTATTAGAATATTTAAGTATACGAATATAGGTAAGCGTGTGTTAGTCGAGTTTGCTCAAATAGAAGTGAAATAGCGAATGTGTATTTAATTGGAAAATGCGACGAATTGTCAAAGATCAAATCAATTTAAAGTTAAATTGAATTGATTATTACATTAGCTCCAATTGTAAAAATCATTATACTAAACGTAAATTTAGTTTTTAAATTAACTAAACGCGTAACCTGTTAACAAATTGATCTGTGATGATCAATAATCCAACGAATTCTGAATTGATTATTTAACTACGTTAATCATAATTATATATAATATATTATCATCTATTAGTGGAAATGCACAACGTTCCACTATAAACTGTATTGACCGAGTTGTCTAGACGCCCTAATTAGCAGAAATAAACATCGTTCTGCTATTATATTAGTTTGACATATTTTTATCAGTAAATATATGTTTGTTTAGTTATTATATTATCAATTGAAAATATTGAATTATATCGTTGTTTATGTAAATTGGATTTTTGCTATACGCCGTTGGAACTACCAAGCTGTAATTTCTGTACACTAAATCAAAAATTTACATAAATTGTTAATAGTTTGAATAATTGGTGCGAGAAACAATTAGCGGTGATTATTTGAATTAATTATATTATAAATTAATTTTAAAGGGAAGAATAAATGTAACTAGTTAATCAGATTATTTTATGTTGATTTAAATAACCTGTTTTAATGGTAATTGATTCTTTTAAATTAACTTGTTTCTAATTGATTTAATAGAATAGCTTTAACTAGTAATTATTAAGACGAAGAATTTTTTTGTATAAAGCTAACTAATATTTTAATTAACAGATTTGGTGAGATAATTGGTAGTTAGGTAGAGAAGTTAAATTGGATAAATTGTCTGAGATGTTGTTTTTAACTTAATTAATCTCTTAATTAAATGAATTTTAAAGATAATTTAATTATAAAAGAAAAAGGGAATTAAGTTGATTAAATTTATTGGTTTTAAATATTTAAGTTAAGTCAACATGATGAATGTTCTCAACACCACAACTTTATTTTGGAAATGGTTTAAGATTTGAAAATCAATTGGATTTACAGTTCTGATTTATAGAATACTTTGGATGTCGAACTTCTACCAATCTTAACAATAAAACTAATTTTAATTCAAGGTCTGAGAGGTAATTAAAGTACCCAAACTTGAGTGATTTCACCATTACCCGATAGATAGTATTAGTTTGTGTTCGAAATGAGTGATAGAGTTGAATATCTCTTTAAGTTATGAAATGTACATTCCGGAGTGAGATTATCATGTAAGATTTAAATTATGAATTTCTTTATTAAGGAATACTTATATTTTCAGATAAATATAAACAAAGTTAATATTTGAATTAAAATAATTTTAATATTTATTTGTATAAGGCTTAGCAGATCCAATGGAAATAAATCTATTCATTTTATTTTATGTTGGATAGTTAAATCACCAACTATCAAATCTTGGCCTTTGACGTGGTCATTTCGAAGAGTCCTGAATTTAATTCCATTTTGATTCGATTTTACGGTTCAAGTTAAATATTATTGAAGATGGTGTTTATGCATGGGTTGTTCTATTTAAAGAATAGTGGCTTCGGTTTGTCTAGACCCATGACAACTTATATGGACGAATGTCTGACAGAGTATACCGAACAGATCGCGGAAGTTGATCTCTTCAAAACTATGTTTAGTTGTGGAAGAATTCGTTCCTCTTAGCTTTTTACCCATTGGTTTTAGGGAAATCAATTTTTGATTATACGGGTTTGACGATGTGGCATTCAAAGTGAATAAAGATGTGCTATTACAAACGGTAAGCTCTAACCTCAAGCCTCACAACCGAGAAATGATCAAAATCGGGCGGGAAGCATGGCTATGTTGGTCGCGCCCATTAGGGTGTATTGTCACCTATCTAGAGAATATTCATATTTGTTCTTCTTCTGTTCCTGTACCTTCGGATAATGGTCATGTGGGCCCAACTGTTGGTGATAGTATATTTGATACACTCAAGAGAAATGAGTGGTCGGTCATGTGCGGGCCAGGTTGCAAATCGTTCTTGTTGAATATAGTGTATTCCTGTATAGAGATACACTATCGGAAGGTGGTTCCGGACCTTGTCATAGTTGGAAATTCGTTACCCAATAAGCGCCTGTGGTTTTGTTTGTATACTACATATGTGGAGCGTGAAATGAAAGCGTTCCGCTAGATTGCTATTTATTTGTATTTAGACACTATCATAATATCAGATGAATATTGTATCAAAGAATGCTTTGGGTTATCGTAAGGTAAAAACCATCCGTATTTATGTGTGGATCGGTCTTACGATTACCTTTCCTTTAAAAAGGGTTTTGAAAGTTAAAATCAAGCTATTTAAAATCATTTACTCAAACCAGTCCCATGACTGATCCAGATTTTATTTTTCTATGTTTTGCATAAACTCTTGGGTGCCCGAATTTGTACGGGCAGTCAAGTAGTTTAGGTTTTTACAAATTTTCTGGAGGAGCTTGGTGCAAGAGGCTTCAATGTTAGATATATAGAGAGTTTATTTCCATTGTATTGTGTGTGTTATACTCTGATGATGTATGTAAGTTCAAATTCAGTTTGTATTTCAAAAGTGATTATATATCTATTATATTTTAACCATTTTGCTGTGAGATTCATGTTTACGTTCATTCTGTTCCTAAGTTCTTCTTTTTCTTCTATTCTAAATTTTCTATCTTATCTATTCTCGTCGTCTAATTTCTTTCTTCGACACTTGGGTTTTAGTATTATTTGGGTTGGACTTATGTATATTTGGCCGACTCAAAGGGTACCGAAATCTGGGGGGTCACACCTGATTCCTAGATGGATATAGCCAGATGTGCATTACGGTGTTTTCCAAAAGCCCTGGGCATAAGCCGTGGATTATTGCACTATGTGATCGATCTTTCGAATCAACAGCCATGATGGAAATCCAACTTTCCAATACGAGCTTTGCGGTATTTGTTGTTGTGATGACCCCAAACCCAAATTCCACGGTGGCAAGGATAATCTTTGGAATATAACACATAAATAGTAACAGCAGAATAGAAATATATCATTACACCAAATAATGTACAATAAATTACACTAAAACCAATATAATCCCCAGAGTTACACAGTATAATAGGAACCTACTTAGTACAAAAAATACAGTTTCAGCTTATATAAAATGGCTGCAGCGAAATCAAACATAATATACATAACAAAGTCTGAACAACAAAATAGGTACAATAGAATCCATCTTTAGCTCCATAGCTATCCAGGATGAGCCTACTAAGACCTGAGCACAAGGATGCCCATGTAGAAATAGGGGCACCTGAGTTTGCAAAGTGAAACAAACTACGACTCAGTCATGGGACTGGTATGAGAAATCTACTTAACTTATTTGACAATAAGGCCAACCACAGGACCACGCTGCTAACGCGGAATGAGTTTACTCCATTGGATTGCCAGTGCATAAATAAAGTAAATCATTTGAACAACGCAATGCGTTTTTATAGAAAATGAAGCCATTATAAGACTCAGGTCCCATCGCATAATGCAACGCAAACCGGAGGATAGAGTTTTACCTTATAATGGCCAAAATAAGCTTGATACATATAAATCAAAATCATTTGATATTAGTACTAGTGCATATATGTTTCAAAAACAATTTCAATCACAATCTATCAATCATAGATGGCATGGGTACTATATATCATGTCGCCATGTATAGGTTTACAATCAAAAACGCACATGTCGTATTGGAAGTTGTATTTCCATCATGAACCAAGGCAAGTGATTGTCCTTACCGCTTCGAGGAAATCTAGCCCATGTCTCAGGATCAGAACGCATCGACCCTTGGATTGTCAGGGCCAGTCCACACGGAGTGGATTAATATGCCTGAACATTGCGTTTCCCCGCTCTATGGGGCGTAAAACTGTTCGGTATATCTACCAGACCATCCACCGGCTCCACAGAGACCGAAATAACCAGGGTGCCTCGCTTTTCATCATCCACGTAAGTAAAACGTCAGGGCCTATAAAACCGTGACACCACTCCTAGCTAGAAGGAAACGCATGTCCTCCCTGAGTTCCTCTCCTGTTTCTAGTACATATCGAGGTGTGAGGCTCGCGAATTAATGCTATACACAAAGCTAGCTATATTAAAGTCATGCTTTGATCATCAACCACAAGACTCTTCTTTTCAACAAAATCCTTGTTCACCGCATCTCAACATGCCACGTTGTCAATCTACAATGTCAGACACACATCCATTTACAAGTCCGTTCTGGGTCTGAACGAAACTGGAGACACCTTATTCCTCGTCCCATATGTCCAACACAGGAGAGAGGCCCTCGCACATCCAAACAATCAACAAGTATGTCGGAAAACCACCACTGTAACTCTTTCAAGGCAGCAACTCCTATCAAAGGCATCAGTAGCCATCCATTTGATGTGAAGATTATCGGTCTTGCACCCTCTTCATATCTTCGACTTCTTATCATCGATCAATTATTTGAATGAGAATTAATACGTCCTTTTCAAATAATTCACATATATATAGAATTTTAAATCAATTATGTCCATGGTTAAATTATTTGACATCTATAATTCAGTTCATTAATACAATTTTCATGTCAAACACATTCGGCCATCAAATATCCAATAAACCAAGTAAATTCAGTTTATTTCCATTTCATATTGTTTATAATATTTTTAAACGATTTATCGCTATTTTTATTTATTTAAAAATAGGCCATTTATTTAAACGATGCTTCAGGCCATAACGCGGTCATAGCGCTATTTTACTTCAGATTTGATTTACACATATCTGAAAATTTAACCGTTGGATCTTTAAAAATTTTATTTTGTTGGAAAGATCTTTTCAAAGAGGACCCAACGGTTCCAGTTTTGGGAAAATCCGATGGTCGGATATCCTGGTATAATCATTTAAAGTTACAATTTCAAAACGCAAACTGCATTGTCATTATTCGTTTTATTTTACTATATATATATATATATAATTCATTCTGGCATTATTTTTATTCAAATTTGAGTTAAAAATTTCACACAATCTAACCGTTAGATCTTTACAGATTGTGTATCATTGGAAAGATGTTTTCAAAGCGGACCTAACAGTTCCAATTTCGGGAAAATCCGACGGTCGGATCTTTGAGTATAATCGTTTAAAATTACAATTCCAAAACGCGAACTGCAGCATCGTTATTCGTTTTATTTTAATATATATATATATAATCCGTTCTTCGATTTCCAAACCATTTTCATTTCATAGACGTGTTAAAAATATTATTTTTAGCCAACAAATATTTACTTCAGCACATGAATATTTTTAACACTTCATATATTTGATAAAAATATGATTTTATCGTTCCAATCTTTTATTCCACATATGAATATTTTTAACACTTCCTATTACATAATAAAATGTTATTTTTGTTGTTTAAACAATTTATTCATCATATGAATATTTTATATACTTCATATACATGATAAAATGTGATTTTTAGCATTCAAAAAATTTATTCATCATATGAATATTTTATCAACACATGAATATAATTCAACATATGATTATAATTCAAACACATGAATATTTCAGAAAATGTCGGCATTATAACGGCAGGGTAATTAAAACCGGCACCGTCCCGATGTACGGCTCCTCGCACAACCTTAGGCCTTGTGATGTTTACAAGGGATAATTCATTTTTCCTATACAATTTTTCTACCCATCTACCCACTTTCTTTTCCCGTCCCAATTTCTTTTCACAACAATGTGAATGTACCACAAACACATCCAATGTTGTTCCAACCACAATCAATCAATTCCAAACCACAATCCAAACAATCACAACCAATATATATCGTCCATGGTTTGTGGACAAGGGGAGTATGTGTATATATATATATATGTATGTATGTATGTATATATAGACGTATATATTTCCATTTCAATTCCATATTGCTATATATGGTATATACAACGCATGTACAATTTATACATCGCTTATATAATTTATACAACGCCCATATATGAGGTATGCAATGCGTATATAATTTATTCTTCAATTATATAAATTATACATCGCTATTCCATTCCCAATTTGAATTTAAAAATATCACATTGGGTTCCACTCCTTCAAAAATTGTAGAAAGCTCTAAAAATTCCTTGGTCTCTTCTAGAATGTAGCGCACGATGTCACGGTCTCGATGTCTCTTGTTTCACTGGATTTGGACAACATACGAAAAAGATACGATTTTTATCAATAAATCAAACTTCGCAGCACTTTAAAGCGCTATAAAACAGTTTAAATAAAACCAGTCGTTACCTTCAGCTAATCCTTCAAAATTAGGGTTCGAAATTGCACTCAATCCGAAGCACGATACGCGGATCAGGATATACGATGTCGAAGAGCTTGGAGCAGGCTATCTGCACCTGGTGGTGGCACTGGGTTCGAACCGCCGTGGAGGGATGAAACGCAATCGACACGGGCTAGGTTTGAGGGCGCAGAATTCGAAAACTACGGCACTATGGGGGACGAGGGTTGCATGGATTTAAAGATCTAGGAGTCCTCTTCAAAATTCCGTAAAAGAGCATCGAGTTTTATTGTGTGGATTTGAAGATAAAGAGGAGAGAAGGTAGGAAGAGGGACCCGCCGTCGATCTGGAGCTATCGGGGGAGTTTTTTGTGATTTTTATAAAATTTAATTAATAAATGGATTTTTTCTAATTGGTCAATATTTATATTAATTTTAAAATTAGGGTTTTCTTGTCTGGACTCCATATCAAACCCAACGAGTGTCGCCCCTAGCTAGCTATCCCTATTCCGGATATAATGGAACATGTTTCGTAGGCCCATTCGACTTTTTCAGTCAGTTTTTCTTCAAATTAAAATATAAAACATTCAAATATGGATTTGAACATACATTTTAATTTGTCGGGGCCACATACTATTTCCAAAAATTACAGGAAAATTATATCTGGCTTTGTTTTGTTGATACGGTCCGAACAAAATAAATTTCGTTGAATTTGGAGACCGTTTGAAAAATGGACTTTTTCGGCTGATCCAATTCAAACTGAAACTACCAAATGCGTTTTCCTTTGCCACGCTCACAAATTAATTCCAAGAATTATGAAAATTGGAATCTAGCAATAAATTGACATTTTGGATCTAACAAAAGTGTTGCATCGAAAACGGAGGTCGTTTGCAAAAAAATTATTTTTAAGGGCCATATTTATTCTATACCGGCCGTAACTTTTGATTCCCGCTATGAAATTCCAATTTTTCAGATTCCCTAGAAAGATATTTATAAATAGATTTAAATATTTTTAATTTCACTAAAATCCGGTTTATTTTGCATCCCGCACATTCAGTCAAAGTTCAATTTAATTTTCAACTGCCGCGCTATTTCTAACTCGTTATTCATTAAAATAGCCAAATTAAAAAATTTAAATTAGCTCTGATTTTCCGGGCTGTTACAATTGTATACCTATATATATAGCGACATAATGGGATGGGTATTATGCCGTCTAGGATTGATACATTTACTTTCGAAGTTTATTCATACACTATGCACTTGCAGTAGTAAAAAATGAATTTCTCGTAATACGCATTGTATGATGGAACCTGAGTCTTATAATAGCTTCAATTTTCTTTTATTTAGCATTGCAAGTTTTGTTTTATGGTATTCAAGGGAGGAAACCCGTTCCATGTCATGCGGCATGATCCCGCGGTTTACCTAAATTTAAAATAATTAACAAATGTTTTAATTCTCACACCAGTCCCAGGACTGAATCGGTGTTTATTGTTTTCACCAAAACTATGGGTGCGCATATTTTCAACATGGGCATCTAGTAGTTTTGGTTATCGCACATATTTCTTTTCACAGGATCCAGGATTACGGCTGGAGCTATATTTGAAATGCTTTGTATCCTTGTATTTCTTTCAGTTGTGGTAGTTGATGTATTTCCGTTGTGCATTGTATTTATACATTTTATATCCGTTGCTATGTATTTGAATCTCTGGTATTTTCCGCAGTATATTATTTATTTGAACTCTGATATCTTGTACTCTGATGTAAATTGTTGTAATAACAATGAAACATTCTCATGTTTATGTTCTAATGCGTCGTGTTCTCAAAACAATCCGGGCTCCTCCATCTCCTCTAGTATCGGGGAAGCCTTGGTCATTTTAGAGACAAACCAATATTTGATAGTTGTATAATAAATCTAACGAAGCCACTCTTGATAAATAAAGCCCCCAACTGAGTTTGTTGGAAGAACTCATGTTTTGGGCGCTTATTTGACACAGCGGTAGAAGCTCATTCGCTTTTGTAGCGCAACTTAGTACGCATTCATAGCATGGTGATGGAGGTCTTATACATTTTCGTAGCAGGACGACGGAGACCACTCAAGCAGGGTAGTATAGACGGTACCTTTATATATTGAACATATAACTACATATATATGATTTATTATGATGATCTACTAAAGAGTAAATGGGTATGATTTATGCGTGAAATCGGAAGTGTAATATGTAACAAACCGAAAATAACTTACTAAAGGTAAACCAGTGATAGAACGATATATATTGTGTTATTTAAAGAAAGTATAATTTGTCCATTCACCAAAACTTTTATCCTAACCCCCTCCTCAAAACAAACCTGTAGGTTAGACAAGTGGTTGAGATTCTACTGGTTTGTGACACTTTCTAGTTAGTGTTGGATCTAGATTAACCCTAGAGGTGGGGTGAATAGAGCTTGTTTGAGTTTTACAATGAATTACGAATATCACAGCATAGATTGCAACAGAGAAATTGAATTAGGAAAGTAAATGAGATAGATTTTACCCAAATTTGGCATGGCCTACTAACTACTGCATTCCCCAAGGTTTCTACTAGGTATTAAAACAATCTCTACGCTTACAAATTCCCTATAAACTCATGATACCTGCCCCTAACTGTTCTAATCCTACGTTCAAACCCTGTACTGATATTAATCCCCAACATCAGATTTTCCCCGAGTTACAAACCCGTAACTCATAAATCCTAGTTTAGAGTAAACTAGAAAACTATAATGGTTGGTTAAAAAAAGAAATCCAACAAATAAATAAAAACAATGAACAAAACCACCTTGTGTAATTAAAAAATACCCGCCACCTTTTTTATGTCACTTGAGAAATGTCAGCCTTTATTTCTTCGATAGCCACCGAGATTCAAAATTAGGGTTTTATCTTCCCCAAATCAATTCGGGATGCCTGTAGCTTGATTCAGTTGATTATCTGATTGCATTGGATGATTGCTTTACTCTGGCTGTTTGATTTGGACTTACGATCGAAAATACATGAGTAATCTGATTTGATTTTTTTTTAGCACTCGAATTTGTGTTTCTTGATTTTCGATAGATGCCAGTGATGAAATAGATGTGAATGCATATGGTTTAGTAACCCGTTTCAAACTCTAATTTCGCTGAATTATTTGGTCTGATTATTGCTTGATTTATTCAAATTTGACTATTGATGATTTTCCAATTTGTTTCCACCACATTGAATTGCTTGATTGAATTTCTGGAAATACTCGAATGATTTTATTCCTAATATTGTTTATTAGAATTTGTGGAAATAATTGAAATTGTTCCTGCCCAAAATGTCTGCATGTGATATTTTAGGGACATGAAAAATTCTTTCCAAAAACAACTTGTGAATTTCTTGAAAGATTTTAAACCTATGAATATTTTATTTGAATTCTTAGAAACAAATTAATGATCCCATGCATGATTTGCTTGAATGAATTTCTGTGTATACATACACGATTTTTATTGCCGATTTTGCCATATACAAATCCTGGAAATACCATTCATGTTGATTTCTAGCACTTGCCATATATACACATTTCTCGAAACAAAAAAAACTTGGTGATTTTTGAACTTCGTTCTATGTATACATACATGATTTTTATTGCCGATTTTGCCTTATACAAACCCTGGAAATACCATTCATGTTGATTTCTAGCACTTACCATATATATACATTTCTAGAAACAAAAAAACTTGGTGATTTTTGAACTTCATTTGTCCCGAACATGGAGATGATTTACAGCTATGTTGTAATTGCACATGTGTATCCTTGCTGAACTATTGCATCTTCATGTTGCACCCATTCATGCACATTTGAATTGATACCACACTTGAATTCATTTTGCATGCTGTACTCATGCATGTATTTGAGCACTGCCATGATTAGGCACCCATGTGGATTTGCAGTGTATAATTCTCCATTTTTACACTCATGTAGTTCCGTGTATATGCTGTTCATATTTAAGACTGCAATGAATACTTGAAATTGTGTTTATCATTTGTCTTCACTTGTATAGACTGAGATGCAATATTGCTTGTGTTCTGGCCATTTGCGTCTGCCATGAACCAGTTGCATGTGTATTTGTGCATGTTGCACATGTTATTTCACCTATGTGTTCATTAACACTTGTGGACCGCCTTATCTCATGATGCTTGATTACTCGAATTTCTAACATGATACACATTGCATGAACTTGAGTTCGAACTGCTTTTAGTCCATGAGCATGCTACTGCTCCTTGTTGCATTACTTGTGCATGTATTTTCTCTTCACTTGCTTCTGATATTGCCATTTCTTGTTGAGTTGCCTTGGCCATGCTCCAGTTTTGTGTATATTCCTATTGACTATTTGTTGCTCCTCTTATGTGTGTACATAGTCTAATTCTTGTACATGGAACTGCCTATGTATATGCGATATTTCATTTGCAATATGTATACTGATGTGCACATATATTTGTGTATTTGGTTGCTGACTTGACTTATCATCCTTGTTTTAGCTTGGAATTGTTGCATAATTGAGCTCGACAATGATATGTCATTTGCTTGCTGCACTATCTCTATCTTGCAGAATTCTTCCACTTTTTTGTACATTTGTTAAGTCATTCAAATGATGTTGCTGCCATGTTGAGTTTGTATATTTGCTTGTACACACTGCTGCTCCTATGTACATGACTCTAGATTGTTCACTAGAGGTGTTCACTGAAGCAAGTTCATGTTCTTGATCCACGTATATATATATACACATACATACACACAAGCATGTGTTTATATATATGTGTGTGTGTTTGTGTATCTATCTGCCATTGCCAATGTCATGTGTAACTTTATTTGTGTATGCTGACACTTGTTTTGTTGCACTTATGGTTTCATTGATAGTTGCAGCATGCATGTGTTTTCAAGCTTCACCTGAACATATCATACTTGATATATTTGTACCTTGTTGTTTCAATGTTTGACGATATTGCCACTGGAAAAAATATATGTGTTTATACATACACACGTATGTGTATACATGTATTGTGTATGTGCAGAATACATACATATACATATATATATATATATATATATATATATATATGGGGCTTAGAGGCATTGTCTACCTTGTGGTATTTATAGTGAATCACCGTGAATATCACAAGCGATTTAGATATAGATGGATGGATATACATATCAGAACAAGTCATGAAATATAATGAGAAACACACCAAAATTCTGAGGAATATAAATTCTAAAATAATATTGTATCTTCTACAATTTAAAATTATCTTGTTCCAATTTACTGTGTGTGTTTTTATGGAGGGAATAGAAGTGACTGGACTTACTGTGAAGCATACTGAAGAATAGTGTTAGTGAGTGAAACTGTACATGAGAGAGAGAGAGAGAGAAAGTATGTATGCGTGTATAACTGAGTGTGCATATAAAAATGAGTGGCATAGTGTTTGTTGTGAGGAACAATGCAATAGATGAACTTGAATGAATTGTATTACATTGAGATGTACAAAGAGTGGTGTTGTGAAATTTGTACTATTGAAATGTTGAAATAAAATATTATACTTAAATAAAATATTGTCTGTATATTTAAATTCTTGTGCAGTAGTATTCTATCTGATTACAAATATTTATTTTTGTATGTGATGTAGTAGAATAGTACAATCGCAAACACATTAATAATATATATATATGTTATCATCAAATAAAAATCATATTGTTATATACAACAGTTGGTGTCATTATTATGGTAAGTATGTATTTACTATTATATTTTATTCATTCCAGTATAAGATATTTTATCATGAACTCTGATTTATTTATCTTTGCCTTTATCCAAGAAACTAGGCAAACCAACTCAAGCTTCGGTAGATTTGGATTTTTGTAAAAAATTCGAGTCTTTCGAAATTCAGGTTATTACAATATTATTCTCGATAGTTATTTACTATGATTATGGATGGCAATAGGGCGGGTCTAGGGTCAAAACCCGATTGACCTTCCCCTGTTTTGACCCATTTAGACCTGGCCCATAAGGTCTACGTGGTGAGTAGACCCACGACCCGCTTTTGGAGGTCCGGGTTTAGGGTCGGGTCCGGGGCACGGTTGACCCACCCTAACCCCGTCCGCATTATTGAAGCATCATTAATATACTTTATAATGATTACTTGTTAATCTTCTTAGGTATTCATGGTTATGACTTGAATACTATATTCTTTCAATCAACAAACTATAAAATTTTCATGGCATAAATTGCATCAGTGATAATTATAAAATAATTAATGCATACATTTTGAACCATTATCTTATAACTCATTCTATAATATTCTCCCATCATTGTGAACACATTATAATATGTATATAATCTATCATTTAGTGATAAAAATTATAAGTATATAAATTTGCGTATATTAGAACACAAAATCATTGGGTTGTGGGTCGGGATGGGTCTACCCCAACCCGTACGGGTTTCGGGTACGGGGCAACATTCCAGACCCGCACCGGGTCTATGGGGCGGGTCTAAGGCGGGTTTTAAATGTTCAGGTCGGGTTTGAGGAACGAGAAACTTGTTCCAACCCACCCCATTGTCATTCCTTACTATAATGCATCCATGTCATCATCCTTGACTATCATTCAAATTGTATAATTGTTGTACACATCCTTCGGACATCAAATATCTGAACCATGTAATATGCTGAAATGATATATGCCTATGATTTTTGATATGAACTGAAATAATATATACTCATGCTCTTGAAATTTAAATTAAATGATCACATGGTCATAGTATAGAAATTAAATTAGAAACACAATATTTGGTCCAATAAAATGTTTTCAAATTTATAGATTTGAAATTGTTAAGTTAAATTTGTTCGAATTGAAATATGAGACTTAAAGGTGAATTTTTTTTAACTTGGAATTGGACTCAAATGGTTTAAAAGGAAATGAACTACATTATTCCATAATATTATATATTTTTTAACTGATAGTATTTAGTGTTTCTATTAAAAATATTTACTCTTACATTGTTCATTTTCATACTATTATATAAATTACTATTTTCAAACAATTATTATATTTTTAAATTTAACTATTATGTATAAAAACTATTTTGAATAAAAAATCTATTTTCAAGCTAAGATGTTGTTGACCCAAAACTGCATTGAATGTATGATTCCATTTTGAAATGGTAATTGTGACATGAAATTCTTAAACTGAAATTTGAATCGGATAATGAACTATTTTGTGATATGAAATTATAAATTGGAATTTCGAATCTAATATTGAATCATTTTGGTATGTTCTAATGTAAAATCAGAATTTGAATTAAATTAACTTTGAAATGAAAATATGATATCAAAATGTAAATTCAAATTTGTTTTGATTTGGGAAATGATAATGTAGAATTGTTATTCTGGCTCGATATTAAACTAATTTTTCAATTCAAAATATGATGTTTTATTGAATGGTTGTTGGAGAAACCAAAACTGGATATTGGCGTACTCTATCAATATTGAAACCACTTTAACAACTATATATATGGAGGATGTTCTAAAACAAAGGGATTGATCTAGCGCATATTTACAGGAATGAAGTGAGAGAATGATGATGGATGGCCTTGTCACTTGTGTCATAATTAAAATGACTAAAGCAAGAGCTTATGTTCGGCCATTGAGGTTAGCTACCTCTAGTGTACACACCTCTTCGTATTACAGTATTAGTCACTTGACTTGTGATTTAATTGGTGCCCCTTAATTAATTAGAGGCATTATATGCGGTTGATCGATATCGGTTATGACCATCCAGAAAAGTTAAACTGGTAGAATCCTACCTTGGGCATTGTGTAACACCCTACACTTTTATGAGTCTGAATTTTGACAAAAATCAAAATTCAAACATGTCCTAGCATGGAGAGTATAAATGTGGTAACTCCAAATAATAAGCGTGAGCATAATCATAGTACAACTAACTCATAGCGAAAACAAAATATGATAACCAATACCGACTAAGGCAACTACCGTAGAGAAAATCGCCACATTAATATAGAGCATGAGAGAACAAAAACCGAAAACCAAACTAAGCACCTTCTAAGTCCTGTCTTTCTTGTGATAAACTGTAGGGTTGTTATGCAAAGGGGGTTACAACAATAAGTCTTAGTGAGTAGAAAATGTACAACGATATCTACAATACACAAATGTATTCCATTCGGTCTCCCCCAAAACATATGTCTAGCCAGGCTAGAAATTCTAACCTTACATTGTAATTATTTACACACGACGACTAATTGCCATACCCAAGAGAGTATTTCCCAAACATGACGATATCACAATACTTAGATAGAACCTTTACGCATAAGTATGAAGTCGTTAAACCACCATTTAACAAATCATCAATAACTAAAAGTCGGGCTTCCAATTACTCAATATGCCATGAGAAGGTAAATTATTTCTATGTACCCACTTAAGATCTCCCTATCAATATAAGATAAGGACGGATTCTTTCGACCACTTAAGACCCAAAGCAGATCTATAAATCACTTAATGCCATACTCGGTGGTATACCCTGCACTAGTATAAATTAGAGTACACTAGCAACTAATTCTTACTAATTTAAGGCTTTTGTCATTCATGCATATACCCAAGCCTCGCATAAGGTATGAGATAGTAAGAAGTCACGTATTACCTACATGATACGTAGACGACTAGCTGCCAATATGACCTTCTCTGACATACCCCTGTGTTACTATCCAACAAAACTTCTTGGGTAATCTCTTAGTCACTTGATGCTTCGCACAGGATAGGGAGGTCTATGGCACTTCCATACAGGTCATTTAATACCTTTTCCCAGGGAGGACACTAATCTCGGTCACTTAACACCCAAAGGAAGTGGACTATCGTGAAGATTACCAATCTCATACCTGTCAACCTACAATACTTTTATTTATGGAGAGGCAAGCTACCGAATCACTTAATAGCTTTTTATGGGCGGATCCAGTGACTCTACCCTTATGGGGAAGGGTGAATCGAATAACTTAGTACTCAATAGAAGGAATCCATTACTTAATGTAACACCTGCATTTTTAATAATAAAATAATTAAAATAATTGTACGAGTAATGTGCATTTGGAATTCGAAAACAAACGCATGTTATAAAATGAGAAATAAATAAAAAGTAATGATACAGAAGTAAGAGTGGAAGTAAATTAATAGCACATTACAAATTAATAAATAGAATACATAATTAAAGTTTAAAATGGAAGTTTAGTTTATAGTAGCACACATGTAAGCGTGCATAAATATATATATTCTATTTCATAAAAATATGCATGTATAATCGTCAAAAACAACGCACATTTGAATTAGAAAGTTAATGTGCACCATTAACGACATTAAGAGGAACATAATGGGAATAACACTAAAAGTGAATTAAACCAAAAAAAAATGTCAAAGTTGGAAGTAAACAATTAATTCTAGAATATTGACACATGTGAACGCACATGTATAAATAAATACGTATAGACATAAATATGGTGCACATTTAAAACTGAAAATAAACATGCATCATAAATAGAATTATACTATAGGGAATTTGATAACACTTAGTATTAATCTGATTTAAAATGAATATGCACGCATTAATTCTCAAAATGTTGTGCGTTTAAAATTAAAGTTAGATGTGTGTGAAAAACATAAGAAAATAAATGCGAAAGTAACAAAATAAGGTTGGAAAACAATTAGTTATCATTTATTATTAATTAACAAACATGGAAAAATAGAGTAATGTGTTCACAACGAATAAATGATTTGAAATTGAGATAAATGGGTACATGTGTACAAAGGACTGGGAAATAAAAGATAATATCAAGCATATGAAACGACCCAAACTCGCCCTTTTGGGAAAGTCCGGATTGAGTTGAGAACACGACAAATGAGAACACAAACCGAAGAACATTTCATTGCTATTACAAAATTTACATCAGAGTACAAGAATATACAGAGTATGAACAAATATATACAACAGAAAAATATTAGAGATTAAATTACAAAGCAGCAGAAAAATAATACATAACACAACTGAAAGATATACACGAACATAGAGCTTTCCGAGTATAGTTCCAGCTATAAAATCCGGGATCCTGTGAATATAATATCTGCAAAACCAAAACTACTAGCTGCCAGTGTGGAAAATAGGGGCACCCAGAGTTTAGGTTAAAACAATAAACTCCAGGTCAGTCATGTGACTGGTGTGAGAACTGAAACAGTTATTTGAAACTTTACTTTAAAATAAAGTAAATCAAGGGACCATGCCATATAACATGGAATGGGTTTTCTCCTATGAATACCAGTGCATCGAACAGTTTATAAACAACGCAATGCTTTTTGAAAAATGAAGCTATTATAAGACTCAGGTCCCGTCACACAATGCAACGCAAGCCGGAGGATAGAGTTTTCTCTTATAATAGCCAAACATGCTTGGTACATCTAAAAACAAATCATTTTGATATTACTATAAGTGCATAGTATATCAAACAACTTCAAATGTAAATGTATCAATCATAGACGACATAGTATCCCATGCTACTATGCCGCCATATAGATTTACAACTAAAATCGAGAAGTCACGTATTGGAAATTGGATTTCTATCTATGAATCGAGGCCAGGGATGGCTCCTCTACGATTCAAGACACTCTAGCAAATGCCTTAGGATCCCCCGCAGTGAACCCTTGAATCGGTCGGGCCAGTCCTCCCTTACGTTTGAGGATTAGTTATTCCTGAACACACGTTTCCCTGTCCTGTCAGACCTATATCCATCGGCTTTGTAGTAACCGATATATCGGAGGCGCCTCGCTATCCATCATCCACATAGGTTAAAAATATAAATGTCTGGGCTCCATACCATAACACCATGCATAGGTAGAAAGAAACACCATGTTCTCCCAATGGTCTGATCCCGTTTTTGACTCATAATGATGTGTAAGGCTCGCGAATTAACGCTATACACAAAGCTATGACCTTTAAGGCTGTGCTTTGATCATTAACCACAAGACTCTGCTTTGCAACTGAAGCCTTGATCATTTGCATCTCAGCATACCACACAGGCAATTCACACCATGCGACTGACGTCTATCGATATATAACCTTTGAGCTCGTACGTCTCAGAGAAGGGTGTTAAGAAAGAGAATAAATTCTCCGCCACCAAGCAGATATATATTTAATAGAGATATATCAACATATAATAAAATCCAATATCAGACACACATCCATTTACAAGTTCGTTCTGGGTCTAAACAAAAACTTAGGCACCTTATTCCTTGTCCCATATGTCCAACACAGGAGAGAGGTCCTAGCATATCCGATCGATCTCCAAGTACGTCTGGACGATCACCACTTATTACGTCATCTTGGGTGTACAGGCCAATCAAGACATCAGTAAACATCCAAACGATGTGAAGACCTCCAGTCTTTAACCACCATCTTCATCGTTGACTTATCGTCGAATCAGTTATTCAGAATGGGTATAAACCCGACCTTTCTGAATAACTCGAGTATATAATAAACAATTGCTATAAAAACACAACATACGCCTCATTCCAATCCAAAATATTATTTTATTCAAATATTCTAATATTATAAGGGAAAGGTTCCCGATAATTTTATCAAAGATAAATTCTTTAAATTTATTCTTTAATCTTCCTTTGGATATCAATTCAAAACAAATTAAGATTTATCTAAACTAGTCGGGATTAGTGCACCTTACCGAAGTAATCATTTGTTTAATTTCCCAATCCTAACCTATTCATACCATGGAGAAAAACTGGTAATACTTCATATCTAACACCGCGGTGTTATCTGTAAAATCAATTATCATTTCACGTTTAAATCAAATTAAAGATTTAACTATCACCTGTGGTAAAACAGGTGATACTCCATTATCGATCATTTACCAGATTCGATAATTTAAATTATCTCATTCACTTTTCAATCTAATTAAAGATTCATTAAAACTTCACTTAGTTTTAATCTTCCCAAAAATAAATATTAATGATTATTTAACTTTGGGAAATCGAACATGCTACAATGACAATCTGCACCGTACTATTGATTTCTTCCTATATATAACCTCTAAGCTCGTACGTCTTAGAGAAGGATATTAAGCAAGAGAATAAATTCTCCGCCACCAAACAGATATATATTTAGCAGAAATCAACCATATAGTTCGAAATATAATGACAGACATGTAATCCTGTATTTAACTGGGTTAAAGAACTAATGGCATTTAAAACACAGTTCACGATAAACCCAAATCCTCTTCCATAAAAATGGAATCTTCATGGAAAAACAAATCAATATATAATTGATATCAATTTCCCTATCCGACCAATAATATAAATGGAATAACGACAAAGCCTTTTAAATTCCATATATATTAACAGTCTTCCTCCACAGAAGCTCACTTCGATTATTATCAATCAAATTCCATTCAATTCCAATTTATATATTAAATTGGAAAAATTTCCTTTGTAAAATCCCATTAAATCTTAATAAAAGATTTATATATTCCAAATTACATTTCACTGCAAATCGGGTTAAAGAACGAATGTCGTTAAAACACAGTTCACAATAAACCCAATTCACATTCCATTTTATTCCAATTAAATGTTAATTAACTAGAAACTCTAATAATCTTAATTAAAAGAATTATTCTTTTCACATGGGGTTAAGAACAGTGTTATTTAAGACATCATTCACGACAAACCCAAAATCCAATTCTTTTATTCAATTACAATTAAATTTTAATTAATTGGAAAACTTCACAAAATCGTACTTAAAAGATTTATTCTTTACTCAACTAGATTTAAGAACAGTGTTAATGAAGACACCATTCACGATAAACCCAAAATCCAATTCAATATTAAATACAAGGCTCTGAATAGAAATTATATCAGGTTATATTCAATATCAAATTCTGAAACCAACAAATATCATATTGGAAATAACGACATAAATATATCTTCCAAATTTCCATAACAATATCCGTATAATCACGAAATCCAACATCGAAATATTCCAAAGATGATTTCCATTCAAATCCACTCCAATTCATATACTGGTATTTCCGGTTCTATTAAAACACATTCTCAATCCAATTCCTTTATTTAAAAATAATTGGATTATAATTCTAGTTAATAACTAGTTCATCTCGATAAAAATATATTTTTATCTTTTCAAATATGGAATTTTTCATCTCAATTCTTTCCAAATCGTTTATTATGATTTTACACGAATTATTAATATTTTTAATAATTTTATTAAGGCCCTTTCAGTCGATTTCCATAAACGGTCATCGAACTGCACTTACAGTGACCTTTTTCAAATTTTATTTGGACATAATTCCAAATCCAACCATTAGATTTCAAATCCCTTATATTCGTTTGAAATCTCTATTCGATACAAACCCAATGGTTTCGGTTGTAGGAGAATCCGATAGTCAGATCTCCCGTAATATCAATTCAAAGTCAATGCTCAAAATTCACGAACGGCCGCGGCGCGACGCGTTCTATTCAGGCCATTAAATATATGTAATATATATTATATATATTTCGTCAATTTCCATTTAAATTGTATTTCATAAATCGTTTATAAATTCATTTTAAAATGATTCCAACTTCATTTTCAAATTTAAATCAAAATTGAATAGTCCTTATCATTATATTATTTAAGTGAAAATATTTTCAAAGTATCAGATTTTGAAATCATTTCCTTTTCGATATTCATTATAGAAATGAGTAAAATTGATATAAATATCGTTTACGTCAAAACGGCGCATATCTAATCAACATGGCTTCATATATTTCAATATTTTTGTATTCATCCCAAATCGGACATCAAAATCATATTTTGATCCATTACTGAATATTATTTTAAAACATTAGTTATTTTAAAATATTCATTATTCTTCATTTTAAAATATTCATTAATTTAAAATATTCATTCTTTCCGAATTGGAATCAGACATAGTCAATTACCATATAATATTATTTATATGGATTTCATACACACATGTACACAATGATAATCAAACACTGTCAACCATTATCCACAGTGCATTACACAACTGCATAAGCGTTAAATATAAACAATTAACGCTTACAAAAGTTTGTCAACCCATCGATTGACATACAAATAAACAATTGGGATTAGTGTATGTCAAATATCATTCCAATACCCGTGCGGGGTTTCAACCAACAAATATTGAATATTATTTGTGTCATTGGGCGATGTGTAAAATTATCATCCCGATCAATATCAATCAAATGAGTGTACATAAATACATTGTCCGATTTGTAAATGAATATTTATTTTCATTTGTATACTCATTAAAAATTATATTTTTAACAATAAAATATTTATTTCAACACATGAATATTTTATACAGTTCATTTATACAATAAAAATGATATTTTTATTGTTCTAACATATTTTAGAAAATTTTGGCAGCATGACGTCGTGATACTAGAACCGAAATAAGGTCTAGCCTTATCCCTCGCCTAATACTGGCTTGCACCATACACATACCAATTCTAATCAATTCCATTCACATCCCAAACCAATTCACACAAATAAATCAATCCAAACAAACAACCAAACATCCATGGTATCAATCAAAGGTGTCGGTTGCTACTAAGCACCGTCTGCATCCTAGTATATATTTAACTGTAATCAAAATTTGAGTGAGAAATTCTCATCCAGAAGCTAAACCAATTCATCGCGATTCTTCTAATGTAGAAAATTCTTGTCGCCGTGCTCGCTTTTGTCGTTCCCGCACTTGAATTTGCCTTTTTGGCTCTAGAATTTGTACACGGCCTCCAATCTTCATCAAACTTTGTCACTAGCCTAAAAGCGCAATTTCAGACAACTTTTACCTACTGGACTTTCCTCCAAAACTGCACCAATTCGTCGGAAATCGTGAAAAACAACAGTAGATCCGCGATCTTCTGACGCGTTTTGCGGACAGCTCCGCAATCCAAATAGGACTTCCATGTACCCAAATCGAAGAGAAAATCATTCTCTTTGACATTGGTACTATGGAGTTTTGGCCAAAAATGCACAGTTTGGGAGTTACTGGCAAAATAGTGACAGGGTGTTATTCGCAAAATGGGAAATTTGTGAAAAATGGGTTTTTTGGTGATGCAGGGCCCACGCCAGAGCTAGGTGGTGGCGGTGGAGGGGCCTGACTGAACATAGGGAGGCCTCTGGTGGTGGCGATGGAGCGGTGGTGGCCGTGAAGGAGGGTTTGGGGTGTTTTGGGGCTAGGGTTCATGAAACTAAAGGAAGAGAGGAGAGGAAGAGGAGATGGAAGGGGGTGCGGCAGCCGGCAGTGGATGGGAGGGGGATGATGGGGTGCGGCAGCCCATGGAAGAGGAGGGAGGACATTTTTTTTCTTTTTTGAAGAGGAAGAGAGAAGTGAAATAATGAAGAGAGAAATGGAGTAAAAGTGATTTTATGCTAGTCTCTTGCCTATCGTCTAAATACAAACGATCTCTGTTTGTCGCAGATTTCGGACACGACATAGTACACGTAAAGACAAGTCTAACGAAACAAGTTTCGTCGAATTCCGAGTTTGTTTGTCCATCCATCAAAATTGTCGAAAATGCTCAGATATTGTTCAAAAATGTGTTTTTAGTGCACTTTTTCTCCTTTCATACCCACACACTAACTCCAAAAGTCATTGTCTTTTGGATTTAACTGTTATTGGACGATATGAATCCAGAAAAAACGGAATCGAATTCTGAGATTGTCTCAATAATGTTCTGTTATAAAATGACTACCAGTTTTTGAGCAAATGGTTTTGCTCTGCACGGCCACGTACTGACTCCGTTCGACGTGCACTTTGGAACCCAACAATGATTTGTCATTGTGAATCCAGAAAAATTTATCTCATCGAATTCTGAGCTCATATGCAAAATTTCACTTTTTAAGGGGTAAATATTGATAACTGAAAACCCCATCCAATTGCCACTATTCCGGATCTCAGAATATATCGAAATTTATACATTTCAAAGTCATAAACGATATTTTGAACTCAATGGAATTGGTTTCGACTCCAAATCATCCGTATGCAAAATGTGACTTTTTGGGCTATATATAATATTAGAATATATATATATATATATATATATATATATATATATCATAGCGACTATTCTAAATTTTAAACTGGGCATAACTTTTAACTTATATTATATAATCTGAATTTTTCACATTTATTAGAAAGATATTGTTAACCCTCTTTTTGGTAAAAGACACATCAGGCCAAATCGAAGCCCAGATATGCAGCCAAAGAGGGTTAGACATATCGCATTCCAGGAAGCCCCGCAGGAGCTCGGCCCGAAGTAGCCGCACATCGGGCCAATCAAGTCGATATCTCACCCCGGAAGACTCGCTCTCCCAGTCAATCGAGAGAACCGCTCTTGCACATGGTGTATCGACCGAGTATTTTGGATCTACATGAAATATCCAATTGAGTTGTTCAGATACTTGGCCCGACTCTCAAGAAAGAAAAAGCAGTCAACAATATCTGGACAAAGCTCTACTTTTGATATACCTCACCATGGATACCACGTGGGCCACAACTTCCGAGGACACTATTTATGAATAGTGGAATCAGTCTCCAGCCGCTATTCTAACCAAATGATGGACCCCGCGTGTCCGAGTTTTTCCAGAAAGACCGGGCCACGTCACAAAAGCCCAAGCTGTTATCCCCGCCTAAAAATACCTCAAAGCTTAAAGAGAAAAAGAGGATGAGGATGACTTGGAGAGACTTGTCTAACCTTTCTTTTCTTGGCTCATACTTCTTCTTCTTCCCAGAAAAACACTATCTGGAAGAGAAAATAGCTGCCTTCTCTTTTTTCTCCAAATAGAACAAGCATTATACCTGTAATCAAAAGCAAAAGTAATATATATAAATTGGACGTAGGCACCGTCTTTGCCAAACCACTATAAAAATTCTGAATGTTCTCCCCATTTCATTTATTTTTTCTACATTTTATAATCAGTATTCTTGTGTCCTACACACGATTGGGGGTTGTTCGTCATTATTGACCAACTTTTGATGTCAACAGATTTAATTAAATAGATTCAAATATTTATTTTTGCGTCCAATTCTAATTTAAAATGAATTCTATACATTCAATTAAAATTAGAAATCGAATTTTCAAATTACCACCCAATTTCAGGCTCATTTTATAATTAAAATAAATTTATTCATTCTAACTTTGATTAAAATAAATTTTTAGTCGTTATTAGTAAATCATTTTAAGTAATCAAAATCCTTTAAAATTGCCAAAATAAAAATTTTAAATTGGTTCTGAAAATACGGGTTGCTACAATTTCCCCTACTTATAATCTTTTCTTCCTAGAAAAGGAACGGAGCTGAAAGTTGTTTAATGAATCAACTCAACTTTCATTCTAGCATTCATTCTTCAAACTTTCAGTTTCTAAGAATTTTCTAATTTTTAAAATCTTTGGCTAACACCCTAAATTTTCGAAAAATTTCGCCATAACCTCCTTTGTACGGGGAGACCTTTAAAACGCAACTAACCTCACAAGGCCCTCACCAATCTAAAAGAAAAAGAAAAAGCCAAGTGTGCAGCCAATCGGCTCAAAAAATCATCCTAACCCAAGAAAATAGTAAACATGCAACTATTTGTCGGGCATACAAATTTATTCCTCTTCTTAGCGTCCTTGTTATGACCTGTTCATACATATACATGTACATGTATGCAATTTCAAACAATTTCCAATTCAGTTAAAAATTTGACTAAATTTGGCTAAATTTATCATTCCAATATTTTAGTTAGTTGGATTAGTGATCAAACATCACAACCAGCAATTAATTCATTATTTAGCTTTTCAAATGCATAACTTTAATACATACATACATATATATATATATATATATATATATATATATATTCAAAAATCATGTTTTTAGTGCCAAATCACAACAATAAACCCTATCTAGTTTTGGTTCTCACACCAGCCAATTGAAAGCATATAGATATCTCACTTGCAAAGCTCGAAGATAAATACTGATGATGCTGCAGCGATCATCAGAATCATGTCCGAGCGACTAGAGTGTGATTCTATATCTATCCAGTATGTTTGAGACTTCGAACATACGTACATGACGCATATATGCAAAATCTACATATACTGAATTGTCCAAATTCAATATAAAATAATATATTCAAATACGTATAATTAGATTACTATTGATCCCTTCTCTAATGAGTCATTCTCATTAGATATTACTAACCCAGTCTCTGATGAATTAATTCGTTTGGTTCTAATGTGTCTTGTTCTCGAGACCTGTAAACCAAAGCTCTGATACCACAATGAAACAACCCAAACTCGCCCTTTTGGGAAAGCCCGGATTGAGTTAAGAAAATGACAAATCATAATTCAAACCTAATAACAATTAATTGCTATTACAACAGATTACGTCACAGTACAAGAATATACAGAGTATGAACAAATATATACAACAGAAAAATATAAGAGATTAAATTACAAAGCAGCGGAAAAATAATACATAACACAACTGAAAGAAATACACAGATACAAAGCATTCCGAGTATAGTTCTAGCCGTAAAATCCAGGAACCTGTGAATATAATATCTACAAAACCAAAACTAGTAGCTGCCCGTGTGGAAAATAGGGGCACCCAGAGTTTAGGTTAAGATAATAAACTCTAGGTCAGTCATGTAACTAGTGTGAGAACTAAAACAGTTATTTAAAACTTTACTTTAAAATAAAGTAAATCAAGGGACCACTCCATATAACACGGAACAGGTTTTCTCCTAAGAATACCACTGCATCAAACAGTTTATATACAATGCAATGCTTTTTGAAAAATGAAGCTATTATAAGACTCAAGTCCCATCACACAATGCAACGCAAGTCGGAGGATAGAGTTTTCCCTTATAATAGCTAAACATGCTTGGTACGTTTTAAAACAAATAATTTTGATATTACTATAAGTGCATCGTGTATCAAACAACTTCAAATATAAATGTATCAATCATAGACGACATAGTATCCCATGCTACTATGCCGCCATATAGATTAACAACTAAAATCGAGAAGTCACGTATTGGAAATTGGATTTCTATCTATGAATCGAGGCCAGGGATGGCTCGTCTACGATTCAAGACACTCTAGCAAATGCCTTAGGATCCCCCGCAGTGAAACCTTGGATCAGTTGGGATTGTCCTCCCTTATATTTGAAGATTATTTATTCCTGAACACACGTTTCCCGTTCCTATCGGACCTATATCCATCGGCTCCGTAGTAACCAATATATCCGAGGCGCCTTGCTGTCCATCATCCACATAGATAAAAAATTATAAATGTCTGTGCTCCATATCCATAGCTAGAAAGAAATGTCTTGTTCTCCCAACGGTCCGATCTCGTTTTTGACTCATACCGAGGTGTGAGGCCCGCGAATTAATGCTATACACAAAGCTATGCCCTTTAAGGTCGCTTTGATCATCAACCACAAGGTTCTGCTTTTCAACAGAAGCCTTGATCATTTGCATCTCAGCATGCCACACAGGCAATTCACACCATGTGGCTGATGTCTATCGATATATAACCTCTGAGCTCGTACGTCTCAGAGAAGGGTGTTAAGCAAGAGAATAAATTCTCCACCACCAAATAGATATATATTTAATAGAGATCAATCAACATAGAATAAAATCCAATGTCAGATACACATCCATTTACAAGTTTTTTTTGGGTCTGAATGAAACTGGAGGCACCTTATTCCTCGTCCCATATGTCCAATACAGGGGAGAGGTCCTCGCATATCCGATCGATCCCTAAGTGCGTCTGGATGATCACCACTTATTACCTCGTCTTGGGTGTACAACCCAATCAAGACATCAGTAATCATCCAAATGATGTGAAGACCCCTGGTCTTCAACCACCATCTTCATTGTCTACTTATCGTCGAATCAGTTATTCAGAATGGGTTAAACCCGGCCTTTCCGAATAACTCGCGTATATAATAAACAAGTGCTATAAAAACACAACGTATGCCTCATTCCAATACAGAATATTCTTTTATTCAAATATTCTTATATTATTATGGAAAGGTTCCCATTAATTTTATTAAAGATAAATTCTTTGAATTTATTCTTTAATCTTCCTTTGGATATCAATTCAAACCAAATTAAGGTTTATCCAAACTAGTCGGGATTAGCGCACCTTACCGAATTAAACATTTGTTTAATTTCCCAATCCCAACCTATTCGTACCATGGAGCAAAATTGGTAATAATCCATATCTAACACCATGGTGTTATCGGTAAAATTAATTACCATTTCACGTTAAAATCTAATTAAAGATTTAACTATTGCATGGAGTAAAATTGGTGATACTCCGTTCTCGATCATTTCCTAAATTTGATAATTTAAACTATCTCATTCACTTTTCAATCTAATTAAAGATTCATTAAAAATCCACTTAGTTTTGATCTTCCCAAAAATCAATAATAATGATGATTTAACTTTGGGAAATCAAACAAGCCACCTTGACAATCTACATCGTGCTACTGATTTATGTAACCTCTAAGCTCATACGTCTTAGAGAAGGGTGTTAAGCAAGAGAATAAATTCTCCAACACCAAACAGATATATATTTATCAGAGATCAACCATACAGTTCGAAATACAATGACAGACATGTAATCCTGTCTTTAACTGGGTTAAAGAACTAATGTCATTTAAAACACAGTTCCTGATAAACCCAAATCCTTTTCCTTAAAAATGGAATCTTCACGGAAAGCCAAATCAATATATAATCGATATCAATTTCCATATCCGACTAATAATATAGAAGGAATAACGACAAAGCCTTTTAAATTCCATATATATGAACAGTCTTCCTCCACAGAAGCTCACTTCGATTATTACCAATCGAATTCCATTCAATTCCAATTTAATATATTAAATTGGAAAACTTTCCTTCGGAAAATCCCAGTAAATATTAATAAAAGATTTACATATTCTAGATCACATTTCACTACAAATCGGATTAAAGAACGGATGTCATTAAAACACAGTTCACAATAAACCCAATTCACATTCCATTTTATTCCAATTAAATGTTAATTAATTGGAAACACTAATAATCTTAATTAAATGATTTATTCTTTTCACAAGAGGTTTAAGAACAATGTTATTTAAGACCCCATTCAGGACAAACCCAAAATCCAATACTTTTATTCAATTCCAATTAAATCTTAATTAACTGGAAACTTCACTAAATCGTAATTAAAAGATTTATTCTTTCCTCAACTGGGTTTAAGAACAGTGTTAATGAAGACACCATTCACTACAAACCCAAAATCCAATTCAACATTAAATACAAGGCTCTAAATAGAAATTATATCGGGTTATATTCAGTATCCAATTCTGAAACCAACAAATATCGTAATGGAAATAACGAGATAAATATATCTTCCAAATTTCCATAACAATATCCGTATAATCACCAAATCCAACATCAAAATATTCCGAAGATGATTTCCATTTAAATCCACTCCAATTCATATATTGGAGATTCTGGTTATATTAAAACCCATTCTCAATCCAATTTATTTATTTAAAAATAATTGGATTATAATTCTAGTTAATAATTAGTTCATTTCGATAAAAATATATTTTTATCTTTTCAAATATGGAATTTTTCATTCCAAATCATTTACTATGATTTTACACAAATTATTAATATTTTAATAATTTTATTAAGGCCCTTCCAGTCGATTTCCATAAACAATCATCGAACTGCACTTACAGCGACCTTTTCCAAATTTTATTTGGACATAATTTGAAATCCAACCATTATATTTCAAATCCCTTATATTCGTTGGAAATCTCTTTTCGATACAAACCCAATGGTTCTGGTTTTAGGAGATTCCGACGGTCCGATCTCCCGTAATATCAATTCGAAGACAATGGTAGAAATTCGCGAACGACCGCAGTGCGACACATTCTATTTAGGCCATTAAATATAATAATATATATTATATATATTTCGTCGATTTCCATTTAAAACGTATTTTATAAATTGTTTATAAATTCGTTTTAAAATGATTCCAACCTCATTTACAACTTTATATCAAAATTGAATACTCCTTATCATTATATTATTTAAATGATAATATTTCCAAAATATCAGGTTTTGAAATCATTTCCTTTTCGATATTCATTATAAAATGATTAAAATCGATATAAATACCATTTGCATCAAAATGGCGCATATCTAATCAACACGGCTTCATATATTTCAATATTTTCGTGTTCATCACAAATCGGACATCAAAATCATATTTCGATCCATTACTGAATATTATTTTAAAACATTAGTTATTATAAAATATACAATATTCGTCATTTTAAAATATTCATTAATTTAAAATATTCGTTCTTTCCGAATTGGAATCAGACACAGTTAATTACCATATAATGTTATTTATATTGATCTCATACACACATGTACACAAAGATAATCAGACACAGTCAACCATCATCCAGAGTGCATTACATAACTGCATAAGCATTAAATATAAATAATTAACGCTTACTTTAGCTTGTCAACCCATCGACTGACATACAAATAAACAACTGAGATTAGTGTATGTCAAATATCATCCTAATACCCATGTGGGGTTTCAACCAACAAATACTCAATATTATTTGTGCAGTTGGGCGATGAGTAAAATTATCGTCCCAATCAATATCAATCAAATGAGTGTACATAAACAAATCGTCCGATTTGTAAATGAATATTTATTTTCATTCGTATACTCGTTAAAAATTATATTTTTAACGATAAAATATTTATTTCAACATATGAATATTTTATACAATTCATTTATGTAATAAAAATGATATTTTTATTGTATAAACATATTTTAGAAAATTTTGGCAGCATAACGGCACGATACTAGAACCGAAATAAGTTCTAGCCTTATCGGTCACCTAATACTGGCTTGTGCCATAAACATACCAATTCTAATCAATTTCCTTCACATCCCAAACCAAATTCGCAGAAATAAATCAATCCAAACAAACAACCAAACATCAATGGTTTCAATCGAAGGTGTCAGGTGCTACTAAGCATCGTCTACAGCCTAGTATATATATAACTGTAATCAAAATTAGAGTGAGAAGTTCTCACCCAGAAGCTAAACCAATTCATCGCAATTTTTCTAATGTGGAAAATTCTTATCGCCTCGCTCGCTTTTGTCGTTCCCCGCACTTGAATTCGCCTCTTTGGCTTTAGATTTTGCACACGACCTCCAGTCTTTACTAAATTATGTCAATAGCCTAAACGCACCATTTCGGATAACTTTTACCTAGTGGACTTTCTCCCAAAACTGCACCAATTCACCGAAAATTGCTAAAAATAGCAGTAGTTCCGTGATCTTCGGACGCATTTCCCGGACAGCTCCGCAATCCAAAATAGGACTTCCATATACACAAATCGAAGAGAAAATCGTGCTCTTCGACTTTGGTACTGTGGAGTTTTGGCTAGAAATGCATGGTTTGGGAGTTATTGGCGAAATAGTGACAGGGTGTTATTTTCAAAATGGGAATTTGTGAACAATGGGTTTTTTGGTGACGGGGGGCCTACGGCCGGAGCTGGGTGGTGGGTGGCATCGGCAGGGCCTGACTGAATGTGGGGAGGCCACTGGTAGTGGTGATGGAGCGGTGGTGGACGTGGAGGAGGTTTTGGGGTGTTTTGGAGCTAGGGTTCATGAAATTAAAGAAAGAAAGGAGAAGGGAGGAGGAGGGTGGGTGCGGCAGCCAGCAATGGAGGGGAGGGGACTGTTGGGGTGCGGTAGCCCATGGAAGAGGAAGGAGGCCATTTTTTTCTTTTTTGAAGAGGAGGAGAGAAGTGAAATAATGAAGAGAGAAATGGAGTAAAGGTGATTATATGCTAGTTTCTCGCCTATCGTCCGAATAGAAACGATCTCTATTTGCCGTGGATTTCGGATACGACATAGTACACGTGAAGACAAGTCCAACGAAACAAGTTTTGTAGAATTCCGAGTTCATTTGACCATGCGTTAAAATTGTCAAAATGCTTAGCTATTATTCAAGAATGCAGTTTTTGCGCACCTTTTCTCCTTGCACGCCCATGTACTAACTCCAAAAATCATGGCCTTTTGGATTTAACCATTATTGGATGATACGAATCCAAAAAAAAATGGAATCGAATTATTAGATCGTGTCAATAATGTTCCTTTGTAAAATGACTGCCTGTTTTGAGAAAATGGTTTTGCTCCGCACGACCATATACTAACTCCATTCGACGCGCACTTTGGAACCCAACAATGATTTGTCATTATGAATCCATAAAAATTTATCTCGTTGAATTCTGAGCTCATACGCAAAATTTCACTATTTAAGGGTTATATATTGATATCCGAAAATCCCATCCAATTGCCACTATTCCAAATCCGAAATATATCGAAATTTAAACTTTTCAAAGTCACAAACGACATTTTGAACTCAATGGAAGTGGTTTCAAGTCCAAATTCATCCGTATGCAAAATGTGACCTTTTGGGCTATATATAATATTAGAATATGTATATTTCATAACGACTATTTTGAATTTTAAACTAGACATAACTTTCAATTTATATTATGCAATATGAAATTTTCACATTTATTAGAAAGATATAATCAAACAGATTCAAATATTTCTTGTTTCGTCCAATTCTGATTTAAAATGAATTCTATACATTCAATTGAAATTAGAAATCGAATTTTCAAACTAATGCACCATTTCAGGCTCGTTTTATAATTAACATAAATTTATTCGTTCTAACTTGGATTAAAATAAATTGTTAGTCGTTATTAATCATTTTAAATAATCAAAATCTGTTAAAATTGCCAAAATAAAATTTTTAAATTGGTTCTGGAAATCTGGGTTGTTACAACATATATGTGATTAATTAATAAGTATGGTAACATTTATAACTATGATTGTAATCCAGTATTCAAAGGTGGAATATATGCGTACAGTAAATAAAAGAAATAGGGAAATCAATGTGCATAAAGATGACAATTAATATGGTGATTGATTAACATATTAACTTGGTAATGAATTGCAACGCATACAGGGATTAATTGGATAGTAAATAAATATTGGGCATACATGTAATCCATTAAGTGGATTCCAAATTCAAATATATTGCATGTGTGTAATTAATATAATAAATATAAATAGCGTAATGTTACAACAATTAATCGCAACATTATTCAACTTGTTTAAAGGCAACAGAAAATAGAACCATATATAGAACAAATGAGGGAGAAAATATATTGTATTTATTTATGTACAATTTATAAGTTAGGAAATTAATTATTTAAGTAGGCATGTCAATTAATATCCAATGATTTGAGTCAACGTTTCATTTCATTCTATGATGTATTCACACTATTTTGAGCTAACAGGTGAAAATCTAGCGGTCGAAGGAAGCTGCGTGACATGGAAAAGAGAGTATAGACTCTAGATTTTAGGGTTTTATATCCAATGAGTAGCGCTGATTCGGACTACTATAAATATAGGTGTAGAGTTTCATTTTTTGTTCTCATTCTTTTTCTTTTGCGTTGCAGAAGCTTCGTCATTTTTCTATCTTCTCTACTTTTCCTAAATTTATATTTACTTTAGATCTAATATATTTTGGGTTTAGATCTAAAATAAAAAAAAGTAGAAATAATAGTATTTCAAGTATGTTCAAATAAGAAAGCTATAATTGAGATTTAGTGGGTTTACGAGCTTATATTGGTTGCAATACAAAAGGGTATAACAAGGAAGATAAGCATAGGTAGGGAAATGATTTGGATCCAAAATGAAACACCCCACCTCCGTTAAGGTCACTCACAAAGGGAATGCCTTAATTTTGGTGGAGGTTTATAAGTAAAAGACACAGATAAAACACAAGACAGATATAAACACATATAAATAAGCAGCGGAAAAAAACAGACTTTTATTATCATAAATACGTGTTTATATAGAACATTTGCAACATTGTCTCAAAACAAACTTCCAATTATTACAACCATAATACTATCTTGATTTTAAAAGTTAAAGAAGCATGAAACATAAATAAAGCTGCATAATCCCCATAAATGCTATCCAAAGCCACGGTCCAAATGAAAGAAATCCAAGCAATACATTCTCTCTCTTCAAGCTGGATGAAAAGAAGACGAAAGGAACAGAAGAAAAGAAGACGAAAGGAAAATGGGTCAGACATAAGTCTGGTAAGTCTAGTTATATTCCTAGGATGTTAATAATAAAAAGATCATGACTTGCATAAAGTGAGAACAGGACGATATCAGGATAATAGACTATCCTAGAACTAGATAAGGTGTCCTAAAACGAACATCCCTTCGCACCCTATTTTAAATCTCTATCTCTGCACCTACTAATTCTTATACCAACAGGCACCCCATGATTGGGGTGAAGTGATCCCTTTCTCTTTCTTTAAAAGATCGGCTCCTACTCGTATATTCACATGTGTCCTACGGCCCTATATGGTAGATACCTATGTTGGTCCCACCATGGGGTGTATCAAGTCCCATGGTGGCGGCCCCGACACAATTCTAATATGCATAGGGTATACTACTGATGCTCCACTGCCCTGACTTGTCTGCTCCAGAGTGTGTGCACGCCCGCACTCTGTTAGAACCCACACTATGCACCAACCGCCGTCGCTTTTGACCGCTTACAATCAGCCCAGTAATCGTGCTCCACCCTGCCTAGTTTAGGGTACCATGATATCTAATTGGGTTACTACTGAAACGAGTCCCCGTTACTAGGTTTTCTAGTCAAACATGTTAAGTGGTTAAGTGTCTGAATGAACCTAATCCCCACCCATCCAAATTATTTAACATGTTGAATTTTGTTAAGTATTTATTAAATTGACTTAACCCTATCAGTCCTAACTCAGCTCTAATTGTCTTGTTAGAGCACCAACCTCTCAGATTAGACAGATATAGTTGTGGATGCCTGTATGCCGGTTGGGTCCAGGCAGTCTTACGCCACAACTCAGTTTAACCTCGGGTCTTTATTGGGCCCCATGCCTTAACCTCTCACATTGGATAGCTATTGTTGTGACAACTGGACAGCCGGGCGGGTCCGGGCAGGTTTACGTCACAACTCAATCCAACCTCGGGTTAAGCGCGTTCGTATTTTCTAATTTACATTTTAATTATGTAAATTATTCAAATTCAAATTACTGTCACATTAATTTCCAATTAATCTCATTAATTAAGGTAATTAATGCTTTTTTATGCCATAAATCACTTATGTGATTAATGACCAATATGTAAATTAGAAAATATTCAAATTACTATCACATTCATTTCCAATTAATCTCATTAATTAAGGTAATTAATGCCTTTTTGTGCCATAGATAACTTATGTGATTAATGACCAATTTATGGCAAGTTTTCCTAAAATTATCATTTTAACCCAACGTTACCCCGTCCAATATTAGGCTAACCATCTCAGCCTAATTTACGTTCGCATGATTTTTGGTGTAAAGTATTAGGATAAAAACTTAGCCTAATTTAATATACGCAAATTGGCATAAATTAGCATAAACATGACAAGGATATAACTTTGATATTGATGGCATAATCAATATGAACATAATAGGGTGTACTTGCAAAATAACTAACATGAACATTTTAGGGGTGAACTTGCAAAATAACTAACATGAACATTATAATGTCATAGGTACAAACTTGCAAAAAGACTAGCATAAACATTATAAAGTCATAGGTATGAACTTGCACTTATAGGCTAACTCAACATATATGTGTTTTTAACATAGGCCATATTAACAACATACATGAGAATTAGCAATATGAACTAATCCATATACATATGTTAATTTGCAACATAGGCAAATCAACATACGTATATGTGAGTTAGCAACATAGGCTAATCAACATACGCATGTGTTAATTAGTAACATAGATTTAAACATACTTGCAAATTAATCCCAACATATGATAAGTGTGAACATGGCATAAGTTTTGCATAAACATGAACATATAGATTTGACAAATGGTCGCATAACTTCACTACATAAACTTGCATAATAAACTACACAATTCTCATAAGATGTTACAATCCAAGTCCATGCTTATACTAATAATCTAATCCAATAATCCCAAATTTAACATGATAATAGAATCAAGTCACTGGCATATATTAATATTATAAAACATAATAAACATCATACTTAATAATTCTCAATTCAACATGATAATAGAATAAAATCACAAACGTATATTAATAACATAACGAGTATCGTACTATTATCATTTCACCGCAACACATGATATTCATATTAATTCGCATTCTAAAAATGTAGCTAAACTTACAATCGTAGACGGTCTTGTTTTCTGAGTTCTGAAATTCTGAATTTGCAAAGCTTTCCTTTGCGAAGACATTGCTTTGATTCTAATTTGTTGTTGCTTTTTAATCTTTTAGTTTGTATTCGCTATGTTGTTCGTCTCTTTCAAGTGGAGGCTCCCTCTAGTTCTCAGCAGACAGCATGATGGCTCCAATTCTTATTCTTTTTTTTGTGAATTTTTAGTTTGAGACCTAGGGTCTTTTTATAGAGTTGTAAGTTAATTTGAGCCGTCGATGAAGCTAGGGTTAACCAGAGCCGTCCGTTGTAAAGAGAAGCCAATTATGTTCACCATTTCTTTCTTAATGTACATTTACTATTAATTGTCAATCCATATAAATACGTACGCATTAGATACATCTCCCCTTTACACATTTATTATTATTCTTGTATGCACATTAGATACATCTCCCCTTTACACATTTATTATTATTCTTGTATGCACATTAGATACATCTCCCCTTTACACATTTATTTTTGTATTAGAAACTTTAGTGTTAACAGAAATACGGGGTGTTACATTCTCCCCTCCTTAAAGGATTTCGTCCCCGAAATCTCCAAGTCTAGGAGAACATATATCCTACCATCCAAATGTCCATCTACTCAATCATCAAACACGAGCGTCCATTGTCCTTAAAAGACATCTAATGCTTCATGATCATATGCATCGTTTGTGTACATGTCCTTATCTAATGCAAAATCAGGCGGTCTACTGATTTAGTTGACCTCCTTAATGCAAATTATGTAAGTGTCATGAATCCATTATGTATGCAAACTTTTTCCTATTCATAATTCTACATGAGTGCGCAATCATTCAAACAAATGCGACATCCATATGACAACATATTAAGCTTCAACCATATACAAACATAAACGCATATATGCATATGCAATATGAAGTGACTTAGCCGATCTAAAACCCTAGATTGTGTGTGTATATGCATCCACGAGCAACCACTAGCAAACATTTGCAACCACTTGCAACCATCATCCATAACATGTTTCAATTACATGGTTACATCCAAAGGGGTTTCCACCTAAGGATAAAAGGGTAAGGTCAGGGAGATATACCTAAAAGATAGATACTAACATGACTTTAAGGAAAAAGAGAGATCAAAAATGTACCCTCAAAAAGAAAAGGGTAGGCTGCGCGTATTCTATCCTGAGTTTCCCAAGTCGCGTCTTCCTCGGCGTCGCTCCACTGAACTTTGACGAGTTTGACTTCGCGGTTGTGTAGCTTTTTCACTTCAGTTCCTAAGATGCGAGTTAGAACTTTCCTCACAGTTGCTTTGCGTTTTACTTTAGCTTCTTCTAGAATGTTTGGCTCTATCACTTCCGCTGACTCGTGTAGATACTTCCGAAGGTGAGGAACATGAAAGACGTTGTGAACTCCGGCCAGTCTCTCGGGTAACTCTAACCTGTAGGCCATCTTCCCAATCTTCTCGATGATAGGAAACGGCCCTACAAATCTTGGTGCTAGATTCCCTGTGGATCCAAAGCGAACGACGTTCCTTAAAGGAGATACCTTAAGAATAACCCTGTCCCCAACCTCAAATTCAAGGTCGGTCCTTCTCTTGTCTACGTAGGATTTTTGTCTGTCTTGGGCTGTCTTCATTCTTCTCCGTATTAAGTCTACTTTCTCTAAAGTCTATCGGATCATATCTGGTCCAAGTATGAGCTTTTCAGTAGACTCCCACAAACAAGTGGGCGATCGGTACGGTCTTCCATATAAAGCTTCGAAGGGCGCCATTCCAATGGTGGCTTGGTAGCTGCTGTTGTAGGAAAATTCCACCAAAGGAAGATGGTCCTCCCAAGTCTCTCCAAAGTCAAGGACGCAAAGTCTCAAAAGGACTTCCAAAATCTTGTTCACCCTTTCCGTCTGACCATCGGTTTGGGGGTGATAGGCCGTGCTCAAACATAACTGTGTGCCTACAGCTTCTTGCAGACTCTGCCAAAACTCGCTTGTGAAGATAGGATCTCTGTCGCTAATAATGCTGGAAGGTATTCCATGGAGTCGAACTATCTCCTTAAGATAAAGAGAAGCTAGAGATGAGGCAGTCCTTCTACTCTTGACAGGTAAAAAGTGGGCGCTTTTATTAAGCCTATCCACTATTACCCAAATGCTAGTGTTGCCTCTTCTAGACCTAGGCAAACCATCAATGAAGTCCATTGAAATGCTATCCCACTTCCACTGTGGGACCTCTAGAGAATGGAGCAGACCTCCAGGCTTCTTCTACTCCGCCTTGACTTGTTGGCAAATCATGCACTTAGAAACAAAATCTGCCACGTCCTTCTTCATGCCACTCAAAAAGAAAACTCTCTTTAAGTCCTTGTACATTTTGTCCCCGCCTGGATGTATTGTCATCTTGGAATGATGTGCCTCCTCAAGAACTTTCTTCACCAACTCCTTTGCCTGTGGGATGCATAGTCTTCCATCCCATCTTAACCACCCTTTGTCATCGATGGTGTATCTATCGAGGTGACTAGAAGTCTCACCCCTAACGAGCTTATCAACCACTTCTACAAGCTGAGGGTCTTCTCATTGTGCGGTCCCTATTGAGTCTAAGAGAGTGGGCCGCACTTCTAGCGATGCTAACAGACCGGGTACAAAATCAGAGGAGGGCCTAAAGTCAAAACTGGCTATAAACTCTAGGCTTCGCCTTTCAACAAATAGCGGGCTCAACGTTAGCTTCTTTCTACTCAAGGCATCTGCGACTACTTGCCCTTGCCAGGAGTGTAGGAAATCTCGAAATCATACGAGGCAAGAAACTCCATCCACCTTTGTTGCCTTAAGTTAAGGTCCTTCTGCGAGAAGAGATACTTCAAAGATTTTTGGTCAGTATACAGTTCAAATTTCTCACCTAGGAGATAGTGGTGCCAAGACTTAAGTGCAAAGACGATGGCGGCCTACTCAAGGTCGTGGGTTAGGTAGTTCCTTTTATGAACTTTCAATTGTCTTCCGCCATAAGCTACTACCCTTCCTTCTTGCATTAGGACAGCGCCTAGTCCTATCCTGCATGCATCCGTGTATACTGTAAACATTTTGCTTCCATCCAGCAAGGTCAGAACTGGGGCTGTTGTAAGAGCCCTTTTTAAGCATTGGAAAGCAAACTCGCAATCCAAATCCTAAGAGAAAACTAGATTCTTCTTTGTTAGACTTGTAAGAGGAGCTGAGATTTTTGCAAAATCTCTGATGAACTTCCGATAAAAGCCTGCAAGCCCGAGGAAGCTTCGGACCTCGGTTGCATTCCTTGGTGCCTTCCAATCTTGCACCGCTACTACTTTTGCGGGGTCTACAGCTAACCCCTCTTTGGACACTATATGCCCAAGAAATCTAACTTCTTCTCTCCAAAAGTGGCACTTGGAGAATTTAGCTTTTAACTGATGTGTTCTAAGAGTCTCCATGATTGCCTTTAGGTGCTGAGCATGCTCTTCCTCATTTTTTGAGAAGATCAAAATATCGTCTACGAAGACCACCACGAATTTATTGAGGAAATCTCTGAACACCCTACTCATTAGGTCCACGAAGTAAGCGGGTGCGTTTGTCAAGCCAAAAGGCATGACAAGCGACTCAAAGAATCCATCTAGGGTTTTGAAAGCTGTCTTATCGATGCTATAATCAGCTACACTTAGCTGATGAAATCCGGTCGCTAAATCAAGTTGGGAGAAAACCGACGCTCCTACAAGCTGGTCAAACAAATCGTCAATTCTGGGGAGAGGGTGCCTATTCTTTTTAGTCAGCTTGTTTAGCTCCCTATAGTCAACACATAGACAGAGTGAACCATCCGCCTTTGTAGCGAACTCCACTGGAGCACCCCATTCTGAAATGCTCCGCCTAATGAACCCCTTTTCTAAAAGCTCTTTAATCTGCTTACTGAGCTCTTTCCTTTCCCTAGGAGCCATGTGCCTAACAGGCAAAGCAACGGGCTTCGCATTGTCAACAAGATAGATGCGGAAGTCTATTTCCCGTTTCGGAGATAAGCCCTTCACCTCATCAAAGACATCTGAATATTCTCGGACCACCTTAACTGACTGCAAATTCTCAACAGAAGCATCAAGCGATTCAAGATAACTAAGCATAACCACATTCGAGGGATTACAAGTAATTTCCAGAGTGTTACCGAGTTGGGTTAAGAGCCAAACCACTCTTTTCTCACAATCAAGGATGACACCATTACTGGATAGCCAGTCCATGCCCAAAATCAATCCATACCCCCGAGAAGCCCAAAACAAAGGTACTACATCTAAATTCTACACGTAGAATAGAGATTTTCAAATTCATACAGATCATTGACAAATAAGCTGGGCCTCCAATTGGATTGGAGACAACCAAGGGATCCTCTACCATACTAGTTTCTAGGTGCAGAGATTCTACTAAAGCAGATGAAATAAAGGAGTATGATGCACCAGAATCAAATAAAGTGCAAACTGGGTGATCGTAAAGATAAACTACACTTTCTACAGAAGTATTTCTACCTCGCTGTTGCAGAGGAGGTGCCTCCAGTGCATGAACTTGTCCACCCGAAGTGGATGCAGCTTTCTGCGCCTGCCCTTGCCTCTTAGGGCAGTCCTTAGCTATGTGTCATGTTTCTCCACAATGAAAGCAACCACCATTCATCTTTGCCTTCTTCTTCCTGCAGTCTTTCACTACATGTCCAACCACACCACAGAAATTACACTTTCTTATTTCGCGAGCTTTGTAGTTTTTCCCGCCCTTCTTAAAGTCTATTTTCTTAGGCTGTAAAGCTTCTTTCTTTCCCTGAGACCCTTCCGCCTTTGTCTCCTTCTTGCCTTTATCCTCCTTATGTAGTAACGCCATCTGTACCAGCCTTTCATATGTAGCTCCCATAGGTATATGGGTCATGGCCAGGCTATGAAGCGGCTCATTCAGTCCCTTGACAAAGCGGAGAGCCTTCTTGCGTTGGGTGTTGACTAGGTCCAGTCCGAACCTAGCCAGCTGATCAAACTGGTTGACGTACTCTTTGATGGTCATACTTCCTTGCTTAAGGGATAAGAACCTCTCCGTTTGAAGACTTCTCTCAGCTTCTGAAAGGAACTTCAGCTCAAATCTAAATCTGAAATCTTCCCATGTTTCTACTGGTCTTTCTGCATTGGTGACTTCCCACCAGTAGGAAGCCTCTCCTTTGAGCAACCACACTGCCAGTCTTACCTTCTGCCTGTCTTTTACCTCGAAGACAACGAAAAGATCTTCGGTCTCTTTCGGCCAGTTCCTGGCTGCTACGAAGGACTCGGTTCCATGAAAGTCTTTCCCACCCATAGCTTTAAAATCTCTACAAGTCTTGGCAAAAGCATTTCCTCTCGGAGGAGGAGGAGGGGGAATTTCAGCAACTGGGGGAGGAGGAGGAGGAGGAGGAATTGCTGCAGCTGGGGGAGGAAGATTCGTTGGGCCCGCCTAATTGGCTCTAGCTTCCAAGTACCTTCTAAACTAACCAGGTACAGTCATACCTTAGGGAAGGTTAAATTCTCTCGACATGATGAAACGAAAAAGGAAAGATTCAAAATGAAGGATAGATAATTCACATGGCTTTGGGGGATTATGCCTTTCTAAAACTATAAAACAATTCTTTTTCTTGAAAAATGCTTCTTTAAATTTTAATTTGAATATAGTTTCAAAAACTTTTTATCTGTTCTGGTAAAGCTATACTCTGATACCAAGTGAAACACCCCACCTCTGTTAAGGTCACTCACAAAGGGAATGCCTTAATTTTGGTGGAGGTTTATAAGTAAAAGACACGGATAAAACACAAGACAGATATAAACACATATAAATAAGCAACGGAAAAAACAGACTTTTATTATCATAAATACGTGTTTATACAGAACATTTCCAACATTGTCTCAAAACAAACTTCTAATTATTACAACCATAATACTGTCTTGATTTTAAAAGTTAAAGAAGCAAGAAACATAAATAAAGCTGCATAATCCCCATAAATGATATCCAAAGCCATGGTCCAAATGAAAGAAATCCAAGCAATACATTCTCTCTCTTCAAGGTGGATGAAAAACTGACTAAGCTGCGGTGTTTCCTCCCTGTCGACCTGAGGGGGCGGGGATTGGAAGAAAAGAAGACGAAAGGAAAATGGGTCAGACATAAGTCTGGTAAGTCTAGCTATATTCCTAGGATGTTAATAATAAAAAGATCATGACTTGCATAAAGTGAGAACATGACGATATCAGGATAATAGACTATCCTAGAACTAGATAAGGTGTCCTAAAATGAACATCCCTTCGCACACTATTTTAATTCTCTATCTCTGCACCTACTAATTCTTATACCAACAGGCACCCCGTGATTGGGGTGAAGTGATCCCTTTCTCTTTCTTTAAAAGATCGGCTCCTACTCGTATATTCACATGTGTCCTACGGCCCTATATGGTAGATACCTATGCTGGTCCCACCATGGGGTGTATCAAGTCCCATGGTGGCGGCCCCGACACAATTCTAGCATGCATAGGGTATACTACTGATGCTCCAGTGCCCTGACTTGTCTGCTCCAGAGTGCGTGCACGCCCGCACTCTGTTAGAACCCACACTGTGCACCAACCGCCGTCGCTTTTGACCGCTTACAATCAGCCTAGTAATCGTGCCCCACCCTGCCTAGTTCAGGGTACCATGATACCTAATTGGGTTACTGCTGAAACGGGTCCCCGTTACTAGGTTTTCTAGTCAAACATGTTAAGTGGTTAAGTGTCTGAATGAACCCAACCCCCACCCATCCAAATTATTTAACATGTTGAATTTGGTTAAGTATTTATTAAATTGACTTAACTCTATCAGTCCTAACTCAGCTCTAATTGTCTTATTAGACCACCAACCTCTCAGATTAGACAAATATTGTTGTGGCTGCCTGTATGTCGGTTGGGTCCGGGCAGTCTTACGCCACAACTCAGTTTAACCTCGGATCTTTACTGGGCCCCATGCCTTAACCTCTCACATTGGATAGCTATTGTTGTGACAACTGGACAGCCGGGCGGGTCTGGGCAGGTTTACGTCACAACTCAATCCAACCTCGGGTTAAGCGCGTTCGTATTTTCTAATTTACATTTTAATTATGTAAATTATTCAAATTCAAATTACTGTCACATTAATTTCCAATTAATCTCATTAATTAAGGTAATTAATGCCTTTTTATGCCATAAATCACTTATGTGATTAATGACCAATATGTAAATTAGAAAATATTCAAATTACTGTCACATTCATTTCCAATTAATCTCATTAATTAAGGTAATTAATGCCTTTTTATGCCATAAATCACTTATGCGATTAATGACCAATTTATGGCAAGTTTTCCTAAAATTATCATTTTAACCCAACGTTACCCCGTCCAATATTAGGCTAACCATCTCAGCCTAATTTACGTTTGCATGATTTTTGGTGTAAAGTAGGCTAAAAACTTAGCCTAATTTAATATACGCAAATTGGCATAAATTAGCATAAACATGACAAGAGTATAACTTTGGTATTGATGGCATAATCAATATGAACATAATAGGGTGTACTTGCAAAATAACTAACATGAACATTTTAGGGGTGAACTTGCAAAATAACTAACATGAACATTATAATGTCATAGGTAAGACTTGCAAAAAGACTTGCATAAATATTATAATGTCATAGGTATGAACTTGCACTTATAGGCTAACTCAACATATATGTGTTTTTAACATAAGCCATATTAACAACATACATGAGAATTAGCAATATGAACTAATCCATATACTTATGTTAATTTGCAACATTGGAAAATCAACATACGTATATGTGAGTTAGCAACAAAGGCTAATCAACATACACATGTGTTAATTAGTAACATAGATTTAAACATACTTGCAAATTAATCCCAACATATGATAAGTGTGAACATTGCATAAGTTTTGCATAAACATGAACATATAGATTTGACAATTGGTCTCATAACTTCACTACATAAACTTGCATAATAAACTACACAATTCTCATAAGATGTTACAATCCAAGTCCATGCTTATACAAATAATATAATCCAATAATCCCAAATTTAACATGATAATAGAATCAAGTCACTGGCATAGATTAATATTATAAAACATAATAAATATCATACTTAATAATTCTCAATTCAACATGATAATAGAATCAAATCACGAACGTATATTAATAACATAACGAGTATCGTACTATTATCATTTCACCGCAACACATGATATTCATATTAATTCGCATTCTAAAAATGTAGCTAAACTTACAATCGTAGACGGTCTTGTTTTCTAAGTTCTGAAATTCTTAATTTGCAAAGCTTTCCTTTGGGAAGATGTTGCTTTGATTCTAATTTGTTGTTGCTTTTTAATCTTTTAGTTTGTTTTCGCTATGTTGTTCGTCTCTTTCAAGTGGAGGCTCCCGCTAGTTCTCAGCTGACAGCATGGTGGCTCCAATTCTTATTCTTTTTTTTTTGTGAATTTTTGTTTGAGACGTAGGGTCTTTTTTATAGAGTTGCAAGTTAATTTGAGCCGTCGATGAAGCTAGGGTTAACCAGAGCCGTCCGTTGTAAAGAGAAGCCAATTATGTTCACCATTTCTTTCTTAATGTACATTTACTATTATTTGTCAATCCATATAAATACGTACGCATTAGATACATCTCCCCTTTACAAATTTATTATTATTCTTGTATGCACATTAGATACATCTCCCCTTTACACATTTATTATTATTCTTGTATGCACATTAGATACATCTCCCCTTTACACATTTATTTTTGTATTAGCAACTTTAGTGTTAATAGAAATACGGGGTGTTACACAAAACATAAAGGTTTAGCAACATTGTAAGGTGAGTGGATCTAAATTATATTTTTTATAATAATAATATTGTACCGTTTGATTCCTGTAAGAATTATAATATGTTCTATACTTCTTTTCCCCCTTTCTATGTCGGAATATATAGTTTATGTTGAATTTAATTATCTACAAAATATACAAGAACTTGAGATTTTGGCATATATGTGACGTCAAGGAATTTCGCTCGATCCGAATCAGTCGTTAAACCGATCTAGACCGTTCGAAACCCCTGAACGTAGAGAACAGGACAAATCAGAACACAAACAGAAGAACATTTCATTGCTATTACAACAATTCCATCAGATACAGGAATATACAAAGTATAATTGAATAAATTACATTCGACAAATATCAGAGATTACAATAAATTTCATAACAGCGGAAAATAATACAAAGCACAACTGAAGGTGATATACGGATACAGAGCTTTCCGGATATCATTCCAGCTGTAAACCAGGATCCTGTGAATATAAATCTGCAAAACCAAAACTACTAGCTGCCCGTGCGGAAAATAGGGGCACCCAGAGTTTAGGTTAAAACAATAAACTCCAGGTCAGTCATGTGACTGGTGTGAGAACTAAAACAGTTATTTAAAGCTTTACTTTAAAAGAGAGTAATTCAAGGGACCACGCCGTATAACACGGAACGGGTTTCCTCCCAAGAATACCAGTGCATAGAATAAACAACGCAATGTTTTTTCGAAAAATGAAGCTATTATAAGACCCAGGTCCCATCACACAATGCAACGCAAACCGGAGGATAGGGTTTTACCTTATAACAGCCAAACATGCTTTGTACGTTTAAAACAAATCATTTGATACTATAATAAGTGTATAGTGTCAAAACAATTTCAATCAAAAATATAAATCATAGACGGCATGGGTACCATATATCATGTCGCCATACTAGTTCTACAATTAAATCCGCAATACACGTATTGGAAATTGGATTTCCGTCATGAGTCGAGGCAAGGGAAAGCTCCTCTCCGCGTTCGAGACACTCTAGCAAATGCCTCAGGACTACACACTCTGGGCAATCCTGGATCCTCCAAGGCCGGTCCTCACTTACGTTAGTGGATTAGTTATTCCTGAACACACGTTTCCCGGTCCTTACAGACCTATAATCGAGGCTCCTCGCATTCCAACAACCACATAGGTGAAAAGTATATAAATGTCAGGGCTGGTAAGTCACTGACACCACCATAGCTAGAAAGAAACGTCATGCACTCCTTGGGTCCTTATCCCGTTTTTGACTCATACCGAGGTGTGAGGCTCGCGAATCCACGCTATACACAAAGCTACGCCACAAAGGCCGTGCTTTGATCATCAACCATAAGACTTTGCTTTTCAATAGAAGCCTTGATCCATGCAACTTAGCGTGCCACACAGGCAATTCATGCCATGCGATTGATATCTATCGATATATAACCTCTAAGCTCGTACGTCTCAGAGAAGGGCGTTAAGCAAGAGAATAAATTCTCCGCCGCCAAACAGATATATATTTAACAGAAATCAATCAACACAGAATAAAATCCAATGTCAGACACACAATCCGTTTACAAGTTCGTTCTGGGTCTGAACGAAACCGGAGGCACTTTCCTCGCATATCCATCGATCTCCAGGTACGTCTGGACGATCACCAGCTGATTCCCTCATCTTGGGTGTACAGCCCAATCAAGATCATCAGTAATCACCCAAACGATGTGAAGACTTACGGTCTTCAACCACCGTCTTCATCTTCGACATATCGTCGAATCGGTTATTCGGAATGGGTATAAACCCGGCCTTTCCGAACAACCCGCGTATATTAAAAACAAATGTTACACAAACACAACATACGCCTCATTCCAATTCAGAATATTCTTTTATTCACCAAATCACATTCTTAGGGAAAGGTTCCCATTAATTTTATCCAAGATAAATTCTTTGAAATTTATCCTTTAATCTTCCTTTGGATGACATTTCAAACCAAATTATGGTTTTCTAAACTAGTCGAGATTAGCAAACCAAAACGAAGTAATTATTTATTTTATTTCCCAATCCCAACCTATTCATCCCATGAAGCAAAACTGGTAATACTCTATATGTAACACCACAGTGTTGTCGATAAAATTCATTATCATTTCACGTTCAAATCTAATTAAAGATTTGACTATCGTTTTGGAGCAAAACTGGTGATACTCCATTCTCGCTCATTTTCTAAATTTGATAATTTAGATTATAAATTCACATTTCGATCTAATTGCAGATTCATTAAAACTCCTTTTACTGGGTTAAAGAACTAATGTCATTTAAAACACAGTTCACGACAAACCCAAATCATATTCTATTTATTACCGGGTTAAAGAACAAGTGTCAATTAAAACACCCTTCACGATAAACCCACTAATAAATTCTATTTAGAACCCATTTCAAATCCCATTTATTTATTTAAAAATAAATGGGTTTTAATTTTAATTCAAAACTAGTTCATTTCGATAAAAATCTATTTTTATCTTTTCAAATATGGAGTTTTTCATCCCAATTTTTCCCAAATCATTTCTTATGATTTTACACAAATTATTACTATTTTTAATAATTTAATCAAGGCCCGTACAGTCGATTTCCATCAACGGCCATCGAACTGCACTTACAGCGACCTTTTCTGAATTTGATTTGGATGTATCTCCAAATCCAACCGTTAGATTTTGAATTTCTAATATTCGTTAGAAAGCTCTTTTCGATACGAACCCAACGGTTCCGGTTTTAGGAGAATCCGACGGTCGGATCTCCCGTAATGTCCGTTTGAAATAAATGGTCGAAATTCACGAACTGTCGCGGCGCGGCGCTTTCTATTCAGGCCATTATATTATATATATAATATATATTTCATCGATATCTATTTAAAACGAATTATATAAATAGTTTTAAATTCGTTTCAAAAACAATTTCAACTTCCATTTCAATCCAAAGCAAAATTGAGTTATTCTTTATAAATTCGTTTTAAAATTAATTTCTATTCAATTCAAATTTCAATTCAATTTGAATTCATTTCAATTCGCTTTCAATTCAATTCGAAATCGTTTTATATTCAATTCATTTTCGTTTTCTATTTGAATCAAATTCATTATATATTCAATTGAAATCAAATTCGTTTTATATTCAATTCCAATTCAATTCGTTATATATTCAATTCGAATTCGTTTTCTATTCAATTCGATTCAAATTTCATTTCAAAATATGCGATTTCGAAATCACTTTTCAATATTCATTTTAAAATGAATAAAATCGATATAAATATCGTTCACGTCAAAATGGCGTCAATCTAACCAACACGGCTTCATATATTTCTATTTTCAAATATTCTATTCAACAAATGAATATTTACTTTTTTGTCAACACACGACTAATCTCAACGAATGAGTACTGCCCACATGTGACTATTTTTGTTATTTAATATATTTTATAAAAATTAAGGTATCTATCATTTGATGTTGAATCTGACTCCAACCGTAATTCAGTGAGAGAACGATTTCCTGAATATTAACCCCGAAGGTCGAAACCAACATCAGATTAATATCCAGGAGACCACTCATCTCATCTATTTTCCAGTTGATTTCTAATTCCATATATGATAAAGATGTAAATTTTATTGTTAAAATATTTCGTTCAACACATGACTAATCTCAACGGATGAGTACAGTCAACACATGAACCTTTATTTTATATTGATAAAGATGTAAATTTTATTGTTAAAATATTTCGTTCAATACATGACTAATCTCAACGGATGAGTACAGTCAACACATGAACCTTTATTTTATATTGATAAAGATGTAAATTTTGTTGTTAAAATATTTCGTTCAACACATGACTAATCTCAACGGATGAGTACAGTCAACACATGAACCTTTATTTTATATTGATAAAGATGTAAATTTTATTGTTAAAATATTTCGTTCAACACATGACTAATCTCAACGGATGAGTACAGTCAACACATGAACCTTTATTTTATATTGATAAAGATGTAAATTTTATTGTTAAAATATTTCGTTCAACACATGACTAATCTCAACGGATGAGTACAGTCAACACATGAACCTTTATTTTATAATATTCTTTATCTTCTAAATTTGAATGAGGCCCAATCAATCACCATATAATGTTAATTATATGGATCTTCATACATCACACGTATATAATAGCATTGAAAAATAACCAACTATCAACCAAAGTGCACTGCACTGTATAAGCATCAAATATAGATATCTAACGCTTATAAGAGTCTGTCAATCAATCGATCGACATATTTAATCAATCAGGATGAGTGAACTTCAAATTTAATCCCAACACCCGTGTGGGGTTTCAAACAATCAAACACGGATTTTAGTTGTGCCGTTGGGTGATGTGTAAAATTTATCGACCCAATCAATATCAGTCAAATCAGTGTATATAAACAAATCGGTCGATTTGTTTATAAATATTTATTTATTCACATTCACGCTAAAAATTATATTTTTAACGATAAAATATTTTATTTTAACACATGGATTTTTATTCAGTTCATTTACAAAATAAAAATGATAATTTTATTTTCCTAACTTATTTTAGAAAATTTCGGCGGCATAACGGCACGATACTAGAAAGTGGACAACGCCTAGCCTTATTCCCGGTCTAGTGATGGCCCACGCCATTCAAACATCAATCAAATTCACCAAACAACCAAATTCAAATCAAATTCTCTAACTAATTTATGCAACCAAACAAACAAGTCCATGGTCTGTGGACGATTGTGTCGGGTGCTACTAAGCACCGTCTGCATCCTAGTATATATATATATAACTAGAAAAAGAAATTTTGAGTGAGGAGTTCTCACCGATAGTTATCCAATACCACGACTCTTCGTTGATAGAAATCTTCATCGTTATCGCATCTTTGTCATCTTCGTTGCCCTTGGCCACTACATATATAAAAAATCGAATTTTTACTTTGTTATCCAATATATAAAAATTGAATTTTTACTTCGCTATTCAATATATAAAAATCGAATTTTTTTCTTCGATGTTATATAGATAAAAATTCTATTTTTATCCCGCTATTCTTCATATAAAGATTTCGCCTTTTCAATTTTTAAAATCTAATCGTTTCTATTTTAAAAATATTGCCTTTTCACTTTTAAAAATATTGCCTTTTCACTTTTAAAAATATCGTCTTTTCACTTTTAAAAATATCGTCTTTTCACTTTTAAAAATATCGTCTTTTCACTTTTAAAAATATATCATTATAAAAATCACATTTTTATTTTGCTACACATATAAAGATGATATTTCTAATATTCCTATCATGTAAAAATTATATTTTTAATTCTCTACATAAACAAAACTCATATTTTTATATCATCTATATAGTAAAGACTATATTTTTAAAACTTTAAAAATATAAAAATCATATTTTTAATACTTTAAAAACCACTTCTTTTTCCTAGCTAATGAACGAAAAAAATCTTTCTTTTACTTCGATAAAAATCATAGCTTTGCTTTAAAATAAAAATCATGTTTTTATTTCTATATAGAAATCACGCCTTCTCCATTTAAAAATCAAAATTTTCTTCATACATTCAAAATATAAAAATTCTATTTTTATAACTTCAAAAATCTTTAAATGTAAATAAATAAGAAGGAAAAACAAAAATGAAAATATAGTAAATAGAAAGAAAGAAGTTTACTGCGTTCGATAGAGGCAAGGGGGCTCGGCGTGCTGCACTTGCTGGCGCCGTAGGGTTTCAGGCGGTCTTCGACGTAGGGGGCTCGGCGGTTTTGGCAGGCAGGGGGGCGTCGGCGCAGTGGCGCATGAGGAAGTGGGGCTTCAGAGGTGGCGGTTGCTGGGGATTGGGGTGTCGCGAGGAGTGAGGAGCGGGAGAAGCTGGAGGGGGGGAAGAGGTGTGCGCCACACCCTGGCGACGGCGGTGGTGGCTGCGCCACCCTGGGGCGCGGCGGCTCCTCGATGCCCTTGCTCCTTTTATTTTTTTTCTAAAACGAACGGGGAAGATAAAGGAATGGGGGGTCTGGAGATAAGCGTTTATTTTTATTTTATATTATATTTTATCCCCTAGAGTTGACTTTTATTTTGAACTCAAAATTGAGCCCACCGACTGTCGCCCATAGCTGATTACCCCCATTCCGAACACAAAGGGATATGCCACGTAGGCTGATTTGATCATTTCGATCAGTTTTCTTTAAAATCACATATAACTCTATATATTGAATTTGAACGCGCATTTCAATTTACCGGGGTCACATACTAACTAGAAAAATTCCAGAAAAATATTTTCTAGCTTCGTATTGACGATACGGTCCTAACAAAACTAGTTTCGTTGAATTCTGAGACCGTTGGGAAAATGGCCATTTTCCACTCGATTAAAATCAACTGAAACTGGTCAAACGCGTTTTCCTTTGCCACGCTCACATATTGATTCGAAAAATTATGAAATTTGGAATCTAGCTATAATTTGACATCATGGATCCAACAAAAGTGGTTTCGTTGAAATCCGAGGTCGTTTGCAAAATGTCTATTTTTAGGGGCCTGAATTCCATAGCGACTATTCAGAATTTTCAACTGGACATATCTTTTGATTCCCGCTATGAAATTTTTATTTTTCAGATTCGTTGGAAAGATATCATCAATTAGATCCCATAATTTTTTGTTTCACTAAAATCCGGTTTATTTTGCACCCGGTACATTCAATTGAAGTTTGAAATCGAATTATCGAACTACCGCGCCATTTTCAATTCCTTTTTATAATTAAATAAAATTATTTATATTCTAACGACGACATATATAATATATACGTTCGAATTATATTCAAATTAAATTTCTCGTCAATATTATTTAAAATAATCCATTTTAAATATTCAAAATTCGCTAAAATTGCCGAAATAAATTTTTAAACTGGCCCGCATTTCCGGGTTATTACAATCTCCCCCACTTAAAACTTTTCGTCCCCGAAAAGGAACAAAGTCGAAAGTGGTTTGATTAATCAACACTACGTTCGATCTGGCTTCCATTCTCTAACTTTTCAGTTTCTGAGAATTTTCAAATTCTTCAAAAATTTGGCTAACACCCTAAATTTTCGAAAAATTTCGCCATAACCTCCCCTGCACCGGGAGCCACGGGAAAATCCCGAAATTTCCATATAGGCCTTCTGATCTCAAAAATAAAAATAAAAAGCCAAGCGGCTAGCCAATAGGCTCATAAAATCATCATCACCCAAAAAAAACAGTAAATTATGTAAACATGTACCTATTTGTCGGGCAAACAAATTTTATTCTTCGGCTCTAGCCTCCTTGCTATGACGTGTTCAATGTAAGTATATGTATGTGCAAGCAAATGCGACCAATTTTCAATACAATTCAATATTTGGTGCAATTAGGCATAATGGTTCAAAATTATCAAACAAATAAACAAACAACACAAACATCAATCAATTAGTGAATTTAACGTTTCAAATTCATAAATTTGATATATATATATATATATATAAAATCGTGTTTTGATGCCAATCCACAACAAATAAATCTATCTATATAAGTTTTGGTTCTCACACCAGTCTAACGGAAATATATAGATGTCACACCTTCGAAACACGAACATAAATATTGGTGATGGAGCTCCATCATCAAAATCATCTCCGAGCGACTAGAGCGTGATTCTATATCTATTTAATATATTAAAACTTCGAATATACGTTCATGACGCGTATATACAAAACCTTTATATATTGGATTGCCCATATTCAAAATAAATAAATATTCAAATACGTTTTAAATGATTTAAATTTTTTAAAACAAAATTGTTTTCCTTTGGAAAATATACTCTTCACACTCGTTCTAGGATACTACTGATCCTATCTCTAACGAGTCATTCTAATTGGATATTACTAATCCAATATCTGATGAATTCTTTTGTATGGTTCTAATGTGTCTTGTTGTCGAGCTCTGTAAACCAAAGCTCTGATACTAAATGTGACGTCAAGGAATTTCGCTCGATCCGAATCAGTCGTTAAACCAATCTAGACCGTTCGAAACCCCTGAACGTTGAGAACAGGACAAATCAGAACACAAACAGAATAACATTTCATTGTTATTACAACAATTCCATCAGATACAAGAATATACAGAGTATAATTGAATAAATTACATTCGACAAATATCAGAGATTACAATAAATTTCATAGCGGCGGAAAATAATACAAAGCACAACTGAAGGTGATATACGGATACAGAGCTTTCCGGATATCATTCCAGCTGTAAACCTGGTTCCTGTGAATATAAATCTGCAAAACCAAAACTACTAGCTGCCCGTGCGGAAAATAGGGGCACCCGGAGTTTAGGTTAAAACAATAAACTCCAGGTCAGTCATGTGACTGGTGTGAGAACTAAAACAGTTATTTAAAGCTTTACTTTAAAAGAGAGTAATTCAAGGGACCACGCCGTATAACACGGAACGGGTTTCCTCCCAAGAATACCAGTGCATAGAATAAACAACGCAATGTTTTTTCGAAAAATGAAGCTATTATAAGACCCAAGTCCCATCACACAATGCAACGCTAACCGGAGGATAGGGTTTTACCTTATAACAGCCAAACATGCTTGGTACGTTTAAAACAAATCATTTGATACTATAATAAGTGTATAGTGTCAAAACAATTTCAATCATAAATATAAATCATAGACGGCATGGGTACCATATATCATGTCGCCATACTAGTTCTACAATTAAAACCGCAATACACGTATTGGAAATTGGATTTCCGTCATGAGTCGAGGCAAGGGGCAAGCTCCTCTCCGCGTTCGAGACACTCTAGCAAATGCCTCAGGACTACACACTCTGGGCAATCCTGGATCCTCCAAGGCCGGTCCTCACTTACGTTAGAGGATTAGTTATTCCTGAACACACGTTTCCCGGTCCTTACAGACTTATAATCGAGGCGCCTCGCATTCCAACAACCACATAGGTGAAAAGTATATAAATGTCAGGGCTGGTAAGTCACTGACACCACCATAGCTAGAAAGAAACGTCATGCACTCCTTGGGTCCTTATCCCGTTTTTGACTCATACCGAGGTGTGAGGCTCGCGAATCCACGCTATACACAAAGCTATGCCACAAAGGCCGTGCTTTGATCATCAACCATAAGACTTTGCTTTTCAACAGAAGCCTTGATCCATGCAACTTAGCGTGCCACACAGGCAATTCATGCCATGCGATTGATATCTATCGATATATAACCTCTAAGCTCGTACGTCTAAGAGAAGGGCATTAAGCAAGAGAATAAATTCTCCGCCGCCAAACAGATATATATTTAACAGAAATCAATCAACACAGAATAAAATCCAATGTCAGACACACAATCCATTTACAAGTTCGTTCTGGGTCTGAACAAAACCGGAGGCACTTTCCTCGCATATCCATCGATCTCCAGGTACGTCTGGACGATCACCAACTGATTCCCTCATCTTGGGTGTACAGCCCAATCAAGTTCATTAGTAATCACCCAAACGATGTGAAGACTTCCGGTCTTCAACCACCGTCTTCATCTTCGACATATCGTCGAATCGGTTATTCAGAATGGATATAAACCCGGCCTTTCCGAATAACCCGCGTATATTAAAAACAAATGTTACACAAACACAACATACGCCTCATTCCAATTCAGAATATTCTTTTATTCACCAAATCACATTCTTAGGGAAAGGTTCCCATTAATTTTATCCAAGATAAATTCTTTGAAATTTATCCTTTAATCTTCCTTTGGATGACATTTCAAACCAAATTATGGTTTTCTAAACTAGTCGAGATTAGCGAACCACAACGAAGTAATTATTTATTCTATTTCCCAATCCCAACCTATTCATCCCATGAAGCAAAACTGGTAATACTCCATATCTAACACCACAGTGTTGTCGATAAAATTAATTATCATTTCACGTTCAAATCTAATTTTTGACTATCGTTTTGGAGCAAAACTGGTGATACTCCATTCTCGCTCATTTTCTAAATTTGATAATTTAGATTATCAATTCACATTTCGATCTAATTGCAGATTCATTAAAACTCCTTTTACTGGGTTAAAGAACTAATGTCATTTAAAACACAGTTCACGACAAACCCAAATCATATTCTATTTATTACCGGGTTAAAGAACAAGTGTCATTTAAAACACCCTTCACGATAAAACCACTAATCAATTCTATTTAGAACCCATTTCAAATCCCATTTATTTATTTAAAAATAAATGGGTTTTAATTTTAATTCAAAACTAGTTCATTTCAATAAAAAACTATTTTTATCTTTTCAAATATGGAGTTTTTCATCCCAATTTTTCCCAAATCATTTCTTATGATTTTACACAAATTATTACTATTTTTAATAATTTAATCAAGGCCCGTACAGTCGATTTCCATCAACGGCCATCGAACTGCACTTACAACGACCTTTTCTGAATTTGATTTGGATGTATCTCCAAATCCAACCGTTAGATTTTGAATTTCTAATATTCGTTAGAAAGCTCTTTTCGATACGAACCCCACGGTTCCGGTTTTAGGAGAATTCCACGGTCGGATCTCCCGTAATGTCCGTTTGAAATAAATGGTCGAAATTCACGAACTGCCGCGGCGCGGCGCGTTCTATTCAGGCCATTATATTATATATATAATATATATAATATATATTTCATCGATTTCTATTTAAAACGAATTATATAAATTGTTTTAAATTCGTTTCAAAAACATTTTCAACTTCCATTTCAATCCAAAGCAAAATTGAATTCTTCTTTATAAATTCGTTTTAAAATTCATTTCTATTCAATTCAATTTGAATTCATTTCAATTCGCTTTCAATTCAATTCGAAATCGTTTTATATTCAATTCATTTTCGTTTTCTATTTGAATCAAATTCATTATATATTCAATTGAAATCTAATTCGTTTTATATTCAATTCGAATTCAATTCGTTATATATTCAATTCGAATTCGTTTTCTATTCAATTCGATTCAAATTTCATTTCAAAATATGCGATTTCGAAATCACTTTTCAATATTCATTTTAAAATGAATAAAATCGATATAAATATCGTTCACGTCACAATGGCGTCAATCTAACCAACACGGCTTCATATATTTCTATTTTCAAATATTCTATTCAACAAATGAATATTTATTTTTGTCAACACACGACTAATCTCAACGAATGAGTACTGTCCACATGTGACTATTTTTGTTATTTAATATATTTTATAAAAATTAAGTTATCTATCGTTTGATGTTGAATCTGACTCCAACCGTAATTCAGTGAGAGAACGATTTCCTGAATATTAACCCCGAAGGTCGAAACCAACATCAGATTAATATCCAGGAGACCACTCATCTCATCTATTTTCCAGTTGATTTCTAATTCCATATATGATAAAGATGTAAATTTTATTGTTAAAATATTTCGTTCAACACATGACTAATCTCAACGGATGAGTACAGTCAACACATGAACCTTTATTTTATATTGATAAAGATGTAAATTTTATTGTTAAAATATTTCGTTCAACACTTGACTAATCTTAACGGATGAGTACAGTCAACACATGAACCTTTATTTTATATTGATAAAGATGTAAATTTTATTTTTAAAATATTTCGTTCAACACATGACTAATCTCAACGGATGAGTACAGTCAACACATGAACCTTTATTTTATATTGATAAAGATGTAAATTTTATTGTTAAAATATTTCGTTCAACACATGACTAATCTCAACGGACGAGTACATTCAACACATGAACCTTTATTTTATATTGATAAAGATGTAAATTTTATTGTTAAAATATTTCGTTCAACACATGACTAATCTCAACGGATGAATACAGTCAACACATGAACCTTTATTTTATGATATTCTTTATCTTCTAAATTGGAATGAGGCCCAATCAATCACCATATAATGTTAATTATATGGATCTTCATACATCACACGTATATAATAGCATTGAAAAATAATCAACCATCAACCAAAGTGCACTGCACTGTATAAGCATCAAATATAGATATCTAACGCTTATAACAGCCTGTCAATCAATTGATCGACATATTTAATCAATCAGGATGAGTGAACTTCAAATTTAATCCCAATACCCGTGTGGGGTTTCAAACAATCAAACATAGATTTTAGTTGTGCCGTTGGGCGATGTGTAAAATTTATCGACCCAATCAATATCAGTCAAATCAGTGTATATAAACAAATCGGTCGATTTGTTTATAAATATTTATTTATTCACATTCACGCTAAAAATTATATTTTTAACGATAAAATATTTTATTTTAACACATGGATTTTTATTCAGTTCATTTACAAAATAAAAATGATATTTTTATTTTCCTAACTTATTTTAGAAAATTTCGGCGGCATAACGGCACGATACTAGAAACGGGACAAGGCCTAGCCTTATCCCCGGTCTAGTGAAGGCCCACGCCATTCACACATCAATCAAATTCACCAAACAACCAAATTCAAACCAAATTCTCTAACTAATTTATGCAACCAAACAAACAAGCCCATGGTCTGTGGACGATTGTGTCGGGTGCTACTAAGCACCGTCTGCATCCTAGTATATATATATATATATATATATATATATATAACTAGAAAAGGAAATTTTGAGTGAGGAGTTCTCACCGATAGCTATCCAATACCACGACTCTTCGTTGATAGAAATCTTCATCGTTATCGCATCTATGTCATCTTCGTTGCCCGTGGCCACTACATATATAAATAATCGAATTTTTACTTTGCTATCCAATATAAAAAAATCGAATTTTTACTTCGCTATTCAATATATAAAAATCGAATTTTTTTCTTCGATGTTATATAGATAAAAATTCTATTTTTATCCCGCTATTCTTCATATAAAGATTTTGCCTTTTCAATTTTTAAAATCTAATCGTTTCTATTTTAAAAATATCACCTTTTCACTTTTAAAAATATCGCCTTTTCACTTTTAAAAATATCGTCTTTTCACTTTTAAAAATATCGTCTTTTCACTTTTAAAAATATTGTCTTTCACTTTTAAAAATATATCATTATAAAAATCACATTTTTATTTTGCTACACATATAAAGATGATATTTCTAATATTCCTATCATGTAAAAATTATATTTTTAATTCTCTACATAAACAAAACTCATATTGTTATATCATCTATATAGTAAAGACTATATTTTTAAAACTTTAAAAATATAAAAATCATATTTTAAATACTTTAAAAACCACTTCTTTTTCCTAGCTAATGAACGAAAAAAATCTTTCTTTTACTTCGATAAAAATCATAGCTTTGCTTTAAAATAAAAATCATGTTTTTATTTCTATATAGAAATCACGCCTTCTCCATTTAAAAATCAAAATTTTCTTCGTACATTCAAAATATAAAAATTCTATTTTTATAACTTCGAATTGCTTTAAATGTAAATAAATAAGAAGAAAAAACAAAAATGAAAATACAGTAAATAGAAAGAAAGAAGTTTACTGCGTTCGATAGAGGCAAGGGGGCTCGGCGTGCTGCACTTGCTGGCGCCGTAGGGTTTCAGGCGGTCTTCGACGTAGGGGGCTCGGCGGTTTTGGAAGGCAGGGGGGCGTCGGCGCAGTGGCGCAGGAGGAAGTGGGGCTTCAGAGGTGGCGGTTGCTGGGGATTGGGGTGTCGCGAGGAGGGAGGAGCGGGAGAAGCTGGAGGGGGGAAGAGGTGTGTGCCACCCCCTAGCGGCGGCGGTGGTGGCTGCGCCACCTAGGGCGCGGCGGCTCCTCGATGCCCTTGCTCCTTTTTTTTTTTCTAAAATGAACGGGGAAGATAAAGGAATGGGGGGGTCTAGAGATAAGGGTTTATTTTAATTTTTATTTTATATTATATTTTATCCCCTAGAGTTGACTTTTATTTTGAACTCAAAATTGAGCCCACCGACAGTCGCCCATAGCTGATTACCCCCATTCCGAACACAATGGGATATGCCACGTAGGCTGATTTGATCATTTCGATCAGTTTTCATTAAAATCACATATAACTCTATATATTGAATTTGAACGCGCATTTCAATTTACCGGGGTCACATACTAACTAGAAAAATTCCAGAAAAATATTTTCTAGCTTCGTACTGACGATACGGTCCTAACAAAACTAGTTTCGTTGAATTTTGAGACCGTTGGAAAAATGGCCATTTTCCAGTCTATTAAAATCAACTGAAACCGGTCAAACGCGTTTTCCTTTGCCACGCTCACATATTGATTCGAAAAATTATGAAATTTGGAATATAGCTATAATTTGACATCACAGATCCAACAAAAGTGGTTTCGTTGAAATCCGAGGTCGTTTGCAAAATATCTATTTTTAAGGGCCTGAATTCCATAGCGAATATTCAGAATTTTCAACTGGACATATCTTTTGATTCCCGCTATGAAATTTTTATTTTTCAGATTCGTTGGAAAGATATCATCAATTAGATCCCATAATTTTTTGTTTCACTAAAATCCGGTTTATTTTGCACCCGGTACATTCAATTGAAGTTTGAAATCGAATAATCGAACTACCGCGCCATTTTCAATTCCTTTTTATAATTATATAAAATTATTTATATTCTAACGAAGACATATATAATATATACGTTCGAATTATATTCAAATTAAATTTCTCGTCGATATTATTTAAAATAATCCATTTTAAATATTCAAAACTCGCTAAAATTGCCAAAATAAAAATTTTAAACTGGCCCGCATTTCCGGGTTATTACAATATATAACTGAATTGTGCACTTAATCTATACGACTGATTATAATTTCTTGTGTTTGTGTGTGTTAGAACATATATTTTAAATGGAATTGTGAACAAGAAGCGAAAATTTGATGACTTTGGGCTAAATGAATGTATAATGCCAAAAACTGCGATGATACAGACATAAGGATTAAAGTAAACAAACTTGACATAATTAATATTATGTACAGTTAATTTTATGGTTAAATGGTAAATCTGACAATTTCCATATTATTTGTAAGAAATCGCCTTTCAGATCTAGAATGGAATAAATATAGGAATTATTGGGATTGAAAGAGACAGGCTTATTGTAAACTTACAATTGTAAAGTTGGTTTAATAAGAAAAATTATATAGCAATGTTCCCATGGTGAAAAATGAACTACAACCTATATTTGCGTAAATTTGATCATTGGTAAATGATGATAAGCATAAAGAGTTTGTTTGCAAATATGAATTTGATAGGAAATGATTGAAAGAATGGTTGCGCCTTAATATGCACATATTGATTTAAAATGGATTGGTAAATTACAAGCCTAATATTTAGTGTCAGATTTTAATATGAACATATCAACCTAAAGAGGTTAAGTTATGGGCCTAAAACCCAAATTCTATGGTAGACAATAAAGTTGTTTAATGAAAGAAATAATATTTAGATTAAATGGATAAAAGAATATTATATATCAATGAAAGGAAGGTAAGTGAAAAGCATAATGGTAAATTAGATATAAGGTCTAATCAATGTAATGAAATGTGTTTTGTCCAGTCTTTAAGGGTGAAGAGCACAACAGTGAAAATCATCGAAGGTGACGAGAGACATGGTGAGATCACATCCAACCTATTTGACAGGACGGGAAGGAAGTGGGGGACTTCTATGGACGAGAGGATACTCCGGATATTCAATTGTGGTAGTCTCTTAGTTGTACCCACAGAGGCATGGACTGTTTGGCACCATTTAGTGAATATGCCTAGGATATATATGTCGTTATGAGCAACCTAAATACTATCTGGGATGATTCGGCGGTTGCCACAATGTGTGAGTCATTGTGGTTAGGACCCAACAAAGGAATGTAGATCGTTGGACGCCTGCCATTGTCAACCGGAGCATGTGTGAGAAAAAATGGAGCTAAAACCAAAAGGAAATTGATCTTTTACTATCGGGACATTGGATGAGGGACCACATGTTTTTTTAGATTGTTTGTTAGGAGCGGTTATTTATATCTTTCAATGGTCTTTCATTAGTTAGGGGTTAGATTGGATGGAGCCTAGAAGAGCCACCGAAAGAGACAGACTAAAGTTTGATATTTGTAACTTGGGCTTAATGAAGCCATTACTTTTGGGCCTAACAAGGCCATTCTTGACAGGTATAGTAAAGCATCCAACCGAGTTCCATGGAAAAACTCAGGTTTTTGCTGTCTTTATGGCGTAGTGGTGGAAGCTTATTCGCTGTCATAGCGCGGCTTATACGCTTTCGTGGAATAGTGATGAAGACATAGTGCGTTTTTGTAGCATGGTCTAGTAAGATTTCGTAGCATAGCAATGGAGGTCTTGTATGTTTTTGCAGTACGACGATGGAGACCACAAGGCGAGAAGCTTCAGAGAATTGGCATCCCTACCATGTCCCGTTGTAAGTGTTGCGAATCAGATGATTTGGAAACCATAGCTCACTTGTTTTTCCGTGGTTATTCTGCTGCTGATATCTGAAATTACTTCGGGAATCGGGTTGGTCTCCCAGATATTGCCACTTATCTTGCTGGTTTGCTGAGATACTGGTGGGTCGGTATCTTAGTTAAATCGATTCACTAGATCCTGTTTTGTCTCATTCCTTATCTTATTTCCTGGCATGTCTGGTGTTCGCGGAATATGGAAAATAAAATAAAATTCCTATGAATCCTCCAACCATCATTCGGCGGGTAAGGAACGATGTTTTTCTTGCGTTCCATGCTAGGCTGTTTATGGAAGTGATTGGTTCCCGTTCGAGGAGGCTGGCGGGTAATATATCTGTTACCATAGCTGTATCAACCCGGAATTTTTGAACCAATTTAAAATTTATTTTTAATTGATTTTAATATAAATTATATATTTTGAATGATTTATTTTGAGAATTAATAACTTAAAATTTATTTAAATCGAAGTTAGAATGTATAAATTTAAAGTTTAATTAAAATGTGCTTGAAACGGTGCGGTAGTTTGAAATTTTGATTTTGAACTTTAAATGAATATATAGAATCCAATATAAATCAGAATTTGATAAAACAAGAAACATTGGAATATTTTGAATTGTAATTTTCTAATGAATGTGTGAAATTGAGATTTCACTTTACAAATTGTAAGTTATGTCTGAATTAAAATTTAAAATAGTAGCCACGGAATTTATATATATAAACAAATATTTTTAAAATTATATACAGCCCTTAAAAATAGCCATTTTGCAAACGACTTCCATTTTCAAAGAAACCACTTTCATTAGATTCAAAATGTCATTTACGTGTTTGAAAATTGTAAACATCGATACCTTTAGAATTGGCCGAAATTTGGTCTTTTTCTTTGTGTATATGACCAAAATATCACTTTATACATATGGACGAATTAGGACTCGAAACCACTTCCATTGAGTTCAAAATGTCGTTTACGTGTTCGAAAAAGTATAAACTTTGATATATTCTGAGCTACGGAGTTTTAGCACTTTGGTCGGGGCTTGGATGGCTAAACCTAGCCCACTCTTTTGACCCACAAAATCAGCCCTCTTCATTCCATCTGAACACTTAGCAAAAATAGAAAAGGGGGAAAATGGGGAATATAAATTCCCTAAGCCCTAGCTTAATCTAGGAGCTTCAATCTTATAGGAATCAAGTGCAAATCCAAGGAAAAACTTTGGTAAGCTCCTCTCCATCTTCTCTTGCTCTCTTTCTCTTTGATTTGTGAGATTTCCTATGACCTAATTTTTAGGAAATATGTTCATATAATCATAGGTTGTGATTCTAGTGTTTTTATCAAAGAGAGCTTGTTCTAGCTCGCTATTAGGTTGATTCGTTGCTTCTAACAAGCAAAGGCGAGTTCTTTGTGAGTTATTCATGAACCCACATCTACGCCATAAGCTTAGAGGCTTGTAAAAGTGTAATTTAGTGTTCATTTGAGTTTGCATATTCTAGTGAATTGCATAGGTTAGTGCAACTTAACCGATTGCATGTGTTCATGTTTCATTGATTTGGAAATTATGATCAAGATTGGTCACACGACCTAATTCTCATGATATGAGTAGATTTAGTGATCTTGTGATGCCCCGTTGTCACCCCGGCAAAGTTATAAGATTTCACAAGTTGCTTGAATCACTTTTGCATGCTTTTGTTTGCAGTTTGGTTCACTTTTGAGCTTATAATCAAAATCACTGCAGTCTCATGTTTATATGTTTGTGCATGTTTGTATGTGTTCTTGATTTGTTTCGACGAGCTTATAAGGCATTATTATCATCTAGATCAAGTGCATAGCCTCCATAGTTCATCGAAAACAATTCATATAAGGTTTGGCAAAAAAATAACCATACTCACCAGTCGGTGGGTCAAAATGGACCAGTCAACTGGTAGTCTACCTGGGCAGCAGCCTAGATTCAGACCAGTCGGCTGGTCAAAACAGACCAGTCGACTGGTGGTCTACCTTGGCAGCAACCCATTTTCTGACCAGTCGACTGGTCAAATTCGGACTGATCAACTGATTTGGCATTGGACATGAGGGGCCTAGGTCCACAGTCTAGATTGATCCAGGCTCTTTTCCGGCTGGAGCCCGGACCGTTTGGCCTTTTTTGTGACTTTTCAGTTTCTCCAATTCACAGATTTCAGCAATCCGATTCTTAGGAAATCGTTTTATAAATTGTCAATTAAAGATTGACGGAGTGGAAACCAATTGTGAGAACTCTCTCACTCAAAATTCTTTTGTACAATTATTTATTATGATAATTGAATATATTTTGATTGTCTGTGATTGCAAAATTTGTTTGGTGATTGATAGATGTTACAGTTTTAATGTTATCACTATTAAACTGTTTATATATATACGTTGTTAAATAAAACGTCTATATTATGAATTATTTTGGGATGACAATTTACCCAACCGTCTCCCAAATAATAGGTAAGTTCACATGGATTGTGATGTAAATCGCACATGTGTATTGGGACGATAAATTTACACATCACCCAAGTATGCAAATAATAATCATTGGATGTTGATTGAAAAACCCATATGGGTCTGGGGGTGATAATAACTTCACACATCTCCCTTGTGTTTATTTGTATGTCAATCGATTGGTTGACAAGCCGTTATAAGCCTTATTTTATTATTTAATGCTTATACATTTGTAAATTGCACTCTAGATGTGGATTGAATATTTACTAGTTGTTTATCACGATTTTTGAATACATGCAATGTACAGAATCCATATAATTAAAACTATATGGTAATTGATTGAGCCACATCCCGATTAAGAATATAAATGAATATTTTAGCATAATATTTAGTAAAGAATCAAAATATGATTTTGATGTCCGATTTAAGATGGATACGCATACATTATGTAAAATCATAATAATTGATTTGAAAAGATTTTAGATGAAATATTCCATATTTGTAAAGATAAAAGATATTTTTATCTGAATGAACTAGTTAACAACTAGAATAAAGAATTGAAAGGAATTATATGATTTGATATAACCAAAATTTATAATGTATGAATTGGAATGGATTTGAATGGAAATAATCTTCGAAATATTTCGATATTGGATTTCGTGATTATACGGATATTGTTATGGAATTTGGAAAATATAGATATCATTATTCCCAGTACGATATCCGTTGGTCACAGAATTTGATATTGAATATAAGTCGATATGATTTCAATATAGAGCCTTGTATTTAAGACCAAATTGGATTCTGGGTTTATCGTGAATGGTGTCTTCAATAACATTGTTCTTAAACCTAGTTGAGAAAAAAATAAATCTTTTAATTAAGATTTAAGGAAGTTTTCCAATTAATGAATATAATTGGAATTAAATGGAAGTTGATTTTGGGTTGATTATGATCAATGTTTTAAACAATATTGGTTCATAAACCCAATTAACAGTGAAGCTAACATTTGAAATTTATAAATATTTATTGTAAGATTTAATATAAATTTTTTGATGCAAAGTTTTCCAATTTAATAAAATAAATTGGAATTGATTGGAATTCGATTTATTGATAATCGAGATGAGTTTCTATAAAGGAAGGTGTTTACTATTTATGGAATTTAAAAGGCTTTGCTATTATTATGTTTATATTATTAGTCCGATACAGAAACCTATATTGATTATATACAGTTATGATTTCCATGAAGGTTCCATTTTGATGGAAGACGATTTTGGGCTTATCGTGAACTGTTTTTTAAATGACATTGGTCCTTTAAACCAGTTAATGAAAGGGTTAAATTCCTAAAGTAGAATAATCATTAAGTAACGATTTTTGAGATTAAAACTAAATTGAGTTTTAATGAATCTTTAATTAGATTGAAATGGGAATAAGGTAAGTAAATTTACCAAATTCAGAAAATGTTCGAGATGGAGTATCACCAGTTTTACTCCATGCGATAGTTAAATATTTAATTAGATTTGAACGAGAAATGGTAACTAAATTTACCGATAACACAATGGGTGTTAGATATGGAGCACTACCAGTTTTGCTTCATTGGATAAATAGGTTGGGATTGGAAAAATAAATAAATGATTACTTCAGTAAGGTTCGCTAATCTCGTCTAGTTGAGAAACCTTAATTTGGTTCAAGTTATGAAAAGATATTATAAAATCTATTGAAATGATTTCCAAGAATATATGAATAAAAGAATATTCTAGATTGGGATGAGGCGTATGATGTATTTTTATAGCACTTTATTATAAGATACGCGAGTTATTTGGAAAGACCAGGTTTAACCCATTCTGAATAACTGATACGACAACTTAAAGTCGAAGATTTAAAGACGGTGTTTGAAGACTAGAGATTTTCACATCGTTTGGATGATTACTAATGTCTTGATTGGGTTGTACACCCAAGACGAGGTAACAAGTGGTTATCGTCTAGACATACTTGGAGATCAACCGGATATGCGAGGACTTCTCTCCTGTATCAGGTATATGGGACGAGGAATAAGGAGACTTCAGTTTTGTCCAGACCCAGAACGGACTTGTAAATGGATTGTATGTCTGACATTGTATCATGTACTATATTCACTGATCTCTGATAAATATATATATACACATATCTGTTTGGTGGCGGAGGGTTTATTCTCTTACTTAACACCCTTTTTTGAGACATACGAGCTTAGAGGTTATATATTGGGGAAATCAATGGTACGGTATGGAATGATAATGTGGAATGCTAAGATGCAATGATCAATGCTTTTGTTGAAAAGAAGGGCCTTGTGGTTGATGATCAAAGCATGTCTTTAATATAGCATAACTTTGTGTATAGCATTTATTCGTGAGCTTCAAACCTTGGTGCGAAATAAAAACGGGATGAGAACCTCAGGGAGGACATGTGTTTCTTTCTAGCTATGGGTGATTCATGGTATGGAGCCAAGACATTTCTACGCATGTGGTTGATGGATTGTAAGGCACCTTAAATAGAGCCGACTTAAAGGCTCGAGTGATAGGTCCGATAGGATCGGGAAACGTATTGTTCAAGAATAACCAATCCACAAACGTTAGGTGTGGACTGGCCCTGACGCTAACCAAGGGTTCACCAGAGTCTGAGTCCCACGACATTTGCTAGAGTGTCTCGAAAATGGTGAGGAAGATCCCTTGCCTCGACTCATAGCCGGAAATCCAATTTCCTGTATGCGACCTTTCGGTTTTTGTTGTAAACCGATGTATGGCAACATAATATATGGTACCTATGTTGTCTATGATTGATACATTTATTTTTAAGTTGTTTTTACACTATGCACTTATAGTAGTATGAAAAATATTATTTTAAAGCATATCAAGCATGTTTGGCTATTATAACGTAAAACTTTATCCTCCGCCCTTCATTTCATGGGGTGATGGGGCCTGAGTCATATAACAGCTTCATTTTACAAAAAGTATTGCGTTGTTTGTTTTAAACTGACATCCATGTGGATGAACTCATTCCGTGTCATACGGCATGGTCTCATGATTTTCTAACTTTCATAGTAAAAGTATAATAATTGTTTTAAGTTCTCACACCAGTCCTATGACTGACTCGGAGTTTATTGTTTCCACCTAAACTCTGGATGCCCATATTTTCCACACGGGCAACTAGTAGTTTTGGTTTTTGCAGATATTTCTTTTAAAAGGATCCTGGTTTACAGCTGGAGCTATATTCAGAAAGCTTCATATCCGTGTATTTCTTTCATTTGTGTTAGTTGATGTATTTTTGCTACGGATTGTATTTATACATTTTATTTCCGCTGCTACGTAATTTATTCTGTGATATTATTTTCCCGCTATGTAATATTATTTATTCGCACTTTGATATTCTTGTATTCTAATGTAAATTGTTGTAATAGCAATGAAATGTTCTTTTGTTTATGTTCTGATGCGTCATTTTCTCTCATGACAATCCGCATTCTTGAACAGTTTAGGTCGGTTTAGCGATCGATTTGGACAGGGCGAAATTCTGTACATGACCGTTTGGTCTTAGAGCTTTGGTCCACAAAGCTCGAGAACAAGACCCACTAGAACCGAAAGGGTGAATTAATCAGAGATAGTAATAACCAATAAGAAGGAATCGATGGAGATAGGGTTAGTAATGCCCTAAAATGAGTTTGAAGAGTGTTATTTGAAAAAAAAAAATAGTTTTGAAAATATATCTTATTATGTGTATTTGAGTACTTTATTTTATATTGAATTTGGACTATCAAGTATTAGTAGATTTTGCATATACGTCTCGCGAACATATGTATGAAGTCTCAATTATACTGGATAAATATAGAATCACACTCTAGTCACCCGGAGATGATTCTAATGATTGCTAGCATCATTAGTATTTTGTTCGAATTTCGAAAACGGGATGTCTATATATTTCCAATTGACTAGCGTGAGAACAAAAAACTTAGTTAGAGTTTATTATTTGTGATTAGGCACTGAATATATCATTTTTAGTATATAATAATTATATATTTGTAAAGCTAATCAACTAATTGATTGCTGGTTGTGATGTCATATGATTATTAATTCAGCTAATAAAAATATTGGAATTATAAAACTAATCAGAAAATGAAAGGTAAATTAAGCTTAATCAAGTATAACGTGAAACTGAATTGAAATTTTAGTTCAAATTGGATATACATATATGTGTTAAACAGGTCATTGCGTGGAAGCTAAGAAGAGCAATAAAATTGTATACCCGACAAAAAGGTAAATATTTACCGTATTTACTAGGTTTGATGATTTTATGAGCCGATTGGCTTTTAGATTTTCTTTTGATATACGATAGCTTGTGGAGGCCATTTGTAGTTGTGTTGATCAACCCATACAAAGAAGGTAATGGCAAAAAAATTCGAAAATCTAAGGCTTTAGCCAAATTTTAAGAAATTAGAAATTTATTAGGAACTGAAAAGTTGAAGAACGTAAGACAAAATGAAATTTAACTTGGTTAGTTAAACAACTTTCCGCTCCGTTCCTTTTACGAGGACGAAAATGTCTTAATGGGGGAGGTTGTAACAATCTGAAATTTTGGAACCAATTTAAAATTTATTTTTAATTGATTTTAATAAAATTTATATATTTTGAATGATTTATTTTGAGAATTAATGAATTAAAATTTATTTAAATCGAAGTTAGAATATATAAATTTAAAGTTTGATTAAAACAAGCTTGAAATGGTGCAGTAGTTTGAAAATTTGGTTTTGAACTTTCAATGAATATATAGAATTCAATATAAATCAGAATTGGATAAAACAAGAAACGTTGAAATATTTTGAATCTTAATTTTCTAACGAATGTACGAAATTGAGATTTCACTTTATAAATTGTAAGTTAAATCTAAATTAAAATTTATAATAGTTACTATGGAATATATATGTAACGAACTGGGATTTTCGACTCGGAAAATCAACACAAAACTACCACGTTGACTATTCAGACATCGGAAATACCTGATCATTAATAGAAAGAAGTTAGAGGGTGAGAATAGATAAGATAGAAAATTAGAATAGAAGAAGAAGAAGAACACAATCAGAGTAAACACAAATCTCACAGCGGAACGAATAAAATATAATATATAACATAACTTTGCAATAAAAATGGTATAATAACATTATCAGAGTACAACACTTGCACACAGCGGAAATAACAATAGCTATATAATCCTGAAGCCTCCTGCTTCAAGATCCTCCAAGTATATTTGTAAAGACCTGAGCTACTTGACTGCCTGTACAAATTTTGGGCACCCAAGAGTTTAGGGAAAACGAAACAAAATAAACTATGGGTCAGTCATGGGACTAGTGTGAGTAAACTCAAATCATTTTTGTTTAACTTTTCAAAATCCTTTTCAAATGAAAAGATAATCGTAAGACCAATCCAAACATAAACACAGACGGTTTTTACCTTACGATAACCAAAACACTTTTGGAAATCTATACTTCTCTGATATTATAATAATGTCTAATCACAAGTAATTAACAATCTAGCAGAACGTTTGCATCTCGTGTTCCACATATATAGTATACAAACAAAAAACGCGGGTGCTTATTGGAGAGTGGATTCAGACTATGACAAGGTATGGGACCACCTGCCGATAGTGTATCTCTAGAGACGAATACAATGGGTTCAACAAGAACGTCTTGCAACCCGGCCCACACTTGATCGACCACTCATTTCGCTTGAGTGTATCGAATGTATACCACCAACGGTTGGGAGCTACCCAACGTCTCCCGAAAAGGATGGACTTTCTCTAGATAGGTGATATACACCCTAATGGGAGAGACCCACTTAGCTACGTTGCCTGCCCGATTTTAGTCATTTCCCAGTTGATGAGGCTTGAGATCATAACGTATCTTTAACAGATCATACATTCATTTACTTTGAATACCACATTGTCATACCCGCCAAATCACAAATTGATTTCCTTAAAAATACCACGGGTATAAAGCTAAGAGAAACGAATACCTCCTCCACCAAATGTAAGTACGTTTGAAGAGATCACTTACGCGATCTGTTATATATACTCTGTCAGACATTCTTCCATTCACATTGCCCTGGGACTGGACAAACCGAAGGCACTATTCTGTAATCAGGATAGCCCTTGCATAACTCCGTCTTCAATTATCTTCATCATAATTGATTGCAACGCTAACGTCCATACAGAGTGGGTTTCAGATAAAAATCTGATCCCGGTCTCTCCGTATTGACGACGGAAAAATGGTCAAAAACTTCGATAGTCGGTGATTTAACTATCAAAGAAAAATAGGAGTGCAAACAACGATATTATTTTCAGATGGAAACTCTATCGATCAATCAACATTCAACATTTATCTCCTTTAATTTAATTTATCATTAATTTATTCATTTACTCTTTTCTATATACTCAACATTTCTTATTTTCTAAATTTAGGAAATCTACGTCATCAGTCATTGGAAAACATTTCCATCTCTGTTTCACGTATCACTGTCACTCCAGTATTCCTTCTCATTAACATTTCATTTTCTATGATTAGAAAATATATCTGATTATGTTTGGAAAATGTTTCCAAAATTTATTCATTTGATTTAAGGAGATGTTTAAATAAAACATCACTAAGCCAATTTAAACCATTATACTCATTAACTAAATTCAATTAACCAATCCTCACCATCTAACCTTACCCATCCTTCAGCTAAAAACGAAGTCAATCAAATTGGGGTATAATTACCTCTCAGATCTTAACTGAACAACATTTTTAACCTAGAAATAGACAAAGTTCTCCTTTTTAAACCTTTAACAACTTCCTTACGTAATTCAAATTCTATTTATGAATCCCCTTCTTTATTTTAAAACATTAATTTTAACTATAGCGTTATAATCCCTTCTTCTTAAATATCCAATATCAAATGTACCTTTTATTCCTTAATTTAACTAAATAACTAAACCACTAATCCATTAATAAATAAGTAAATCTTGATTAAACCGAAAAGTAAATATTACTTTCCTAGATTCGATATAATCGAATTTAGTGTATAATTCTCCTTTTTGAATAATCTCTATTCGATAGCTCCTTTTTTGAATAAACTATGTTCGATAACTCTTTCTTCGAATGATTTACATTCGATTAACTTTCTACGAATGATTTACATTCGATTAATCTCCTTTCGAATAAACTATATTCGAGTAACTCCTTTAATTTTATTTGAACAAACTATTTCGAATAACTCCTTTGGATTAACTCATTTGGATTAACTCAGTTTGATTAACTCATCTTGACTAACTCAACTCTGTTAACTCAACTTGATTAATTTACTTGATTAATTCAACTCAATTAACTCCTATCGAATAACTAATATTCGATTAATTTATATTCAAATAACTATGTCTGTTTTAACTTTATTTCGAATGGCTAATATTCGATTAAACTCCATTCGCTTGACTCTAGATCGTAGCGATCACAATGGTTACGCCTGATTCCCTCAGGAAACATCCGACCGCCGTAGGCTATCTGCAGCCCTGCAAATTTCGCTAGCAGTCGTACGAAATGGTGACTCATCCTGAATAACTATGTTTGGCTAACTGTATCACAAATAACTATATTCGATCAACTCTAATTGAATAACTAATATTCGACAAAATTCTAATTTGATTAACTATGTTTAGTTAACTCTAGTTCGATCTCTAATCGATTAACTCTAACTGATTAACTCTTCGTCCATATCCATTTTCAACTATCGATGTTGAAATCGACTTTTAGTTTTCTATATAAGTCCTAACTTATATATCCTATTTATCCAATGATCAACATTTCATTCAATTTATAAAATATTATTTATAAGTTTATTTTCTCAATCTATCGGTTAGAATAGATTCTATTTAAAATCTTTGCTTTAAATCCATATCATGTTATACCCGTGTGCGAAGCACGGGTTTAAACCTTTCAAATAAAAATCGTCTTTTATACTATTCTACTCACCTTTCAAGTATTTCCTTTTTATAGTCTATTTATTTACCAAATAAATCCCTTTTTGATAATTCTATTTATACTATAAAATATTTCCTTTTTATATAAAATCCATTGATTTTATAAGTAATCTAACTATTTCCTTTTTTATTTGTTTTACAAATATTTCTTCCTTTTATTCTATTTATTTTTCAAATAAATATTTCTTTTCAATTCTATTTGTAAGTGGTTTGCAAATATTTCTTTTTCAATTCTATTTGTAAATGTTTTACAGATATTTCCCTTCAATTCTATCTATTTGATTAACAAATAAATATTCCTTTTTAATCTATTTATTTTCTAAATAAATATTTTCTTTTTATAAAATCTTTTTGATTTTATAAATATTTCTTTTCAATATAACATTTAAAATTTCCTTTTTAACATACCAGTATTCCTTATGGTATTTGACGTACCATATAACAATGATTGGTATCATTCAGCCATACGAAATCAACAACAGATTTCATATCACATCATATAACACAATATATGAAAAAACACAGTAAAATAAATGTTGAGGAACCCAGTTGGGTCCCTCCAACCTATTTCCCTGCATCCACAGATGTTAAACAATAAAATTAACATCAATTTCAATTCACTATGAAATATTCTGCTAAAATAGGATCAATATTTGATTAACGATTTATATCTATATCGTTATCTATATTTTCAACCAATTAACTAGCAGTTCAACCAAACAGCCAACACACAGCAAACAACCATCATTTATAAATTATATAAAAAATATATTTTATAAAAATATAAAGTGAGTAGAGTTAGTGAGATTTACTCACAGTATTTGCAGTTGACGCTTCTGCTTTTGTTTCATTTAAAATCAAATAGATGTTTGATTTTATCACAAAATTCCAATAGCTTTGTTCCCAACCACACTAGTTCTACAACGTAGATCACATTGATTCGATTCCACTGGATCCGGTCGCGTTTTATTCTGATCCTAAATGAACAAATTATAAGTGTTATAAGTTTTTGATTTAATTAAAAACTTTTTAACTTAAATTACTAATTAACTATACCTAGATAACACTTAAGCCCTTCCTAGAGTTTAACACCTTTCTCATTTGAATACACAATTCCATCATCCTCGGTAATCCACCATTTACCTTGCTGTGGCCCACGCCTCTCCTACATACTCATGATCACTTCACGCATTCATGTACCCATCACAACTGGTTTACTCATTTCCAACCAATTGAATCCCCTAAAATAAGTCTTATGAAGAGCTGGCCAATACACTGCTCAACGTGTTAAACAAAAATCCATTCCACACTTTCAGTTCTGTCAAATATTACCATACCAAAATGCCCATTCATTTAACTAATCAGCTTATTAAACACCACAAACGCATAATTAACGGTAAATCCATACGGCTAAGCCTTCTTCCTGTACTCGATTCCTAGTATTCGAACTCCAACACATCAAAATAGGCAAGATTCGAGGCCGCTACCTCCTTCCATTCGAAAAAACACCCCTCCAGTATTTTTTTTCTCCTTTAATTCGAAAGCTTCAATATATACCCGAAACAACTAACATGCCTTCCTGTTTGACGTACGCATCTGCTCATCACAACGGCCATAGCCTTGCTTTCTCCCGCATGGATCTCCCTCACCAAGCCATCGTTCACCAAACCGACTACCCCACTACACTCTCCATCTCACTCTCGACAAAATCTTACATAAAAGGAGGAACTCGCATCTCCTCAGCGAATCCGACATTGCTCCGTACAGTAAAACGATCGAACCTTTTTGACCCCAAAAGTTACCAAAATCCGTCCCCTTGCTTTCCTTGCCACAGTAAACTCGAAGCCAAACACCGTTCGAGTCATCTTGGCTCACTCCTACCCCCGACGTCGACCAGCCCTAGCCTGCTCCTGAGAACTTGAATTTCATAAACCAACATCGCACTTCTTAAAGTATGGATAGAAATGAAGCTCGTGAGATAAGGATTGGAATGAACTAAATCTCGATCAGTATTTAATTTTCAATTGTTTTTGGAAGAATTATTCTGGTGGCGGCTTAGAAATTCATTGACCAGAGAATTAATCTAGGGTTAGCTTAAGGATGGTAGAGTATTTATAGATAGATTTTAATAATTTTATATTCGAATTTTATATTAAATTTTAAGCAACCACTATATGTATTTATTGTTAAAAATTCCTATAATCACATATAATATCCAAAAATCATGAAAATGGACATACGCCTTCAGTTCGACATTACAGACCCAACGAAGCTGGTTTCGTCAAATTCTGACTTCGTTTGCTTACATAGCGCATTTTAAATCGTTAGAATATCGACTTTTTTCACACTAAAATCCCATACGACCACATACCGACTTCAAAAATCTCGGAAATTGAAATCTAGAAATAATTTAATATTACGGATCCAACAAAATTTGTTTCGTCGAATTCTCAGGTCGTTCGAAAAACTGGCTATTTTTAAAGCTCTGAATAACCCATTTAAATATATAAATATATTTAAAAACATTTAAATTTAATATTTAAAAATAAATATTATCGTATATATTCACCACAGAATATCATACTGCTAAACTGGGATTTATAACTCGATATTTCAAATCCAGTGTCACATAGATATTCGATTTATATTTAAAAATCCATTTTAAAATATAAATAAATCGATATAAATTATAAAGGAATTCCATAGCGACTTTTATGAATTTTGATTTAGACATAAATCAAAATCTACACAATGAAATCCCGATTTTTCTCTTTCATTAGAAAAATATACTTCACCGGCTCCTAACATTTCTTGTTTCACAGAAATCCGATTTAAAACGGACCTTGTATATTTAGCTGAAGTTCGAATCGCCAAATAGTGAACTGGTGCGCCATTTTGAGCTCGATTTTTATTTATATTATAATTATACGTTCAACCGTCGTTCAAATAATATATTCGTCATTCTAATTCAATTCTAAGCTGAATTAAATACTTTAAATTGTCCAATTCACATTATATTGTCAATTCACTACTTCTGATTATTTCAAAAATTATATTATTCTATTATTTATATTAATTAAATATTCAATATAATTTAATTAAACAAACACTTTCACTATTTAAATAAATAAATTATTATCCGTATAAATACTGTTCGTTACAATATATATATAAACAAATATTTTTAAAATTATATATAGCCCTTAAAAATATCCATTTTGCAAACGACCTCCATTTTAAACGAAAACACTTCCATTAAGTTCAAAATGTCGTTTACATGTTCGAAAACTGTAAACATCGATACCTTTAGAGTTGGCAGAAATTTGGTCATTTTCTTTGTGTGTATGACCAAAATATCACTTTTTACATATGGGCGAATTAGGACTCGAAACCACTTCCATTGAGTTTAAAATGTCGTTTACGTGTCCGAAAAGATAAACTTTGATATATTCCGAGCTTCGAAGTTTTAGCACCTTGGTTAGGGCTTAGATGGCTAAACCTAACCCACTCTTATAACCCCCAAATCAACCCTCTCCTCTTCATTCCATCCAAACAGTTAGCAAAAAGAGAAACGGGGAAAAGAAAGGAAATAGAAATTCCTTAAGCCCTAGCTTAATCTAGGAGCTCCAATCTTGTGGGAATCAAGTGCAGATCCAAGGAAAAGCTTCAGTAAGCTCCTCTCCATCTTCTTTAGCTTGCTTTCTCTTTGATTTGTAAGATTTCCTATGACCTAATTCTTAAGAAATATGTTCATATGATTATAGGTTATTGATTCTAGTGTTTTTTTCGAAGAGAGGTTGTTCTAGCTCGCTATTAGGTTGATTCATTGCTTCCAACAAGCAAAGGTGAGTTCTTTGTGAGTTATTCATGGACCCACATCTATGCCACAAGCCTAAATGCTTGTAAAAGCGTAATTTAGTGTTCATTTGAGTTCGCATATGCTAGTGAATTGGATAGGTTAGTGCAACTTAACCGATTGCATGTGTTCATATTTCATTGGGTTGAAAATTATGATAAAGATTGGTCACACGACCTAGTTCTTATGATATGAGTGTATTTTGTGATCTTGTGAAGCACCGTTGTTGCCTCGACAAAGTCCTAAGTTTTGACAAGTAGCCTGAATCACTTTTTCTTGCTTTGGTTTGGAATTTAGTTCACTTTTGACCTTATAATCAAAATCATTACAATCTCATAGATATATGTTTGTGCATGTTTGTAGGGGTTCTTGAGTTGTTTTAATGAGCTTGTGAGGCATTATTATCATCTAGATCAAGTGCATAGCCTCCATAGTTCGCCGAAAACAATTCACACAAGGTTTGGCTTGAAAATTAACCAAATTGGACCATTCGGTAGCCACCAGTCGGCTGGTAGTCTACCTTGGCAGCAGCCCACCAGGTTTGGACGAGTCGACTGGTTAAAACAGACCAGTCGAACAGTAGTCTACCTGGACAGCAACCCAGGTTCTGACCAGTCGATTAGACAAATTGGGACCATTCGACTGATTTGGCTATGGACCAGAGGAACCTAGAATAGATTGATCCAGGCTCTTTCCCGGCCAGAGCCCGAACCGTTTAGCCTTTTTTTTGACTATTCAGTTTCTCTGATTCATAGATTTCAGCAGCCCAATTCTTAAGAAATCGATTTATAAATTATCAATTAAAAACTGACTATGTGACGGCCTGCCCCGGACCAGCCAACATTTCCGATTGAAGGTGCGCTGTACCGATGTCCAACCAGCAAGGGTTGGTCGCCAAAGCAAGGAAAAGAAGAGAATTTGAACTAACAAGGAACCTATAAAATGTCTCACAGCGCATGGAATAAAATATAATAATAACATAACTTTGACATAAAACAGGCGATACAGTGCATAAGCTGAAAACTTAAACCATAGTCATCATAGCAGTGGAAATTCAAAATATAGCTTATTACAACTCCAACATACTGTCTCTAAAGTAAAGAAAAAGGTGCACTACTAATGCCCAAAGTAGTGACCAGCAACAACAGAGGGAGAATATATATCTATCATACAAGGAATCGTCCTACTCATCTCCGGTACAGCTACTCGTGCATACCACCTAACATGTCTCTAGTCTGCCCGTTTAATAGCACCTAGAGTAATAAGAAGAGACATAAAACATTGGGCAAGACAAAAGTCTGGTATAAGCAATAAGCAGCTAAATAGAACAATAACAGGTATACTAAACCATACCTGGACCTGGACCTGCAACCAAAGAGTTAACACAACAATATGCACAATGCTCTAAGGAGACACTAACACATGGTGTAAAAGTAACAGGGGAGGGGGTGTGCATGTCATAGTGATGTCAAACAATCAAGCATAGCAACCATCCCCACATCTCTCACTCAGTACATAAAGCATACGATATCCACCGCTTTGACCACCAATTCCTTGCTATGATCACTTTGCCCCCATGGAGTCATAATGACACCACTGCACTGATCCATAACCACTAGTCCTTGCTATGTCCACTCTTCCCCATGAAGTCATGACGACTCCACTGTACTAGCTCATAGCCATGCTATGATCACTCTGCCCCATGGAGTTGTAACTACTCCATTGCACTGATCCGCAGCCTAACACTTTTCCTTCCGTGGTATATCAAAGCTATGGGCGTCGACAACCCTTAGCACACGTCCCGCAACAAAGTCCAATCATGAAGTTAACACATTGGTTCCCAATTGGATCCTGAGTACAAACTTCCCATTTGGACTACATTTGCATCTCAGGGTTTTGGTCTTCTCCGGATCGGTTCGGAACAAGCTTCTATTCAGATCGACTCTCTTCTTCTCGTTCAGTCCATGGTGGTCAACTCTGTTCGGGTGAGTCGTGCTCCCTCCATCGGGTCAGATCATGGTGCTCCAAGCTGGGTCATGGTGTCACACTGGTTCGGGTCAGGTCGGATAGGACTCTGGTTCGGGATCAAACCCCCCTTGGCCTATGCATGCGTGTCGGCTCAGAGAATGATGCTTCCATCGGGTCGGGTCGTGCCACCATTCATGAGAGTATTGGTCAAAGAGCTTCAGATGCAAGCAGTCGGGTCGGTCTCCATCATCACGAGCGGGTCGGCTCGGAGAGGGGGCGATCTGATCCGGTCTAGCTCCTGCATATTTTTCCTGCAACTTCCAGCGGCTGTTTTTACGCCACACGATGGCATCTTCGACCATTCTAATCATTCTAAAAAATCACAAAACATTCCAGACAGTCATAGCAACATGTACAGTCATTCACAAATACCAAAACAACAAACAATCATGATAATATAGACCAAACATACCCAAAATCTCATGTTTTCCCTTCAATCATGTTTAAGTATAACTAATGATAGGGTTAACAAAACTTAACCAACCCAAATTTGTAACAGAGGCCTAAAAAAATATTTCAAAATTTATAAATATTTTTGCAGAATTTAATCATGTATAAATTCACTAATTATCACTAATTACCCTTAATTAACCTTAATTAGTGTAAAAACAATGCTAATCACTCACCTTGGCCACAAATAAAATATCAAAACTGAAACTCCGCTGATTTGGAGCGATCTCCAGCGTCTAACAACAGCTTTAGCTCTGAAATGGTGCTATTTCTCCTTGATTTGATGTTGCTAAGCTTAATCCTTGATTAGAGAGTGATTTGGAATGAAATTAGAAGGTGGAGGCCATTGTTAGGGTTTCTAAGAGGTAAATGACGGCTAGAAAACTGAAACATAATGAAAACCTAACTCATTTCAGCCTCCCCATAACCCTAATCTCGAAATGGGTTATTGGCCCATTCACTAATCACCTCATTTGGCCCTGTTAATTAGTTTTTCACCTTCTAAACCTTATTTCAACCATATCTCCCAAATGGTAAGTCCGTTTTTGACATGTAACTATTCTACGGAAAGGTAAACCATCATCCAGGTCTAAGGGAAGTGGTTTCAGGTCAAAACTGCTTTCCAATCAAAAGTTATGGCCGAAACAAAATCAGCTAGGGGCAAAACGATCATTAAAAAATCGGCAAAAATCATGAACATGGGAAATGACCCTAATAGTCGTCTCCCAAAGTTACATGACCATACGGATTCGTATATGAAAGAAATATATATTCTACGATCCTTCGATGCGTAGCATTCGGGTCATTACATTCTCCCTCCTTAAGAAATTTCGCCCCTGAAATTCCTTAACAAAGAAACAAGCAAAGGATCCCGCATGCCTACCAACCATTCATAACAATCAAACACAGAAAAACAAACAAACTAGTCTATCCTAGCATGTGGAAAACTAAGTCGCAATTAAAATCTTACCAGGAAAAGTGTTCTGGATACGTCTTCTTAATGCTCCCCTCTGTCTCCCAAGTATAGTCATTCTCATCCTCACCCCATTGAACCTTGACTAGATTCACCGCTTTCCTTTGAAGTTTCTTCGTATTGTGCTTGACAACACGAATCGGCTTGCAGTTCCCAGCCGTCTCAGGTTCTACTTCTATATCATCCAACTGATCAGGTGAAATAGTCATATCGGGATCGTGCACGAATTTCCTTAACTAGGAAATATGAAATATGTTATGAAATCCTACCATCTTCTCTGGTAATTTAACTTTATATGCCAAATTCCCAACTTGCTTGAGGATTGGGAATGGACCAACAAATCTTGACGCCAGTTTTTCTTCTCCTTCCAAATCGAATAACATTCTTTAATGGAGAAATCTTGACAAACACCTAGTCGCCAATGGAGAAATCAGAATAACTCTTCTGCCTATCTTGGGAAGCCTTCATTTGTTGTCGGATAACCCTGATCTTATCTGAGGTTTCTCTTATCACATCTGGCCCAAGCACAAATTTCTCATCGATTTCTAACCAACATGACGGTGAGTTGCACGGTCTTCCGTACGAAGCTTCATATGGAGCCAAACCAATACTGGACTGATAACTATTATCATATGCAAATTCTTCTAGATGCAAATGGTCATCCCATGATCCACCAAAATCCAATATGCAATCTCTCAAGAGATCCTCTAATATTCGATTCACCCTCTCTGTCTGACCGTCGGTTTGAGTATGGTATGCGGTACTAAGATATAATTCTGACCCTAGAGCCTCTTGTAAGCTCATCCAAAACCCATTAGTAAACAACGGGTCTTGGTCACTCACAATGCTTTTAGGTACTCCATGAAATCTCACTACCCACTTCATATATAGTTCCGCTAACTTAGCTGCCATTCTATTCGACTTTACGGGTATAAACCTTGCACTCTTAGTCAATCGGCCTACAATCACCCAAATGTTATCACGGCCCGATCTAGTTATTGGTAACCCATCAATGAAATCCATTGAGACTTGTTCCCATTTCCATTCTGGAATTTCTAATGCTTGCAGCAAACCACTAGGCTTCTTTTGCTTGGTTTTAACTAGCTGGCAGTTCATGATTTGGATATAAACTCCCCAATGTCTCTTTTCATCCCTTCCAGTATTAGGTCTGCCTCATATCTCGATAAATTTTGTTGCCACAGAGATGGATGGTCAGTTTCGAGTGATGGCATTCTCTGAGCACTTTATCATTCAATCCACTGACATTGGGCACAACTAGTCTTCCGTTCTTTCTAAGCCATCTATCTCGATCAAGCCCATACTTGTACATCTCCTCGTCGGTACCCATATCTAACTTAGAGATGATTTCCAATAGGTTTGGGTCGTCTCTCTGACTGGAACCAATCTGCTCAATCAAGGTGGGTCTGATCGTCAAACTTGTTAATACTTCTGGATCCAATTTGCACTTTGGCCTGAAATCATACCCAACGATGTACTCCAGTTGCTTCCATTCTGAAAACATAGCCCCTAAACTATCATGTCTTCTACTGAATGCATCAGCTACCGCATTGCCCTTTCCTAGGGTATATGCGGTATCAAAATCGTAGGAAGCCAAGAATTCTAACTATCTTTGTTGTCGGAGGTTTAGATCCTTCTGAGAGAAAAGATACTTTAACGATTTTATGTTTGGTTAACAACTCGAATCTTTCTTCCAAGAGATAATGTCTCTACATCTCCAATGCAAACACGATCGCTGCCAATTCCAAATCATGGGTAGGATAGCTTTTCTCATGCGGTTTCAGTTGCCGATTAGCATAAGCTACAACCCTATCTCCTTGAATGAATAAAGCACCTAGTCCGGTACCACAGGCATCTGTGTATACTGTCAACTCTTCATTCCCTTTAGGAATGACTAACACTGGTGCATATGTCAACTTTTCCTTTAGACTCTTAAATGCATTCTCGCACTTTTCATCCCAAATAATACTTGATTCTTCTTGGTCAACTGAGTCAATGGCGCCGCTATCTTCGAGAAGTCTTGGATAAACTTACGATAATATCCAGCCAATCCCAAGAAACTTCTTACGTCTGTTGCATTCTTGGGCGTAGACCAATCTTGTACCGTAGCCACCTTTGCAAGGTCCATGGCAATACCATTTTCTAAAACAACATGGCCCAAGAATCTCAATTCCCTCCTCCAGAAGTGACATTTAGAAAACTTTGCTTTCAATTGGTGTTTTCTCAACACCTCCATCACTATCTTCAAATGTTCCTTGTGTTCTCCCTCTGTTCTCGAGTAGACAAGTATGCCATCCACGGACACAAGAACAAACTTATTCAATTGATCTCGGAATACTCTATTCATAAGATCCACAAAATATGCTGGTGCATTGGTTAACCGAATGGCATGACTAACCACTCATAGAATCCAGATGGCATCCGAAAGGCCGTTTTAGCTATACTCTCAACTTCCACCCTAAGCTGATGAAAACTTGTCGCGAGATCCAACTGGGAGAAAACTCTCGCGCCATCCAACTGATCAAACATATCATCTATCCGCGGTAGAGGATACTTATTCTTCCTCGTCACCTTATTCAACTCGCGGCAGTCCATACACAATCGAAGGGAACCATCCGGCTTGGTAGTAAACACAACTGGTGCTCCCTACTCAGAAACACATCTTCTGATAAATCTCTTCTTCAATAGATCACCTACTTGCACCCCGAGCTCTCGCTGCTCCCTTGGTGTCATACGACGAAGTGGCATCACTATAGGTCTGGCATCTTTCACTAGATCAATACAAAACTCAATCTCCCTATGTGGTGGAAGTCCGATCACTTCCTTGAAGACGTCCGGATACTGGCCAGCCATGGGCACATCTGACAACTCATCATGTGGGACGTCAAGGGAATTTAGAAAACTAGCCATTACCCCATCACTAGTTAGACCACCAAACACTACCCTCTGCCCATCATCTGCTCTAACTGTCACCAAAAAGCCTTCACAGTCTACCACCACCCCATATCTTTGGATCCAATCGACTCCCAAAATAATGCCATACACAGTAAAGCCCAAAACAAAGAAATCACAAACAAATATGCATCCATGACTTGATAAGACCACATTACAACAAATCATGCTAAGGCTAGTTGAACCGCCAATCGGGTTCGTCACCACTAAAGGTCTATCGACTATCTCAGGTTCCAATCCCAACCTATCTACCAGGTCACTAGATATGAAGGAATGGGAAACTCCGGTATCAAACAATACTCGAACAGGAACATCATTAACAGAAAGCATACCTTGAATGGTGACATTCTTTCCTTTCTCCACCGCGGTTGGTGCATTCGACGAAGAAGGAACAACATTAAGAGCAAATGCTTTCACAATCTGCTTCTCTTTAGGGGGTTGCGGACATTTATCCTTGTGATGTCCCACTTGACCATAGTTGAAGCACTTCCTGTCCGCCGGTTTCGCTTGACATTCTTTGGCATAGTGGCCCTTCTTGCCACAGCTAAAGCACTCAACGTCTTTCTTGTCTTTCTTTCTCGGGTCATCCGTAACTTGGTTCTGTTTCCTCTTATTCTGAGAATTATTCTTGCCTCCATCGCCTGCTTGCTGTTTTTGCTCTCCCGTAGGTACCACAGCAACCTCAGTCTTTGGCTTATGGTAAAGGCTCTCTGATCTCAATGCTTTCCCCATAATCGATTCAAACGTCTCATCGATATGGTTTATAACCCTTTCTCCTAAGTACTGATATAAGCTTGTTATGAACTTCTCATTCTTCTTCTCGGGAGTGTCAATAAGAGACAATTCATACTTCGATAAAGTATCGAACTCATCAATATACTCTGAGACTGTCCTACCATTCTGCTTAAGCTCCAAGAACTCCCTAAACAACTCTGATTTCTGAGCAGCTGGGATAAACTTTTCGCTAGCTCGGGCCTTAAACTGATCCCATGTAACTTGATCCTCTGGAGTAGCGGCCTTAATAACATTCCACCAATTCATCACCCGTCCTTGCAGCTGACAGGAAGCTAGCTTTCTCTTCGTCGCATCCTCGATACCCAAGTCTTCGAAGATACGCTCACAGCTATCCAACCAATCCTAAACTTTTGTAGCCGATTTCGTTCTGTGGAACGGCTTTCCATAAATTTTAGTGTAATTCTTGCATAGCTTGGCGAAATCGGCCCTAGGCGCCTGCACCGCTGCACCACCACCATTTGCAGCATTGGGAACTGCTCCTTGCACATTTCTAAGCATCTATCTCATGAAGTCAGCGAACATCATCCTCATATTAGGAGCATTCCCATTATTAGCTCCTCTACCAGTACACCTAGTATATCGGCTCATCGTCCAATTTATAAGGAGAAAACAATTAACCATCTCTTCAGTGGTGCCAGTGCAGTGCGACTTCATCCTTAAATATATTAATAGTATATATATAGCTTTTGAAAACCAAAATATCACAAATACGCGCTCTCATATACGTATTATCTCTCTCTGGTGCCTTCCCTAGGTTAACTACGCAACCTAGAGCTCTGATACCAAATGTGACTGCCCACCCCAAACTAGCCGACATTTCCCATTGAAAGTGCGTTGTGCCGATATCCAACCAGCATGGGATGGTCGCCAAAGAAAGGAAAAGAAGGGAATTTGAACTAAAAAGGAACATGTAGAATGTCTCACAGCGCATGGAATAAAATATAATAATAACATAACTTTGACATAAAACAGGTGAGATAGTGCATAAGCTGAAAACTTAAACCATAGTCATCATAGCAACGGAAATTCAAAATACAGCTTATTACAACTCCAACATACTGTCTCTAAACCAAAGAAAAATGTGGACTACTAATGCCCAAAGTAGTGACTAGCAACAACATAGGAAGAATATATATCTGTCACACGCGGAAGCCTCCTGCTCGTCTCCGGTACAACTACTCGTGCATACCACCTAACCTGTCTCTAGTCAGCCCATTTAAGAGCACCCAGAGTAATAAGAAGAGACATAAAACTTTGGGTCAGATAAAAGTCTGGTATGAGCGATAAGCAGCTAAACAGAACAATAACAGGTATAATAAACCATACCTGGACCTGGACTTGCAACCAAATAGTTAGCACAATAAGATGCACAATACTCTAAGGTGACACTAACTCATGGTGTACAAGTAACGGGGAAGGGGGTGTGCATGTCATAGTGATGACAAACAATCAAGCATAGCAACCATCCTCACATCTCTCACTCAGTACATAAAGCATACGATATCCACCGCTCTGACCACCCATTCCTTGCAATGATCACTTTCCCCTATGGAGTCATAATGACACCACTGCACAAATCCATAGCCACTAGTCCTTGCTATGTCCACTCTGCCCCAGGAAGTCATGACGACTCCACTACACTGGCTCATAGCCATGTAACAATCACTCTACCCCATGGAGTAGTAACTACCCCAGTGCACTGATCTGCAGCCTAGCACTTGTCTTTCCGTGGTGTCTCAAAGCTGTAGACGTCGACAACCCCTTAGCACACATCCCACAGCAAAGTGTAACCATGAAGTTAACTGATTGGCTCCCAACTGTATCCTGAGTACAAACGTCCCATTTGGACTACCTTTGCATCTCGGGTTTTGGTCTTCTTTGGATCGGTTCGGAACAAGCTTCTATTCAGATCGACTCTCTTCTTCTCGTTCAGTTCATGGTCATCATCTCTGTTTGGGTCGGGTCGTGCTCCCTCCATCGGGTCAGATCGTGGTGCTCAAAGAAGGGTCGTGGTGTCACACTGGTTTGGGTCGGGTCGGATATGACTACGGTTCGGAGTCAAACTCCCCTTGGCCTATGCAGGCGGGTCGACTCAGAGAATGATGCTTCCATCGGGTCGGGTTGTGCCACCATTCACGAGAGGATCGGTCAGAGAGCTTCAGGTGTAAGCAATCGGGTCGGTCTCCATCATCTCGAGCGGGTCGAGTCAAAGAGGGGGTGATCCGATCCAGTCTAGCTCCTGCATATTTTTCCTACAACTTCTAGCAACTGTTTTTACGCCACAGGACGGCGTTTTCGACCATTCTAATCGTTCTAAACAATTACAAAACATTCCAAACAGTCATAGCAACATGTTCCACAAACTCCAAAACAACAAACAATCATGATAATATAAATCAAACATAACCAAAATCCCATGTTTTCCTTTCGATCATGTTTAAGTATAACTAATGATACGGTTAACAAAACTTAAACAAATTAACCCAAATTTCTAACAGAGGCCTAAAACAACATTTCAAAATTTATAAATATTTTTCCAGAATTTAATCATGTATAAATTCACTGATTATCACTAATTACCCTTAAATAACCTTATTAGTGTAAAAACAATGCTAATCACTCACCTTGGCCACAAATAAAATATCAAAACTGAAAATCCACTGATTTGGAGTGATCTCCAGCGTCTAACAGCAGCTCAAACTCTGAAATGGTGCTATTTCTCCTAGATTTGATGTTGCTAAGCTTAATCCTTGATTAGAGAGCGATTTGGGAAGAAATTAGAAGGTGGAGGCCATTGTTAGGGTTTCTAAGAGGAAATGGCGGCTAGAAAACTAAAATAGAAGGAAAACCTAACTCATTTCAGCCTCCCCATAACCCTAATCCTGAAATGGGTTATCGGCCAATTCACTATTCACCTCATTTGGCCCAGTTAAGCAGTTTTTCACCTTCTAAACATTATTTCAGCCATATATCCCAAATAATAAGTCCGTTTTTCACACATAACCATTCTATGGAAAGGTAAACCATCATCCGGGTCTAATGCAAGTGGTTTCAGGTCAAAACTGATTTCCAGTCAAAAGTTATGGCCGAAACAAGATCATCTAAGCTCAAAACGGTCATTTAAAAATTGGCAAAAATCATGAACATGGGAAATGACCCAAATAGTCGTCTCCCAAAGTTACATGACCATACGACGTCGTATGTGAAAGAAAGAAATATTCTACGATCCTTCGATGCGTAGAATGAGGGTCGTTACAGACGGAGCGGAAACCAATTGTGAGAACTCTCTCGCTCAATTCTTTTGTACAGTTATTTATTATGTTAACTGAATATATGTTGATTGTCTGTGATTGCAATATTTGTTCGGTGATTGATGGATGTTACAGTTTTAATGTCATCACTATTAAACTATTTATATACATACGTTGTTAAATAAACCGTCTATATTATGAATTATTTTGGGATGACAATTTACCCACTCGTCTCCCAAATAATAGATAAGTTCACATGGATTGTAATGTAAACCCCACATGGGTATTGGGACGATAATTTCAAACATCGCCCAAGCATGCAAATGATAATCATTGGATGTTGATTTAAAAACTCACACGGGTCTGAGGATGACAATAACTTCACACATCTCCCTTGTGTTTAGTTGTATGTCGATTGATTGATTGGCAGGCCCTTATAAGTGTTATTTGTTTATTTAATGCTTATACAGTTGTAAATTGCACTCTGGATGTGAATTGAATACTTACTAGTTGTTCACTATTTTTGAATATATGTAATGTACGAAATCCATATAATTAAAACTATATGGTAATTGATTGAGTCACATCCCGATTCATAATATAAATGAATAATTTAACATAATATTTAATGAAGAATCAAAATATGATTTTGATGTCTGATTTCAAATGGACATGAATACATTATGTAAAATAATAATAAATGATTTGAAAAGATTTTGGAAGAAATATTCCATGTTTGTAAAAATAAAAGGTATTTTTATCTGAATGAACTATTTAACAACTCAAACAGAGAATTGAAAGGAATTATATGGTTTGATATAACCAAAATTTCCAACGAATGAATTGGAATGGATTTGAATGGAAATAATCTTCAGAATATTTTGATATTGGATTCCATGATTACATGAATATTGTTGAGGAATGTGGAAGATATGGATATCGTTATTCCCAATACGATATCTGTTGGTCTCAGAATTTGATATTGAATATAAGTCGATATGATTTCTATTTCGACCCTTGAATTTAAAATTAAATTAAATTTTGGTTTTGTTGTGAATGGTGTCTTCATTAACATTGTTCCTAAACCCAGTTGAGAAAAGAATAAATCTTTTAGCTAAGATTTAAGGAAGTTTTCCAATTAATGAATATAATTGGAATTAAATGGAATTTGATTTTGGGTTGATTGTGAGCAATATTTTGAACAACATTAGTTCTTAAACCCGATTAACAATGAAGTTAAGATTTGGAATTTATAAATCCTTATTCTAAGGTTTAATATAAATTTTCCAAAGTAATGTTTTCCAATTTAATAAAAGAAATTGGAATTGAATGGAATTTGATTTAGTGATAATCGAGATGAGCTTCTGTGAAGGAAGGCGTTTACTATTTACGGAATTTAAAAGGCTTTTCTATTATTCCGTTTATATTATTAGTCCGATACGGAAACTTGTATCGATTATATACTATTATAGGTTCCATTTTGATGGAAGATGATTTTGGGATTATCGTGAACTATATTTTAAATGACATTGGTTCTTTAACCTAGTTAATGGCAGGATTAATTTTTCTAAAGTAGAATAATCATTAAGTAACGATTTTTGAGATTAAAACTAAGTGGAGCTTTAATGAATCTGTAATTAGATTGAAATGGGAATGAGGCAAGTAAATTTACCAAATTCAAGAAATGTTCGAGATGGAGTATCACTAGTTTTACTTTGTGCGATTGTTAAGTCTTTAATTAGATTTGAACGAGAAATGGTAATTAAATTTACCTATAACACAATTCGATTAGAAAAATAAAATAAGTGATTACTTCGGTAAGGTTCGCTAATCCCGACTTGTTGAAAAACCTTAATTTGGTTCAACTTGTGAATAGTTATTATAAAATCTTTTTAAATGATTTCTGAGAATATACGAATAAAAGAATATTTTGGATTGGAGTGAGGCATATGATGTGTTTTTACAACACTTGATTATAAGATAGGCGAGTTATTCGGAAAGACCGGGTTAACCCATTATGAATAACTAATGCGACGACTAAAAGTCGAAGATTTAATGACGGTGGTTAAAGGCCAGAGATCTTCACATCGTTTGGATGATTACTGATGTCTTGATTGGGCTATACACCCAAGACGAGGTAATAAGCAGTGATCGTCCAGACGTACTTGAAGATCGACCGGATATGCAAGGACCTCTCTCCTGTATTTGGCATATGGGATGAAGAACAAGGTGCCTCCGGTTTCGTTCAGACCCAGAATTGATTTATAAATGGATTGCATGTCTGACATTGTATTGTGGGTTATATTCATTGATCTGTGCTAAATATATATATATCTATTTGGTGGTGGAAAATTTTTTCTCTTTCTTAACACCCTTCTCTGAGACAAACGAGCTTAGAGGTTATATATTAGTGGAAATCAATGGTATGGTATGGATTGATAATGTGGAATGCTAAGATTCAACGATCAAGGCTTTTCTTGAAAAGCAGGGTCTTGTGGTTGATGATCAAAGCATGGCTTTAATACAGCATAGCTTTGTGTATAGCGTTTATTCGCGAGCTTTACACCTCGGTGTGGAACAAAAACGGGATGAGGACCTCAGGGAGGACATGCATTTCTTTCTAGCTATGGGTGATGTCATGGTATGGAGGCCAGACATTTTCACTTATGTGGTAGATGGATTGTGAGGCGTCTCGGATAGAGCTAACTAAAAGGCTCAAGTGATAGGTCCGATAGGACCGGGAAATGTATTGCTCCCGAATAACCAATCCACAAACGTTAGGTGTGGACCGGCCCTGACGCTAACCAAGGGCTCACAAGAGTTTGAGTCCTAAGGCATTTTCTAGAGTGTTTCGAAACCGGTGAGGAAGATCCCTTGCCTCAACTCATAGATGGAAATCCAATTTCGCTTACGCGACTTTTCGGTTTTTGTTGTAAACCTATGTATGGCGACATAATATATGGTACCTATGTCATCTATGATTGATACATTTATATTTGAAGTTATTTTTGACACTATGCACTTATAGTAATATCAAAAATATTTGTTTTAAAGCGTATCAAGCATGTTTGGCTATTATAAGGTAGAACTCTATCGTTCGGCTTGCGTTGCATTGTGTGATGTGACCTGAGTTCTATAATAGCTTCATTTTTCAAAAAGTATTATGTTGTTTGTTTTAAACTGACATTCATGTGGAGTGAACCCATTTCGTGTAATACAGCGTGGTCTCATGGTTTTCTAACTTTCAAAGTAAAAGTATAATAACTGTTTTATGTTCTCATACCAGTCCCATGACTGACTCGAAGTCTATTGTTTCCACCTAAACTCTGAGTGCCCATAATTTCCACTGGGCAGCTATTAGTTTTTGTTTTTGTAGATATATTTTTCACAAGATCCTGCTTTACAGCTGGAGCTATATTCGAAAAAAAATTATTCGTGTATTTCTTTCAGTTGTGTTAGTTGATGTATTTCCGCGACACATTGTATTTATATATTTATTTCCACTGCTATGTAATTTATTCTCTGATATTATTTTCCCATTGTGTAATATTATTTATTCGCAGTTTGATATTCTTGTACTCTAATGTAAATTGTTGTAATAGAAATGAAATGTTTTTATGTTTGTGTTCTTATGCATCGTGTTCTCATTACAATCCGCGTTCTCAAACGGTCTTGGTCAGTTTATCGATCGATTTGGACCAGGCGAAATTCGATGCGTGACAACAACACCGTCTTCCCTTAGATTGGGGATCGGCTGAAGCCTCTCCCAATTATTTAGAGAATTGACGGATCCCCACTCTCCTCTTCTCACCAACACCTCATGCCCCCACACTGGAAGTTATTTCTTAGACTTTTTTAGTGCTACAGGTCGTAGATTTATAGGTTCTCTTTGGATCGTATTTGTGTTTGCATGTAAGATGCGGGAGATGCTATTGTGGTGTTTTCTGGAGATGGATCTTAGGGTGAGAGCTGGCTTCTTTGCTTGTCCTTTTGGTTTCCTTGTTTTATTTATAGAAATTATAATTTTTCCCTTTGCTAGAACTTTTTTCTGACCCTCCCCTCATAACAAACCCGCATGTTAGATGGGTGGCCGAGATTATAATTAGAGACACTTGTTAGATGGTGTCATTATTAGAGTAAATATTTTCTCACTATTCTATTTTATTAGCTCCACTATGAGAATTGTACTGTGAGCTCTCATATGTTTTATCCTTCCCGTTCTATAGGATACCAGATAAGCCAACTCGGGTTTTGGTGGACTTGAATTTTAGTTTTTTTACGAAAAATTCGGGCCCATTGAAATTTATGTTGTTACATCTGGTATTAGACTCAAGTTTAGGATTTCTATATATAGATAGTGAGTGAGAGTATTTGTGTTTTTGAAATATAAATATTATATATATACTCATAGATTCATAAAGGAACCAACTAAATAGGAAGGGAGACATATAGAAAGAGTTATGATTTCAGTTTTGTACACTAAAGAAACACTTATGGAAATTTGAGACCAATAGGCTCTTGGGTGGTTTGAATAAAAAGTGTACAATGTGTTTTAAAATAAAAGGAAGGATTCCATATTTTAGTATCTGAGATTTTAGTATTTCAGATTAGTGGATTTGGCAGAAGAGCCTTATAAATTGAGAAAGAGAAAGAAGGAAAATGGATTAGGAATATATATATATACACACACACACACACACACACATATTTGGTGCAAAATTGACATTAGGTCCAAATTCCGATTTACAAAAAGTAACTATGTGAATACTGTTAAAGAGGATATGGGAAATGGGAAAAGTAACTTTGTGCAAAAGAATTGAAAAAATGCAAAATTAAAAAACTACTCTGTACTTAGTCCCACAATTAAAATTTTAGTGAAAAAATTAAAAAAGGATACGGAAAAATATTTCTAGAAGAGTTTTCAAGTTTCAAAGTTTACAGTTTTCAAAAGTTTACCTAATAGTAATATTGAGTTTTGCATTAGAATAATTTTTGACAAAAGTATGAAGATTTTTTTTGAAAGAATAAAGTGTAGAAGCAAGTTGTAAGGTTATGTAATATAAGCATTAAAGGGAACGCGTAAATATAAATAAATTAGGCATGTTTTGTATGGATGGTTTTGAAAAGAAAATATGAGAGCTTTTGATAAAGAATGGAACGTGAAACACTTCGACTTACTGTAATAATAAGAATTATAAGATTAGTCTTTATGAATCAACAAATTATTAAGAAAACATGTTTTGTTAAAGTGACAAGGAAATGAGATGTGAAAGAGGTGTACAAAATGTAGTTGAAACGCCATGATTTTGTGCTACCTATTTCAACGAAGAAAGAAAAAATATCAGAATACAGAAGTTTCTTTGTTATTTTACACAGGACACGGAAGTCCTCTAGAAAAGATTCATAGAAACTTAATCTTAATGACTCCTCTTGGAAAAGAAATGTGTGCTAAGTAGATAAGAACTCCTACTAATTTAAACTTTGTAAACTTTGATGAATTATTTGAGAAATTTGAAGAAAATCTTAAAACTTTTATGGTTTTTTAGAAAAGAAAGAAGAGATGAATTTTCATAAATGTAGATTCAATCAAAGGTACAAGTTGAATATAAAAGGTGTGGTAATATGCATGAGAACTTGGTGTATAGGACATGAACTTGTGGAGATAGGTGGATGGAAAGGAGGAGCTCTATGGTTGTATAGATTCAGTGATGAGACATTTTATTATGTTAGGAGAGGCATAATCCTAGACCTCTTTGTCTTAGTGGATAGGGACAATTAGCCATTGTATTTTTTACCTAGTAGGGGCTCCAGTATAGCATGTTTTCTTTTTGTATATATTTGCACTCATATACAGTACTCTATTTATTTGTAGGAAAATAGAATAGTTTAGTATTATAATCTCTTTCTAGGTATTTAAGATGATCATTACAAATAAAAACATAAGATATTCTAAATAAAATAAAAATATAAGCAAAAGGTGAATAACAAAAAGGAAAAAATATGAAAAATTTATAGAAAACAAAAAATATGGTGAAGGCAATAGATGAGAAATGTAACGACCCAGGGAATTCAATGCCCGAAGTTCAACAATAATATGTAAACCCATATTAATTGCCAGAATTCAAGTATCGATACACCAGATAGTTAATAGAAAGAAATTAGAGGATGAGATAAGAAAGAAAGAAATATTAGAATAGAAGAACAACTCAACATCATCAGCGTCTCACATAGCAGCGGAACAAAATATAATATAGAAATAAATCTTTATTGGGAGCTTTGAAATAAAACTCAGAATCATTAGAGTACATCAATACATCTGGACAGTTATAATAATCTGTCTTCATATACAACATACAGCGAAATAAATACTAGTATGTTTGATCTCGAGCACGTCTTCTAAAGTTCACGGCATCCAAGCCTAAACCTGAAAACCCAATCTAACCCGAGCATTACAAACGCCGGATCCAGAGTAAGATATCGAATAAGTTTATAAGCAACACCCAACTTGATTTAAAGTCAAAACGTTTCTTTTCGAAAGAAAAGGATAATCATAAGACCAATCCACAAATTAACACGTACATTTTTTACCTTGTGATAACCCAATCCATTTTGAAATCATATCTTATTCTGATATTATAATAGTGTTTAAATACAAATAAATAGAAATCTAGCAGAACGCTAGCTTCTCACACTCCATATATATAATAAAAAATCAAAAATTGTGGGCTCTTATTGGATATTGGATTCCGACTATGACAGGGTATGGAACCATCTTCCGATTATGTATCTCTAAAGGGGAATACACTGGCATCAACAAGAACATTTTGCAACCCGCCACACATGATCGACCACTCATTTCAGTTGAGTGTATCGAATGTATATCACCAACAGTTGGGAGCTACCCACCATTTCCCGAAAAAGGATAGTATCGAAATAAATTAAAGAAGGAAATGATTTTTTTCTAAATAGTTGATTATACAAACTAATTGAGAGCGACCCACTTAGCCATGCTGCTTGCCCAATTTTCTTCAATTCCCGGTTGAAAAATTTGAGGTTTAACACTACCTTTAGAACATCACATCATCATTCACTTTGAATGCCACATTGTCCTATCCGTCAAATCACTAATTGACATCCATAAATATACCCTAGATGTAAAAGAAGTGCCCTTTTTTGCCAACAACTTGGTATATTTGTAAAAAAACAACGTACGAGTTTTAGGAAATACTTTGTCAAACAACCGTCCATACATGTCATCTAGGAACAGGAGGAACCCGAAGGCACCCTCCTACAACATCCTAGGTATCATCCTATAGATCAACAGCGAGTAGTCCTTGCAAATCCGTATATTTCAACCATGATAGGATTATAGTATATCTCCAACCACTAAACCAGAGATTTTAAGCAATTCTATCGTTTTATGAACATCCACGTTCTTCAATGCTTCATCTCGATCAGTATCTGGTATCTTCAACATTCCAAATTTGCTAGTCGGAATGGTTTTTGAATATAAATTTGATACCGATCTTTCCGTATCAACAATTGTATGGGACAGATTTTATAGTTGGTTATTTAACTATCAAATAAACAACCATTCAATCATAAAAATAAAAATAGATTTTCTGGTTTAGTATTAGAATCACTTGGCTTCTTTAATTAAAAATAATTAACAAATGGTTAATTTTAAAACTTCAAAATCTTTCAGTAAATCGAACACAGTTTTCCACTTCTTATTTAATATATGAATATATTTAAAATCATTTTCCTATTAATATACTTAGAAACAATATCTTACAATCTTATCAAGTTTCCCATCTTACTATCATTTGCAAAACATTTGCTACATCATTCTTCATTATCTATAACTGGGAAATCAATTCAACTTATTTTTCGTAAAATAATGTTACGAAATCTCTTTTATTTCTTTGCTTGAGAAACAATAACCAACTCCTGTTCCTTTAGAATAAACTAATTCCAAAACTCCACTTTTCATTTCCTTTTTCCCTCGAAAACACCGTTATATTTTCACACAATTTCCTTTGTATTGGTGATATCATTATATCCATATAAATATTCTCACCTCTTTCCATTTCCGCTACTTTGGAAATCCCATTATATATATACTTAAATCTTTTATTTCCTTTTCTTTGAAAATCTCACTATATTTTCTCAAGCCTTCTATTTCCTTTATAAAGTTGGGAACATTTCTATTTCTTTATCTTGCATTTCTACACCTTAACATTCATTAGTCCTTGATCGTAAATTGTTAAGAGAATAATCCCATAAGTATCAACCTCGAAAACCGAAATCAACAACAGATTAATACTCAGAAAATCACTCAGCTCAACTAATCTCCAATTAGATTCCAATTCTTATCTTAACTCGTTATCAACCCAGTATATTCCACTTCTAATTCATTCAACCATTTTCCACTTGAAAATATCGTTTCAATTCCATCCTTTTCACTTAATTTCACTATTAAGTATCTCCACTTCAAAATCAACACTTTGAATTCACATCTCCTTTATAAACCTTGTTTATAAAATCTCAGCTAACATAAACGGCTTTTTATCTCGACTTCTTTTACTTAATTCCAATGTTAAGTGAGTATTTGTATTAAGCTATCGCGTTCGCTTAAAAACCCTTTTTATAACTTCATTTTAAACCTCTGGTATTAAATAAAACATGTTCATACACCTCTTTCACAATTCAACTAGATTCCATTTCAATCTTCGATTTTCTTTACTTCGATGAATTTCATTTAGAAGGAAATTACTTAAATTATTATCATTTAAGATACTAATTTACTTCAACATTTTACTATTGCAAAATTAGTTAATTGCTTTATCAACTAAAATAAAGAATAATTTCCTTTTTAAACACTTAAAAAATTAAACAAATATTCGTTAAGCTATTTCAGTATATTACTTGGCAATAAACTAATTTAACTTAGCTTACTAATCGAACGCCAGTTGAAACTGTCAAACTGGTCAACCCAAAACATGATTATTTCTTTAATCAATTCAGGTTAATTCCTCCTTTAAATTAATTAATAAAATAATTAATTGAAATAACTTTATTTAATTGTTTCTTAGAACAATTAGTCCAATACTTAACTGTTACTTTAATTTCTGCTCAACTGCTTATAAATCTTATTAACATAAGAATTTGATTTATAAAAACATTAAATAATTATTTATAAACTTAAATAAGAAATATAAATATAAATTTCCTTTTTAACAAACTTTTATTCTAATTAATAGATTCCAAACTTTTATTAAAATTATTAGATTTCAAAATCTATCTTCAGTTATAAAATAAGTTTTATAGCTTCATTTCTGTCAATTCACTTGTCAGTAAATCTATATTTAAAAACGATTCATTTTTAAGCCATAACTGCCTCCAATTACTCAACCAATATTACTCATTGGTTAATATCATAAAAATGATGAACTATGATTCAACAATTAATAAACAAATCAATCATTTAATCAGGTTGGTCATATAGTTCGTATAATGGTAATATGAAAATAAACAATAAATTTTAAGGATTGCATTTGGATCCCTACAACCTGTTTTTTCGCGGATCTGAATACGTTACCTCAAATAATATTATTCAATAAACATATATAATATTCAAAAATATTTAAATAATAGTAAATCCAAGCGCCCATATTTTAATTCAATATTTTATATTATTTTAAACGTAACCAACAAGGTAAGTTGCCTCATTTGGAAACAATCGTTAAAATAACAATTAGATTTCGTTCAAAATAAATGAACGTTTAAATCAACCAAGTCATCCAATATATAAATAAACATTCAACACACAACAAACAATTATCAACCATAGAACACAAAATAATTCCCAAATTATATAAAATATAAGTGGGTAAGAACTGAGTGAGTTATACTCACTCTGATTCAATTTATTTCTGAAACGGTTCGGTTACAGTTAAATCCCACTGTATCCGCCTCTGTCTAGGTTAATCCCATAATATTGCGCTCGTTAATATGATTCCGACTAATCTTGTAACGTAACAAAAAGCTATTAATATTTAAATAACACGATTTGAATATAAAAAAATAAATTATTAACCTTATAATTATATTTATTTAAACTAATCACTTTTCTGTCTCTCTTCAAATCTTAGTTAACAGGCCAAATTTTCATTTTCTAATTACTGTTGTTCATTATAAGCCCAACTTATATTAACCCAATCGTGATTAGCCTACATTCTTGGCTAATATAGTTACTTTATTCTAAGTTAAGCAGTCTGTCCTTTGAATTTGCGAATATGGCCAGATATAAACTTCATATTGTGCTTTAATCTTCTTGTCTTCACGTCATCTTCTGTTATACACAGCATACTATTGGCCTCTTCTCTTCTTTCGATGTTTTCTAAACCGAAAGCATGTTGAACCCAATACCATGTTTCGTCCCTAGGAAATAACTGTTCCACCTTAACAGTAGACCCGTGTCATGTTACCCATTTGCTTTGGACCGAGATTCGTTCTAGGTGTCTTTACTACATTGTCTCTTGTTCGTCCATTTTCAACTAGCCTACTATTTTTCTTCAATACTACTCACAACCTTAATAATATGTGCTCCCTTCTCTCTTTTTTCTTTGTTATTGGTCTGCCATATTATTCCTGCTCCTCACCTTATTAAACACCATGCACATGACTTTTTGTAACAATGAAACCTCCTCCCCTTCTAACATTGATCACGCCCACGCCATTTCCCTTCGCCACAGGTGGCCACCGCACCCTACTACGTAGTCTCGGCTCTATACCTATAACACCCCACATTTTTAACTTAAGATAATAAAATAATAATAACCGAATTAAATATTCATAATTAAGTAAAACGGACTATGCCATTGCATCCGTCTCGAAATTCTGGACAAAATAGACACTTTGTTTACGTAAATCAGACACCGTATGAAGAAGTTATGAGTGTTAGAAGTTTGTATACCTATAAGGAATATATAATAAATAAATTTAACCAGAAAACCAAAATTCACAAGCGGGATAAGGAGGAGGGAAAGTAGACCGTTGGGGGTCAACCCACCCCAATGGGGGACGACCCCACGCGGATCTTGAACATTCTTTTCTGACGTGGTTGGTTTAAATGTTTTGGATTTAAATCTAAGGGTCCTGGATTCTCTGATACACCTATAAATAAGACCCTAGAGCTAACCCTAAACCTCATATTTCTGAGGCTATGTTAAAGCTCTGATGTTTCTCCTCCCTTAAAGATTTCTTTAGAAAATATAAATTATTAGTTAGGAAAAATTCTGAATCCAAATCTGGAGGAAAGGAACATATGCTTTTAAATAGGTGTCCAGATCTCGTATTTTAGTAAGGTAACTTTCTAGATCCGATATATTCAAATTCCTTCCTCTTTCTTTTCCTTTCTCTTTTATTGAAAATAATAAATCGATGGTCGTTAGGTTGTGAATCCGAATAAGGAAAAAAACCATGGATGCTAAAACTGGATCAGATCCAGAATTGGGAAAGCGTACGAGGTGAGTGGGTTTAAGCTATAGCCTATAGATAATAACATGTTATCGTTAAGCATTCCCCTTTTTATTAATTGTGAAATTTCCAGATTAATTATAAATTATTGTTATAACAAGTTGAAATGTTAATTTGAATAATTCATACGTTGAATACATTAAAGTGTTAGAGTGATTACATGTTGAACAAACTTGCTAGAATATGGGCAATGACTATTGTTGTTATAATTATACGATTCACTTGTGGCATATTATTGAGTAAACAAAATGTTTATCTTGTTGGATTTGAATAATTACCTGATTGAATGGTCAAAATAGAATTAAACACATGTTAAAAAGGGCATGCAACAAAATATAGGCATCATTTGGCAACATGTATATTGGATTATAGTAATCATATAAAAAAGGATAATATGCCTAAAATTCACATTAATAGGAATAAATTTTAAAAAAAGAACATGCCTAGATTCACAGTAATTTGACACTGTAATGCTCTTAGAGATGAGGTTAGATTGCACTTGTGATAGAAGTCTGCCCGGAAACGCCTGGCATATCCAGCATTCACAAGTGGCAAATCTAATGTGAGGGGTCTAACTACATAATTAAAAGATGTAATGATGCTAAGACACGAGGTTAAGTCAACTTGTGGTAGAAATCTGCCCCGACCCGCTCGACAAATCCAGCATCCACAAGTGTAGGCTTAATGTGAGAGGTGTAGTGCATACGTACGTACATACATACATACATACATATGTATAACAAGATAGGAATAAGTGGCAAGGATGTCAATTAAATGTCTAACTCAGAAAATAAGAAAGTAAGGAATGTAATGGACTGAGTTAGTGTGATGCATAGGAAAAGTGATGTATTCCCCTACATGACCTATTTCTGAGAACGTGGTTGCAAGTAAGCCACAGTGAATAAAGTAAGAAAGAGGAAATAAATTACTTATCACCATAAATTTAGATGGGAATACGTTACGAAAATAAATCACTGATTCCTTCTATAAATCAAACTGATAAGGTGCATGAAGTGTTTCCCTTAATAAAATAAGGAACATATATTACAGTGAATGAAGAATAATGGACTACAACAGTAAATAGTTTAAATGGGGAATGATAATAACCTATTATAAATAATTAACATTAATGAAAATGTTGTATAATAGATAGACTTGTCCGAGGGACAAGTGAAGATTATAACTTAGGTTATAATAAACTAGTAGGGAAATGGGATAACTGGTGAAATGAGATAAGGGATACTTAATTGTAAATTAAGTAATCAGTAAATGGGAAAGCCGGAAACCAGTTGAGAAAAAGGGGAAAATATATGAAATATAAGGAGTTGTACTTAATTATAAATTAAGTAATTTGTAAACTTGGAAATCTGAAACCCACTGATAAGAATAACATGTTTGGACTTGTCCTAGGGACAAGAGGAAATTATAACATAAGGTTATAATAAATGGGTATAGAAACTTATTAATGGGCCTTAGTTAAAAGAACTAAGTTAATAAGTAAACAACGATAAGTTGTAGTAACGGTATAAAGTGGGATTATGATTAAATGAGAAAGGATGAGGAAAACTTATAAAATGAAATAAGTTAGATTTAATCATAAATGGTAAGTGACATGTTAATTAGAAAACATGTGAATTGAGGTATACTTAATAACATATTAAATAGAACATGTTACTGTAACCTTGAAATCAAATAAGAATATAAAGGGGATTGTGGATTACAGACCTTGGACCACAATCTAGATAATAACATGTTGTGGACTTATTAATAAACTTAAACGGGTTAAGTTATACTGCTCAAACCTGAAAAGGTAAGGAAAGAGCATAAAAGAATGTTTAGACATAGGGTCTAACAACATATTAAACTGAGGCACTTGGACCAGTCCGCACGTTTGACCCGACGGGGTAGATCATCGTGGTGTTACAAGGCACGAGGGGGGCGCACATTCATCTGATTGTTCTGATGGTTCCAAAGGACTGTAAGGGGAAGCACACGGCTTCCTGAGGTACATAAGGTCCTCTTAGTAGTCCTCTGTGCGGTGGCAGATGTTTTAGGCTGTGCTCGCAGAGGTTGGGTCTGCGCGTAACTACTAGGTAGGTCGGCCTTGACTGCAGAAGTAGCTATGCAGTCAGAATGCTGTGATGCGGTGACACTAGGGTGATTCGATGGTTTCCTCAACGGGTAGTCGTAGGGTCATGACCAACAAGGATAGTAGATCATCGCATACCCATCATCAACAGTCACTGGGACGTGGAAAGACTAGAGCTAAAACTAATAGACCATTCATCCTTCACTATAGAGGTACAGTGGTTGAGATAAGACGCCAAATAGATGTTAGATTGTTTTCTTTAGGGGCAGTCATTTAGCTCTTGTAGTCTTTACTAGTTGAGAGAGGGGGCGGGGTGGGGCCATAGCCACCGTGAAAACAGACCCTAGGAATATCTGTATATATAGGATCTTAAAGACGGCCCTGTACAGATATGGAAAATCTCCTAACCAAGTTCCGTGTTTCTTGTATCGCCCTGCCATGGAACTCAATGAACATTAGAGGATGTGCGGTTATTACATTGAGCTAAAATTGAAGATACATATATGGACAATCTAGATACATGCATGTCGGCTCTGGGTTGTGTATCGTAGACTTGAGGGCATTACTCTAGTATGGAATCTGATTTGATCGAAGGTGGAAGTCCGTATGCTTACGTAGCATAATAATGATAGATATATGCGGAACGTAACATTGTTATATAGAGATCCGTACATCACTATGGCTTAGGATGAGGGACTACGTATATTTTGATGGTGTTACGGTGGAGACCGTGCGAGTAGGGTACTGTGGGGTGTACCTTAATATTGGGGTAGCTACATATATACCATATTAGGTTAACCCACTGGGAAGTAAATGGGTATGACATGTGTGCAAGCTTTGAGTGTTGTTAATCCAAGTAACCTAATAAATAAGAAAACATGATTGAACGGTATATATAGTGTTATCCAATGTGTATAATTTAAATCCAATCACCAGAACTTGTGTTCTGACCCCCTCCTCATATCATACTCGCAGGTTAGATTTGTGGTAGAGACATAATAGCCTTAGATACTGGTTAGGCAGTATTATAAATACGGTAAGGCTATATTTCTATCATATTATATTTTATCCATTCCGTTGTGAGATATTTTCTAATCTTTGACATGTTTTATGACTCTGTCTTTTCTACAGGATACCAGAGCAAACCAATCTGAGTTTCGATATATTGGAATTTTGAAAAAAAAAAATCAGTCTGTCGGAATTCGGGTTGCTACATTTGCTATTAGAGCTTAGGTTTAGGATTTCTTTATAAATAGTGAGTGAACATATTTGTATTTTTTCAAAATAATAGTATATTATATATATACCTAGATTCGCAGAGGAGCCTTCTAAATAGAAAGAGTATAATATGGTAATAAAATGGGATGTTTGTTTTGTATACTAAAGGAATGAATGTGGAAATTTGAGACCCATAGGAAATTTGAGTGGGAAAGTGTACAATATATTTTGAAATAAAGAATGGAGGATCCCATATATTAGTACTTCGGATTAATGGGTTCAGAGGTAAAACCTTATATATTGGAAAAGGTTGCAAAAAGGAAAATGGATTAAGAATATATATATATATATATATATATAGTTGAGAGAATTGACCTTGGGTAGTCTCTAGGAAAGCCTAGAAAAATTGGAAACCCTCTTTGAGTCTAACCCCATTGTTAACTTTTAAGAACACGAAGTTTTTAAAAGTTTTGGGAAAATGGTTTATGTGTTTTCAAGTTTTAATCTTAAAAGTTATAGTTTTAAAATATGTAAAGAAGTACATATTGGGTTTTGAAATAAAATGGGGTATATTTTGTAAATAGTAATTTCTTGTGAAAACTTTGTCTAAAGTAAAATTCTCTCAGAAAAAGGTGCATATTATAGAGCATGTATAGCTCGCTAGTTTTCTTGTTATATTTCAAACAAGAGAATTTTGTTAGGTGGACAAAATAAGTTGTTGAAAATAAGTATAGAGTAGATGTTTGCACCTTGTAGTAAGAGACTGAACTGACCTTATAGGCAAGAACAAGTGGTAAACCCGATTGAGAAAATAGTTGTCCCTATCTATTCCCGTTTTTGTGATTTGAAAAAAAAATGATGATTTACATTTTTTTAAGATGACATGTTTATGGTTTGGAAAAACTAATTTTTTATGAGGAAAATAAGGTTTTTGGCATTTTTAAATTTTTGGAAGGAAGTTTAAATGAAAAAGGCCAAACCATGTTTTAAACAACGGATTAGGTGAGGATTAGAGTCTAGGGAAGATGGGAAAAGTTTTAAGGCTATGAAGTAAATAGTGATAATTATCTGGGAAAAATGGAAAGTTCCCGTAGAATGCGTAAGCATTGAAAAGCTAGGGGTGTTGCTTAAACTAATTGTTGGTACACAGCTAGAGTTAGTAGTGACTACTAGATAGTAAAAGGGCAAGTAAGTGTTTAGATCCTGTTGCTAATTTTCATGTTAGGGGTAAAACTCGTTACTGCATGTTTGTTGGGATCGTTTCGTTATTTTGTTCTTGTTGGGTAGTTAGGGTAACACCTAAAGCTGTCGTGATCCCATAGTTTGGAATTTTCTATCTGAGGGGGACATGTCCTGAGATTCTTGGCCCTTAGTAGTAGTTGTGTAGTGTGTCTGTTCTCTTGTTTTAGTTGAAAGACTAGAAGGCTTATTTAAATTTAAACTAAGATCAGATGATTAAATAAGCTAAGTAAAGAGAAATGTTACAATTGAAAAGGAAATAGAAAATCCAATAAAGCAACAAAAATGGAAAATATGGAAAAGAATAAAACTTTCCAAGATAGGATGAAAAGAAAATCAGTAACAAAGAAAAAATTTCTTATGTGGGCTGTGATTAGATAGGAAAACAAGGAATCTTTATAAATAGTTACATAAAATCCAAGTACGGTTAGAAAAAGGTTGAAAAAGAAAATTTGAAGATGCGAAGTTTCCCGTTTTCCACCTTTTTGTAACATAAGAAGTCGAATTTAGAAAACTAGATTTTTCTGAAATTCGAAAATAAAGTTGGTCGGTAGGACTATGGATGCAACAATTGGATGAACTATGTTCTTACTCAGTAAGAGTGTGGGAAAATTTGTATGAAAAAGCATTTTGATTTTCAAAATATTCCATTCATGTAGAACTGCCAGTATATTTTGGATGTGACCATCATGTTTTAAATGGATTTTTTGGAAAATTTGCATACATATAGGAGGTAACGCTTAGGCCATGTATTATTATGTTGTACTTCACTATGCACAAGTGCACAATGTTTGCAAAAATTGGATGCACACATGATGGATGCATATTACGCGAGGGGTTAATTGATTTTACCTTTATTAAATTTCGGGGATGAAATTTCCTAAGGATGGGAGTGTGACGGCCGGGAATTTTGCTCGATCCGAATCAGTCGTTAAACCGATCTAGACCGTTCGAAACCCCTGATCGTTTTGAGAACAGGACAAATCAGAACGCAGACGGAAGAACATTTCATAGTTATTACAACAATTCCATCAGATACAAGAATATACAGAGTATAAATGAATAAATTACCTTTGATAAATATCAGAGATTACAATAAATTACATAGCAGCGGAAAATAATACAAAGCACAACTGAAGGTGATATACGGATACAGAGCTTTCCGGATATCATTCCAGCTGTAAACCAGGATCCTGCGAATATAAATCTGCAAAACCAAAACTACTAGCTGCACGTGTAGAAAATAAGGGCACCTAGAGTTTAGGTTAAAACAATAAACTCCAGGTCAGTCATGTGACTGGTGTGAGAACTAAAACAGTTATTTAAAGCTTTACTTTAAAAGAGAGCAATTCAAGGGACCACGCCGTATAACACGGAACGGGTTTCCTCCCAAGAATACCAGTGCATAGAAAAGACAACGCAATGCTTTTTCGAAAAATGAGGCTATTATAAGACCCAGGTACCATCACACAATGCAACGCAAGCCGGAGGATAGGGTTTTCCCTTATAATAGCCAAACATGCTTGGTACGTTTAAAACAAATCATTTGATACTATAATAAGTGTATAGTGTCAAAACAATTTCAATCATAAATATAAATCATAGACGACATAGCATCCCATGCAACTATGTCGCCATACTAGGCTTTACAAATAAAGCCGAAATATCTCGTATTGGAAATTGGATTTCCGTCATGAGTCAAGGCAAGGGCCAAGTTTCTCTCCGCTTCGAGACACTCTAGCAAATGCCTCGGGACTACACACTCTGGGTAACCCCTGGATTCGGCTGGGCCGGTCCTCTCTTACGTTTGAGGATTAATTATGCCTGAACACACGTTTCTCGGTCCTTACAGACCTATAATCAAGGTGCCTCATTCCAACAACCACAAAGGTGAAAAGTATATAAATGTCAGGGCTGGTAAGTCACTGACACCACCAAAGCTAGAAAGAAAACAATTCCTTACAGACCTATAATCAAGGTGCCTCATTCCAATTCATTGGTCATTAATCGTAAATCAGCAAGAGAACAATTCCCCAAATATTAACCCCGAAGGCCGAAACCAACATCAGATCAATACCCAGGAAACCATTCTTCTTAACTAACCTACAACTAGTTTCTACATTTCAATTCAAATCAAAATTGAATTATTCCTTATACATTTGTTTTAAAATTCATTTCTATTCAATTCAAATTTCAATTTAATTCAAATTTCAATTCAATTAGAATTTATTTCAAATTGGTTTTCTATTCGATTCAATTCAAATTGGTTTTCTATTCGATTCAATTCAAATTGGTTTTCTATTCGATTCAATTCAAATTGGTTTTCTATTCGATTCAATTCAAATTCGTTTTCTATTCGATTCAATTCAAATTCGTTTTCTATTCAATTCAATTCGAATTCGTTTTCTATTCGATTCAATTCAAATTGGTTTTCTATTCGATTCAAATCAAATTCGTTTTCACTTCAATTCAATTCAAATTTCTTTTCTATTCGATTCAATTCAAATTTCTTTTCTATTCGATTCAATTCGAATTCGTTTTCTATTCAATTCAATTCCAATTCGTTTTCTATTCGATTCAATTCGAATTGGTTTTCTATTCGATTCAACTTAAATTTCTTTTCTATTCGATTATAAAAACGAATATAATCGATATAAATATCGTTCGCGTCAAAATAGCGCATCTCTAATCAACATGGCTTTATATATTTCAATAATTTCGTTATTCTATTCAACAAGTGAATATTTATTCTTGTCAACACATGACTAATCTCAACGAATGAGTACTGTCCACGTGTGACAATTTTTGTTATTTAATATATTTTATAAAAATTATGGTATCTATCCTTTGATTTAAAATCAGGCTCCAACCGTAAATTAGTAAGAGAACGATTCCCTGAATATTAACCCCGAAGGCCGAAACCAACATCAGATCAACATACAGGAGACCACTCATCTTATCAATTTTCCAGTTAATTTCTAATTTCATATATGATAAAGATGTAAATTTTATTGTTAAAATATTTCGTTCAACACATGACTAATCTCAACGGATGAGTACGGTCAACACATGAACCTTTATTTTATAATGATAAAGATGTAAATTTTATTGTTAAAATATTTCGTTCAACACATGACTAATCTCAACGAATGAGTACTGTCAACACATGAACCTTTATTTTATAATGATAAAGATGTAAATTTTATTGTTGAAATATTTCGTTCAACACATGACTAATCTCAACGAATGAGTACTGTCAACACATGAACCTTTATTTTATAATATTCTTTATCTTTTAAATTGGAATGAGGCCCAATCAATTACCATATAAAGCTAATTATATGGATTCCTTACAACACATGTATATAATAGCAACAATAAATAATCGACCATCATCCAAAGTGCACTACACTGTATAAGCATAAAATATATATATTCTAACGCTTATAACAGCCTGTCAATCAATCGATCGACAAACAACTAATTATTGGGATTAGTGTATGTCGTATTTTATCCCAATACCCGTGTGGGGTTTCAAATCAACAAACATAGATTTTATTTGTGCAGTTGGGCGATGTGTAAAATTTATCGACCCAATCAATATCAGTCAAATCCGTGTACATAAACAAATCGGCCAATTTGTTTATAACTCTTTATTTACTCACATTCACGTTAAAAATTATATTTTTAAAGATAATTAATTTATTTCAGCACATCTACATTTTATTATCGATTTCACATCAACAACACAAACAAATTTACAACACAACAATTAAACAAACAAGCCATCCATGGTCTGTGGATGACGGGTGTCGGGTGCTACTAAACACCGTCTGCATCCTAGCATATATTATGATATAACTAGAAAAAGGAATTTTAAAAGGTGAGAAGTTCTCACATATAGCTATTCCAATTTCATGACACTTATAATATAGGAAATCTTCACTGTTCTCGCCTTTTGTCACTTTCGTCGCCCGTAGCCACTACATATATAAAAATCACATTTTTATATTGCTATTCAATGTATAAAAAACGAATTTTTACTTCGCTATTCAATATATAAAAATGGAATTTTTACTTCGCTATTCAATATATAAAAATGGAATTTTTACTTCGCTATTCAATATATAAAAATGGCGCCTTTTCAACTATAAAGATTTCGCCTTTTCAATTTTAAAGATTTATATTTTTATTTCTCCTATAATATAAAAATTACATTTTTATTACCCGCCTTATATAAAAATCATATTTTTATTATTAAAAATCACTTCTTTTTCCTAGCTAATGAATGAATAAAAATCTTTCCTTTACTTTGCAGATCAATGAATAAAAATCCTTCTTTTACCTCGATAAAAATCATAGCTTTGCTTTAAAATAAAAATCATGTTTCTATATTTTTAAAAACCATTCCTTTTTATAAATTAAAAATCAAATCTTTTTAATGTTATAAAACAAATCTTTATCTTCTTAAAACATTATATTTTTATACTTTAAATATCAGGTTTTACTTAAGGATTATAATTATAAAAAAAACTGAAGTAAAATAAATAAGAAAAATAAAATAAAGAACTTACTGTTTAAAGAAGGAGGTGGTGTCGGTGGTCGATACGTCGGTGGCAGGCTCGGGATGGCGCTGCTGTCGGGGTGGGGTTCGGATGTTTCGGTCTTTGAACGAGGGGGGGCTAGCTGAGGCGGCGCGACGCCTAGGGGAGCGGGGCAATGGTCGGAGCGTGGCGGTGGGGCTAGGGATTTGGGGCGACAGGGTTGAGCAATGGGTTCGACAGAGGAGGAGAGGTGGTGGCGCGAGAGGGGGGGGGGGGCGTTGACAGAGATGGCGCGAGCGAGGGGGAAAGTCGGCGGTGGCCGATTCCGCCGCTGGTGGAGCGATTTGATTTTTTTTCCTTTCTTTAAAATGAATGGGGGGGTTCTGAGGAGAGATAAGGGCAAGGAAGGGGAATATTTTAATTTTAATTTTATATTATTTTAATTTCAAAAGGTAACTTTTTCATTCGACCTCGAAACAAGGCCCACCGCCTGTCGTCCATAGCTAATTGCCCCTATTCCGATCACAATTGGATATGTATCGTAAGCTGATTCGATCGTTTCGATCAGTTTTCGTCAAAATCAACATATAACTCTATATATTGAATTTGAACGCGCATTTCAATTTACCGGGGCCACATACTAGCTCGAAAAATTCCCAAAAAATATTTTCTAGATTCGTATTGACGATACGGTCCTAACAAAACTAGTTTCGTCGAATTCTGAGACCGTTGGAAAAATGGCCACTTTCCAGTCGATTAAAATCAACTGAAACTGGTCAAACGCGTTTTCCTTTGCCACGCTCACATATTGATTCGAAAAATTATGAAATTTGAAACCTAGCAATAATTTGACATCATGGATCCAACAAAAGTTGTTTCGTCGAAATCCGAGGTCGTTTGCAAAATTCCCATTTTTAAGGGCTTGAATTCCATAGCGACTATTCAGAATTTTCAACTGGATGTATCTTTTGATTCCCGCTATGAAATTTCAATTTTTTGGGTTCATTGGAAAGATATTCTCAACTAGATCCCATTATTTTTGGTTTCACCAAAATCCGGTTTATTTTGCACCCGGTACATTCAATTGAAGTTTGAAATCGAATTATCGAACTACCGCGCCATTTTCAATTCTATTTATAATTATAATAAATTATTTATATTCTAACGACGACGCGTATAAATATATACGTCGAATTCCATTTAAAAATAAATTTATCGTCGATATTATTTAAAATAATATATTTTAAATGTTCAAAATTCGCTAAAATTGCCAAAATAAAAATTTCAAACTGGCTCAGAATTTCCGGGTTATTACAGTCTCCCCCACTTAAAACTTTTCGTCCCCGAAAAGGAACGAAGTCGAAAGTGGTTTGATTAATCAACTCTACGTTCGATCTGGCTTCCATCCTCCAACTTTTCAGTTTCTGAGAATTTTCAAATTTTTCAAAAATTTGGCTAACACCCTAAATTTTCGAAAAATTTCGCCATAACCTCCCCTGCACCGGGAGCCATGGGAAAATCCCGAAATTGCCATACAGGCCTTCTGATCTCAAAAAGAAAAAGAAAAAGCCAAGCGGCTAGCCAATAGGCTCATAAAATCATCATCACCCAAACAAAACGGTAAATTATAGTAAACATGTACCTATTTGTCGGGCAAACAAATTTTATTCGCTGCTCTAGCCCCCTTGCTATGACATGTTCAATGTAAATACATGTATATGCTAGCAAATGCGACCAATTTTCAATACAGTCCAATATTTGATGCAATTAGGCATAATGGTTCAAAATTATCAAACAAATAAACAAACAACACAAACATCAATCAATTAGTGAATTAGAGTTTCAAATTCATAATTTTGAAATATATACTGGAAATCTTGTTTTTGATGCCAAATCACAACAATAAATCTATCTATATAAGTTTTGGTTCTCACACCATTCTAATGGAAATATATAGGTATCACAACTTCGAAACTCGAATATGAATACTAATGATGATTCACCATCATCAGAATCATCCTCGGATGTCTAGAATGTGATTCTATATCTAACCAGTATACTAAACCTTCGAATATACGTTCATGACGCGTATTTGCAAAATCCTTATATATTGGTTGTCCAAATTCAATACAAATAAAATATTCAAATACGTATAAAACGATTTAAATTTTTAAAACAATATTGTTTTCATTTGAAAAATATACTCGTCACACTCATTCTAGGATACTACTGATCCTATCTCTAATGAGTCATTCTAATTGGATATTACTAATCCAATATCTGATGAATTCTTTCGTAGGGTTCTAATGTGCCTTATTCTCGAGCTCTGTAAACCAAAGCTCTGATACCAAATGTGATGGCCGGGAATTTCGCTCGATCCGAATCAGTCGTTAAACCGATCTAGACCATTCGAAACCCCTGATCGTTTTGAGAACAGGACAAATCAGAACGCAGACGGAAGAACATTTCATAGTTATTACAACAATTCCATCAGATACAAGAATATACAGAATATAAATGAATAAATTACCTTCGATAAATATCAGAGATTACAATAAATTACATAGTAGTGGAAAATAATACAAAGCACAACTGAAGGTGATATACAGATACAGAGCTTTTCGGATATCATTCCAGTTGTAAACTAGGATCCTGCGAATATAAATCTGCAAAACCAAAACTACTAGCTGCCCGTGTCGAAAATAAGGGCACCCAGAGTTTAGGTTAAAAAAAATAAACTCCAGGTCAGTCATGTGACTGGTGTGAGAAATAAAACAGTTATTTAAAGCTTTACTTTAAAAGAGAGTAATTCAAGGGACCACACTGTATAACACGGAACGGGTTTCCTCCCAAGAATACCAGTGCATAGAAAAGACAGCGCAATGCTTTTTCGAAAAATGAAGCTATTATAAGACCCAGGTCCCATCACATAATGCAATACAAGCCGGAGGATAGGGGTTTCCCTTATAATAGCCAAACATGCTTGGTACGTTTAAAACAAATCATTTGATACTATAATAAGTGTATAGTGTCAAAACAATTTCAATCATAAATATAAATCATAGACGGCATAGCATCCCATGCTACTATGTCGCCATACTAGGCTTTACAAATAAAGCCGAAATATCTCGTATTGGAAATTGGATTTCCGTCATGAGTCGAGGCAAGGGGCAAGCTCCTCTCCGCTTCGAGACACTCTAGCAAATGCCTCGGGACTACACACTCTGGGTAACCCCTGGATTCGGCTGGGCTGGTCCTCTCTTACGTTTGAGGATTAATTATGCCTGAACACACGATTCCCGGTCCTTGCAGACCTATAATCGAGGCGCCTCATTCCAACAACCACAAAGGTGAAAAGTATATAAATGTTAGGGCTGGTAAGTCACTGACACCACCAAAGCTAGAAAGAAATGTCGTGTTCTCCCAACGGTCCATATCCCGTTTTTAACTCATACCGAGGTGTGAGGCTCGCGAATTCACGTTATACACAAAGCTACGCCACAAAGTCCGTGCTTTGATCATCAACCACAAGACTTTTCTTTTCAACAGAAGCCTTGATCCATGCAACTCAGCGTGCCACACAGGCAATTCATGCCATGCGATTGATATCTATCGATATATAACCTCTAAGCTCGTACGTCTCAGAGAAGGGCGTTAAGCAAGAGAATAAATTCTCCTCCGCCAAACAGATATATGTTTAACAGAAATCAATCAACACACAATAAAATCCAATGTCAGACACACAATCCATTTACAAGTTCGTTCTGGGTCTGAACGAAACCAGATGCACTTTCCTCGCATATCCATTGATCTCCAAGTACGTCTGGACGACCACCAACTATTTCCATCCTCTTGGGTGTACAGCCCAATCAGGATCGTCAGTAATCACCCAAACGATGTGAAGACTTCTGGTCTTCAACCACCGTCTTCATCTTCGACTTATCGTCGAATCGGTTATTCAGAATGGGTATAAACCCGGACTTTTCGAACAACCCGCGTATATTAAAAACAAATGTTACACAAACACAACATACGCCTCATTCCAATTCATTGGTCATTAATCGTAAATCAGCAAGAGAACAATTCCCCAAATATTAACCCCGAAAGCCGAAACCAACATCAGATCAATACCCAGGAAACCATTCTTCTTAACTAACCTACAGCTAGTTTCTACATTTCAATTCAAATCAAAATTGAATTTTTCCTTATACATTCGTTTTAAAATTCATTTCTATTCAATTCAAATTTCAATTCAATTCGAATTCATTTCAAATTGGTTTTCTATTCGATTCAATTCAAATTGGTTTTCTATTCGATTCAATTCAAATTGGTTTTCTATTCGATTCAATTCAAATTGGTTTTCTATTCGATTCAATTCAAATTGGTTTTCTATTCGATTCAATTCAAATTGGTTTTCTATTCGATTCAATTCAAATTGGTTTTCTATTCGATTCAATTCAAATTCGTTTTCTATTCAATTCAATTCGAATTCGTTTTCTATTCGATTCAATTCAAATTGGTTTTCTATTCGATTCAATTCAAATTCGTTTTCTATTCAATTCAATTCAAATTTCTTTTCTATTCGATTCAATTCAAATTTCTTTTCTATTCGATTCAATTCGAATTCGTTTTCTATTCAATTCGATTCAAATTCGTTTTCTATTCGATTCAATTCGAATTGGTTTTCTATTCGATTCAATTCAAATTTCTTTTCTATTCGATTATAAAAACGAATATAATCGATATAAATATCGTTCGCGTCAAAATAGCGGATCTCTAATCAACACGGCTTTATATATTTCAATAATTCCGTTATTCTATTCAACAAGTGAATATTTATTCTTGTCAACACATGACTAATCTCAACGAATGAGTACTGTCCACGTGTGAATATTTTTGTTATTTAATATATTTTATAAAAATTATGGTATCTATCCTTTGATTTAAAATCAGGCTCCAACCGTAAATTAGTAAGAGAACGATTCCCTGAATATTAACCCCGAAGGCCGAAACCAACATCAGATCAACAACCAGGAGACCACTCATCTTATCTATTTTCCAGTTAATTTCTAATTTCATATATGATAAAGATGTAAATTTTATTGTTAAAATATTTCGTTCAACACATGACTAATCTCAACGGATGAGTGCGGTCAACACATGATCCTTTATTTTATAATGATAAAGATGTAAATTTTATTGTTAAAATATTTTGTTCAACACATGACTAATCTCAACGAATGAGTACTATCAACACATGAACCTTTATTTTATAATGATAAAGATGTAAATTTTATTGTTAAAATATTTCGTTTAACACATGACTAATCTCAACGAATGAGTACTGTCAACATATGAACCTTTATTTTATAATATTCTTTATCTTCTAAATTGGAATGAGGCCCAATCAATTACCATATAAAGCTAATTATATGGATTCCATACAACACATGTATATAATAGCAATGATAAATAATCAACCATTATCCAAAGTGCACTACACTGTATAAGCATCAAATATAGATATCTAACGCTTATAACAGCCTGTCAATCAATCGATCGACAAACAACTAATTATTGGGATTAGTGTATGTCGTATTTTATCTCAATACCCGTGTGGGGTTTCAAATCAACAAACAAATTTTATTTGTGCAGTTGGGCGATGTGTAAAATTTATCGACCCAATCAATATCAGTCAAATCAATGTATATAAACAAATCGGCCGATTTGTTTATAACTATTTATTTACTCACATTCACGTTACAAATTATATTTTTAAAGATAATTAATTTATTTCAACACATCTACATTTTATTATCGATTTCACATCAACAACACAAACAAATTTACAACACAACAATTAAACAAACAAGCCATCCATGGTCTGTGGATGACGGGTGTCGGGTGCTACTAAACACCGTCTGCATCCTAGCATATATTATGATATAACTAGAAAAAGGAATTTTAAAAGGTAAGAAGTTCTCATAGGTAACTATTCCAATTTCACGACACTTCTAATGTGGGAAATCTTCACTGTTCTCGCCTTTTTTCACTTTCGTCGCCCGTAGCCACTACATATATAAAAATCACATTTTTATATTGCTATTCAATGTACAAAAACCGAATTTTTACTTCGCTATTCAATATATAAAAATGGAATTTTTACTTCGCTATTCAATATATAAAAATGGAGCCTTTTCAACTATAAAGATTTCGCCTTTTCAATTTTAAAGATTTATATTTTTATTTCTCCTATAATATAAAAATCACATTTTTATTACCCGCCTAATATAAAAATCATATTTTTATTATTAAAAATCACTTCTTTTTCCTAGCTAATGAATGAATAAAAATCTTTCCTTTACTTTGCAGATCAATGAATAAAAATCCTTCTTTTACTTCGATAAAAATCATAGCTTTGCTTTAAAATAAAAATCATGTTTCTATATTTTTAAAAACCATTCCTTTTTATAAATTAAAAATCAAATCTTTTTAATGTTATAAAACAAGTCTTTATCTTCTTAAAACATTATATTTTTATACTTTAAAAATCAGGTTTTACTTAAGGATTATAATCATAAAAAAACCGAAGTAAAATAAATTAGAAAAATAAAATAAAGAACTTACTGTTTAAAGAAGGAGGGGGTGTCGGTGGTCGATACGTCGGTGGCAGGCTCGGGATGGCGCTGCTATCGGGGTGCGGTTCAGATGGGTCGGTCTTTGAACGAGGGGGGGCTAGCTGAGGCAGCCCGATGCCTAGGGGAGCGGGGCAATGGTCGGAGCGTGGCGGTGGGAATGGGGATTTGGGGCGACAGGGTTGCGCGATGGGTTCGACAGAGGAGGAGAGGTGGAGGCGCGAGAGGGGGGGGGGGTTGACGGAGATGGCGCGAGCGAGGGGGAGGGGGAAAGTCGGCGGTGGTCGATTTTATTTTTTTTCCTTTCTTTAAAATGAACGGGGGGGGGGGGGGTCTGAGGAGAGATAAGGGCAAGGGAGGGGAATATTTTAATTTTAATTTTATATTATTTTAATTTCAAAAGGTATCTTTTTCATTCGACCTCGAAACAAGGCCCACCGCCTGTCGTCCATAGCTAATTACCCCTATTCCGATCACATTGGGATATGTATCGTAAGCTGATTCGATCGTTTCGATCAGTTTTCATCAAAATCAACATATAACTCTATATATTGAATTTGAACGCGCATTTCAATTTACCAGGGCCACATACTAGCTCGAAAAATTCCCGAAAAATATTTTCTAGCTTCGTATTGACGATACTGTCCTAACAAAACTAGTTTCGTCGAATTCTGAGACCGTTGGAAAAATGGCCACTTTCCAGTCGATTAAAATCAACTGAAACTGGTCAAACGCGTTTTCCTTTGCCACGCTCACATATTGATTCGAAAAATTATGAAATTTGAAACCTAGCAATAATTTGACCTCATGGATCCAACAAAAGTTGTTTCGTCGAAATCCGAGGTCGTTTGCAAAATTCCCATTTTTAAGGGCTTGAATTCCATAGCGACTATTCAGAATTTTCAACTGGACGTATCTTTTGATTTCCGCTATGAAATTTCAATTTTTTGGGTTCGTTGGAAAGATATTCTCAACTAGATCCCATTATTTTTGGTTTCACCAAAATCCGGTTTATTTTGCACCCGGTACATTCAATTGAAGTTTGAAATCGAATTATCGAACTACCGCGCCATTTTCAATTCTATTTGTAATTATAAATAATTATTTATATTCTAACGACGACTCGTATAAATATATACGTCGAATTCCATTTAAAAATAAATTTATCGTCGATATTATTTAAAATAATCTATTTTAAATGTTCAAAATTCGCTAAAATTGCCAAAACAAAAATTTTTAACTGGCTCAGAATTTCCGAGTTATGACAAGGAGAATGTAACACCCTGCATTTTTAAATAAAGATAATAAAATGAGAATAACCGAATTAAGTATTCAGAATTAAGTAAAACAGACTATGCCTTTGCGTCCGTCACGAAATTCTGGACAAGATAGACACCTGGTTTACATAAATCGGACATCATATGAAGAAGTTATGAGCGTTAGAAGTTTGTATACATATAAGGATATGTATATATAATTTATCCAAAAAATCAAAATTCACGAGCGGGAAAAGGAGGAGGGAAAGTAGACCGTTGGGGGTCGACCTACCAACAGGGGGGTCGACCCGTGGGTCGACCCACTAACAGGGGGGTTCGACTTGTGGGTCGACCCACCCCAAGGGGGGTCGAGCCCGTGGTCGACCTCACGTAGATCTGGAACATTCTGTCTGACATGGTCGGTTTTGATGTTTTAGATTTAAATCTATTGGTTCGGGCTTCTTTGATACACCTATAAATAAGATCTTAGAGATAACTCTAAACCTCATATTTCTGAGGCTACGCTTAAGCTCTGATGTTTCTCCTTCCTTAAAGATTTCTTCAGAAAATATAAATTATTAGTTAGGAAAAATTATGAATCCAAATTGGTGGAAACGAACATATGCTTGTAAATAGGCGTTCAGATCTTGTATTGTAGTAATATAACTTTCTGGATCTGATCCATTCAAATTCCTTCTTCTTTCTTTTCCTTTCTCTTTTATTGAAAATAATAAATCCATGGTCGTTAGGTTGTGAATCCGAATAAGGATAAAACCATGGATGCTAAAACTGGATCAGATCCAGAATTTGGAGAGTGTACAAGGTGAGTGGGTTTAAGCTATAGCCTTTAGATAATAATATGTTATCGTTTAGCATTCCCCTTTTATTTGCTGTGAAATTGCCTTATTAATTATAAATTATTGTTATAACAAGTTGAGATGTTAATATGAATAATTCCTACGTTGAATCAGTTAAAGTGTTGGAGTCATTACATGTTGAACAAACTTGTTAGAATACGGGCAATGACTACTGTTGTTATAATTATATGATTCACCTGTGGCATATTATTGAGTAAACGACATGTTTAACTTGTTGGATTTGAGTAATTACCTGACTGAATGTTCACATATCAAAATAGTATTAAACACATGTTAAAAAGGACATGCGACAAAATATAGGCATAAATTGGCGACATGTAAATTGGATTACAGTAAACATATGAAAAAAGAACAATATGCCTAAAATTCACACGAATAGGAATAATTGTTAAAGAACGAACATGCCTAGATTCACAGTAATTTGACAATGTAAAGCTCTTAGACACGAGGTTAGATTGCACTTGTGATAGAAGGCTGCTCGGAACTGCCAGGCATATCCAACATTCACAAGTAGTAAATCTAATGTGAGGCATCTAAGTGCATAATTAAAATATGTAATGGTGCTAAGACACAAGGTTAAGTCAACTTATGGTAAAAGTCTGGCCGGACCCACTCGGCAAATCAAGCGTCCACAAGTGTAGGCTTAATGTGAGAGGTCTAGTGCATATATATATATATACACATACACATATATATAACAAGATATGAATAAATGGCAAATTAAATGTCTAACTCCGAAAACAAGAAAGAAAGGGATGTAATGGACTGAGTTAGTGTGATGCAAAGGAAAAGTGATGTATTTCCCTAAATGACCTATTTCTTAGAACGTGGTTGCAAGTAAGAAAAAGTGAGTAAAGTAAGAAAGAGGAAAGAAATTACTTGGCACCCCGAATTTAGATCGGAATACATTATCAAAATAAATCATTGATTCCTTTTATAAATCAACCTGATAAGGTGCACGAAGTGTTTTCCTTAATAAAATAAGGAACATATATTACGGTAAATAAAGAATAATGGATTATGTTAGACCAAAATCTAGGCCTAACACCCGAATATGGTATGAAGTCCTCACAATCTCAAGTCACAGATCACAGAACGCAGATAAAGCAATAAAAGTGGGGAACACCCAAGATTTTTATGGTTGTTCGGCTCAAATTGTAACACCCCGTATTTCTGTTAATACTAATATTCACAAATTAAAAAAATTAATATTGAGAATTTGCACGAAATAGCCTTAAAAAGGCATATAACAAATTTGAGATATGTGAATTGCCTTAAAAGGCGAAAAATGGAATTAAGACATTAATTGGAAAATTAATGTGTAGAAATGGTCATAAGTTAATTATGGATTAATTTGAATTCATGAATAGGTGCGTGTGTATATATATATATATATATATATATTTATATATATATATGGGCAATTAATGTAAACATGAATAGAAGTTTATTAATTTTCTGAGTGTTTGCTGAGTCACTTCTGACTCATTGCTGAGTCAATAAGATAAACCCCATCTAGTCTGAATGGCTGCGGTTATTTCTAGGTTAAATTTAATGGCCTAAATGAATCCAAACATCTATAAATAAGTGGGTAGACTCTAACCCTAAATCACTTGAAAAATTGGAGAGCTACCGACATGCCGTTGCCATGGAGTTCAGAATAGCCGTCACAAACTAAAGAAGAAGATGGCCTAATCTACAAACTAAATCTACTCAAATCAAATCAAAAGCTCTCTCTCTTTCTATTTCTCTTCTTTAAAATTCTGAGTATGATGAATCTCACAATATTATTATAAAATAATTTGATTAAGTTATGAATGGATCACAAGAAAGTGATATGAATTGTTATGTATTTGTAAATTATGTTGTGGATCTCTTGTTATGCTATTATGTTATCATATATATGTTGTTATGTTGTAGTGATTATGTTGTAAATAATCCTATGCTATGTCATATGTGATTAATCATGTTATGCTATGTTGTAAATCCTATCATGCTATGTTGCAAATTATGATATGCTATGTTGTAAATCTTATATATGTTGTAGATCTCATATTATCACATATGTTGAAATACTTATGTTATATGATAATGATGTCATGTTAAGTTGTGTTGAATCATACAAGTTGTAAAATCATGATGTTAGTATTTATGCGAATTGGATCATGTTTAAAGTTTATGTTTTTTTATAATAGATCTTGATTATGGGAATTTGCCTATTGGGTTAGGTGTACCCATATACATGAATCTACAAATTAATTGGATCTTGAATATGGGAATTTGCCTATTAAGTTAGGTGTACCCATATACATAAATCTATGATTAAATGAATTTTGATTTTTGGGAATTTGCCTATTGAGTTAGGTGTACCCATATAAAACCATATTGTTAATGATGTTGATTCACACATGTCCTATACAAGTTTATGAAATTTGATCAAAATCATATTATGTGAATTATGAATAAGTTGACACCCTTAGATCCATGACATGTATAACCTTATGCAAGTTGTATTGTATGCAAGTTTTACCCCTTGTTATGATTTATTTAGTCACATATATATGTTGTTGTTGTGAATATTTTCTTTTATGCTATGAGTTAGACTAATAGTGTCTAGCATACATTTTGCGAATAAACGTTCAAACGTGGGGTAGGGGTAATATTAGGAAATTAATAAATTGGGGTGCAATTGATATGATTTTGCATGCCTTAAATGGATGTCCATAATTGAGTCAATTATGGACATTGTTAAATTTGGAATTAATTAATAATTCAAGTAGGGAATTATTAAAATTGGGGAAAGTGGATTATTAATAATAATCAATGCTTAGGACACGAGGTTGGACCCGTTTGTGACGTAAACCTGCCCGGACCCGCCCGGCAAATCCAGTAGTCACAAATGTCGGCCCAATGTGAGAGGTCCTAGGCCCAAACTAAAGCATAACAGTTGTAAAGACACGAGGTTAGACTCGTTTGTGGTGTAAGACTGCCCGGACCCGCCCGGCAAATCCAGCTGCCATAAATGCCAGTCTAATGTGAGAGGTCTTTATGAGGTTATGGCCTTAATGAATTAAGAAATACTTAGCCAGATAATCATGTAAGGTGGGACATGGGGGTTAAGTAGGTGCCTTGGGTGGCATGAGGAATCTAGTGGTTGCCTTTAGAGGCATTTGAAATACGATTAGACTTAACCAAATACACATGTAAATGAACATGACTAAGTGGGTTAAGTGGATGGACTAATGGGACAAGCTTAGGTGGAATGCTTGTGGGAAATAATGGGGGCCCATTTCAACCAGTATCCCAAAACGTATCTTTGTGGGCTCGACCCAAGTCGAGGACGGTACACGCATACTGGTTTGACTATAAGAGGCCAAAACAGGGAACGGTGGCAACGCAAGTCCTACGGGTTTCATATGCGTGTGTGGACCCGGGCTGGTAGGTAAGACGTTGTTGCATCGTGTAGGTATAAGCCGTGCATCTCCGTTATATCGGGTTGCCACTTTAGGGGAATGATACACCCCACTGTGGGGCCAGCACGGGTATCTACGAGTAGGGAGCCGATCGAAAAATGGAAAGTGGGGTACACCTAGTGGAGATAGGGGCAGGCGGCACCTATGTAGTCAGCTAGGAGTATGTAAAGCCATTAAGAAAGTTTCTAAGTGAAGCTAAGTGGAATCAATCTTTAGGGTGACTGGTGTGGTGCAGTATAGTGTTTATCCTTTTCTCCCTTCAGGTCCTCAGGTTGGGCCAAGTTCCAGTGGAGTCTGATTGGATTGCTTATCTCTTGGAAAGCTTGGACTGCTGAAGTAAAGTCCAGCTTGTTATCTTTCTTTTTAATGGCTATTTATGTAATGGGATTATGTACTTGTTTTATCAAGATAGATATTGTACTTGACTTTGATTATGGTGTTATGATGTAATCAAACATGTTTTGACTTCTGCTGCAATTGAAATAAAGTTTTAAATTTCCAAGTACTATTTTATATCTGTCTTGTTGAAATTTTACTGTTCTATATTCACCTAAAACCTCCATAGACGTTAATGCATTCCCTTTGTGAGTGACATTAATGGACGTGGGGTGTTACACGTGGTATCAGAGCATAAGGTTACCAGAACAGATAAAATTTTTAGAAAAATATTTTTCTAAAGTATTTTTGGAAGAAGTGCTTTCAAAAACATGTTATTTAGAGAAAGTTTTTATGAAAAACATAATCCCAAATAGCCATATCCTTATCTTTATCTTTCGAATTCTCCATTTTGAATCTTTCCTTTTTCGTTTTAGCATGGCTGAAGATCTTAATCTCCCAGAAGGTGTGACGATTCCAGGGTGGTTTAGGAGATATTTGGAGGCTAGGGCCACCACTGCAGGCCCAGCAGATGTTCCTCCACCCCCAGTTGCACCCATTCCTCCTCCTCCTCCTCCTCCTCGTGTTGACACTTTTGCAAAGATGTGCAAGGAATTTAAGGCTATGGGAGGAAAAACTTTTCAAGGGACTGAGACGTTTTTGGAGGCCAGAGACTAGCTTAGGGAGACTGAGGAATTATTGGATATCTTTGAAGTGGAAGATGGGAGGAAAGTCCGTTTAGCTGCTTGGTTAATGAAGGGAGAGGCCTCGTTTTGGTGGGAGGTCACTAACGGGGAACGTCCAGTTGATTCATGGGCGGATTTCAGACGAAGGTTTGAGGCAAAGTTTCTTTCAAGGGCAGAGGAGAATTTAAATATGGAAAAATTCCTGACATTAAAGCAAGGGAGCTTATCAGTGAAGGAGTATGTCAATAAATTTAATCAGTTAGCAAGGTTTGGCTTGGAGTTGGTGAACACGCCAGAGAAGAAAGCTTTGAGGTTCGTTAGAGGCTTGAATGAACCGTTGCAAGGGTTGGCTATGACCCACATCCCTATGGGAGCCACCTTTGAAAGGCTAGTAGAAATGGCACTTATGCATGAGGATAAGGCAGTTGAAAAGAAAGGGGATCAGAAGAAACCCCAACAGCAAAATAAGAAGGGTGGTAAAAACAATAATGGCAAAGGGAAGAAGAGACGCTTCAATTGTGGGACGCCTGGCCATCTCAGCAAAGATTGTAGAAAGAAAAAGAAGACTGGTTGTTTTCATTGTGGAGATGCGGGACATTTGGTGAAGGACTGCCCAAAGAAGGGGCAAAGGGCAGGGTCTACCCCGGGAGGACAGGTGCAGGCTCTTATGGCACCAGGGCAGGCAAGGGGGCAAGTTCAGGCTATTGCGGCCCCACTGCTGCAAGAAAGAGGTAGAACAATTTCTGTTGAAAGCTTAGTTTTTCTGTTTGATCATCATGTCCGTACCTTATTCGATTCTGGCGCATCTCATTCGTTTATCTCTGCATCATTAGTTGAATTACTGCACTTGAACACCAGTTTAGTAGTGGATCCCTTGGTTGTTTCAAATCCAATTGGGGGTTCAGCTCATTTGACCATGATATGTTTGGATTTGAAAATCTCTATACTTAGCGTTGAATTTAGATGTGATGCTTATGTATTGGGCTTCACGGGCTATGGGCTAATTTTAGGAATGGATTGGTTATCTAGAAATGGGGCTATTCTTGATTGTGAAAGGAGAGTAGTTAGGCTTGTGACTCGCCTTGGTAATGCTCTCGACATCTTTTGTAGTCCCATAAATTCCGTTATGCTAAGTTATCTTGAATCGCTTGAAGCGTCTGTAGAGAATCTGCGAACGGTAGAGGTGGTCCGGGAATATCCGGATGTGTTTGAGGAGGTGAAGGGCTTACCTCCAAAGCGGGAGATAGACTTTTGAATTTATCTTGTGGATAATGCTAAACCTGTATCTTTGCCAGTGCGCCACATGGCTCCTCGTGAAAGGAGGGAACTCAATAAGCAAGTGAAGGAGTTGCTTGAGAAGGGGTTCATAAGACGTAGTGTATCAGAGTGGGGTGCTCCAGTAGTATTTGCTACAAAGGCGGATGGGTCCCTTAGACTTTGTGTGGACTATAGAGAACTAAACAAGCTTACTAAAAAGAACCGACACCCACTGCCGAGGATTGACGATCTCTTTGATCAGTTAGTTGGCGCCTCAGTGTTTTCGCAGTTGGACTTAGCCACTGGCTTTCATAAATTGAGAGTGGCTGAGGATAGTATAGATAAGACTGCTTTTAGGACTCCTGACGGATTCTATGAATGGCTAGTGATGCCCTTTGGTTTGACAAACGCCCCCGCATATTTTGTTGATTTGATGAGTAGGGTGTTTAGGGAGTACCTTAACAAATTCGTGGTAGTCTTTGTGGATGACATCTTAGTCTTTTCTAAGAATGAAGAAGAGCATGCCCTACATCTTAGGGGAGTGTTGGAAACCCTTCGAGCGCATAACCTTAAGGCGAAATTTTCTAAGTGTCACTTCTGGAGGAAAGAAGTACGGTTCTTAGGGCACGTGGTTTCCAAGGAAGGGATAGCAGTGGATCCCGCAAAGGTGGTGGCCATCCAAGATTGGAAGGTCCCTAAAAATGTAACCGAAGTAAGAAGTTTCTTGGGGTTGGCTGGCTATTATAGGAAGTTTATCAAAGACTTCGCAAAAATATCAGCTCCATTAACACGGTTAACGAAGAAGAACCTGGTTTTTACCTGGGACGAAGATTGTGATGATGTGTTCCAACGTTTAAAGAGAGCCTTAACTTCAGCCCCAGTCTTAGTGCTGCCAGACGGGAATAAACCGTTTACCGTCTATACTGATGCTTGTGGGACGGGACTTGGCGCGGTCCTCATGCAAGAGGGAAGAGTAATAGCCTATGGTGGAAGGCAGTTGAGGGTTCATGAAAAGAGTTACTCTACGCATGACCTTGAGTTAGCCACAATTGTTTTCGCGCTTAAGTCTTGGCGTCACTATCTTCTTGGTGAGAAATTCGAACTGTTCACTGACCACAAATCATTAAAATACTTATTCTCTCAGAAGGATTTGAATTTAAGGCAGCAACGGTGGATGGAATTCCTAGCCTCCTACGATTTTGAAATAGCATATACCCCGGGCAAGGGTAACGTGGTAGCAGACGCCTTAAGTAGGAAAAGGTTGTCCTTGAGTCCGTTGTTTGTTGAACGACGAAGCTTAGAATTCATCTCCATGTTTGACTTTAGACCCTCCGTTGACCTAGTACCTGGTTTGTTAGCATCCGTGGAGGTTAGACCTACACTTCTAGGACGAGTTGGTGAGGCACAGCAAGACGACCCCAGTTGGTTGAGATAGTAGAAAAGCTCAAAGGAGGGGAGTCGTCTAGCCATCTTCGTAGGTATACCCTAGACGATAAGGGTTGGTTACGAAGGGATAATAGACTTTGTGTACCACAAGACGAAGACTTAAGGAAGGCCATTCTTGATGATGCTCATCGCTCAAAGATGACCATTCATCCCAGCGGAGACAAGATGTACAAAGATATGAAGCGGGTTTTCTTTTGGGCCGGTATGAAAAAGGATGTGGCCGAGTACGTCGCTAGATGCTTGGTGTGCCAACGAGTAAAAGCGGAACAAAAGAAACCCGGTGGGTTGCTTCACCCATTGGAAGTTCCACTATGGAAATGGGAAAGCGTCTCAATGGATTTTGTGGATGGATTACCAAGATCAAGGAAGGGTAATACGGGGATTTGGGTTATAGTAGATAGACTTACTAAGAGCGCCCATTTTATTCCCGTGAAAAGTAAGAGGGCTGCTCCGTGGTTGGCTTCTGTATACATTAAAGAGATAGTTCGTTTGCACGGTATTACTTCTAGTATAGTAAGCGACCGTGATCCCATCTTCACTAGCGAATTTTGGAAGAGTTTACAAGAGGCGGTAGGGACTCAGCTATGTTTGAGCACCGCATATCATCCTTAGACGGACGGCCAGACCGAGAGGGTGAATCGTATTCTAGAGGATCTTTTAAGGCTTTGTATCCTAGACTTTAGGGGTATATGGGAAGAGCACCTTCCGTTGGTAGAATTCGCATATAATAATAGCTTTCAGTCTAGTATTGGCATGGCACCTTTCGAAGCTCTTTATGGAAGGCCTTGCCGTTCGCCTACATGTTGGTGGGAATCTACCGATAAAATCCTACTTGGGCCCGATATGGTTAGGGAAACCTCGGAGAAGATTGATTTGATTCGAATGAGGATGAAAGCAGCACAAGATAGGCAGAAATCGTATGCTGATGAGAGGAGGACAGATCTTGAGTTTGACATTGGGGACATGGTTTTTATCAAAGTGTCTCCGTTACGGAATGTTGTTCGCTTTGGGTCCGTTGGGAAATTAGCGCCAAGGTTTGTAGGGCCGTTTCCTATAAAAGACAGGATTGGGAAGATGGCGTATAGGGTGGAGTTGCCTGAGAAACTTAGTGGAGTACACGACGTATTCCATGTATCACATTTGAGGAAGTGTTTGCACAAGATCGCGGAGGTGGTAGAGCCGAGCTTGCTTAAAGAGGTGGAAATAGAGCATGATGCAACAATTAGACGAGGTCCTACATGCATTCTTGGATCGGAGATCAAAAAGTTGAGAAATCGAGAGGTCAGACTAGTTAAAGTGCAATGGGGAGATGATGAGAGCAACGCTACTTGGGAGACAGAAGGGAAGATGCGTTCGCTATACCCTTTTCTTTTTTAGGGTATGTCTTTTAATTTCTCCTTTATCGCTTAGCTTATCTTATCTTATCTTTAGTATATCCTCTCATTAGTATCTTTGACCTTTAGTTAGGATAATCCTATGGTTGAAACATGTGTTTGAGACATGTTATGTATGATGGATGCAAAATGGATGCAAGTGGTTGCTAGTGGTTGCTCGTGGATGCATATATACACACACTTTAGGCACTAGATCGGCTCAGTCACTACATATTGCTTATTGCATAAATGAATGTATTTAGTATAATGGATGTATAATGGTTGTACCATCATATAGATGTTGCATTCAGTTGAATGGATGTGCACGCGTATAGAAGTAGTTTGTAAGCAATTAGGATCTTTTGCATACATAATGGATGCATGGCACTATCATGAATTGCATCAAGGAGGTCAACTGAATCAGTGGACCGCCTGATTTTGCATTAGATACGGACATAGACACACACTGTGCATTTAAACATGAAAGCATTAGAAGTCTATAAGGACAATGGATGCCAGTTTTTGTTGATTGAGTAGATGGTTGATGATAGGATATAAACTTGAAGATTTTGGGGTCGAAATCCCTTAAGGAGGGGAGAATGTAACACCCCGTATTTCTGTTAATACTAATATTCACAAATTAAAAGAATTAATATTGAGAATTTGCACGAAATAGCCTTAAAAAGGCATATAACAAATTTGAGATATGTGAATTGCCTTAAAAGGCGAAAAATGGAATTAAGACATTAATTGGAAAATTAATGTGTAGAAATGGTCATAAGTTAATTATGGATTAATTTGAATTCATGAATAGGTGTGTGTGTGTGTGTATATATATATATATATTTATATATATATGGGCAGTTAATGTAAACATGAATAGAAGTTTATTAATTTGCTGAGTGTTTGCTGAGTCACTTCTGACTCGTTGCTAAGTCAATAAGATAAACCCCATCTGGTCTGAATGGCTGCGGTTATTTCTAGGTTAAATCTAATGGCCTAAATGAATCCTAGCATCTATAAATAAGTGGGTAGACTCTAACCCTAAATCACTTGAAAAATTGGAGAGCTACCGACATGCCGTTGCCATGGAGTTCAGCATAGCCGTCACAAACTAAAGAAGAAGAAGGCCTAATCTACAAACTAAATCTACTCAAATCAAATCAAATCAAAAGCTCTCTCTCTTTCTATTTCTCTTCTTTAAAATTGTGAGTATGATGAATCTCACAATATTATTATAAAATAATTTGATTAAGTTATGAATGGATCACAAGAAAGTGATATGAATTGTTATGTATTTGTAAATTATGTTGTGGATCTCTTGTTATGCTATTATGTTATCATATATATGTTGTTATGTTGTAGTGATTATGTTGTAAATAATCCTATGCTATGTCATATGTGATTAATCATGCTATGCTATGTTGTAAATCCTATCATGCTATGTTGCAAATTATGATATGCTATGTTGTAAATCTTATATATGTTGTAGATCTCATATTATCACATATGTTGAAATACTTATGTTATATGATAATGATGTCATGTTAAGTTGTGTTGAATCATACGAGTTGTAAAATCATGATGTTAGTATTTATGCAAATTGGATCTTGTTTAAAGTTTATGTTTTTTTATAATAGATCTTGATTATGGGAATTTGCCTATTGGGTTAGGTGTACCCATATACATGAATCTACAAATTAATTGGATCTTGAATATGGGAATTTGCCTATTAAGTTAGGTGTACCCATATACATGAATCCATGATTAAATGAATTTTGATTTTTGGGAATTTGCCTATTGAGTTAGGTGTACCCATATAAAACCATATTGTTAATGATGTTGATTCACACATGTCCTATACAAATTTATGAAATTTGATCAAAATCATATTATGTGAATTATGAATAAGTTGACACCCTTAGATCCATGACATGTATAACCTTATGCAAGTTGTAATGTATGCAAGTTTTACCCCTTGTTATGATTTATTTAGTCACATATATATGTAGTTGTGAATATTTTCTTTTATGCTATGAGTTAGACTAATAGGGTCTAGCATACATTTTGCGAATAAACGTTCAAACGTGGGGTAGGGGTAATATTAGGAAATTAATAAATTGGGGTGCAATTGATATGATTTTGCATGCCTTAAATGGATGTCCATAATTGAGTCAATTATGGACATTGTTAAATTTGGAATTAATTAATAATTCAATTAGGGAATTATTAAAATTGGGGAATGTGGATTATTAATAATAATCAATGCTTAGGACACGAGGTTGGACCCGTTTGTGATGTAAACCTGCCCGGACCCGCCCGGCAAATCCAGTAGTCACAAATGTCGGCCCAATGTGAGAGGTCCTAGGCCCAAACTAAAGCATAACAGTTGTAAAGACACGAGGTTAGACTCTTTTGTGGTGTAAGACTGCCCGGACCCGCCCGGCAAATCCAGCTGCCATAAATGCAAGTCTAATGTGAGAGGTCTTTATGAGGTTATGGCCTTAATGAATTAAGAAATACTTAGCCAGATAATCATGTAAGGTGAGACATGGGGGTTAAGTAGGTGCCTTGGGTGGCATGAGGAATCTAGTGGTTGCCTTTAGAGGCATTTGAAATACGATTAGACTTAACCAAATACACATGTAAATGAACATGACTAAGTGGGTTAAGTGGATGGACTAATTGGACAAGCTTAGGTGGAATGCTTGTGGGAAATAATGGGGGCCCATTTCAACCAGTATCCCAAAACGTATCTTTGTGGGCTCGACCCAAGTCGAGGACGGGACACGCATACTGGGTTTGACTATAAGAGGCCAAAACAGGGAACGGTGGCAACGCAAGTCCAACGGGTTTCATATACGTGTGTGGACCCGGGCTGGTAGGTAAGATGTTGTTGCATCGTGTAGGTATAAGCCGTGCATCTCCGTTATATCGGGTTGCCACTTTAGGAGAATGATACACCGCACTGTGGGGCCAGCACGGGTATCTACGAGTAGGGAGCCGATCGAAAAATGGAAAGTGGGGTACACCTAGTGGAGATAGGGGCAGGCGGCACCTATGTAGTCAGCTAGGAGTACGTAAAGCCATTAAGAAAGTTTCTAATTGAAGCTAAGTGGAATCAATCTTTAGGTTGACTGGTGTGGTGCAGTATAGTGTTTATCCTTTAGTATTTAGGAGCGTCTATAACGTTTCCTTTAGCGATTGTCTATGTCCTTAATCTGCTCTTTCATAGACATTTCCTTGTTTTCCAGCTTATGCCTTAGTCCAATTATTTTGATAATAGTATTGTAGAATTATCATACTCGCCAGACTTTATGTCTGACCCCCCTCTTTTTCATCCTTTTCTCCCTTCAGGTCCTCAGGTTGGGCCAAGTTCCAGTGGAGTCTGATTGGATTGCTTATCTCTTGGAAAGCTTGGACTGCTGAAGTAAAGTCCAGCTTGTTATCTTTCTTTTTAATGGCTATTTATGTAATGGGATTATGTACTTGTTTTATCAAGATAGATATTGTACTTGACTTTGATTATGGTGTTATGATGTAATCAAACATGTTTTGACTTCTGCTGCAATTGAAATAAAGTTTTTAAATTTCCAAGTACTATTTTATATCTGTCTTGTTGAAATTTTACTGTTCTATATTCACCTAAAACCTCCATAGAAGTTAATGCATTCCCTTTGTGAGTGACATTAATGGACGTGGGGTGTTACACATACCAAGCCTATGTCTACTTTATATTTTCTTAGATCTTGAGAAATTACAATTACAATGCCATTTCACAATCTGTGAGATCCATTTATACATAATAGCCTTGTGTTCTCATGAAGAAGAAGAAAGAAAAGAAGTAATGTTATGCACGAAATCCTCGTGTTAGATTGATTTAATTTGAGGAGTATGCAAAGTCCTGGTGTTGATAATGGTGGAAGCCGTGAAGAAGAATGGCCAGAAGTCCTTTGAAAATCCTCCAAATGGTGTATTTATAGGCATTTCCTGAAAGTGGTTCGTGAGACATGTGTCATGCATCCCAAGAATTTCGAAATGTGGTAGAAATGTCCAGAAATCCTCTCCAAGTCATCCCAGAACAGGTGTAATGAGATCCGGGTTGATAGGAGTGAAAATGGACTTTAGAGTAGGTCAAAATCATGTGCAGCAGCAGGTTCGGTACAGATGGTTCGTGATAACGGGGTACACCACGAACCGTGGTGACGAGCGGGTCGTGACGAGCTGAAGTGAGGAGTTGGTGAAGATGGTGAGGTCGGGTCGTGGTCTAGGGGTCGACCACAAACAGGTCGTGATCCAGGGGGCGTGCCGGGCTAGTCCACGAGCCGAGGTGGGCCCATGAGCCAAGGTAGGTCCCACGAGTCAGTCCGTGTTTCGAGCTTTTTGATATTTTGCCACTTCATCCAAGTGATTGACAGTTGATGCCATATTATACCAGTTCACGGAAACGGGCATAACTTCCAAACTGTAAGACCATTTTAGCCAAACGAAAGTTCTACCTGAAGCTAATTCAGAGGGCTATAATAGTTACAAAGAAAGGCTCTGTAATTGCTGTTTTCGTGCCCAAAATAGTTCGTCTAAGAGGAGTTTCGAGTTGTTCTTTGTTTGTGATGCGACTTCAAACAAATCGCTTCCTGTCTTCTGACGATGTTCTCCATACCCGAACGCGACGTTATCTAGGTATTCCATATGTGACATCTTTGACCAAAAAGTGTATCAACGCATTTGCCTCCCAGAACATATCTTGCTGGTTAGGTAAGATGTGTTCTGGATAATCCAAGAAATCCATATCTATACAGAGATAGAGGTAAAACAAATGTGCCAAATCCTAGCAAAGGCCAAACCTTTTAGGCATAATCCATACCAAGAAGTTCGAACCAAGTATAATCCACACCCGGTTTCTTTTGTCACATCCTGACAAGACCGTTTGCAGTTCCTTAAGTATAATCCGTACTAAAGATTCCAAAGTGAGTATAAACCATACTCAGACCTGAAGTAGAGCTACGCTTGCCACAACCTGGCAAGATAGTCCATCCCTAGGCATAATCCATACCAAGAGCTACAAAATAAGTACAAGCCATACTTTAATCGAGATTGAGGATCTTGCCACATCCTGACAAGATACTTAAATTTGCCAAACATAATCCATGCTCGGAAATCCTTCCTTATTCAATTCAAAATGCAAAACTAAAGCAAATCCTGATTGGTTCGTCATCGGGTCGAGAGAACGCTTTAGGGCTACATCCTAACCACATACGTATGTACTCCGATTCAACCAATCGAAAAACCTAATGAAAGCAAAAAAAAAAATCTTTATGCCTAAGAAATGTAGAAAATGAAAGATGATCACATCCAGATCAGTTGATGATTAGCCCATAAGAGCTCGATCCAGGGTCGTTCCCTCTCCGAGGAGCAGGAGATGGTAGCGCGGGTGCAGTCGCTGACGGTTGTTTCACATACTCGGGTAGCTCTCCACGTGTAACCCGTTCCTCAATCAAATCACGCAGGTGCCTATAGTCGTTTGTGTCATGACTATCCATATCATGGAATATGCAAGGTTTTCTAGAGTCGCGTTCTCTTTGCGATGGCTCCCTCTCGGGAGGCTTTGGGTTGGAGATGGAACCAATCATGTCCATGTAGATGTCAGTCAGTGTTGAATTGAGTTATGTGTACTTTTCATATCTAGGCCCTCCCCGGGGCTAAGTGTTGCGGTCATTGTTGACGGTGGCTTTTCCTGTGGCTTTTCCAGAATCAGACGGTTCTCTGTTTGTGAGCATGTTGACATAGAGAATTTTCTTCTTGGAGGTTCCATCTTCTTCTCATAGAAATCTATCTACTTCAAGGTATAATTCACCGAGATTTCATGGTGGATCTCGGTACAAAGACTTTTTGAACTCTGAGTTATCCAAGACACCGGATATCGCCGCCATAAGTACCATCGATGGTTCAGGGCCATCAATTGATGTTGCTGCAATGTTGAATCTTTCCAGAAACAAGCGTTGAGTTTCTCTGGGCCCTGCTTCATTGTAGTGAGTGATTTTACGTACTTGGTCGAGCGATGTGGACCCGAAATAGTTCAATAAAGTACGTGACCAACACGTTCCAGCTGTTGATCGATCCAGATTCTAGCTGCCGAATCCAAATAGCGATTATATCAGTCAAAAAGAGGGGAAAGCATTTTGCCATGACATTTCCGATGCCATTTGAACTTCCATATGACGCTTGTTGCGCATCAGATGCACGGTCGGATCCATCCTGCCATTATAGGGCTCCAGTTGTGGAGGTTTGAAATCTGGAGGGTTGTGGCAATTCCTGATTTCCTGTGTGAATGGGTTGTGATTGACGTCATCCACGTCATTCTGATAAGCATAGCCTCTCGAGAGGCGATGAATGAGATTGGCGAGTTGATCGCCTTCAAAAAGTTGTTGTAGATTGCCTAAATCAGAGCCGGTCCCCACAATGTGGAGAACAGGAGAGGGTGGAAGCTGTTGGTGAGTTATTGGGAGTGGGTCATGAGGACCGGTTCGTGAGCCCAGGTCGTGGAGATATGCGGCTCATGAGCCAGGGTCGTGGAGGCCGACTCGCGGTTCGAGAGGGGCAAGCTGAGGAGGGGCGACCCAACCTAGTTCTGTTGCCTATCACGGGCCGCTTCTGGATCTGCTTCACGAGCCATGTCTTGCTGCAGAGCAAGGGGGTTGCCCCCGAGTCCATCAATAATGTGGATCATGCCCGATCCAATTTGTTGGAGTGGTGCTTCAGGGTTCACGAGCCATACAGAAGGCGACCCGATCCGTTCGTGAAAGGCTCGCCGAGCTACTTCAGTAGCTTCATTTCCAATGACTTGAATGTTGCTCGGACTTCCATCCATTCGAACGAAAAATCCATCGATCATCTCCTGTTGCTTCCTGAGAAGGTCATCTTGCCTTGCCATCTGGGTTCTCAATTCAGTGAGAACTCTACCCAACTTTTCTCTGGTCAGGTATGCTGACGGATCTCCATGAGAGGAAGCCTCCTGGCTTGCCTCGTTCCTGGTGCCTTCACCATCAACATCCTTAGCGTGAAAGGAAGTTCCAGTTTTCTTCCTTTTGATTGCTATTGAGTCTCCTTTCAAGCTAGTAGTTGAAGTTGTGTTGTGCCCCCTTCCTGGCACGCCAAAATGTTAGACCAAAATCTGGGCATAACACCCGAATACGGTATGAAGTCCTCACAATCACAAGTCACAGATCACAGAATGCAGATAAAGTAATAAAAGCGGGGAACACACGAGATTTTTATAGTGGTTCGGCTCAAACCAAGCCTACGTCCACTTTGTATTTTCTTAGATCTTGAGAAAATACAATTACAATGCCGTCTCACAATCCGTGAGATCCGTTTATACACTATAGCCTTGTGTTCTCATAAAGAAGAAGAGAGAAAAGAAGTGATTTTATGCACCAAATCCTCGTGTTAGTTTGATTTGAGGAGTATGCAATTTCCTTGTGTCAATAATTGTGGAATCCATGAAGAAGAATGACCAGAAGTCCTTTGAAAATCCTCCAAATGGTGTATTTATAGGTATGTCCTGAAAGTGGTTCGTGAGACACATGTCACGCATCCCATGAATTTCGAAATATTGTGGAAAATGTCCAGAAATCCTCTCCAACTCGTCCCAGAACAGGTGTAATGAGATCTGGGTTGATAAGAGTGAAAATAGCCTTTAGAGTAAGTCAAATTCATGTGCAGCAGCAGGTTCGGTCCGGGTGGTTCGTTACCACGGGGTGCACCACGAACCGTGGTGACAAGCGGGTCATGACGAGCTGAAGTGAGGAGTTGGTATAAATGGTGAGGTCGGGTCATGGTCTGAGCGTCGACCATGAACGGGTCATGATCCAAGGAGGCGTGCCAGGCTAGTCCACGATCCAAGGTGGGTCCCACAAACCAAGGTAGGTCCCAAGAGCCGGTCCATATTCCGTGCTTTCCGATATTTCTCCACTTCATCCAAGTGATTGCCAGTCGATGCCGGATTACACCAGTTCACGGAAACGGGCGTAACTTCCAAACCATAAGTCCGTTTTAGCAAAACTAAGGCTCTACCTGAAGCTAATTCAGAGGGCCTCAGGCATACGAAGCAAAGCTTCATAATTTCTATTTTCGGGCCCAAAATAGGTCATATGATAGGAGTTTTGGTTCGTTCTTTGTTTGTGATCCGACTTCAACCAAATCGCTTCCTGTCTTCTGACGATGTTCTCCATACCCGAACGCGTTGTTATCCAGATATTCCATATGTGACATCTTTGACCAAAAAAATGTACCAACAAGTTTGCCTCCCAAAATATATCTTACTGGTTAAGGAAGACGTGTTCTGGATTATCCAAGAAATCCATATTTGTACAGAGATAGAGGTAAAACAAATGTGCCAAATCCGGGCAAAGGCCAAACCTTCTAGGCATAATCCATACCAAGAAGTTCAAACCGAATATAATCCATAACCAGTTTCTTTTGTCACATCCTGACAAGACCGTTTGCAGTTCCTCAAGTATAATCCATACTTAAGATTCCGAAGTGAGTATAAACCATACTCAGACCTGAATTAGAGCTATGCTTGCCACAGCCTGACATGATAGTCCACCCCTGTCTATAGTCCAAACCTAGAGTTACAAAATAAGTATACGCCATACTTTAACCGAGATTGAGGATCTTGCCACATCCTAACAAGAAACTTGAATTTTTCAAACATAATCCATGCTCGGAAAGTCCTTCCTTATTCAATTCAAAATGCTAAACCAAAGCAAATCCTGATTGGTTTGTCATCGAGTCCAGAGCACGCTTTATGTAACACCCCGTAATTTTATATATTAAAATTAGCAATATTAAGAATACTTAATTGTTAAATTGAGAATTAAGGGAAATGGGTTACGCCATTGCGTTCGTCTCAAAATTTTACTTGGAACAGAGTCCAAGTTTTCGTAAACCGAACTTCGTATGAGGAAATTATGGCTCTTAGATGTTTCAGAAATTTAAATAAATTAAAACAGTTCAGATTAAAATTTCAAAATTCAAAATTCAAAATTCAAACGAGGAAGCAGGTTGGGAAGGATTTTTCCCGCCCTAGGTCAGGTCAACCATGGGGGTCGACCTGGGAGTCAACCTCCCCTATACAGGTCGACTAGGAGGTCGACCTACACCCTGGGCAGATCTGAACTGTGATGATTCTGAGTTGTTGAGTCTTTCCTAACCTGTTGCTGAGTCACTAGGGCATATGTGGGAATTTTGGATAACTCTATCTAGTCTAGACGGTTGTGATTGCTACTACGATAATCTAACGGCTTATGTTGATTTAAATTTCAATATATGCATGCATAGACTCAAGCCCTAAACTGAAACAAAATTCGTCTCTTGGCCTCCATGCTGCTGCTAGAATAGTTCTTCTTGTTAAAGCTTGGGAATTGCAAGTCAGAATTCTAATACAAACGACGAACGAATTATTCTCTTCTCTAATCCGTCTTTGTGAGTATAATTTCTTTCATAAAATAATTAATAAATTAATTATGATGAGTTATAATTTGGATTTTGACAACATGTATGTTGAATCATGTGATGTTACTTAATTTTGTTATCGTCTATTGGTGAACATATGACAGTTTTGTTAACTTATGTTGGTAGATCTATTTCATATGTCCAATCACATATGTTTAACTTGATTCATTTTATGACATCAGTTTATATGCAAGTTTGGGATGTAAATCATATGCTATTTTGTATGTGAATTTTATGCAAGTCTGTTTTAACATATGCTGGTTTGTATGTGATTCTTATGCCAGTTTGTATGCGAATTATACACAAGTTTATATGTGAATCGAGTATATGCATATGATAGTTTATATGTAAAACATGTGATGTTGGTTTACATGTTTAAATTCATATTCAAGTTTGTAGGAGTCCATATGCAAGTTTAGGTGAAAACTATATTCACATTTTTAGGTGAAAACTATATTCACATACAAGTTTAGGTGAAAACCATATTCCATATATGCAAGTTTAGTTGAAACCCATATTCATATATGCAAGTTCAAAATTTCATGTTTAGATCTATATTTAGATCCATGGTAGTTTATGCTTTTTTACTTTACGTACTCAGAAAACAATTTGTCAAGATGGATATTAAGTGTACTTGGTTTTATTGTTGGTTTTTGATGTTGTTGTAACCAAACTATTTCTCCACTGCAATAAAAGTTGTTTTAAAATTTTCAAGTACCAATATATGTATCTGTCTTGTTATATTCTGTTCTATACACCAATAATACTCCATGAAAGTTAATGCATTCCCCTTGAGAGTGACATTAATGGACGTGGGGTGTTACACGTGGTATCAGAGCTGAAGGTTAATAGAACAGACAAGAGATTTTGAATAACTATCTTTTTCAAAAGTATTTTATAAAGAAATACTTTCAAAACTATGTTTATGGAGAGTATTTTCAAGAGAAAAGTTTGTTTTAAAAACATAACCCCCAAGAGCTGTATATCTTTCCTTCGATTCTCCATTTTGAATCTCTTCCGTTTTCTTTTCAGCATGTCTGGGTTACCCGAGATACCCAAGGGCATACCGATACCAACCTAGTTTAGAAGATATCTGGAGGCTAGGGCCCCCGCCGTAGGCCTAGCAGACATTCCTCCTCCCCCAGCTGCAGCCGCTCCTCCTCCTCCCCCTCTCCGCGTTGATACTTTTTCGAAGATATGCAAAGACTTTCGGGCAATGGGAGGGAAACCTTTTCATAGGTCAGAGACGTTTGTTGAAGCTCGAAATTAGCTTAAGGAGGTGGAAGATTTGTTTGTTATCTTCGAGATAGAATATGGAAGGAATGTCCAATTAGCTGCTTGGTTAATGAAGGACCAAGCCTCGTTTTGGTGGGAGGTCACTAATGGAGAGCGTCCAGTTGAGACATGGATGGATTTCAGGCATAGGTTCGAGATGAAATTTCTCTCATGAGCAGAAGAGAATTTATACATGGAAAGGTTCTTGGCGTTGAAGTAGGGGAATTTATCAGTAAAGGAGTATGTCAATAAGTTCAATCAGTTGGCGAGATTTGGCTTAGACTTGGTGAACACACCTGAAAAGAAGGCCTTGAGATTTATTAAAGGTTTGAATGAGCCGCTACATGGGTTGGCTTTGACCCACATTCCTATGGGGGCTACCTTTGAGAAACTGGTCGACATGGCACTCATGCATGAAGAGGAGAAAGGCGCTAATGTTAATAAGGCATCGGAAAAGAAAGGGGATCAAAAGAAGTCACAACAGCAACCTAAGAAAGGTGGCAAGGACAACAATAGCAAAGGAAAGAAAAGGTGCTTTAATTGTGGAACACCAGGCCATCTGAGCAAGGACTATAGAAAGAAGAAGAAGAAGACTGGCTGTTTCAACTGTGGTGAGGCAAAGTAACTGATTAAAGACTGCCCGAGAAGATAAGGGCAAGGGCAGAGGACAGGGTCTACTTCTGGAGGGCAGGTTCAGGCTCTCATGGCATTAGGGAAGGCAAGAGGGCAGGTTCATGCTCTCATGGCACCAGGATAGGAGAGAGGTAAAAACATTTCTGTTGAAAGTTTGGTTTTTCTGTTTGATCATCCTGTTCGTAGTTTGTTTGATTCTGGCGATTCACACTCGTTTGTATCTTCTTCGTTAGTTGAAACACTACACCTAAATACTAGTCTAGTCATGGATCCCATAGTAGTCTCAAAACCTATTGGTGGTTCCTCTCATCTTTCAATGATTTGTCGGGATTTGAGAGTGTCTATCTTGAGCGTTGAATTTGAATGCAACGCCTTAGTTCTTCGCTTCACGGGCTATAGGTTGATTCTAGGTATGGATTGGTTATCCAGTAATGGTGCTATCCTCAATTGTGAAAAGAGAGTGGTTAGACTTATGACTCACCTCGGCAACATTCTCGAAATCTCTTGTAATCCCATATGTTATGCTTAGCTACCTAGAATCTCCTTATGCGTCTATTGAAAACTTGCAGTCTGTTAGAGTAGTCCGTGAATACTTAGATGTATTTGAAAAGGTGAAGGGCTTACCTCCGAAGCGGGAGATAGACTTCCGCATATATCTTATCGATAATGAAAAATCCGTAACTCTTCCTGTTAGACACATGGCTCCAAGGGAGAGAAAAGAGCTCAGCAAGCAATTCAAAGAGTTGCTCGAAAAAGAGTTTATAAGACGGAGTATTTCTGAATGGGGTGCTCCAGTAGTATTCGCAACCAAAGCGGATGGTACACTTCACCTATGCATTGATTATAGGGAGCTAAACAAGATGACCAAGAAAAATAGGCTCCCACTTCCAAGAATAGAATACTTGTTTGATCAGCTTGTAGGTGCGTCAGTTTTCTCCCAACTAGATCTGGCTATCGGGTTTCATCAGCTAAGAATGGCTGAAGAAAACATTGATAAGACCGCATTCAGAACCCCGGATGGTTTCTTCAAATGGCTTGTCATGCTTTTTGGCTTGACAAACGCACCCGCTTACTTCGTTGACTTGATGAGCAGGGTATTCAAGGAGTTCCTTAATAAGTTTGTCGGGGTCGTCGTAGACGACATTTTGATTTTCTGAAAGAATGAAGAAGAGCATGCTTTGCATTTAAGGGAAGTAATGGATACTCTTCATGCACATCAGCTGAAAGCCAACTTCTTCAAATGCCATTTCTGGAGAGAACAAGTGAGGTTTCTTGGACATATGGTGTCCAAAGAGAGGTTAGCTGCGGACCCCGCAAAAGTAGTTGCGGTGCAAGATTGGAAGGCTCCACAGAATGCAGCTGAAGTCTGAAGCTTTCTCGGGCTAGCGGCCTTTTACTGAAAGTTCATTAAAGACTTTGCAAAAATCTCAGCCCCACTCATAAGATTGACAAAGAAGAACCTAACTTTCGCTTGGGATTTTGATTGTGATATTGCTTTCCAATGTTTAAAAAGGGCTCTAACAACAGCCCCAGTTCTGACATTGCCTGATCGGAGCAAAATGTTTACCGTATACACAGACACATGTGGTACAGGGTTGGGCGCTGATTTGATGCAAGAAGGCAAGGTAGTTTGTTATGGGGGAAGGCAATTGAAGGTATATGAGAAGAAATACCCGACTCATGATTTGGAGCCAGCTGCCATTGTTTTCGCTCTAAAATCATGGCGTCATTACCTACTAGGAGAAAGGTTTGAATTGTTTACTGACCATAAGCCATTAAAGTACCTTTTCTCACATAAAGATCTTAACTTAAGACAACAAAGGTGGATGGAATTTCTGGCCTCATATGATTTTGAGATTTCCTATACCCCTGGGAAGGGAAATTTGGTGGCAGACGCCTTGAGTAGAAAGAAGCTGACCTTGAGTCCTCTCTTTGTAGAAAGGCAAAGCTTGGAGTACATAGCAAACTTTAACTTTAGACCCTCCTCTGAAATTGTACCTGGTCTGTTAGCATCGCTAGAGGTGCGGCCTACTCTTTTGGGCTCAATATGAATCGCGCAATGAGAAGACCCTCGGCTAGTTAATGTGATGGGTAAGCTAGTTAGGGTTGAGACTTCTAGTCACCTCAATAGATACTCCATCGATGACAAGCATTGGTTGAGACGGGATAGAAGGCTATGCGTCCCACAAGCAAGGAATTTAGTGAAGACAGTTCTCGAAGAAGCACACCATTCTTAGTTGACCATACACCCAGGCGGAGACAAGATGTATAAAGATATAAAAAGGGTTTTCTTTTGGAATGGCATGAAGAGGAATGTAGTTGAGTTCGTCTCTAAGTGCTTGATATGCCAGCAAGTCAAAGCGGAGCAGAAGAAGCCTGGTGGTCTGCTTCATCCTCTGGAGGTCCCACAGTGGAAGTGGGATAGCATTTTGATGGACTTTGTTGATGGGTTGCCTAGGTCAAGAAGGGGCAATATCAGTATTTGGGTAATAGTGGACAGGCTCACTAAAAGCGCTCACTTTATAGCTGTTAAGAGTAGGAGGATTGCCTCGTCCCTAGCATCCAATTATCTTAAAGAGATAGTTCGACTCCATGGGATAACCTCTAGCATAGTGAGTGATCAAGATCCTATCTTTACGAGCGGGTTTTGGTAAAGTTTGCAAGAGGCTGTAGGCACACAATTATGATTAAGCACAGCCTATCACCCCTAAACCGATGGTTAGACAGAAAGGGTGAACAGAGTATTGGAAGACCTCTTGAGATTGTGCATTCTTGACTTTGGAGGGACATGGGATGATCATCTTTCTTTGGTGGAATTCGCTTGCAACAATAACTACCAAGCCACCATAGGCATGGCACCCTTCGAAGCTTTATATGGAAGACCACGTCGATCACCAACTTGTTGGTGGGAGTCTACAGACAAACTCATTCTTAGGCTAGACATGATTAGAGAAACCTCAAAAAAGGTGGACGTGATAAGAAGACGGATGAAGGCTGCACAAGATAGATAGAAGTCCTACGCAGACAAAAGAAGGACCGACCTTGAGTTTGAGGTCGGAGATAGGGTGTTCCTTAAGTATCTCCTTTGAGGAATGTCATTCGCTTTGGGTCCATAGGAAAGCTAGCATCAAGATTTGTAGGACCATTTCCTATCACTGAAAGGATTGGGACAATGGCTTACATAGTAAGCTACCCGAAAGACTGGCTGGAGTTCATAATGTTTTTCAAGTTTCTCAACTACGAAAGTGCTTACATGAGTCTGCAGAAGTGGTGGAGCCAAGTATATTAGATGAAGTAGAAGTGGAACGAGAAGCGACTGTGAGAAGAGTTCAAACTCGTATCTTAGGTACGGAAGTCACAAAGCTACGCAACCGTGAAGTCAAGCTTGTAAAAGTTCAATGGAGTGATGCTGAGGAAGTTCCGACGTGGAAAACTAAGAGGAAAATACACGCAGCCTACCCTATTCTTTTTTAGGGTACCTCCTTGATCTCTTTTTCCATAAGTTTATTTATGCTTATATTTATCTTTTAAGTATATCCCCTCGGCACTATTCTTTGTCCTTAGGTAGGAACCAATGGATGTAAACATGTATTTGAAACATGTTATGATTGATGGTTGCGAGTGGTTGCTAGTGGTTGCTCGTGGATGCATGCATACACACATTAGGCACTAGATCGGCTTAATCATTTTCATATTGCATATAAATGTGTGTGCATATTTAAATTTATGGATGTGTAATGGTTGTGTTATCATATGGATGCTGCATTTTGATGAATGATTGTGCACACATGTAGAAGTAATATGTATTGTTAGGACTCTTTTGCATGCATAATGGACGCATGGCACAATCATGACTTGCATTAAGGAGATCAACTGAATCAGTGGACCGCCTGATTTTGCATTGTATAAGGAACATATACACACACTTTTTCCATTTGTTCATACGACATTAGAAATCTTGTAAGGACAATGGATGCCTGTGTTTGATGGTTGAGTAGATGGCTGATTAGATGTTAGGATATACATTCTCCTTAACTTGGAGATTTCGGGGGCAAAATCCTTCAAGGAGGGGAGGATGTAACACCCCATGATTTTATATATTAAAATTAACAATCTTAAGAATGCTTAATTGTTAAAGTGAAAACTAAGGAAAATGGGTTACGCCATTGTGTTCATTTCAAAATTCTGCTTGGAATAGAGTCCAAATTTTCATAAATCGGACTTCGTATGAGGAAGTTATGGCCCTTAGAAATTTCAGAAATTTAAATAAATTAAAACAGTTCAAATTAAAATTTCAAAATTCAAAATTCAAACGAGGAACAGGGCTAGGCAGGATTTTTCCCGCCCCAGGCCAGTTCGAACAAGGGGTCGACCTCCCCTATACAGGTCGACCTAGGGATCGACCTACCCCCCGTGCAGATCTGAACTGTGATGATTCTGACTTGTTGTTGAGTCTTTCCTGTCTCATTGCTAAGTCACTAGGGCATAGGTGACAATTCTAGATAACCCTATCTAGTTTGGACGGTTGTGATTGCTCCTTTGATAATCTAACGGCTTATGGTGATTTAAATTTCTATATAAGCACGCATAGACACAAGCCCTAAACCTAAACAAAATTAGTCTCTTGGCCTCCATGTTGTTGCTAGAATAGTTCTTCTTCTTAAAGCTTAGGAATTACAAGTCAAAATTTTAATACAAACAACGAACGAATTATTCTCTTATCTAATCCGTCTTTGTGAGTACAATTTCTTTCACAAAATAATTAATAAATTAATTATGATGAGTTATAATTTGGACTATGAGAACATGTCTGTTGAATCATGTGATGTTAGTTAATTTTGTTATCGTCTGTTCGTGAACATATGACAGTTTTGTTAACTTATGTTAGTAGATCTATTTCATATGTCCAACCACATATGTTTAACTTGATTCATTTTATGACATCAGTTTATATGCAAGTTTGGGATGTAAATCATATGCTAGTTTGTATGTGAATCTTATGCAAGCCTGTTTTTACATATGCTAGTTTGCATGTGAATCTTATGTAAGTCTGTATGTGAAGTATACACAAGTTTATTTTGTGAATCAAGTATATACATATGCTAGTTTATATGTAAAACATGTGATGTTAGTTTACATGTTTAAATTCATATGCAAGTTTGTAGGAATCCATATGCAAGTTTAGGTTAAAACTATATTCACATTTTTAGGCGAAAACTATATTCACATATGCAAGTTTAGGTGAAAACCATATTCCATATATGCAAGTTTAGGTGAAACCCATATTCATATATACAAGTTCACAATTTCATGTTTAGATCTATATTTAGATCCATGGTAGTTTATTCTTTTTACTTTATGTACTCAGAAAACAATTTGTCAAGATGGATATTAAGTGTACTTGGTTTCATTGTTGGTTTTTGATGTTGTTGTAACCAAACTATTTCTCCGCTGCAACAAAAGTTGTTTTAAAAATTTCAAGTACCAATATATGTATCTATCTTGTTATATTCTGTTCTATACACCAATAATACTCCATGAAAGTTAATGCATTCCCCTTGAGAGTGACATTAATGGATGTGGGGTGTTACACTTTAGGGCTACATCCTAACCCCAAATGTGTGTACTCCGGTTCAACCAATCGGAAAACCTAACGAAAGTAAAACAAATCTTGAGGCCTTAGAAATGCAAAAAATGAAAGATAATCTCATCAAAATCAGTTGATGATGAGCCCAAGAGCTCCAGGGTCATTCAGTCTCTGGGGAGCAGGAGATGGTAGAGCGGGTGTAGGTGTTGTCAGTGGTTTCACATACTCGGGTAGCTCACCATGTCTAACCCATTCCTCAATCAAATTATGCAGGTGCCTACAGTCATTTGTGTCGTGACCATCCATATCATGGAATATGCAATGTTTTCAAGAGTCGCGTTCTCTTTGTGATGGCTCCCTCCTGGGAGGCTTTGGGTAGGATATGGCACCGTTCATGTCCATGTAGATGTCAATCAGCGATGAATTGTGTTCTGTGTACTTTTTATGTTTGGGCCCTCTCCAGGGCTGAGAGTTGTGGTCATTCTTGATTGCGGCTTTTCCTTTGCCGTTTCCAGAATTAGACGGTTTTCCGTCTTTGAGCATGTTGACATCAAGAATTTTCTTCTCGAAGGTTGCATCTTCTTCTCGCAGAAATCCATCTGCTTCAAGGTAGAATTCACAGAGATTTCGTGGTGGATCTCGGTACAAAGACTTTTTGAACTCCGAGTTATCCAAGACACTCGACACCGCTACCATAAGTACCATCGATGGTTCAAGGCGATCAACTGATGTTGCTGCAATGTTGAATCTTTCCAGAAATGAGCATAGAGTTTCTCGGGGCCTCTACTTGATTGTAGTGAGCGACATTACGTTCTTGGGTTGAGTGATGTGGACACGAAATTATTTAATAAAGCGTGCGGCCAACATGTTCCAGCTACTGATCGATTCAATTTATAGCCGCCGAATCCACATAGCGGCTATATCATCAGAAAGAAGGGAAAGCATTTTGCCATGATGTTTTCCGACGCCCTATGAACTTCCATATGACGCTTGTAGCACATCAGATGCACGGTAGGATCTGTCGTACCGTTGTTGGGCTCCAGTTGTGGAAGTTTGAAATCTAGAGGATTGCGGGAATTGATTACCTTTGTGAACGGGTTGCGATTGACATCATCCACGTGAAATTAGGGAGCTGACCTCCTTCAAATAGTTTTTGCAGATCGTGGATAACAGGGGAGGGTGGAAGCTGTTGGTAAGCTGTTGGGAGTGGGTCATAAGGACCGGTTCGTGAGCTCGGGTCATGGAGATATGCGGCTCATGAGCTAGGGTCGTGGAGGTTGACTCGCGGTTTGAGGGGGCGAGCCGATGAGGGGCAACCCGACCTTGTTCCGATGCCCTATCACGGGTCGCTCCTGGCTCTGCTTCACGAGCCGTGTCTTGCTGCTGAGCGAGGGGGTTGCCCCCGAGTCCATCTGTAATGTGGATCGTGCCCGATCCGATTTGGTGGAGTGGTGCTTAAGAATTCATGAGTCATACAGAAGGCGACCTGATCCGTTCATGAGGGGCTCGCCAAGCTGCTTCGGTAGCTTCATTTCCAATGACTTGAACGATGCTCGGCCTTCCATCCATCCGTGCAACGAATCCACCGATCATCTCCTATTGCTTCCTGAGGAGGTCATCTTGCCTTGCCATATGGGCTCTCAGTTCAGTGAGAACTTCGTCCATCTCTTCATTGGTCAGGTATGCTGATGGATCTCCATGAGAGGAAGCCTCCTGGCTTGCCTCGTTCCTAGTGCCTTCAGCATCAGCATCCTCAACATGAGAGGAAGTTCCAGTTTTCTTCATATTGATTGCCATTGAGTCTCCTTTTAAGCTAGAAGTTGAAGTTGTCATGTTCTCCCTTCCTGGCGCGCCAAAATGTTAGACAAAAATCTGGGCCTAGCACCCGAATACTATATGAAGTCCTCACAATCACAAGTCACGGATCAAAGAATGCAGATAAAGCAATAAAAGAGGGTAACACATGAGATTTTTATAGTGCTTCCTCCCAAACCAAGCCTACGTCCACTTTATATTTTCTTAGATCTTGAGAAAATACAATTACAATGCTATCTCACAATCTGCGAGATCCGTTTATACACAATAGCCTTGTGTTCTCATGAAGAAGAAGAGAGAAAAGAAGTGATTTTACGCACGAAATCCTTGTGTTAGAATGATTTAAGGAGTATGCAAAGTCCTTGTGTTGATAATGGTGGAAGTCGTGAAGAAGAGTGGCCAGAAATCCTTTGAAAATCCTCCAAATGGTGTTTTTATAGGCATTTCCTTAAAGCGGTTCGTGAGACTTGTGTCATGCATTCCAAGAATTTTGAAATTTGGTGGAAAATGTCCAGAAATCATCTCCAAGTTGTCCCAGAACAGGTGTAATGAGATCCTTGTTGATAGAAGTGAAAATAGCCTTTAGAGTAGGTCAGAATCACATGAAAATGTCCAGAAATCCTCTCCAAGCCGTCCCAGAATAGGTTCGATCCAGGTGATTCGTGACGAGCGGGTCATGACAAGCTGAAGTGAGGAGTTGGTGAAGATGGTGAGGTCGGGTCGTGGTCAGGGGTCGACCACGAGCGGGTCATGATCCAAAGGGCGTGCCAGGCTAGTCTATGAGCCAGGTGGTCCCACGAGCCAAGGTGGGTCCCACGAGCCGACCCATATTCCAAGCTTTCCTATATTTCGCCATTTCATCCAAGTGATTTCCAATCGATGCTGGATTAATCCAGTTCACGGAAACGAAAATAACTTCCAAACCGTAAGTCCGTTTTAGCCAAAAGAAAGCTCTACCTGAAGCAAATTCATAGGGCTACAAGAGTTACTGAGCAAAACCCTGTAACTGCTATTCTCGGGCCCAAAATAGGTCATCTGATAGGAGTTTCAGGCCATTCTTTGTTTGTGATGCGACTTCAACCAAATTGCTTCTGTCTTCTGACGATGTTCTCCATACCCGAACGAGATGTTATCCAGATATTCCATGTGTGACATCTTTGACCAAAAAATGCATCAATAAGTTTGCCTCCCCCCCCCCAGAACATATCTTGCGGGTTAAGGAAGATGTGTTCTGGATAATCCAAGAAATCCATATCTGTACAGAGTTAGAGGCAAAACAAATGTGCCAAATCCTGACAAAGGCCAAACCTTCTAGGCATAATCCATACCAAGAAGTTCAAACTGAGTATAATCCATACACGATTTATTTTGTCACATCATGACAAGACCCTTTTCAGTTCCTTAAGTATAATCCATACTTAAGATTCAAAATTGAGTACAAACCATACTCAGACCTGAAGTAGAGCTATGCTTGCCACAGCCTGACAAGATTCTCCACCCCTAGGCATAATCCATACCTAGAGTTCCAAAATAAGTGTAAGCCATACTTTAACTGAGATTTAGGATCTTTCCATATCCTGGCAAGATACTTGAATTTTCCAAACATAATCCATGCTCGGAAAGTTCTTCCTTATTCAATTCAAAATGAAAGACCAAAGCAAATCCTAATTGGTTCGACATCGAGTCCAAAGAACGCTTTAGGGCTACATCCTAGCCCATTACGTGTGTACTCCGATTCAACCAATCGGAAAGCCTAATGAAAGAAAAAACAAATCTTAAAGCCTAAGAAATGCAGAAAATGAAAGCTGGTCTCATCCAGACCAGTTGATGATGCATCCACGAGAGCTCGATCCATGGTCATTCCCTATCCGAGGAGCAGAAGATGGTAGCGCGGGTGCAGGCACTATCAGTTGTTTCACATACTCGGGTAGCTCTCCACTTCTAACCCGCTCCTCAATCAAATCACGCAGGTGCCTACAGTCATTTGTGTCGTGACTGTCCATATCATGGAATATGCAATGTTTTCTAGAGTCACATTCTCTTTGCGATGGCTCCCTCCTAGGAGGATTTGGGTAGGAGATGGCACCGTTCGTGTCTATGTAGATGTCAGTCAGCGTTGAATTGAGTTCTGTGTACTTTTCGTATCTGGGCCCTCTCTGGGGCTAAGTGTTGCGGTCATTCTTGACGGCGGCTTTTCCTTCGCGATTTCTAGAATCAGACGGTTATGCGTCTTTGAGCATGTTGACATCGAGAATTTTCTTCTCGGAGGTTTCATCTTCTTCTCACAGAAATCTATTTGCTTCAAGGTAGAATTTGCCGAGATTTCGTGGTGGATCTCGATACAAAGACTTTTTGAACTCTGAGTTATCCAAGACACCGGATACCGCTACCATAGGTACCACTGATGGTTCAGGGCAATCGACTGATGCTGCTGCAATGTTGAATCTTTCAGAAATGAGTGCGGAGTTTCTTTAGGCCTCTCCTTGATTGTAGTGAGTGACATTACGTTCTTGGGTCAAGCGATGTGGACCTGAAATTATTTAATAAAGCAAGCGACCAACATGTTCCACCTATTGATCAATTCAGTTTCTAGCTGCTGAATCCACATAACGGCTATATCAGTCAGAAAGAAGGGAAAGCATTTTGCCATGACATTTTCCAACGCCAATTGAACTTCCATGTGACGTTTGTAGAACCTCAGATGCACTGTAGGATCCGTTCTACCGTTGTAAGGCTCCAGTTGTGGATGTTTGAAATCTAGAGGGTTGCGGGATTTCCTTATTTCCTATGTGAACGGGTTGTGATTGACATCATCCATGCCATTCTAATAAGTGCGGCCTCTCGAGAGGCATTAAATGAGTTTGGCGAGCCGATCACCTTCAAAAAGCTGTTGTAGATTGCCTAAATCAGAGCCAATTCCCCTAGCGTGGAGGACAGGAGAGGGTGGAAGCTATTGGTGAACTGCTGGGAGTAGGTCGTGGAGATATACGACTCGTAAGCCAGGGTCATAGAGGCCGACGCGTGGTTTGAGGGGGCGAGCTAAGGAGGGGCGAACTGACCTAGTTCTGGTGCCCTATCATGAGCCGCTCCTGACTCTGCTTCATGAGTTGTGTCTTGCTGCTGACTGAGGCGGTTGCCCCAAGTCCATTTGTAATGTGGATCGTGCCCAATCCAATTTGGTAGAGTGGTGCTTAAGGGTTCAGGTGTCGTACAGATGGCAACCCGATCCGTTCGTGAGGGGCTTGCCGAGCTTCTTTGGTAGCTTTATTTCCAATGACTTGAACATTGCTCGGCCTTCCATCCATCCGAGTGAATAATCCATCGATCATCTCCTGTTGCTTCCTGAGGAGGTCATGTTTCCTTCCCATCTGGATTCTCAATTCAGTGATAACTCCGTCCATCTTTTCTATGGTCAGGTATGCTGACGGATCACCATGAGAGGAAACCTCCTGGCTTGCCTCGTTCCTAGGGCCTTCAGCATCAGCATCAGCCGCATGAGAGGAAGTTCCATTTTTCTTCCTTTTGATTGTCATTGGGTCTCCTTTTAAGCTAGAAGTTGAAGTTGTTGTGTGCCCCCATCATGGCACGCCAAAATGTTAGACCAAAATCTGGGCCTAACACCCGAATACGATATGAAGTCCTCACAATCACAAGTTACAGATCATAGATTGCAGATAAAGCAATAAAAGCGGGGAACACACAAGATTTTTACAGTGGTTTGGCTAAAACCAAGCCTACATCCACTTTATATTTTCTTTGATCTTGAGAAATTACAATTACGATGCCGCCTCACAATCCGTGAGATCTGTTTATACACAATAGCCTTATGTTCTCATGAAGAAGAAGAGAGAAAAGAATTGATTTTTTGCACGAAATCCTCGTGTAAGATTGATTTAAGGAACACGCAAAGTCCTTGTGTTGATAATGGTGGAAGCCGTGAAGAATAATGGCCAGAATTTCTTTGAAAATCCTCCATATGGTGTATTTAAAGGCATTTCCTGAAAGTGGTTCGTGTGACCTATGTCACGCAACCCAAGAATTTTGAAATGTGGTGTAAAATATCCAGAAATCCTCTCCAAGTCGTCCCAGAACAGATTTAATGAGATTCAGGTTGATAGGAGTGAAAATAGGCTTTAGAGTAGGTTAAATTCATGTGTAGCAGCAGGTTCATTCTAGGTGGTTCGTGACCACGGGGTACACCACGAACCGTGGAGCATCTATTTCAAATGCATATCCCATTTTTGCGCAGAAAAATTATGAAAATCCACGAGAAGCAACCGGGTGAATTGTATGAGCCAATTGCCATTTAGCTAATACGCCTGTGGATATTGAAGTTCCGCAAGCTGTACTTCCTGATACTGTATTTGAAGTAGTTATTCGAATTCCTCGGGTCGTGACGAGCCGAAGTGAGGAGTTAGTGAAGATGGTGTGGTCGGGTCGTGGTCTAGGAGTTGACGACAAATGGGTCATGATCCAGGGGGCATGCCAATCTAGTCCATGAGCCGAGCTGAGTCCCACGAGCCGAAGTAGGTCCCACGTGCCGGTCTATATACCGAGCTTTCCGATATTTCGCCACTTCATCCAATTGATTTCCAGTCGATGCCGGATTACACTAGTCCACGGAAACGGGCGTAACTTCCAAAACGTAAGTCCGTTTTAGCCAAAAGAAGGCTCTAAATATTAAGAGGGCTACAAGGGTACTGAGAAAAGCTCTGCAATTGCTGTTTTCGGGCCTAAAATGGGTCATCTGATAGGAGTTTCGTGCCGTTCCTTATTGTGATGCGATTTCAACCAAATCACTTCTTGTCTTCTGATGATGTTCTTAATACCCGAACGCGATGTTATCCAGATATTCCATGTGTGACATCTTTGACGAAAAAGTGTATCAACAAGTTTGCCCCCCAGAACATTTCTTACAGGTTAAGGAAGATATATTCTGGATAATCCAAGAAATCCATATCTGTACAGAGATAGAGTTAAAAAAAATGTGCCAAATCCTGGCAAAGGCCAAACCTTCTAGGCAAAATCCATACCAAGAAGTTCAAACCGAGTATAATCCATACCCAGTTTCTTTTGTCATTTCCTGACAAGACCGTTTACAGTTCCTTAAGTATAATCCATACTTAAGATTCCAAAGTGAGTATAAACCATACTCAGACCTGAAGTAGAGCTACGCTTGTCACAGCCTGACAAGATAGTCCATCCCTAAGCATAATCCATACCTAGAGTTCCAAAATGAGTATAAGCCATACTTTAACCGAGATTGAGGATCTTGTCACATCCTGACAAGATACTTGAATTTGCCAAACATAATCCATGCTCAGAAAGTCCTTCCTTATTCAATTCAAAATGCAAAACCAAAGCAAATCCTGATTGGTTCGTCATCGAGTCCAGAGCACGCTTTAGGGCTACATCCTAACCCTATACGTGTGTACTCCGATTCAACCAATCGGAAAACCAAATGAAAGCAAAAACAAATCTTAAAGCCTAAGAAATGCAGAAAATGAAAGCTGATCTCATCCATATCTGTTGATGATGAGCCTATGAGAGCTCGATCCAGGGTCATTCACTCTCCGAGGAGCAGGAGATGGTAGCGTCGGTGCAGGCACTGTCGGTTGTTTCACATACTCGGGTAGCTCTTCACGTCTAAGCCGTTCTTCAATCAAATCACGCAGGTGCCTAAAGTCATTTGTGTCATGACCATCCATATCATGGAATATGCAATGTTTTCCAGAGTCGTGTTGTAGCACCCCACGTCCGTTAATGTCACTCACAAAGGGATGCATGAAGTTTCATGGAGCGTTATAAGTAAACAGAACAGAATATTACAAGATAGATACGTAAAATTGTACTAGAAAATTTTATAACTTTATTGCAGCGGAAACAGAAATAAGTTTGGTTACATCTTCAAACCCATTGCACCAAAACCAAGTACATAATATCAGTCTTGTAAAAAAAGCCATCAGAGTACATAACTTTTAAAACCATAATACCCAATCCAAAATGCCATATGAAAGAGAAACAAAGCTAAGCATTGCTTTCAGCACTTCAAGCAGGAAAGTCTGAATCAAGCTTCAACGTGCCCACCCTGAAAACCTACAGGGGAGGGGAGGGGGAAAGAAAAGAGGCGAAACACAAAGGGGTCAGACATATGTCTGGCGAGTCTAGTAACTTTAACAATGTAATTAGTAAAGTAACAGGATAAGAACATAAACGGGATATAAGAGATAATTGTAACATAAGCAGATAGGACAAGGTAACAAGATGAACATGGTGTAATACTTACTGCGCTTCTAACCACTATAAGATATTCTCTGCACCGCACCAATACTAGTTTCATACTAAAAGATGATCCCTCTTGGCTAAATAGAATGATGATAGTTTCGTGTACTTCTAGCTGCTCTCATAGGTAACCAACGTGCACCTATCACCACTAGATGTATCCACTATCCTTCCTGTTCGATTATGTACCGCTAGCTGGTATCATACGTAACCAATATGCACCTATCATCACTAGATGTACCATACACAATAATCATAACAATGGTAGCTTCTTGTACTCCTAGCTGCTCTCGTAGGCACCCCACTTGCTTATACCACCACTAGTTGTACCTGCTACCCTCCCCATTCGATCGGCTCCCTAACTCGTGGATACCTGTGCTGGTCCCACAATAGGGTGTATCACTCCCTAAGGTGGCAACCCCGATACTAGCGAAATGCACAGCTTATACATACACGATGCAACAACCTCTTACCTACCAGCCCGGACCCACGCACACACATGACTCCGTTGGACTTGCACTGCCATCACTAACTTTTTATTGACCTCTTACAGTCACCCCTAGTAAGCGTGTCCCTATCCTCGACCTAGTTCGAGCTCATATAGATACTACAACGGGTTATTGGTTGAAAAGGGTCTACATACTTGACACAAGATTCTTTCCTAAGCTTGGTCCCCACTAGGAATTCCCACTTAACCCCTTTTTATCCCTATGTCTAATCACATGTCTCATCTTGATTAAGTTCTTTAATTATGTTTCACGTGCTACCCATGTTACCCACTTAACCCTTTATTATCCTCATGTCTAATCACATGTCTTATCTTGGTTAAGCATCCATTAATTCATTACAACTGTAATCTTGCAAGACCTCCCACATTATATTACCGTTTTGTGGTTGTTGGATATGTCGGGCAGTTCCGGGCAGGCTTATACTACAATTCGAATCTAACCTTGTGTCTTTGCATTATTATGCATCTAATTTATGCCTTTGACCTCTCACATTAGATTACCAAATTGCGGTTGCTGGATATGCCAGGTGGTTCCGGGCAGACTTCTACCGCAATCCAAATCTAACCTCGTGGCTTTATCGTTCATTTTCACTTTCTTGATTCAAATCCCAATTTCAAATCTTGGATTATAATATATTCCCATCACCCATAATCTCCAATCTAACTTATGTTTATAATTTTAATCCAAATTATGCCCAAATCAATTTGTGTTCATTATCTCTTCCTTAATTCAATTTCAAATCTTGGATTATGGTGATTTCAGTTACCCATAAATTCCAATCCAATTTATGCTTATAATTCTAATCCAATTAATGCCTAATCTCATGTATACAAGTTATACTCAATTATGCCCAACCCAATTTCCATATTCATCAGTAATTTATGCCAATAATCTCATTTCATTCCATAATTCCCAAACTTTTCCCAATCGTTCCAAAGTTATTCTTACGTAAATCTCAACGAAATATGCTTAGTAATATCAAAAGGAAAAAGGGAAAGAAGAAGGGGAGAGAATCAAAACTGGCACAAACATACAAATAGGCACGTGAAATAAATAACGATAAAATAGATCAGATAGGCATATGATAATAGCAGTTGGGTATGAATCTGAAGGCTAACAAATTAGAAAACTTGGTATGATTCATCTTATTTACCAGCATATACATCAGATCCAATTTACAATCCTGTCATGATTACTTTTTAATTCAATTATATGTGAAAGTAACATAGACTCACAGCGATAGGATTCTTAGAAAAGAGAATTAGAAGTTGTTGTAGCAATTCTGATCTTGAATAATCTCTACTTTGATTTGTAGATCTGATCTTCTAATTGGAGTACTCCTATTCTGATTTGTTTTGGTGGAGAAGAAAGGCTAATTTAGATTAGAGCAGCATGGAGGTACCATGGATGATAACAATGAGATTAGGGTTAGGTTTAAATGTTTATTTATAGATGTATTAGGTGAATTAGGGCCTTCAGACTAGATTAGAGACCATCTGAACCACTCAGATTAAAAAGACTCGTCATCCAGCCAATCCCAGAAAGACACGTCATCAATGGAACTCTCCAGAATTTTGCAGATTCTGGCTCGTCCTGGGCGCACTTCCCAGGTGCGCCAGTGCAAATTTCTTCTATTGCACTTAACAAGTGCGCTAGTTATCCTACTTGTTTTCTGATTTTTCTGCCAAACTTCCTTCGTCCATAACTCCTTCATATGATACCCGTTTTACGCAAACTCGTACTCGATATCAAGCAGAATTCCGAGACGAACACAATGGCGTAACCCATTTCACTTAATTCTTATTTTAAAAATTAATTATTCTTTAACTATCCCTTTTGTTATGCTTTAAAATTACGGGGTGTTACATTCCCCCCTACTTAAAGGATTTCGTCCCCGAAATCTCGAAGTTGAAAGGAATGTGTGTACTACCATCCATCATCCATCCACTCATCCATCAATCACGGGAATCCATTGTCCTTTAAAGATTTCTAAAGCTTTCATGAACATATGCAAAGTGTGTGTATATGTCCTTATCCTAATGCAAAATCAAGCGTCTACTGATTTAGTCGACCTCCTTAATGCAAATCATGATAGTGTCATGCATCCATTATGTATGCAAAGGAATCCTAATGATACATATCATTTCTATATGAGTGCACAACCATTCATCCAAATGCAACATCCATATGATAACACACTCAATATACATCCATTAATTTAATTATGCACACTCATCCATATGCAATATGAAAGTAATTGAGCCGATCTATTGCCTAATTGCGTGTATATGCAATATGAAAGTGATTTTCGACCTAAAGATCGAAGATAAAATCGAGAGGATACCCTAAATGATAGAACAAGTATAAATAAAGTGGTAGAAAAAGGAGAATTTAAGAACATACACTCAGAAAAGGAAAGGGTACGACGCACGTATCTTGTCTTCCGTTTCCCAAGTCGCGTCTCCTTGTTCATTTCCCCATTGGATTTTAAACAACTTGACCTCTCGGTTGCGTAATTTCTTGACCTCCAATCCAAGGATGCATGTAGGAACTCGTATGATCGTAGCATCTCGCTCTACTTCCACTTCTCTAAGCATGCTCGGCTCTATTACTTCTGCAGTATTATGTAAACACTTCCTCAAATGCGACACGTGAAATACGTCATGAACACCACTAAGCTTTTCAGGAAACTTCACTCTATAGGCCATCTGCCCAATTCTTTCTGTAATGGGGAATGGTCCCACGAACTTTGGTACCAATTTCCCTACAAATCCAAAACGAACTACATTCCTTAATGGTGATACTTTACTAAAAACCGCGTCACCAACCTCGAATCCTAGATCGGTTCATCTCTTATCAGCGTATGAGTTTTGCTGGTCTTGTGCCATCTTCATGCTTCTTCGAATCAAGCCTATCTTCTTTGAAGTTTCTCTAATCATCTCAGGCCTAAGAAAATTCTTATCCGTAGATTCCCACCAACAAGTCGATGATCGTCATAGTTGTCCATATAGAGCTTCAAAAGGTGCCATGCCAATACTAGTCTGATAGCTGTCGTTGTAGGCAAACTCTACTAATGGATGGTGTTCATCCCATGTCCCTCCAAAATCCAAGATGCATAACCTCGAAAGATCTTCTAGAATCCTATTCACTCTTTCTGTTTGGCCGTCCGTCTGAGGGTGATAAGTGGTGCTCAAATACAGTTGCGTTCCTACCGCCTCTTGCATATCACCCTATCCTCTTGCACCGAAAATTGCTCCATGCCCAGTCCCGCAAGCATCAGTATACACTGCGAACGGTTTACTCCCATCTGGCAAAACTAAAACTGGAGCTGTCATCAATGCCCTCTTCAATCATTGAAAAGCATCAACACAGTCAACATCCCAACAAAAGGTCGAATTCTTTTTCATCAACCATGTAAGTGGGGCTGATATCTTCGCAAAGTCCTTAATGAACTTCCTATAATAGTCCGCCCAACTAAGAAAGCTTTCGTTGTATTCTTCAGAATCCTCCAATCCTACCTTCATGGGATTCTACTGCTATCCCTTCTTTAGAGACCCCGTGTCCTAAGAACCTTACTCCCTTTCCAAAATGATGTTTGGAAAACTTTGCCTTAAGCCGATGTTGTCGAAGTGCCTCTAAGACTACCTTAAGATGTAAGGTATGTCCTTCCTCGCTTCTAGAGAAAATCAAGATATCATCCACAGAGACTACCACAAACTTGCTTAGAAATTCACTAAACACCCTACTTATGAAGTCTAAAAAATAGGCGGGTGCATTCGCCGAACCAAAAGGCATGACGAGCCATTCAAAGAAACCATCTGGGGTTCTAAATGCAGTCTTATCTATACTGTCCTTAGCTACCCTAAACTGATGAAAACCTATAGCTAAGTCCAACTGCAAGAAAACCGAAGCACCAACCAACTGATCGAACAAATCATCTATTCTTGGAAATGCGTGCCTATCCTTCTTCGTGATCTTATTCGTCTTCCTATAGTCCGCGCACAATCTAAGCGAACCATTAGCCTTTTTAGCAAAACCAATCGCGGCGCCCCATTCCGAAATATTTCTTCTTATGAACACTTTCTCAAGCAACTCTTTCACTTGTTTACTTAACTCCCTCCTTTCTCTTGGACTCATGTGGCGCACAGGCAATGCAACTGGCTTTGCATTTTCCACCAAGTATATACGGAAATCTATCTTGCACCTCAGGGTAAACCCCTAACCTCATCAAAGACGTCATCATACTCACGGAATGTATGTACTACCGTCCATCATCCATCCACTCATCCATCAATCACGAGCATCCATTGTCCTTTAAAGATTTCTAAAGCTTTCATGAACATATGCAAAGGGTGTGTATATGTCCTTATCATAATGCAAAATCAAGCGTTTACTGATTCAGTCGACCTCCTTAATGCAAATCATGATAGTTTCATGCATCCATTATGTACGCAAAGGAATCCTAATGATACATATCATTTCTATATGAGTGCACAACCATTCATCCAAATGCAACATCCATATGATAACACACTCAATATACATCCATTAATTTAATTATGCACACTCATCCATATGCAATATGAAAGTAATTGAGCCGATCTAGTGCCTAATTGTGTGTATATGCAATATGAAAGTGATTTTCTACCTAAAGATCGAAGATATAATCGAGAGGATACCCTAAATGATAGAACAAGTATAAATAAAGCGGTAGAAAAAGGAGAAGTTAAGAACATACCCTCAAAAAAGGAAAGGGTATGACGCACGTATCTGGTCTTCCGTTTCCCAAGTCGCGTCTCCTTGATCATTTCCCCATTGGATTTTAAACAACTTGACCTCTCGGTTGCGTAATTTCTTGACCTCCAATCCAAGGATGCATGTAGGAACTCGTATGATCGTGGCATCTCGCTCAACTTCCACTTCTCTAAGCATGCTCGGCTCTATTACTTCTGCAGTATTATGTAAACACTTCCTCAAATGCGACATGTGAATTACGTCATGAACACCACTAAGCTTTTCAGGAAACTTCACTCTATAGGCCTTCTGCTAAATTCTTTCTGTAATGGGGAATGGTCCCACAAACCTTGGAACCAATTTCCCTATAAATCCAAAACGAACTACATTCCTTAATGGAGATACTTTACTAAAAACTGCATCACCAACCTCGAACTCAAGATCGGTTCGTCTCTTATCAGCGTATGACTTTTGCTGGTTTTGTGCCGTCTTCATGCGTCTTCGAATCAAGCCTATCTTCTCTGAAGTTTCTCTAATCATCTCAGGCCTAAGAAAAATCTTATCCGTAGATTCCCACCAACAAGTCGGTGATCAGCATAGTTGTCCAAATAGAGCTTCAAAAGGTGCCATGCCAATACTAGTCTGATAGCTGTCGTTATAGGCGAACTCTACTAATGGATGGTGTTCATCCCATGTCCCTCCAAAATCCAAGATGCATTACCTCGAAAGATCTTCTAGAATCCTATTCACTCTTTTTGTTTGGCCGTCCGTCTTAGGGTGATAAGTGGTGCTCAAATACAATTGCGTTCCTACCGCCTCTTGCATATCACCCTATCCTCTTGCACCGAAAATTTCTCCATGCCCTATCCCGCAAGCATTGGTATACACTGCGAACGGTTTACTCCCATCTGGCAAAACTAAAACTGGAGCTGTCATCAATGCCCTCTTCAATCATTGAAAAGCATCAACACAGTCAACATCCCAACAAAAGGTCGAATTCTTTTTCATCAACCACGTAAGTGGGGCTGATATCTTCGCAAAGTCCTTAATGAACTTCCTATAATAGCCCGCCCAACTAAGAAAGCTTTCGTTGTGTTCTTCAGAATCCTCCAATCCTACCTTCACGGGATTCTACTGCTATCCATTCTTTAGAGACCCCGTGTCCTAAGAACCTTACTCCCTTTCCAAAATGATGTTTGGAAAACTTTGCCTTAAGCTGATGTTGTCGAAGTGCCACTAAGACTACCTTAAGATGTAAGGTATGCCCTTCCTCGCTTCTAGAGAAAATCCAGATATCATCCACAGAGACTACCACGAACTTGCTTAGAAATTCACTAAATACCCTACTTATGAAGACTACAAAATAGGCAGGTGCATTCGCCGAACCAAAAGGCATGACGAGCCATTCAAAGAAACCGTTTGGAGTTCTAAATGCAGTCTTATCTATACTGTCCTCAACTACCCTAAACTGATGAAAACCTGTAGCTAAGTCCAACTACAAGAAAACCGAAGCACCAACAAACTGATCAAACAAATCATCTATTCTTGGAAATGCGTGCCTATCCTTCTTCGTGATCTTATTCAGCTTCCTATAGTCCGTGCACAATCTAAGCAAACCATTAGCCTTTGTAGCAAAACCAATCACGGCGCCCCATTCCGAAATGCTTCTTCTGATGAACTCTTTCTCAAGCAACTCTTTTACTTGTTTACTTAGCTCCCTCCTTTCTCTTGGACTCATGTGGCGCACAGGCAATGCAACTGGCTTTGCATTTTCCACCAAGTATATACGGAAATCTATCTTGCACCTTAGGGTAAACCGCTAACCTCATCAAAGATGTCATCATACTCACGGACTACTCGAATAAATTGCAAATCATCGATGGATACATCAAGTGATTCTAGGTAGATATGCATCACTGAATCCCTAAGGTCCCATGAAATATCAAGGGTCTTTCCATAACGAGTCAATAGTCTAACTACCCTCCTTTCACAGTCTAGGACGGCACCATACCTAGCTAGCCAATCCATCCCTAGAATCAGACCACAGCCCATGAAACCAAGTACGTAGGCATTGCATTCAAAACCAACGCCCAAGATAGACACTCTCAAATCCCGATAAATCATAGATAAATGAGCTGAGCCACCAATAGGATTTGAGACTACAATGGTGTAACGAACTGGGATTTTCAAATTCGAAAATCAACACAAAACTACCATGTTGACTATTCAGACATCGAAAATACCTGACCATTAATAGAAAGAAGTTAGAGGGTGAGAATAGATAAGATAGAAATTAGAATAGAAGAAGAAGAAGATCACCACAGAACAGAATCAGAGTAATACGAATCTCACAACGGAATGAAAAAATATAATATATAACATAACTTTGAAATAAAACAGTATATATATACAATAACATTATCAAAGTACAACACTTACACACAGCAGAAATAACAATAGCTATATAATCCTGAAGCCTTTTGCTTCAAGCTCCTCCAAGTATATCTGTAAAGACCTGAACTACTTGACTGCCCGTACAAATTTGGGCACCCAAGAGTTTAGGGAAAAACAAAACGAAATAAACTCAGGGTCGGTCATGGGACTGGAGTGAGTAAACTCAAATCATTTGGTTTAACTTTTCAAAACCCTTTCCAAAAGAAAAGATAATCGTAAGACCAATCCACACATAAACACGGATGGTTTTTACCTTACGATAACCCAAAACAGTTTTGGAAATCAATACATCTCTGATATTATAATAATGTCTAATCACAAGTAATTAACAATCTAGCAGAACGCTTGCATCTCACATTCCACATATATAGTATACAAACAAAATCGCGGGCGCTTATTGGAGATTAGATTCCAACTATGACAAGGTATGGGACCCCCTACCGATAGTGTATCTCTAGAGGTGAATACACTGGGTTCAACAAGAACGTCTTGCAACCCGGCCCACACATGACCAACCACTCATTTCGCTTGAGTGTATCGAATGTATATCACCAACGGTTGGGAGCTACCCACCGTTTCCCGAAAAGGGACAGCATCGATAATAGATAAAAGAATGAAATGGATTTTCTCTAGATATGTGATATACACCCTAATAGGAGCGACCTACCTAGCCATGCTGCCTACCCGATTTTTGTCATTTCCCAGTTGATGAGGCTTGAGGTCAAAACATATCTTTTGGAACATCTGACCACCCTTCGCTTTCAATGCCGCATCGTCATACCCGCCAAATCACACATTGATTTCCCCAAAAATACAACGGGTATAAAGCTAAGAGAAACGAATTCCTCCGCCACCAAACATAAGTATGTTTGAAGAGATCAACTTACGCGATCCGTTAGATATACTTTGTCCAACATTCGTCCATTCACGTTTGTCGTGGGACTGGACAAACCGAAGGCACTATTCTGTAAATAGGATAGCCCTTGCATAACTCCGTCTTCAATTGCCTTCATCATATTTAATCGCAATGCTAACGTCCATACAGAGTGGTTTTCGTATAATGATTCTGATCCCGGTCTCTCCGTATTGACGATGGAAAAATGGTCAAAAACTTCGATAGTCGGTGATTTAACTATCAAAGAAAAATAGATGTACAACCAACGATCTTATTTCCAGATAGAAATTCGATCGATTAATCATCAACCAACACTTGTCTCATTTAGTTTAATTTATCATTAATTTATACATTTCCTACTTCTTTATATTTGCAAATTCCTATCTCCTAAATTTAGAAAATATATTTTATGAATCATCGGAAAACATCTCCATATTTTGAGACGACCCCAAACCCCGTACTGACGGCGGCAAGGGTAATCCGTGGAATATAACACAGAAACAGGTAATAGCAGAACAGAATTAAATAAATACACTAGATAATGAACAATAGAATATACTGGATAAAAGTAATCATCGGAGTTACACAGTATACAGGATCATACTTAGTAAAAATACAGTTCAGCTATACATAAATGTCTATAGCGGAAAACAAACATAATATGTACAATAGGAGCTGAACAGCATAAAAAGAGATAAATGATAGAATCCACCTTCAGCTCCAGCTATCCATAAAGAACCAGCTAAACCTGAATACAAGGCTGCCCGTGTAGAAAAGGGGCACCCGAGTTTGAAAGTGAAACAAACTACGAGTCAGTCATGGGATTGGTATGAGAAATATACTCAACACATATATAATTTGGCTAATCACAGGACCACGCCACTTTCGTGGAATGGGTTTTCTCCATGGGATTGCCAGTGCTTTTAAAACAAATCTTTCTTTTTAAACAACGCAATGCATTTTATAAAAAATGAAACCATTATAAGACTCAGTTCCCATCACACAATGCAACGCAAACCGGAGGATAGAGTTTTTACCTTATAACGGCCAAGATATGCTTGATACGAATAAAACAAAGGCATTTGATATTATTGCTAGTGTTTATATGTTTTGAAAACAATTTCAAATCATAACTATCAATCATAGACGACATGAGCGTCCCATGCCACTATGTCATCATATATAGGTATACAATCAAAACCGCTCAGTCACGTATTTGGAAATTGGATTTCCATCATGAACCAAGGCAAAGGATAGTCCTTATCGAATTCGAGACAATCTAGCCCATGTCTCAGGCAAGTACTCAGTCAAGCCTTCGGAGCGACAGGGCCGGTCCACCGACGTGGATTAAAATGCCTGAACAATACGTTTCCCCGCCCTTTGGGGCGTAAACGAGCCAACGAATGGCTCCATCGGACCCGGATCGTCCGATCTAATCGAGGCGCCTCGCAACAGCAACAACCACATAGGTGAAAAGTATATAAATGTCAGGGCTGGTAGGTCACTGACACCACCCTAGCTAGAAAGAAACGCATGCCCTCCCTGAGGTCCTTCTCCCATTTCTGGTTCATACCGGGGTGTGAGGCTCGCGATTTTACGTTATACACAAAGCTACGCCACGCCGGCGGTGCTTTGACCATCACCACAAGACTTTGCTTTTCAACAGAAGCCCTGATCACTGCATCTTAGCACGCCACACAAGCAATTCATGCCATGCGACTGATGTCCATCGATATACAACCTCTGAGCTCGTGCGTCTCAGAGAAGGGAGTTAAGCAAAAGAATAAATTCTCCACCGCCAAACAGATGTATATTTAATAGAGATCAATCAACACAGAATAAAATCCAATGTCAGACACACAGTCCATTTATAAGTCCGTTCTGGGTCAGAACGAAACCGGAGGCACTAAATACCTCGCAAACCCATCGATCATCACGTACGTCTGGACGATCACCACTCATTATCCATATTTTGGGAGGCCTCCCAATCAGGACCTCGGTTACCATCCAAACGAGGTGAAGATCTCCGGTCTTCGACCACCGTCTTCATATTCGACTTTCAATCGTCGGTCGATTATTTGAAATGAGAATTAACTCGGCCTTTTCAAATAATTCATGTATATTTAGAATTTCAAATCAATTTATTTTAATGATTAAATCATTCGACAACACCAATTTTGTTCTTTAATTTAATTTTCACACCAATCACATTCAACCATCAAATACCACATAAATCGAGCAAATTCAGTTTATTTCCATTCCATATCATTTATGATATTTTATAACGATTCATCGCTATTTTTATTTATTTTTAAAATAGCCAATTTATTCAAAACGACGCTTCGGGCCATAACGCAGCCGTGGCGCTGTTTTTCTTTAGATTTGATTTACACATATCTGAAAATCTAACCGTTGGATCTTCACAAAATTTACATCTTTAGAAAGGTCTTTTCAAAACGAATCCAACGGTTCCAGTATCGGGAAAATCGGACGGTCGGATCTCCCGGTACAATTGTTTGAAGTTTCGATTTCAAAATACGAACTGCAGCGTCGTTATTCGATTAAATACAATTATATATATATATATATATATATATATATATATATATAATCGCTTCTGGCGCTGTTTTTCTTCAGATTTGAATTAAACATTCCAGACAATCCAACCATTGGATTTTTACAAAGTTGATGCCGTTGGAAAGATTTTTCCAAGGCGAACCCAACGGTTGCGATTTTGGGAAAATCCGATGGTCGGATTTCCCGCACTAGTTGTTTGAAATCACGGTTTCAAAACACGGACTGCACGGCCACGTTTCGTTTTAATTTTATTTATATTTATATAAATATAGTTCATTCAACAATTTCAATATCGTTTTCACTTCAAATATTTCACTAACGCCTTTAAATTTCGGAAAATTTCGCCATAACCTCCTTTGTACGGGAGGGGCTGGGAAAATTCCCAAATAGCCACACGGGTAGGGGTGAGCGTTTGGTTGGTTTGGTTTATCCGATGATGAAATTTTTCAAACCAAACTAGAACCAATAAAAATGAAAACCAAACCAATCCAACCAAATTAAGTTTGGTTGGTTCGGTTGGTTATCCGATTAAACCAAACTAAAAATACTTTACACTTTATGTTTGGAATGTTCACTATAATTTGAAATGAATAATAAATATATGATTGTAGTATTATTATTTATGATTTTTATGATTTCTAATATCAGTTTTGACACGCAGGTGATGATTAAAATTTACTTAAATAACTGAACCAACCTAAAATATCTATTATAATATCGATAATTTTGAAGATATAGCAAAAGTTCGGTTAATTTGGTTAAACCAATAACCGAACTTAATAATTTTCCGGGCCGATTACAAACCAATTTAATTTCAAAACCGAACCAAACCGACCAAAATAAATTGGTTTGGTTGGTTTATTTGGTTTAACCAAATAATGCTCACCTCTACACACGGGCGTCTCATGTCAAAAAGAAAAAGAAAAAGCCAAGCGGCTAGCCAACAGGCTCATAAAATCATCACCCAAACAAAACAGTAAATGTGTACCTATTTGTCGGGCACAAAATTTTATTCCTCTTCTCTAGCCCCTTTGTTATAACCTGTTCAATAAATATGCATGTACATATATACAGTTCTTATCATTTATCATTTTCCATGCAACTTCATATTTGATTCCATTTTGTTTAAAAATACCATTCATTCTAATGTTGCATGCATAGGCAAAAATCATATCATTAGCTAATTGATGAATATTTCGACTCGTGCATATTTATTTGAACGAGTTGCTATTTTTAACACTTCACATTTCAACAATTCATGTGTATAATAAAGATGTGATTTTTATTGTAAAACAATTCATTTCAAAACACTATTATTTTATATAGTTTATAAAGGTGATAAAAATAGGATTTTTATTGTAAAACAATTTATTAAAAAACAGGATTATTTTACACATTTCATATTGCTGTTAAAATTGGGATTTTTATTTTAAAATAATTTCTTTCAAAATACGAATACCATTCAACACATGAATTTCAATTCAACGAATGAATATCGACTCAACACATGAAGGTTTTCTATAGTTTCTATATATAGATAAAAATGTGATTTTTATATTTAAAACACGAATACCATTCAACACATGAATTTCAATCAACGAATGAATATCGATTCAACACATGAAGGTTTTCTATAGTTTCTATATATAGATAAAAATGTGATTTTTACATTTAAAACGCGAATACCATTCAACACATGAATTTCTAATCAACGAATGAATATCGATTCAACACATGAAAGTTTTCTATAGTTTCTATATATAGATAAAAATGTGATTTTTATATTTAAAACGCGAATACCATTCAACACGTGAATTTCTAATCAACGAATGAATATCGATTCAACACATGAAGGTTTTTTGTAGTTTCTATATATAGATAAAAATGTGATTTTTATATTTAAAACGCGAATACCATTCAACACATGAATTTCTAATCAACGAATGAATATCGATTCAACACATGAAGATTTTCTATTCAATGAATAAATATAGTTTTAGCAAATGAAAATAATTCAAACACATGAATATTATTTAAAATTTCGGCAGCATAACGGCAGGGTAGTTAAAACCGGGACCGTCCCTAGTACGGCTCCTCGCTCTACCTTAAAACCTCGCGGTTTTTGACAATGGGGATCATGCATCTAGTTCGCACGCAGGCGGCATTTATATATTTATTTCATTTCCACGAACTAATCCTATGTGGTTTCAACCAAATATTTCTCAACCACAAATGGGTATTTTTCAACCACAATCAATCAATATCAACCACAAACAATCCCAAACAACCATTAGCTATCAATCAATTTTCACACCAATCACAACCAATAAATATCGTCCATGGTTTGTGGACGAGGGGCGTATATATATATATATATATATATATATATATATATATATATATATATATATATATATATATAGCAATTCACTTCTATTTCAACACATATACAATTTTTACAACGCATATATAACTTATACATCGAACATACAACTTATACAACGCTTATACAAGAGGTGTACAATGCTTATATAACTCATACATCGACTATATAATTTATACATCGTCGTTTTTCATATTGTTTATAAATTAGAAATCTCACTTTGGGTTCCACTCCACCAAAAATAGCAGAAGGCTCAGAAAAATATGCGGTCTCTTCTAAAATGTAGAAGGCGTCCACACGGTCACGATGTCTCCTGTTTCACCGAATTTCGTCAAAACATGAAAAAGATATGATTTTTCAAAGTTTGCAACATTTTAAAGTGTGAAAATCAGTTGAAAATAAACAAGCCGTATACCTCGTTTGAATGTTCAAAACTAGGTCGCCAATTTTCAGCAAATCCGGGAAGCGATAGAACGAACGGTTTATATGGTGTCGAAGAGGGAGGCGAGGCCTTTCCGGCACCGGTGGTGGGGTCCCCTGCGATGGCTTCTAGCGGTGGTGGCGGCTATCCAAAGGCGGTGCCTTTGGAGGCTCGATTCACGATGTACGGTCGACGAGGGGGGTCGAGGCGGGTATGGATGTGACGAGGGGGAGGCGGGCTGTCGAGATCTGGTGGTGGCGCGGCGTGGAAGTGGCTGTGGCGGCGGGAAACGAGGAGAGAAGGTGGCGGCTTGGTTTCCGTCGAGAGCTCCTGGATAACGGAGGGTTTTTTGATTTTTTTAATTTTTAAATTAGTGAAAGAAAAATTTCTATTGGCCGATGGTTTATTTAATTTTAAAATAGTGTTTTCGCAAACGAACTCCTTTTCAAACCCAACGACTGTCGCCCATAGCTAATTACCCCCATCCCGGACACAATGGGATATGTTTCGTAAGCCATTTTGTTTGTTACAGTCATTTATTCTTCAAATTAAAATATAAAACATTCAATATTTAATTTGAACGTGCATTTCAATTTGCCAGGGCCACAAATTGATTCGAAAAATTCCAAAAAAATAAATCTAGCTATGTTTTGACGATACGGTCCCAACAAAACTAGTTTCGTCGAATTCTGAGACCGTTTGCAAAAAGGCCCATTTCTGGTCGATCCAATTTAACTGTAATTGGCCAAAACACATTTTCCTTTGCCATGCTCACATACTAGCTTCAAAAATTATGAAATTTGAAACCTAGCAATAACTTCACATCCCGGATCCAACAAAAGTGGTTTCGTCGAATTCCGAGGTCGTATGCAAAATGGCCAATTTCACGGGCTATATAAATTCCATAGCGACCTTTTTGAAAATTCATTCGGCCATAATTTTTGCTTTTCGCTATGAAAATTCGATTTTTCAGATTCGTTAGAAAGGTATTCACTAACAGATTTAAATATTTTTGGTTCCACTAAAATCCGTTTTGTTTTGCACCCGGTATAGTCCGACAAAGTTTGAATTCAATTTTTGAAACTGTAGCGCCTTTTCAGGCCTGGTTTATAATTATAATTAATTATATTCGTTTTCAATTGTCGATTCAAACTCAGTTTTCATCGCCATATTTAAAATATTTATTTTAAATATTTAAAATCCCTTATTTTAGCCAATTTAAAAAATTTAAATTGGTTCAGATTTTCTGGGTCGTTACATATTTGCTCCATTCCTTATTTTTTATATTAGAAAACATTTCTGATCCTTATTGGAAAAACAATTCCAACACTCCTTCATTTGATTTAAATAGATGTTTAAATAAAACATCGCTAAGCCAATCCAAACCATTATACTCATTAACTAAATTCACTTAACCGACTTTCACTATCGAACCTTACCCATCCCTGAGTTAAAAACGAAGTCAATCAAGTTGGGGTATAATTACCTCTCGGACCTTAACTGAAGAACATTCCTAATCTCGAAATAGAAAAAGTTCAACTTGTAAATCTTTAACAACTTCCTTACGTAACTCGGATTCTATTTACGAATCCCCTTCTTTTACCAAAATCATTTGATTATAACAATAGTGTTCAAATCCCTATTTCTGAAATATCTAACTTCAAAATATAACTTTTACTCCTTAATTTAACAAAATAACTAAATAGACACTTTATAAATAAATCATTAAATATTGATTAATAACGGAAAGTGTACTTTCCCGAATTTGATATAATCGAATTCTAACGTATAACTCTCTTTCGAAATGTCTCTATTCGATAAATCCTTTTCGAATAAACTATATTCGATAACTCTTCCTTTAAATAACTATATTCGATAACTCTTCCTTCGAATAACTATATTCGATTAACTCTCTTCGAATGATTTACATTCGATTAACTCTCTTCGAATGATTTGCAATCGATTATCTCTCTTTGAGTGATTTGCATTCGATAAATCTACTTTCGAATAAACTATATTCGATTAATTCCTTTAATTCTATTCGAATAAACTATTTTGAATAACTCCTTTGGATTAACTCATTTGGATTAACTCAGTTATATTAATTCATCTTGACTAACTCAACTCAATTAACTCAACTTGATTAACTTACTTGATTAACTCAACTTATTTAACTTACTTGATTAACTCAACTTATTTAACTCCTATTGAATAACTAATATTCGATTAACTTATATTCGAATAACTATGTCTGTTTTAACTTTATTTTGAATGGCTAATATTGGATTTAAATCCATTTTCTTGACTCTAGATCGTAGCGATCATAGTGGTTACGCCTGATTCCCTCAGGAAACGTCCGACCGCCGTAGGCTATCTGCAGCCCTGGGAATTACGCTAGCAGTCGTACGAAGTGGCAACACATCCTAAATAACTATGTTTGACTAACTCTATATCAAATAACTATATTGGATCAACTCAAATCGAATAACTAATATTCAATTTATCCTGATTCGATTAACTATGTTCAATTAACTCTATCTGGTTAACTCTTACTGATTAACTCTAATAAATTAACTCTAACCTGATTAACTCAAATTGATTCATTCTAATTCGATTAACTCCCCTTCATTTTGATTAACACATTTTGATTAACTCTACGTCCATATCCAGTTTCAATCATCGATGTTGAAATCGATTCTTACTCCTCTATATAAATCCTGACTTATATATATTCTATTTATCCAATGATAAATATTTCACTTGATTTAGAAAATATTATTTACAAATTTATCTTCTCAATCTATCAGTCAGAATAGATTCTATTTAAAATCTTTGCATTAAATCGATATCATGTTGTAACCGTGTGCGAAGCACGGGTCTAAACCTTTCAAATGTAAAATTCTCCTTTTATACAATTCTAGTCACTTTTCAAGTATTTCCTTTTATAATCTATTTATTTACAAAATAAATTCCTTTTCGATAATTCTATTTATTTTATAAAATAGTTTATTTTTATAAAATCTATTGATTTTATAGGTAATTCCTTTGATAATCTAACTATTCTCTTTTCTATTTATTTTTCGAATATTTCCTCTTTCTATTCTATTTATTTTTCAAATAAATATTCCTTTTCAATTTTATTTGTAAATGATTTACAACTACTTCGTTTTCAATTCTATTTGTAAATGCTTTACAAATATTTCCCCTCGATTCTATCTATTTGATTAACAAATAAATATTCCTTTTAAATCTATTTATTTTATAAATAAATATTTTCCTTTTACGAAATCTTTTGATTTTATAAATATTTCTTTTTCAATATAACATTGAAATTTTCCTTTTTAACATTCATTATTCCTTATGGTATTTAACGTACCATATAACAATGATCGGTATCATTCCAACATACAAAATCAACAACAGATTTCATATCACATCATATAACACAATATATGAAAAACAGTAAAATAAATGTTGAGGAACCCAGTTGGATTCCTCCGACCTGTTTCCCTGCATCCAAAGATGTTAAACAATAAAACTAACATCAATTTCATTTCACTATGAAGTATTATGCTAAACCGAATCAATATTTGATTAATGATTTATATCTATATCGTTATCTATATTTTTAATCAACTGACTAGCAGTTCAACCAAATAGCAAACACACAGCAAACAACCATTATCTATCAGTTACAAAAATACGTTATAAAAATATAACTGAGAAGAGTTAGTGAGTTTTACTCACATTGGACGATCATCGTTAATAACGATAACCATCGCTTGATTCAGACGAACAATTTTTTTTGCTATAAATTGTAACGAGTCCCAATTCTCTCCCATTTAGTTCCATTGTGTAGTGTCCGTCCGTACGATCCCGACAGATCTTGTTTCATCGGATTCTGATTACGTATGATAAAGTTACGAGTTATACAAGTAAACATACATTTTTAAGGTTATTAAAACTTGGATATTAAATTAAATGACTTTCGAACTAAGGCCCAATACCCGAAATGAACAGTGCGTCTCCCTCAACCTAAAATCCCGTCATCTTCTCCTTCTTTATTTGCCGTTACCGATCCTTTAACAATGCCATACTCCTTCACCGTATCACTAAAAATCAAACCAAAATCACTGATGAACTTCTCATCACATCCTCTACATTTCCATCACAATATATTGCAATTCGACGCCCTCAATCACAATCTATTCTCCAGCCCTGAACGCCAACACCACGGCAACCATCGACGCTTTTTCACCCAGATGTCCACCAGAATTTCAGGAGCGATGTTAAAATCCACGCTACGACCAACTAAAACCTCCATTTCATCACTCAACGCTCGAAATCCATAGTACCAAAACCCTAGGCACGCTGAAATGAAACTAGCGACACAACAAGATGATCAAACCCTGAAAAACGCATATGAAATCGAAGCTTCCTTGATGCTGAGTCAAACGAGATTTATCCCATGAATTCAGTATTTTTCTTCAATTTTTTTTCTATTTTACAACTCCCATTTTAAACTTGGATAAAGAAAAAGAAGCAGCGGCGCATTGATCAGAGAGTGATTTAGGGTTAGGCTAGTTAAGGATGTTATATAGGAGAGTCTTAATAATTTTATATTCGAATTTTATATTGATTTTTAAGTAACCGCGGTTGTATTTATTATTTAAAAATCCTCATGATCAAACATGTATCTAAAAATCATGAAAACAGGCATGTAGCTACAGTTCGACATTACAGTCCCAACGAAACTGGTTTCGTCGAATTCCGACTCCGTTTGCTCACACAACGTATTTTTAACTGTCAAAATATCAAATGTTTCTCACATTAAAATCCCATACGGCCACATACTGACTTAAAAAATCACGGAAATTGAAATCTAGCAATAATTTAATATTGCAGATCCAACAAAATTAGTTTCGTCGAATTCTAAGGTCTTTTGCAAAACTGGATATTTTTTAAAGCCCTAAATAACCCCTTTAAATATATATAAATATATTTAAAAATAACCAAATTTAATATTTAAAAATAAATATTATCGTATATATTCACAGTTGAATACCATACCTCTCCTATGGGATTTACAACTCGATATTTCAAAATTCCCAGTTATATCGATATTCGATTTATAATGAAATTCGGTTTTTAAATATAAATAATTCATTATAAATTATAAAGGAATTCCACAACGACTTTTCTAAAATTTGATTTGGACATAAATCAAAATCTACACGACGAAATCTTGATTTTTCTCTTCCACTAGAAAAATATACTTCACCAGCTCCTAACGTTTCTTGTTTCACAAAAATCCAGCTTAAAACGAACCCTGTACATTCAGTTGAAATTCAAATCGCCAAATTACGAACTTCAGCGCCATTTCAAGATCGATTTTAATTATAATATACTTATACATTCAAAATTTGTTTAAGTAATATATTCGTTATTAAAATTCAACTTTAAACTGAATTAAATATCATAGATGATCCATTTCACACCATTTTGTGAATTCCACTATATCTGACTATTTCAGAAATTAAATATATTATTATATTATTTATTTTAATTAAATATTCAATATTATTTAATTTTATTCATTTTAAATAACCAAGCCATTATTTAAATAATTAAATAAATTATTTATATATCGTAAAAATATGGGTCGTTATATTCTTCCCCCCTTAAAATAATTTCGTCCTTGAAATTGCTAAAGTAGAGAACTAACACAACTATCTGGTTTAAAATTATTCTTTATTCCTTTAATTTTAGTTTCAACTGAATTAATTTATTTCAACTAAAATATTAATTAATTATTATCACCGAAAATTTTCTAAAATCTTGAAAATTTTCAAACATTCAAAATTTTCGGAAAATTTCGCCAGCACCTCCTTTGTACCGGTCAATTGTTCAAACCCCAACTCACCTCTCTAGGCCTTCTCTAATCCAAAAGAAAATCAAACAGCCAAGCGGCTTGCCCAATCGGCCCATAAATCACCAAATCCATAAAAAAATAAACGTGTACCTTTTTGTCAGGCATATCAATAAATCCTTTCATTCTGCTGCCAATTCAGCATATACCAAAGTCATCCTAATCAATCTTTGATCAATTTATCCTCAACACAGCTATTCACTTAAACAAGCCAATTACCATTTCAAACTCAAGTTTCATTCTCGATTCCAAACTCCTAACTCACCAATCCAATACCATTTCAGATTCTATCTCATTATTCAAAATCAGATTTTACTTGATATGTTATCTTCCAGTTCAATTTCCAGTTAATTGGTTTCAATTCAATTCTAGTTTGCTTTCACAAATTTCTACCTTAATTTGTTTTTTTTCAAACAATCCCTCAGGAGTTTTTAAACAGTTTAGCTCTTTCCAAAATCAAATATTCCTTTTCAGGATTCAAAACAATTTGTTTTCTCAAAACAATTCGACACAAAATCTTTGGTAGTAATCCGTCACTTACAACTTGAAAATGACACTGATGATGTGGCCATCATCATCAAAGTTATTTCCCAGCTTCGAAGTGAGTTCAATACTATATCACTTCAAAACTCAAATTTTAAACACTTCCACTTTGAAATCTTTTTCAAAATATCATTCACGATACTTGTAAATAATTTAAAATCTCCCAGGATTTTAAAATTTTCTTATACTTAAATCAAATCCACTTACAAACACTTCTCCCAGTTTTCAGAATTTTAATTCCAATTCTGATTTAATTCATATTAAATTAATCTGCTTCTAAATTATAGGAACTCAAATTGGTTATTTATATAACAATTTCAAGTATAATCAACCAACACATCCAATATATGATAATAATTCCAAGATATACCCTTCTTTCATATCAAAATATATTTTGGGTAAAATTATTTCATTTACCCTTTTTCAAAACATACTGTGTCGGTTTATCGTACTTGAGTGTCTAGAAACCCTTATCGACACAGTGATCAAACTGATCGACCAAAATTCACAAACTACTCAACCAATAAATCACCACAATATAAAACATTTTTTATAAAATCTACAAATACGTTCACTTGTATATATACACTCAAACTCAATCTAGGGTATTACTAACCCAATATTTACTGAGTCACGCCACAGGGCCAAGGTAATTACTTAACCTTAAGCCCTGATACCACTGTAACGAACGGGGATTTTCGACTCCGAAAATCAACACAAAACTACCATGTTAACTATTCAGACATCGGAAATACCTGATCATTAATAGAAAGAAGTTAGAGGGTGAGAATAGATAAGATAGAAAATTAGAATAGAAGAAGAAGATCACCACACAACATAATCGGAGTAATACGAATCTCACAGCAGAACGAATAAATATAATATATAACATAACTTTGAAATAAAATAGTGTATATATACATAATAACGTTATCAGAGTACAACACTCACACACAGTGTAAATAACGATAACTATATAATCTTGAAGCCTCCTGCTTCAAGCTCCTCCAAGTATATCTGTAAACCTGAACTACTTGACGCCCGTACAAACTTGGGCACCCAATAGTTTAGGGAAAAACAAAACAATATAAACTCTAGGTCAGTCATGGAACTGTTGTGAGTAAACTCAAATCATTTGGTTTAACTTTACAAAACCCTTTATAAAAGAAAAGATAATCGTAAGACCAATCCACACATAAACACGGACAGTTTTTACCTTACGATAACACAAAACAGTTTTGGAAATCAATACTTCTATGATATTATAATAATGTCTACTCACAAGTAATTAACAATCTAGCAGAACGCTTGCATCTCACGTTCCACATATATAGCATACAAACAAAATAGCGGGCGCTAATTGGAGATATGATTCCGACTATGACAAGGTATGGGACCACCCTTCGATTGTGTATCTCTAGAGGCGAATATACTGGGTTCAACAAGAACGTCTTGCTACCCATCCCACACATGACAGACCACTCATTTCACTTGATTGTATCGAATGTATATCACCAACGATTGGGAGCTACCCACAATTTCCCGAAAAGGGACAACATCAATAATAAATAAATGAATGAAATGTATTTTCTCTAGATAGGTGATATACACACTAATTGGAGCGACCCACCTAGCCATGCTGCTTATCCGATTTTCGTCATTTCCTGGTTGATTAGGCTTGAGGTCAAAACGTTTCTTTTGGAACATCTAACCACCCTTCGCTTTGAATGCCACATCGTCATACCCTCCAAATCACACATTGATTTCTACAAAAATACCACGTGTATAAAGCTAAGAGAAACGAATTCCTCTACCACCAAATGTAAGTACGTTTGAAGAGATCAACTTACACGATCCGTTAGATATACTCTGTCCGACATTCGTCCATTCACATTTGTCCTGGAACTAGACAAACCGAAGGCACTATTCTGTAAACAGGATAGCCCCTGCATAACTCCATCTTCAATTACCATCATTATATTTGATCGCAACGCTAACGTCCATACAGAGTGGTTTTCAGATAATGATTCTGATCCCAGTCTCTCCAGATGAAAAATGTTCAAAAACTTCGATAGCCGGTGATTTAACTATCAAAGAAAAATAGGTGTACAACCAACGATCTTATTTCCAAATAGAAATTCGATCGATCAATCAACAACCAACACTTACCCCTTTTAGTTTAATTTATCATTAATTTATTCATTTCCCATTTCTTTATATTTGTAAATTCCTATCTCCTAAATTTAGAAAATATATTTTATACATCGGAAAACTTTCCATATTTGCTCCATTCCTTATTTTATATATTAGAAAACATTTCTGATCCTTATTGGAAAAACATTTCCAACCCTCCTTCATTTGATTTAAACAGATGTTTGAATAAAACATCGCTATGCCAATTCAAACCATTATACTCATTAACTAAATTCACTTAACCAACTTTCACTATCGAACCTTACCCATCCCTGAGTTAAAAATGAAGTCAATCAAGTTGGGGTATAATTACCTGTCTGAACTTAATTGAACAACATTCCTAACCACAAAATAGACAAAGTTCAACTTGTAAATTTTTAACAACTTCCTTACGTAACTAGGATTCTATTCATGAATCCCCTTCTTTTACCAAAATCATTTGATTATAACAATAGTGTTCAAATACCTATTTCTGAAATATCTAACTTCAAAATACTACTTTTATTACTTAATTTAACTAAATAACTAAATAGAAATTTATAAACAAATCATTAAATCTTGATTAAAAACGGAAAGTGTACATTCCCGAGTTCGATATAATCGAACTCCAACGTATAACTCTCTTTCGGAAAGTCTTTATTCGATAACTACCTTTCTAATAAACTATATTCGATAACTCTTTCTTTGAATAACTATATTCAATAACTCTTTCTTCGAGTAACTATATTCAATTAACGCTCTTCGAATGATTTACATTCGATTAACTCTCTTCGAATGATTTGCATTCGATTATCTCTCTTCGAATGATTTGCATTTGATAAATCTCCTTTTGAATAAACTATATTCGGTTAATTCCTTTAATTCTATTCGAATAAACTATTTCGAATAACTCCTTTGTATTAACTCATTCAGATTAACTCATTTTGATTAACTCATCTTGACTAACTCAACTAAATTAACTCAACTTGATTAATTTACTTTATTAACTCAAATTATTTAACTTACTTGATTAACTCAACTTATTTAACTCAACTTATTTAACTCTTATTGAATAATTAATATTTGATTAAATTGTATTCAAATAACTATGTCTGTTTTACTTTATTTCGAATGGCTAATATTCGATTTACCTCCATTCGCTTGACTCTAGATCCGACCATCGTAGGCTATCTGCAGCCCTGCGAATTACGCTAGCAGTCGTACGAAATGGCAACACATCCTAAATAACTATGTTTGGCTAACTTTACCTCAAATAACTATATTCAATCAACTCTAATCGAATAACTAATATTCAATTTGTCCTAATTCGATTAACTATGTTAAATTAACTCTATCTAGTTAACTCTAACTGATTAACTCTAACTGATTAACTCTAATCAATTAACTCTAACTTAATTAACTCAAATTGATTAATTTTAATTCGATTAACTCCCCTTCATTTTGATTAACACATTTTGATTAACTCTACGTCCATATCCAGTTCCAATCATCGATGTTGAAATCGATTCTAACTCCTCTATATAAATCCTGACTTATATATGTAATCTATTTATCCAATGATAAATATTTCATTTGATTTGTAAAATATTTTTTATAAATATGTCTTCTCAATCTATCGGTCAGAATTGATTCTATTTAAATCTTTGCATTAAATCCATATCATGTTGTACCCGTGTGCGAAGCACGGGTCTAAACCTTTCAAATGTAAAATTCTCTGTTTATACAATTCTAGTCACTTTTTAAGTATTTCCTTTTATAGTCTATTTATTTACAAAATAAATCCCTTTTTGATAATTCTATTTATTTTATAAAATATTTTCTTTTTATAAAATCTATTGATTTTATAGGTAATTCCTTTGATAATCTAACTATTCCCTTTTCTATTTATTTTTCAAATATTTCCTCTTTCTATTCTATTTATTTTCCAAATAAATATTCCTTTTCAATTTTATTTGTAAATGGTTTACAAATACTTCTTTTTCAATTCTATTTGTAAATGTTTTACAAGTATTTCCCCTCAATTCTATCTATTTTATTAACAAATAAATATTCCTTTTAAATCAATTTATTTTATAAACAAATATTTTCCATTTATAAAATCTTTTGATTTTATAAATATTTATTTTTCAATATAACATTGAAAATTTCCTTTTTAACATTCCAGTATTCCTTATGGTATTTAACATACCATATAACAATGATCGGTATCATTCCAACATACAAAATCAACAACAGATTTCATACCACATCATATAACACAATATATGAAAAAAGTAAAATAAATGTTGAGGAACCCAGTTGGATTCCTCTGACCTGTTTCCCTACATCCACAGATGTTAAACAATAGAATTAACATCAATTTCATTTCACTATGAAGTATTCTGCTAAACAGAATAAATATTTGATTAACGATTTATATCTATATCGTTATCTATATTTTTAATCAACTGACTAGCAGTTCAACCAAACAGCCAACACACAACAAAAAACCATTATCTATCAGTTACAAAAATACATTATAATAATATAACTGAGAAGAGTTAGTGAGATTTACTCACAATGGACGATCATCGTTAATAACGATAACCATCGCTTGATTCAGACGGACAATTTATTTTTCTATAAAATGTAACGAGCCCCGATTCGCTCCCAGTTAATACTATTGTGTAGTGTCCGTCAATATGATCCCGACGGATCTTATTTCATCGGATTCCGATCACCTATGATAAAGTTACGAGTTATGCAAGTAAACGTACATTTTTGAGATTATTAAAAAATGGATATTAAATTAAATGGGCTTAACTTTTGTACTAAGGCCCAATACCCAAAATGAACAGTGTGTCTCCCTCAACCCAAAATTCTGTCATCTGCTCCTTCTTTATTTGCCATTACCGATCCTTTACCAATGCCATACTCCTTCACCGTATCACTAAAAATCAAACCAAAATCACTGATGAAATTCTCATCAAATCCTCTACATTTCCATCACAATATATTACAATCCGACACCCTCAATCACAATCCGTTCTCCAGCCCTAAACGCCAACACCACGATAACCATCGACGCTTTTTCACCCAGATGTCCACCAGAATTTTAGGAGCGATGTTAAAATCCATGCTAAGACCAACTAAATCCTCCATTTCATCATTCCATGCTCAGAAATCCATAATACCAAAACCCTAGGTATACTGAAATGAAACCAGCGACACAACGAGATGATCGAACCTTGAAAAACGCATATGAAATTGAAGCTTCCTTGATGCTGAGTCAAATGAGATTTATCCCATGAATTTAGGATTTTTCTTCAATTTGTTTTCTGTTTTACAACTCTCGTTTTAAACTTGGAGAAAGAAAAAGAAGCAGCGACGCATTGATCAGAGAGTGATTTAGGGTTAGGCTAGTTAAGGATGTTATATAGGAGAGTCTTAATAATTTTATATTGATTTTTAAGCAACCGCGGTTGTATTTATTATTTAAAAATTCTCAGGATCACACACGGTATCTAAAAACCATGAAAACTGGCATGCAGCTACAGTTCGACATTACGGTCCTAATGAAACTGGTTTCGTCGAATTCCGACTCCGTTTGCTCACACAGCGTATTTTTAACTGTCAAAATATCAACTGTTTTTCACCTTAAAATCCCGTTCGACCCCATACTGACTTCAAAAATCATTGAAATTGAAATCAAGCAATAATTTAAAATTGTGGATCTGTAATAACCAGGAAAATCTGGGCCAGTTTAAAATTTTTATTTTGGCAATTTTAGCGAATTTCGAATATTTAAAATAGATTATTTTAAATATAATCAACGAGAAATTTATTTTGAATATAATTAGAACGTATATTTTATATACGTCGTCGTTAGAATATAAATAATTTTATATAATTATAAATGGAATTGAAAATGGCGCGGTAGTTCGATAATTCGATTTCAAACTTCAATTGAATGTACCGGGTGCAAAACAATCCGGATTTTAGTGAAACCAAAAACAATAGGATCTAATTGATGATATCTTTCCAACGAATCCGAAAAATCAAAATTTCATAGCGGGAATCAAAAGATAAGTCTAGTTGAAAATTCTGAATAGTCGCTATGGAATTCAGGCCCTTAAAAATAGACATTTTGCAAATGACCTCGGATTTCGACGAAACCACTTTTGTTGGATCCGCAGTGTAAAGTTATTGCTAGGTTCCAAATTTCATAATTTTTTGAATCAATATGTGAGCGTGGCAAAGGAAAACGCGTTTGACCAGTTTTAGTTGATTTTAATCGACTGGAAATTGGCCATTTTTCCAACGGTCTCAGAATTCGACGAAACTAGTTTTGTTAGGACTGTATCGTCAATACGAAGCTAGAAAATATTTTTCTGGAATTTTTAAAGTTCGTATGCGACCCCGGTAATTTGAAATGTACGTTTAAAATTCAATATAGTGATTTAAATGTAAATTCAACGGAAACTAATCGAAACGATCAAATCAGCTTGCGATACATATCCCATTGTGTTCGGAATGGGGGTAAAACGCTATGGACGACAGGCGGTGGGCCTCGTTTCGAGGTCGTATGTAAAAGTCAACTTTTTGCAAAATAAAATAATTAAAAATTTAAAATCCTTTCTCTTTCCTCTCCCCTTAACCCGCTCTGCCCCCCCCCCCTTCTTTCATTCGTTCGATTCAGAAAAAAAGAAGAAAAAAAAACCTAAAATCTAAAACTGCTTCGCCGACGTCGAGCCGCCTCTGATGGCCGCCGCCGCGCCATCGCCTGGCGCGCACACCCCCCTCGCCCTCCCTAGGTGCCGCGACCCTCTTCCCCTTCGATCGTGAAACCCACCGCACCTCCCTCCCTCCTGAAACCCTAGCCGACAACCCACCGCACCTCCTCCACTTCGCAGGCCCCGCCGACAACCCCGACAGCCCTCCACCGAAAGCAAAGACCCCTCCTCTCCGTTTGAAAACAATGTAAGTTTTAAATTCAAGTTTTATTTATTTTTCTTAAGTTAAAAACTGAATTTTATTCGATAGGAAAAATAAAGATAGAATTTTTATTCGATAGGAAAGTTAAAGATACGATTTTTATATGATAAGGAAGTTAAAAATATAATTTTTATCGTATGTAAAGGTTGAAAATATAATTTTCATATTATATAGATAATAAAAATATAATCTTTACATGGTTATGATAATAAAAATTCGATCTTTATATTTGAAAAGGGCGAAATCTTTATATCGAGAATAGCAATGTAAAAATAGAATTTTTATCTATAGAGAATAGCAATGTAAAAATAGAATTTTTATCTATATGATAGCAATGTAAAAATAGAATTTTTATCTATATGATAGCAATGTAAAAATAGAATTTTTATCTATATGATAGCAATGTAAAAATAGAATTTTTATATATTGAATAGCATAGTAAAAATTCGATTTTTAAATATATGAAGTGATTATAAAAATATGACTTTTAAATTGAAAGTGAATAAATAAAAATGTGATTTTTATTTTAAAGACAACAAAATATAAAAATGTGTGATTTTTATATATGTAGTGACTACGGGCAACGAAGATGATAAAAAGGCGAGAATGAAGAAGATTTCTATAAAAGAAGAGTCAAGACGATTGGATAGCTATTGGTGAGAACTTCTCACTCTAAATTTCTTTTCTAGTTATATATATATATATACTAGGATGCAGACGGTGCTTAGTAGCACCCGACACCCGTCATCCACAGACCATGGATGGCTTGTTTGTTAAATTGTTTGATTGTGTAGTCGGTTAGTCTATTTGGTTTGAATTGAATTGTTTGGTGAATTGAAATGGATTTGATTGATGTGTGAATGGCGTGGGCCTTCACTAGACCGGGGATAAGGCTAGGCCTCGTCCCGTTTCTAGTATCGTGCCGTTATGCCGCCGAAATTTCCCAAAATATGTTAGAAAAATAAAAATATCATTTTTATTGTGTAAATAAACTGAATAGAAATTCATATGTTAAACTAAAATGTTTTATCGTTAAAAATATAATTTTTAACGTGAATATGAATATAGTGAATGTGAATAAATAAATATTCATTTACAAACTGGACGGTTTGTTTATGTACACCTATTTGAAGGACATTGATTGGGATGATAAATTTTACACATCGCCCAACTGCATAAATAAAATCTGTGTTTGATTGTTTGAAACCCCACACGGGTGTTGGGATGAAATTTGGAAGTTCACTCATCCTGATTGATTAAATATGTCGATCGATTGATTGACAGACTGTTATAAGCGTAAGATATCTATATTTGATGCTTATACAGTGTAGTGCACTTTGGATGATGGTTGATTGTTTATCAATGCTATTATATACATGTGTTGTATGGAATCCATATAATTAACATTATATGGTGATTGATTGGGCCTCATTCCAATCGGGACAACAATGAATATTATAAAAGAAAATTCATGTGTTGAATATAAAAATAGTCATGTGTTGACGATGTTCATGTGTTGAGTGAAATATTTTATACAATGAAATTACATCTTTATCATATTTAAAATTAGAACTACTTCCCAGTAGAAGACTAATTAAAAATCAAACGATAGATACCATAGTTTTATAAAATATTTCACATAACAAAAATAGTGATGTGTTGACAGTACTCATGTGTTGAGATTAGTCGTGTGTTGAAAGAAATATAGATTCATGTGTTGAATGGGATAAATATTCATTTTTTAAATAGAATAAAGAAGTTTTGAAAAATATAAAGCCGTGTTGATTAGAGATGCGTTATTTTGACGCGAACGATACTTATATCGGTTTCATTCGCTGTATAATGAATATTGAAAAGTGATTTCAAAATTAAATATTTTGAAATGAAATTCAAATTGAATTAGATTAAAATTCGAATTGAATAGGAAGCGAATTTGAATTCGAATAAAATAGAAATGAATTCAAATTGAATTAAATTGAGATTGAAATTTAAAACGAACTGAAATTGAATTGAAATGAACTCGAATTGAATTGAAATCAAATCGATTTGAAATTGAATATAGTGTTGAAATTGTTTTGAAAACGAATTTAGAACTATTTATAAAATTCGTTTTAAAAAGGAAATCGATGAAATATATATATATATATAATATATATATATATATATATATATATATATATATATATATATATATATATATATATAATGGCCTGAATAGAACGCGCCGCGCCGCGGCAGTTCGTGAATTTCGACCATTTATTTCAAACGGACATTGCGGGAGATCCGACCGTCGGATTCTCCTAAAACCGGAACCATTGGGTTCGTATCGAAAAGAGATTTCCAATGAATATTAGAAATTTGAAATCTAACGGTTGGATTTGGAATTATGTCCAAATCAGTTTCAGAAAAGGTCGTTGTAAGTGCAGTTCGATGGCCGTAGATGGAAATCGATTGTACGGGCCTTGATAAAATTATTAAAAATATCTATAATTTGTGTAAAATTATAATATGTGAATTGGAAAGAATTGGGCTGGAAAATTCCACATTTGAGGATAAAAATAGATTTTTATCGAAATGAACTAGTTTTGAGCTAGAATTAAAATCAATTTATTTTTGAAATAAATAAATTGAATTTGAAGTGATTTTAAAAATAATCAATATTCCCAATACGTGGATTGGACTGGAGTTGAATCGAAATTATCTTCGGGATATTTCGATGTTGGATTTCGTGACTATACAAATATTGTTATGGGGATTTGAAAGATATTTTATATCGTTATTTCCAATACGATATTTGTTGGTTTCAGAATTTGATATTGAATATAAGCCGATATATTTTCTATTCAGAGCCTTGTATTTAATATCAAATGTGATTTGGGTTTATCGTGGATCGTGTTTTAGATGACATTGGTTCTTTAACCCAGTCAAAGGCAAGATGTTGATTTTTTTGAAAAGATTAAAACTAAGTGGAGTTTTAATGAATCTTTAATTAGATTAATATGTGAATTGATAATTTAAATTATCAAATTTGAAAGGTGATCGAGAATGGAGTACCACCAGTTTTACTCCACAGCGATAGGCAAATCTTTATTTAGATTTGAACGTGAAATGGTAATTAATTTTACCGATAACACCGTGGTGTTAGATATGGAGTATTACCAGTTTTGCTCCATGGGATATATAGGTTGGGACTGGGAAATAAAATAAATAATTACTTCGGTGTGGTTCGTTAATCCCGACTAGTTTGAAATGATATCCAAAGGAAGATTATAGAATAAATTTAGAAGAATTTATCTTGGATAAAATTAATGGGAACATTTCCCTAAGAATGTGTTTTTGTGAATAAAAGAATATTCTGAATTGGAATGAGGCGTTTGTTGTGTTTGTGTAACATTCGTTTATTATATACGTGGGTTATTCAGAAAGGCCGGGTTTATACCCATTCTGAATAACCGATTCGACGAGATGTCGAAGATGAAGACGGTGGTTGAAGACCGGAAGTCTTCACATCGTTTGGGTGATTACTGATGATCTTGATTGGGCTGTACACCCAGGATGAGGGAATCAGTTGGTGGTCGTCCAGACGTACTTGGAGATGGATGGATATGCGAGGAAAGTGCCTTCGGTTTCGTTCAGACCCAGAACAAACTTGTAAATGGATTGTGTGTCTGACATTGGATTTTATTCTGTGTTGATTGATCTCTATTAAATATACATCTGTTTGGCGGCAGAGAATTTATTCTCTTGCTTAACGCCCTTCTCTGAGACATACGAGCTCAGAGGTTGTATATCGATGGACATCAGTCGCATGGAGTGAATTGCCAATGTGGCACGCGTAAGTGGCAATTGATCAAGGCTTCTTTCGAAAAGCAAAGTCTTGTGGTTGATGATCAAAGCACGGCCTGTGTGGCGTAGCTTTGTATATAACGTGAATTCGCGAGCCTCACACCTCGGTATGAGTCAAAAACGGGATACGGACCCAAGGAGTGCACGCCGTTTCTTTCTAGCTAGGGTGGTGTCAGTGACCTACCAGACCTGACATTTATATACTTTTCACCTGTGTGGTTGTTGGATACGAGGCGCCTCGGATATAGGTCTGTAAGGACCGGGAAACGTGTGTTCAGGAATAACTAATCCTCAAAAGTAAGAGAGGACCGGCCTTGGAGGTTCCAAAGGATCATAGTAGGGTCCTGAGGCATTGCTAGAGTGTCCCGAACGCGGAGAGGAGCTTGCCCCTTGCCTCGGCTCATGACGGAAATCCAATTTCCAATACGTGATATTGCGGTTTTATTTGTAGAACCTAGTATGGCGACATAGTGGTATGGGTCATTCATGCTGCCTATGATTGATATTTATGATTGAAATTGTTTTGACACTATACACTTTTAATAGTATCAAATAATGTGTTTTAAACGTATCAAGCATGCTTTGGCTGTTATTAGGTAAAAACCCTATCCTCCGGCTTGCGTTGCATTGTGTGATGGGACCTGGGTCTTATAACAGCTTCATTTTTCTTTATTTAGCATTGCGCCGTTTGTTTTATGCACTGGTATTCTTTGGAGGAAACCCGTTCCGTGTTTTACGGTGTGGTCCCTTGAATTACTATCTATAAAGTAAAGTTTTAAATAACTGTTTTAGTTCTCACACCAGTCACATGACTGACCTGGAGTTTATAGTTTTAACCTAAACTCTGGGTGCCCCTATTTTCCACGCGGGCAGCTAGTAGTTTTGGTTTTGCAGATTTATATCCACAGGGTCCTGATTTACAGCTGGAACGATGCCCGGAAAGCTCTGTATCCGTGTATTACTTTCAGTTGTGTTTTATATTATTTTCCGCTGCTATGTAACTTATTGTAATCTCTGATAATTATCGAATGTAATTTATTCATTTATACTCTGTATATTCTTGTATCTGATGGAATTGTTGTAATAACAATGAAATGTTCTTCCGTCTGCGTTCTATTTTGTCCTGTTCTCAAAACGAATAGGGGTTTCGAACGGTCTAGACCGGTTTAACGACTGATTCGGATCGAGCGAAATTCCTTGCCGTCTCAGTTCCAACAAATTTAGTTTTGTTGAACTCTGAGGTCGTTTGCAAAACTAGCTATTTTTTAAAGCCTAAATAACCCTTTTAAATATGTAAATATATTTAAAAATAACCAAATTTAATATTTAAAAATAAATATTATCGTATATATTCACAGTGGAATACCATACCTCTCCTATGGGATTTATAACTCGATAATTCAAAATTCCCATTTACATCGATATTCGATTTATAATGAAATTCCTTTTTAAAATTTAAATAAGTCGTTATAAATTATAAAGGAATTCCATAGCGACTTTTCTAAAATTTGATTTGGACATAAATCGAAATCTACACGATGAAATATCAATGTTTCTCTTCCACTAGAAAAATATACTTCACCAGCTCCTAATGTTTCTTGTTTCACAGAAATCCGGCCTAAAACGAACCCTGTACATTCAATTGAAATTCGAATCGCCAAATAACGAACTGCCGCGCCATTTCAAGCTTGATTTTAATTATAATATAATTATAATTTCAAGCTTCGTTTAAATAATATATTCGTTATTAAAATTCAACTTTAAACTGAATTAAATATCACTGATGATCCTATTCACACCATTTTGTGAATTCCAATATTTCTGACCATTTCGAAAATTAAATATATTATTATATTATTTTTTTTAATTAAATATTCAATATTATTTAATTTTGGTCATTTTAAATAACCAAACCATTATTTAAATAATTAAATAAATTATTTATATACCGAAAAAATACGGGTCGTTACAAACGGGATCCGTAACGTAACTAGTATTTAGGTGCAGAGACTCAACAACAAAAACAAATATGAACGAATGTGAAGCGCCAGAATCAAACAAAGTACGTACAGGATGATCGAAAAGGAAAATCAAACTTTCAACATAAACGATTCTACCTCTGTTAGGTATGCCATCCATAAGGGCACGCATCTGTCTTCCGAAAGATCCTGTACTCTGTCCTTGCCCTTTGGACAATCCCTGATAAAATGTCTCGTGTCTCCACAATGATAACAACAAGTCATCTTCTTCCTCCTCCTACGTACTTTGGCTATATATGACCCATCATTCCTCAGTAATGACACTTCCTCTTTTCTTGGGGTCTATAGTTCTTTCCACCTTCCTTAGGTTCCACTTCCTTATTCTGTGATCCTTCAACCTTGACCTCCTTCTTTTCTGCTTTGTCTTCTTTGTGCATCAAGTCTATAACCATGAGTTTCCCATCCCTGGGTTGTGCTCCTTAGCCCAAACCCCCCTCATTCTCACTCTCATCCTTGTGAAACATGTTAACAAGTCTCTCTAAAACTGCCTCCATCACGTGGAAAACCCTATAAAGCTAGAATGAAAATTAGCCACAGGTGAAACTACTTCAGCTATAGATGGAAGTTAGGCACTCCTTTTGCCCTTCGACGGGCGCCGTTATCTCATCATGCCTACGGAACCATGCCGCGATGAAAGCCAGGAGCCTCAGAGACTCAGAAAAGAAGGAAACAAGGATTCAATCAGAAAAAATCAAGAGATAGTGCATATGGTTTTGGGGAATATGTCTTTCAAAACAAACTTTTCTTTCGAAAATACTTCTTTTAAAACCGTTTTGAAACCATCTTTCAAAATCTTTTATTTGATCCGGTAACCTTCAGCTCTGATACCACGTGTAACAACCCACATCCGTTAATGTCACTCACAAAGGGAATGCATTAAGTTTCATGGAACGTTATAGGTAAATAGAATAGAATATTACAAGATAGATACATAAAATAGTACTTGAAAATTTTATAACTTTATTGCAGTGGAAACAGAAATAAGTTTGGTTGCATCTTTAAATCCATTGCACCAAAATCAAGTACATAATATCAGTCTTGTACAAAAGCCATCAGATTACATAATTTTTAAAACCATAATCCCCAATCCAAAATGTCGTATGAAAGAGAAACAAAGCTAAGCATTGCTTTCAGCACTTCAAGCAGGAAAGTCGGATTCAAGCTTCAACGTGCCCACCCTAAGAACCTGGGGGTGAAAATAAAGAAAAGAGGCGAAATAAAAATGGGTCAGACATAAGTCTAGCGAGTCTAGTGACTTTAACAATATAATCATTAAAGTAATTGGATAAGAACATAGACTGGATATAAGAGATGACTGTAACATAAGCAGATATGACAAGGTAATAAGACGAACAGGATGTAATATTAATTGCGCTTCTAACCACTATAAGATATTCTCTGCACCGCACCAATACTAGTTTCATACTAAAAGATGATCCGTCTTGGCTAAATAGAATGAAGATAGTTTCGTGTACTTCTAGCTGCTCTCATAGGTAACCAACGTGCAACTATCACCACTAGATGTATCCATTATCCTCCTTGTTCGATTATGTACCTCTAGCTGCTATCATAGGTAACCAATATGCACCTATCACCACAAGATGTACCATCCCTATTAATCATAACAATGGTAGCTTCATGTACTCCAAGCTGCTCTCATAGGTGCCCCACATGCTCCTACCATCACTAGTTGTACCCAATACCCTCCCCATTCGATCGGCTTCCTAACTCGTAGATACCTGTGCTGGTCCCACGATAAGGTGTATCACTCCCTAAGGTGCCAACCCCGATACTACTGAAATGCACAACTTATGCCTACACATTGCAATAGCGTCTTACCTACCGGCCCGGACCCACTCGACTTGCACTGTTATCGCTAACTCTTTATTGACCTCTTAGAATCAACCCCAGTAAGCGTGTCCTCGACCTAGTTCGAGTTCATATAGATACTACAATGGGTTACTGGTTGAAAAGGGCCCACACACTTGGCACAAGCTTCCCTCCTAAGCTTGGTCCCCACTAGGAATTCCCACTTAACCCCTCTTTATCCCTATGTCTAATCACATGTCTCATCCTGGTTAAGTGCTTTAATTATGTTCCACATGCTACCCATGTTACCCACTTGACCCTTTATTATCTCTATGTCTAATCAGATGTCTTATCTTGGTTAACCGTTCATTAATTCATCATAACCGTAATCTTGCAAGACCTCCCACATTAGATTACCATTTTGCGGTTGCTGGATATGCTGGGCGGTTCCGGGCAGGCTTATACCACAATATGAATCTAACCTCGTGTCTTTGCATTATTACGCATCTAATTTCTGCCTTTGACCTCTCACACTAGATTACCAAATTGCGGTCGCTGGATATGTCGGGCGGTTCCGGGCAGACTTCTACCGCAATCCGGATCTAACCACGTTTCTTAGGCATTCATTTTCACTTTCTTGATTCAAATCCCAATTTCAAATCTTGGATTATAATATATTCCCATCACCCATTATTTCCAATCTAAATTATGTCTATAATTTTAATCCAAATTATGCCCAAATCAATTTTCATTCATTATCTCTTCCTTAATTCAATTTCAAATCTAGGATTATTGTGATTTCCAGTTACCCATAAATTCCAATCCTATTTGTGCTTATGATTCTAATCCAATTTATGCCTAATCTCATGTATACAAGTTATACTCAATTATGCCCAACCCAATTTCCATATTCATGAACAACTTATGCCAATAATCTCATTTCATTCCATATTTCCCAAACTTTTCCCAATCGTTCCGACGATATTTGTACGTAAATCTCAACTAAATATGCTTAGGCTCGAAGTAACCTAATATCAAAAGGAAAAAGGAAAAGAAGAAGGGGAGAGAATCAAAACTGGCACAAACATACAAAAAGACATGTGAAATAAATAACGACAAAATAGATTAGATAGGCATATGATAATAGCAGTCTCGTATGAATCTGAAGGATAACAAATTACAAAACTTGATATGATTCATCTTATTTACAGGCATATACATCAGATCCAATTTACAATCCTATCACGATTACCTTTTAATTCAATTATATGTGAAAGTAACACAGACTCACAACGAAAGGATACTTAGAAAATAGAATTAGATGTTGCTGTAGTAATTTTGATCTTGAATAATCTCTACATTGACTTGTAGATCTGATCTTCTAATTGGAATACTCATATACTGACTTGTTTTGGTAGAGAAGAAAGCTAGTTTAGATTAGAAAAGCATGGAGGCGCCATGAATGAGAATAATGAGATTAGGGTTAGGCTTAGGTGTTTATCTACAGACATATTAGGTGAATTAGGGCCTTCAGATTATATTAGAGACCATCTGAACCACTCAGATTAAAAAGATACGTCATCCAGTCAATCCCAGAAAGGCACGTCGTCAACGGAACTCTCTAGAATTCTGCAGATTTAGGCTCGGCCTGGGCGCAATTCCCAGGTGAGCCAGTGAAAATTTCTTCTTGCGCACTTCACAAATGCACCAGTTATCCTGGCCCATTTTCTATTTTTTTACCAAACTTCCATCATCCATAACTCCTTCATACGGTATCTGTTTTACGCAAACTCGGACCCTATCTCAAGCAGAATTTTGAGATGAACACAGTGGCGTAACCCGTTTCACTTAATTATTCCTTTAAAATTAATTATTCTTTAATTATTCCCTATGTTATGCTTTAAAATTAGTGGGTGTTACATGCATTCTCATTGTGATGGCTCCCTCCTGGGAGGCTTTGGGTAGGAGATGGCACCGTTGTGTCCATGTAGATGTCAATCAGCGTTGAATTGAGTTCTGTGTACTTTTAATATCTGGGCCCTCTCCAGGGCTAAGTGTTGCGGTCATTCTTGACAGCAGCTTTTCCTTTTCCATTTCCAGAATCAGACGGATCTCCGTCTTTGAGCATGTTGACATCGAGAATTTTCTACTCGGAGATTGTATCTTCTTCTCGTATAAATCTATCTGCTTCAAGATAGAACTCGCTGAGATTTCGTGGTGGATCTCGGTACAAAAAAAAAATTAAACTCCGAGTTATCCAAGACACCAGATACCGCTGCCATATGTACCATTGATGGTTCAGGGCAATCAATTGATGCTGCTGCAACTTTGAATCTTTCCAAAAATGAGTGTAGTGTTTCTCTGGGCCTCTGCTTGATTGTCATGAGCGACATTACATTCTTGGGTCGAGCGATGTGGACTCGAAATTGTTCACTAAAGCGCGCGACCAGCATGTTCCAGGTGTTGATCGATTCAGTTTCTAGCTGCCGAATCCACATAGCGGCTATATCAATTAGAAAGAGAGGAAAGCATTTAGCCATGACGTTTTTCGATGCCATTTGAACTTCCATATGATTCTTGTAGCGCATTAGGTGCATGGTAGGATCCGTCCTGCCGTTGTAGGGCTCTAGTTATGGAAATTTGAAATCTAGAGGGTTGCGGGAATGTCTGATTTCCTGTTTGAACAGGTTGTGATTGACGTCATCCACGTCATTCTGATAAGCATGACCTCTCGAGAGGCGTTGAATGAGATTGGCGAGCCGATCGTCTTCAAAAAGGTGAAGCAGATTGGCTAAATCAGAGCCGGTGCCCCCAGCGTAGAGAATAGGAGAGGGTGGAAGCTGTTGGTGAGCTACTGGGAGTGGGTCATAAGGACCGTTCGTGAGCCCGGGTCGTGGAGATATGCGGCTCGTGAGATAGAAACTTGGAGCCTGACTCGCGGTTCGAGGGGGCCGAGCTGAGGAGCAGCGACCCGACCTGGTTCTAGTGCCCAATCATGAGCCGCTCCTGGCTCTGCTTTGCGAGTTGTGTCTTGCTGTTGAGCGAGTGGTTGCCCCCCGAGTCCATCAGTAATGTAGATCGTGCCCGATCCGATTTGGTGGAGTGGTGCTTCCGGGTTCACGAGCTGTATAGAAGGCAACCCGATTCGTTCTTGAAGGGCTTGACGGGATGCTTTGGTAGCTTCATTTCCAATGACTTGAACGTTGCTTGAGCTTCCATCCATTCGAGCGAAGAATCCATCGACCATCTCCTGTTGCTTCTTGAGGAGGTCATTTTGCCTTACCATCTGGGTTCTCAATTCAGTGAGAACTCCATCCATCTCTTCTCTAGTCAGGTATGCTGACGGATCTCCATGAGAGGAAGCCCCCTGGCTGGCCTCGTTCCTAGTGCCTTCAGCATCAGCATCCTCGGCATGAGAGGAAGTTCCAATTTTCTTCCTTTTGATTGCCATTGGGTCTCCTTTTAAGCTAGAAGTTGAAGTTGTCGTGTGCCCCCTTCCTGGCTCCCCAAAATGTTAGACCAAAATCTAGGCCTAACACCCGAATATGGTATGAAGTCCTCACAATCACAAGTCACAGATCACAGAATTCAGATAAAGTAATAAAAGCGGGGAACACACGAGATTTTTATAGTGGGTCGGCTTAAACCAAGCCTACGTCCACTTTATATTTTCTTAGGTCTTGAGAAAATACAATTACAATGCTGTCTCACAATCAGTGAGATCCATTTATACACAATAGCCTTGTGTTCTGCTGAAGAAGAAGAAGAGAGAAAAGAAGTGATTTTATGCATGAAATCGTTGTGTTAGATTGATTTGAGGAGTATGCAAAGTCCTTGTATTGATAATGTGGAAGCCGTGAAGAAGAATGGCCAAAAGTCCTTAGAAAATCTTCCAAATGGTGTATTTATAGGCATTTCCTTAAAGCGGTTCGTGAGACACGTGAAACATATCCTAAGAATTTCTAACTGTGGTGGAAAATATACAGAAATCCTTTGCAAGTCATCCCAGAACAGGTGTAATGAGATCCGAGTTGATAGGAGTGAAAATCGCCTTTAGATTAGGTCAAAATAATGTGCAGTAGCAGGTTCGGTCCAGGTGATTCATGACCACGGGGTGCACCACGAACCGTGGTGACAAGCGGGTCAGGACGAGCTGAAGTGAGGAGTTGGTGAAGATGGTGAGGTCGGGTCATGGTCTAGGGCTCGACCACGAACGGGTTGTGATCCTGGGGGCGTGCCAGGCTAGTCCATGAGCAGAGGTGGGCCCCACGAGCCGAGGTAAGTCCCACGAGCTGATCTATATTTCGAGCTTTCCAATATTTCGCCACTTCATCCAAGTCATTGCCAGTCGATGCTGGATTACACCTGTTCACGTAAATAGGCGTAACTTCAAAACCATAAGTCCATTTTAGTCAAACGAAAGCTCTACTTGAAGATAATTCAAAGGCTATAAGAATTACTGAGCAAAGCTTTGTAATTGCTGTTTTCGGGCCCATAATAGGTCATTTGGTAGGAGTTTCGGGTCGTTCTTTATTTGTGATGCGACCTCAACCAAATCGCTTCCTGTCTTCTGACGATGTTCTTCATACCCGAACGCGATGTTATCCAGATATTCCATGTGTGACATCTTTGACCAAAAAGTTTATCAACAAGTTTGCCCCCTAGAACATATCTTGCTGGTCAAGGAAGATGTGTTCTGGATAATCCAAGAAATCTATATTTGTACAGAGATAGAGGTAAAACAAATGTGCCAAATCCTGGGAAAGGCCAAACCTTCTAGGCATAATCCATACCAAGAAGTTCAAACCGAGTATAATCCATACCCAATTTCTTTTGTCACATCGTGACAAGACCGTTTGCAGTTCCTTAAGTATAATCCATATTTAAGATTCCAAAGTGAGTGTAAACCATTCTCAAACCTGAAGTAGAGCTACGCTTGCCACAGCCTGACAAGATAGTCCATTTCTAGGCATAATCCATACCTAATATTCCAAAATAACTATAAGCCATACTTCAACCGAGATTGAGGATCTTGCCACATCCTGACAAGATACTTGAATTTGCCAAACATAATCCATGCTCGGAAAGTCCTTCCTTATTCAATTCAAAATGCAAAACCATAGCAAATCCTGATTGGTTCGTCATCAAGTCCAGAGCACACTTTAGGGCTACATCCTAACCCCATATGTGTGTAATCTGATTCAACAAATCGGAAAACCTAATAAAAGAAAAAAACAAATCTTAAAGCCTAAGAAATGCAGAAAGTGAAAGCTGATCTTATCTAGACCAGTTGATGATGAGCCCACATGAGCTCGATCCAGGGTTATTCCCTCTCCGGCGAGCAGGAGATGGTAGAGCGGGTGCAAGCGCTGTTGGTAGTTTCACATACTCGGGTAGCTCTCCACGTCTAACCCGTTCCTCAATCAAACCACCCAGGTGCCTACAGTCATTTGTGTCGTGACCGTCCATATCGTGGAATATGCAATGTTTACCAGATTCGCTTTCTCTTTGCAATGGCTCCCTCCTGGGAGGTTTTGGGTAGGAGATGGAACCGTTCGTGTCCATGTAGATGTCAGTCAGCGTTGAATTGAGTTATGTGTACTTTTCATATCTGTGTCCTCTTTAGGGCTGAGTTTTGCTGTCATTCTTGATGGGGGATTTTTTTCCTTTTCCATTTCCAAAATCATACGGTTCTCCGTCTTTGAGCATGTTGACATCGAGAATTTTCTTCTCGGAGGTTGCATCTTCTTCTCGTAGAAATTTATCCACTTCAAGGTAGAATTTGCTGAGATTTCTTGGTGGATCTTGGTACAAAGACTTTTTGAACTCCGAGTTATCCAAGATACTGGATATCGCTGCCATAAGTACTATCGATGTTCAAGGCGATCAACTGATGCAGCTGCAACGTTGAATCTTTCCACAAATGAGCGCAGAGTTTCTCTGGGCCTTTTCTTGATTGTAGTGAATGACATCACGTTCTTAGGTCAAGCGATGTGGACCCGAAATTGTTCAATAAAGCGCGCGGCCAACATGATCCAGTTGTTGATCAATTCAGTTTCTAACTTCCGAATCCACATAGCGGCTATATCAGTCAAAAAGAGGGGAAAGCATTTTGCCATGATGTTTTCAGATGCCATTTGAACTTCCATATGACGCTTGTAGCGCATCAGATGCATGGTAGGATCCGTCCTGCTGTTGTAGGGCTCCAATTGTGGAAGTTTAAAATCTGGAGGGTTGTGGGAATTCTTGATTTCCTGTGTGAACGGTTTGTGATTTATGTCATCCATGTCATTCTGATAAGCGCAGCCCCTCAAGAGGCGTTGAATGAGATTGGAAAGCCGATCACCTTCAACAAATTGTTGCACGTTTCCAAAATAAGAGCCGGTGCCCCCAGCATGGAGAATAGGAGAGGGTGGAAGTTGTTGGTGATCTGCTAGGAGTGGGCCATGAGGATCGGTTCGTGAGCCCGGGTTGTGGAGATATGCGGCTCGTTAGCCAGGGTTGTGGAGGCTGACTCGTGGTTCGAGGGGGACAAGCCGAGGAGGGGCGACCCGTCCTGGTTCTGGTGCCCTATCACGAGCTGCTCCTTGCTCTGCTTCACGAGCCGTGTCTTGCTACTGAGCGAGGGGTTTTCCCTCGAGTCCATCAGTAATGTGGATCGTGCTCGATTCGATTTGGTGGAGTGATGCTTCAGGGTTCATTATCCGTATAGAAGGCGACCCGAACCGTTCGTGAGGGGCTTACCGAGCTGCTTCGGTAGCTTCATTTCTAATGACTTGAACGTTGCTCGGCCTTCCATCCATCCGAGCGAAGAATCCATCGATAATCTCCTATTTCTTCTTAAGGAGGTCATCTTGCCTTGCCATCTAGGTTCTCAATTCAGTGAGAACTCCGTCCGTCTCGTCTTTGGTCAGGTATGCTGGTGGATCTCCATGTGAGGAAGCCTCCTAGCTTGCCTTGTTCTTAGTGCCTTCAGCATCAGCATCCTTAGCATGAGAGGAAGTTCCAGTTTTCTTCCTTTTGATTACCATTGAGTCTCCTTTTAAGCTATAAGTTGAAGTTGTCATGTGCCCCTATCCTGGTGTGCATAAATGTTAGACACAAATCTGGGCCTAACACCTGAATACGGTATGAAGTCCTCACAATCACAAGACACATATCACATAATGCAGATAAAGAAATAAAAGCGGGGAACACACGAGATTTTTATAGTGGTTCGGCTCAAACCAAGCCTACGTTCACATTATATTTTCTTAAATCTTGAGAAACTACAATTACAATGCCATCTCACAATCCATGAGATCCTTTTGTACAAAATAGCCTTGTGTTCTCATGAAGAAGATGAGAGAAAAGAAGTGATTTTATGCATGAAATCCCCGTGTTAGATTGATTTGAGGAGTATGCAAAGTCCTTGTGTTGATAATGGTGGAAGCCGTGAAGAAGAATGGCCAGAAGTCGTTTGAAAATCCTCTAATTGTTGTAATTATAGGCATTTCCTAAAAGCGGTTCATGACACACATGTCACACATCCCAAGAATTTTGAAATGTGGTGGAAAATGTCCTGAAATCCTCTCCAAGTCGTTCAAGAATAGGTGTAATGAGATCCGGGTTGAAAGGAGTGAAAACAGACTTTAGAGTAGCTCAAAATCATGTGCAGCAGCAGGTTCTGTCCAGGTGGTTCGTGACCATGGGGTGCACCATAAACCGTGGTGATGAGCAGGTCGTGACGTGCTGAAGTGAGGAGTTGGTGAAGATGGATAGGTCGGGTCGGGGTCCAGGGGCCGACCATAAACGGGTCATGATCCAGGGGGGCGTGTCAGGCTAGTCCATGAGTCGTGTGGCTCCCACAAGCCGAGGTAGGTCCCACGAGCCAGTCCATATTCCAGGCTTTCCGTTATTTCGCCACTTCATCCAAGTGATTTCAAGTCGATGCCAGATTACACAAGTTCACGGAAACGGGCATAACTTCCAAAACATAAGTCCCTTTTAGCCAAACGAAAGCTCTACCTGAAGCTAATTCAGAGGGCTAGCCGTTCTTTGTTTGTGTTGCAACTTCAACCAAATATCTTACTGTCTTCTGACAATGTTCTCCATACCCGAATGCGATGTTATCCGAATATTCCATGTGTGACATCTTTAACCAAAAAGTGTATCAACAAGTTTTCCCCCAAGAACATATCTTGCTGGTTAAGGAAGATATGTTCTGGATAATCCAAGAAATCCATATTTGTACAGAAATATAGGTAATACGAATGTGCCAAATCCTGGCAAAGGCCAAACCTTCTAGGCATAATCCATACCGAGAAGTTCAAACCGAGTATAACCCATACCCGATTTCTTTTGTCACATCCTGACAAGAACGTTTGTAGTTCCTTAAGTATAATCCATACTTGAGATTCCAAAGTGAGTACAAACCATACTCAAACCTAAAGTAGAGCTATGCTTGCCACTGCCTGACAAGATAGTCCATCCCTAGGCATAGTACCTAGAGTTCCAAAATAAGTGTAAGCCATACTTTAACTGAGATTGAGGATCTTGCCATATCCTGACATGATACTTGAATTTTCCAAGCATAATCCATTCTCGGAAAGTCCTTCCTTTTTCAATTCAAAATGCAAAACCAAAGAAAATCCTGATTGGTTCGTCATCAAGTCCAGAGAACGCTTTAGGGCTACATCCTAACCCAATACGTGTGTACTCCAATTCAACCAATCGGAAAACCTAATGAAAGCAAAAACAAATCTTAAAGCCTAAAAAATTAGAAAATGAAAGCTGATCTCATCCAGATCATTTGATGATGAGACCATGAGAGTTCGATCCAGGGTCATTCCCTCTTCGGGGAGCAGGAGATGGTAGCGCGCGTGCAGGCGCTGTCGGTTGTTTTACGTACTCGGGTAGCTCTCCACGTCTAACCCGCTCCTCAATCAAATCACGCAGGTGCCTGCAGTCATTTGTGTCGTGACCGTCCAAATCATGGAATATGTAATGTTTTCCAGAGTTGCGTCCTCTTTACGAGGGCTCCCTCCTAGTGGGCTTTGGGTTAGAGATGGCACTTTCCGTGTCCATGTAGATGTCAGTTGGCGATGAATTGAGTTCTGTGTACTTTTCATATCTGGGCCCTCTTCGAGGCTGAATGTTGCAGTCATTCTTGACGGTAGGTTTTCTTTGCCATTTCCAGAATCAGATGGTTCTCCATCTTTGAGCATGTTGACATCGAGAAATTTCTTCTTAGAGGTTGCATCTTCTTCTCGTAGAAATCTATCTACTTCAAGGTAGAATTCGCCGAGATTTCGTGGTGAATCTCGGTATAAAGACTTTTGAACTCTGAGTTATCCAAGACACCGGGTACCGCTGCCGTAAGTACCATCGATGGTTCAGGGCGATCAACTGATGCTGCAGCAACGTTGAATCTTTCCTGAAATGAGCATAGAGTTTCTATGGGCCTCTGCTTGATTGTAGTGAGTGACATTACGTTCTTGGGTCAAGCGATGTTGTAACACCCCACCTCCGTTAAGGTCACTCACAAAGGGAATGCCTTAACTTTGATGGAGTATTTTAGTAAACAGAACAGAATATTACAAGACAGATAAACAGTACTTGAAAAATATTAACTTTATTACAGCTGAAAAACAGAAGTCAGTATGGTTACATCTTTATCAAAAACTCAAGTACATCAATATCAGCCTTGTTCAAAACTATCAAGTACAAAATTTTAAAAGCATAATCCCCATAGAACAGAAGCTATTCTGAGCCAAGCCGTACTTCAAACACTTCAAGCAGACAGAATACGGATCAAGCTATGGTACTCCCTCCTAAGGAAACCTGGGGTGGGAAACGGAAGAAAGGGGCGAAAGCAAACAAGGTCAGACATAAAGTCTGGCAAGTCCAGTGATTTTCAGTTATGAACAGATAATAGTAATAATGACATGAACATAAAGCTGGACAAGAGATAACATCACCGGGTTTACAGATATACAAAAGATATAGAATGATATAAATTATTACTTTTCACTTCTCTGCACTAATACTAGTTTAACTGGTTAGGGTGTTACCCTAACACTCTACAACAGAAATAGAGTCAGAATAATTTCTACTGAATGCTAGTATTGGGCCTTTTTCTACCCCAACAGACAGAAACAGAATAATGGGCCTTTACCATTCGAACGGATGGAAACAGAATACTAACGGAACAGAATAATAATAATGGGCCTTTACTACCCGAACAGATGGAAACAGAATACTAACGGAACAGAATAATAATAATGGGCCTTTACCACCCGATCAGACGGAAACAGAATAATCCATACAGAGGCAGAATGTCAGAATTTGGTGTACACTAGAAATGGGCATTTACCTCCCAAACAGACGGTACCACGCAGAAACAGACAGGTGTTGCCACCTAACAGAAACAGACGGTACCCATAGAAACAGACAGAGTTTAGTGTACCCTAAATCCTACCCCAAGCGATCGGCTCCCTAATACATAAATACCCTGGGTCGGCCCCATAGTAGGGTGTATCATTCCCTAAAGTGACAACCAATTGGCACAGACCTATTTACAGATGTCACGGCGTCTAACATCCTCAGAGGCAGACCGGGATCCATGCACGCACATGACCTGGTTGGAACGCACCATCAACACCCTTCGCCATTATCAGAATGAACCACTTATAATTAGTTCAGTAAGCGTGCCCCGACCCTACCTGGTGTGGGGTCAACGTATTGATACCATAACGGGTTACTGACTAATATGGGCCCCAAGCAACAGATGACACAAGTATTTCCCCTCCTAACCTTGTGTCCCCAGACTAACAGATTTCAGATTAACTTGTTTGCAAGTTCAGACAGAGTTCAGATTTACTAGTTCACAGATCAAATCAACAAGTTTTCAGACTAACAGATCAGATGTACAGATTTAACAGATTTTCAGATTTGTCTACCTTTGTATTGGGCCTACAGATTCATGAATGGGTTTACTACACATATTAGTCCAGCTGGTTTAACCCTATTTCCCCCAACACGTTTTAGACATCATTCTTATCACAGATTTGCATTAATTAATTATTAATGCCCAGACCTCTCACATTAGGTCGCTAGCTTGTGGCCGCTGGATGTGCCGGGCGGTTCCGGGCAGACTTCTGCCACAAGCCAGACCTAACCTCGTGTCTTAAGCAGGTTATGACTAACTTCTCACATTAGAACCTATTGTTTGCGGCCACTGGGTGTGCCGGGCGGTTCCGGGCAGATTTACGTCGCAAACTCATTCTAACCTCGAGTTAGCCATATTCATCTTTGCGGCCAATTAATTAATTATTTACCGTTTATGCGCACGCCCAATATATATGCCAATTCGGATTATAACAATAACAGAATGATCACATCAACTCAACTGATATAGTAGATAACAGATTTTAGCAGATTTGGCATTTTCAATAGACCTAGCAGATGATAGGTAACAAATTACGCATATCTACAGATTCAGTTTAGCAGATTTAGGCAATTCAACAAATTTAGCCTACACTTATATGCCAAATCATGGTCATAATTCATAATTCAACATAGGCTACAGATTTTTAGTTAAACATTGCATAGTACAGAAGAATCTCTAAAAACTCCAAATCATATGCCTAGACTCACATAAGACAAAGGTTGAATAGATGATCATGGGTAGACCTAACTCAATAGGTAAATTCCCAAATCATGGTATGAATTATGCCAAGTTATAGCCTTTATTGCTAATTATCCAAAAATCCATATTTAGGCATGTTCACATTTATAGTTATCCTATTTTAATATAGGTCCTTTATGCCTAAACAACATGTTCCTTTCAGCCCAAGTCATAATATGTCCAAGGATCTAGATCTAAGAAATGTCCTTTAGTTCAGATCTTAATATTCCAGATATTACAAGTCATATATTATCATATGATATTCCCAAACTGTCATATATGCACAGATCTAGATCTAGTTTACAACCTATGTCCTTTATTCAATTCAGTCACAGATCAGTCCAATTTATGCCTTAGATTTATGTTCAAGGTTCCAAGTTCAACCTATGTTCTTTCCTCAAATCAATCACGTATCGGTCATGCCCAATTTCTGCATGTTCATTTGATTGTCCCAAACAATTTAACATAGGTTAATCTCTTATGAGATTGGCTCGGGCTCGTGGTAGCCTGGCTATAAAACAGAAAACAGAAAGAGTTACAGAATAAGATAGATCTAAACAGAACAGAACAGACATAACCTCAGATCCAGATCTACAATTCATGTCACAATCAGAATTAACGTTTATATCGGAAAATAACTGTACTTGCCTTGATTGGATTAAGGAAAGAACTTTAGTTGTAGCGTAGATAGTTGATTCTCTTTAACTGTTGTTGAAGCTTTAATCTTGAATCGAGTTGCTTAGGTTGATGTTGATTATCTTCTAGTTTAGATTCCAGCAGAGTAGCGATGCCATTTTATTTTTAATTTAGAACAGAGGCAGAGTAGAAGCAGAACAGAATTATGTGCAGAGAAGGCTGGGTTTGGGGCTGTTTAAATAGGTTTAGGCAGACGAATCTAGACTGAAAATGAGACCAGAAACATCAGAACGCACCCAGGCAGAAAAGCAGTTTCGGGAGGCAGGTCGACCCCCAGGTCGACCCTAGGGTCGACCTGGGTCGACTCCCAAGTCGACCTGGTCCCCTCCAGGTCGACTCCCAGGTCGACCCCCAGGTCGACCTGGTCTGGGCGGGAATTTTCCCGCCTGGCTCGTTTTCTGCATTTTTGAAATCTATTTCGTTTTTCTGATTTTTCGTGAAACTTCTAAAGGCCATATCTCGGTCATACTGACTCCGATTTACGAAATTTCGGACTCTATTTCGCGTATTTTTTCGAGACGAACACAACCGTGAAACCCGTTTCCCTTAATTCTCATTTTATATTTTAATCATACTCAGATTTGTAATTCTTAAGTTCACAGAAAATACGGGGTGTTACATTCTCCCCTCCTTAAAGGATTTCGTCCCCGAAATCTTCAAGTCAAGAAGAATGTATATCCTAATCATCCAAACAACCATCTACTCAACCATCAAACACAGGCATCCATTGTCCTTATAGAATTCTAATGCTTCCATGTTTAAATGCACAGTGTGTGTATATCTCTCTTATCTAATGCAAAGATCAGGCGGTCTACTGATTCAGTTGACCTCCTTAATGCGAATGATGTCAGTGCCATGAGTCCAAGATCAGGCGAACACAACTGCAAAACCCGTTTCCCTTAATTCTCATTTTATATTTTAATCATACTCAGATTTGTAATTTTTAAGTTCACAGAAAATACGGGGTGTTACAGATGTGGACCAGAAATTGTTCAATAAAGCGCACGACCAACATATTCCACCTATTGATCGATTCAGTTTTTTGTTGTCGAATCCACATAGCGGTTATATCAGTTAGAAAGAGGGGAAAGCATTTTGCCACGATGTTTTCCGATGCCACTTGAACTTCAATATGATGCTTGTAGCGCATCAGATACACAGTAGGATCCGTCCTGCCGTTGTAGGACTCCAGTTGTGGAAGTTTGAAATCTGGAGGGCTGCAGGAATTCCTGATTTCCTCTATGAACGGGTTGTGATTGACGTCATACACGTCATTCTGATAAGCGCGGCCTCTCGAGAGGCATTGAATGAGATTGGCGCGCCGATCACCTTCAAAAGTTGTTAAAAATTGCCTAAATCAGAACCGGTGCCCCCAGCGTGGAGAACAAGAGAGGGTGGAAGCTGTTGGTGAGCTGCTGGGAGTGGGTCATGAAGACCGGTTCGTGAGCCCGGGTCGTGGAGAAATGCGACTCGTGAGCCAGGGTCATGGAGGCCGACTCGTGGTTCGAGGGGGAGAGCCGAGGAGGGGCGACCCGACCTGGTTCTGGTGCCCTATCATGAGCCGTACCTGGCTCTGCTTCGCGAGCCGTGTCTTGCTGCTGAGCGAGGGGGTTTCCCCCGGGACCTTCAGTATGGTAGATCGTGCGCAATCTGATTTGGTGGAGTGGTGCTCCAGGGTTCACGAGCCGTATAGAAGGCGACCCGATCCATTCGTGAGGGGCTTGCCGAGCTGTTTCGGTAGCTTCATTTCCAATATCTTGAACGTTGCTCGGCATTCCTTCCATCCGAGCGAAGAATCCATCGATCATCTCCTGTTGCTTCGTGAGGGGGTCATCTTGCCTTGCCATCTGGGTTCTCAGTTCAGTGAGAACTCCGTCCATCTGTTCTCTGGTCTGGTATGCTGACGGATCTCCATGAGAGGAAGCCTCCTGGCATGCCTCGTTCCTAGTGTCTTCAGCATCAGCATCCTCAACATGAGAGGAAGTTCCAATTTTCTTCCTTTTGATTGCCATTGAGTCCACTTTTAAGCTAGATGTTGAAGTTGTCGTGTGCCCCCTTCCTAGCGAGCCAAAATGTTAGACCAAAATCTGGGACTAACACCCGAGTACGGTATGAAGACCTCACAATCACAGTCACAGACCACAGAATGTTGATAAAGCAATAAAAGCGGGGAACACACGAGACTTTTATAGTGGTTCGGCTCAAACCAAGCCTACGTCCACTTTATATTTTCTTAGATCTTGAGAAATTAAAATTACAACGCCGTCTCACAATCCGTGAGATCCGTTTATACACAATAGCCTTCTATTCTCATGAAGAAGAAGAGAGAAAAGAAGAGATTTTATGCATGAAACCCTCGTACGAGATTGATTTGAGGAGTATGCAATGTCCTTGTGTTGATAATAGTGGAAGCCGTGAAGAAGAATGACCAGAAGTTCTTTGATCCTCCAAATGGTATATTTATAGGAATTTCCTAAAAGAGGTTCGTGAAACATGTGTCACGCATCCCAAAATTTTCAAAATGTTGTGGAAATGTCCAGAAATCCTCTCCAAGTCATTCAGAATAGGTGTAATGACATCCAGGTTGATAGGAATGAAAATAGCCTTTAGAGTAGGTCAAAATCATGTGTAGCAGCAGGTTCGGTCCAAGTGGTTCATGACCATGGGGTGCACCATGCACCATGAACCGTGGTGACGAGCGATGACGAGCTGAAGTGAGGAGTTGGTGAAGATAGTGAAGTCGGGTCATGGTCTAGGGGTCGATCATGAACTAGTCGTGATCCAGGGGGCGTGCCAGGCTAGTCTACGAGCCGAAGTGGGTTCCACAAGCCTAGGTAGGTCCCACGAGCCTGTCCATATTCAGAGCTTTCCGATATTTCGCCACTTTATCCAAGTCATTTGCAGTCGATGCCGAATTATACCATTTCAAGGAAACATGCATAACTTCAAAATCGTAAGTCCGTTTTAGCCAAACGAAAGCTCCACCTAAAGCTAATTCAGAGGGCTACAAGATTTACAGAGTAAGGCTCTATAATTGCTGTTTTCGGGCCAAAAATAGGTCGTTTGATAGGAGTTTCGGGCCCTTCTTTGTATGTGATGCAAATTCAACCAAATCGCTTCCTGTCTTCTGACAGTGTTCTCCATACCCGAACGCGATGTTATCCAGATATTCCATGTGTGACATCTTTGAACAAAATGCGTATCAATAAGCTTGCCCCCCAGAACATATCTTGTTGGTTAACGAAGATGTGTTTTGGATAATCAAAGAAAACCATATCTGTACAGAGATCGAGGTAAAACAAATGTGCCAAATCTGGCAAAAGCCAAACCTTCTAGGCGTAATCCATACCAAGAAGTTCAAACCGAGTATAATCCATACTTGATTTCTTTTGTCACAACCTGACAAGAATGTTTGCAATTCCTTAAGTATAATTCATACTTAAGATTCCAAAGTGAGTATAAACCATACTCAGACTTGAAGTAAAGCTGCGCTTGCCATAGTCCTGACAAGATAGTCCATCCCTACGCATAATCCATACCTATAGTTCCAAAATAAGTATAAGCCATACCTTAACCGAGATTGAGGATCTTGCCAATTGAGATAAGATATTTGAATTTGCCAAACATAATCCATGCTCGGAAAGACATTTCTTATTCAATTCAAAATGCAAAACCAAAGCAAATCCCGATTGGTTCATCATCGAGTCCAGAGCACGCTTTAGGGCTACATCCTAACCCTATACGTGTGTACTTCGATTCAACCAATCGAAAAACCTAACAAAAGCAAAAAAAATCTTAAAGCCTAAGAAATGCAGAAAATTAAAGATGATCTCATCCAGATCAGTTGATGATGATCCCACGAGAGCTCGATCTAGGGTCATTCCCTCTCCGGAGAGCAGGAGATTGTAGCGCGGGTGTAGGCGTTATCGGTTGTTTCACATACTTAGGTAGCTCTCCACGTCAAACCCATTCCTCAATCAAATAACGCATGTGCCTACAGTCATTTGTGTCGTGACCGTCCATATCATGGAATATGCAATGTTTTCCTAAGTTGCATTCTCTTTGCGATGGCTCCCTCCTGGGAGGCTTTGGGTAGGAGATGGCAGTCAGCGTTGAATTGAGTTCTATGTACTTCTCATATTTGGGCCCGCTCCGAGGCTGAGTGTGGCGGTCATTATTGACGGTGGCTTTTCCTTTGTCATTCCTATATTCAGACAGTTCTCCGTCTTTAAGAATGTTGACATCGAGAATTTTCTTTTCGGAGGTTGCATCTTCTTCTCGCAGAAATCTATCTTCTTCAAGGTAGAATTCGCCGAGATTTCATGGTAGATCTCGGTACAAAGACTTTTTGAACTTCGAGTTATCCAAGACACTGGATACCGCTGCCATAAGTACCATCATTGGTTCAGGGCGATCAACTGATGCTGCTGGAACATTGAATCTTTTCAGCAATGAGCGCAGAGTTTCTCTGGGCTTCTGCTTGATTGTAGGGAGCGACATTATGTTCTTGTCGAGCGATGTGGACCCGAAATTGTTAAATAAAGCGCATGACCAACATGTTCCAGGTGTTGATCGATTCAGTTTCTAGCTGCCGAATTCACATAGCGGGTAAATCAATCAGAAAGAGGGGAAAGCATTTTATGATGACGTTTTCCAGTGCTATTTAAACTTCCATATGGCGCTTATAGCGCATCAGATGCACGGTAGGATCCGTCCTGCCATTGTAGGATTCCAATTGTGGAAGTTTGAAATCCGAACGGTTGCGGGAATTCCTAATTTCCTGTGTGAATGGGTTGTGATTGACGTCATCCACGTCATTCTAATAAGTGCAGCCTCTCGAGAGGCGTTGAATGAGATTGTCAAGACGATCGCCTTAAAAGAGTTGTTGCAGATTGCCTAAATCAGAGCTGGTTCCCCCAGTGTAGAGAACAGGAGAGGGTGGAAGCTGTTGGTGAGCTGGTGGAAGTGGGTCATGAGGACTGGTTCGTGAGCCCGGGTCATGGAGATATGTGGCTTATGATCTAGGATCGTGGAGGATGACTCGCGGTTCGAGGGGGGCGAGCCGAGTAGGGGCGACTCGACCCGGTTCTGGGGCCTGATCACGAGCCTCTCCGGGCTTTGCTTCACGAGTCGTGTCTTGCCGCTAAGCGAGGGGGTTGCCCCAGAGTCTATCAGTAATGTGGATCATACCCGATCCAATTTGGTGGAGTAGTACTTCAGGGTTCACGATCCGTGCAGAAGGCGACCCGATCTGTTCGTGCGGGGCTTGCCGAGCTTCTTCGGTAGCTTCATTTCCAATCACGTGAACGTTGCTCGGCCTTCCATTCATCCGAGCGAAGAATCCATCGATCATTTCCTGTTGCTTCCTGAGGAGGTCTTCTTGCCTTGCCATCTGGGTTCTCAATTCAATGTGAACTCCATCCATCTCTTCTCTAGTCGGGTATGCTGACGGATCCCCATGAGAGGAAGCTTCCTGGCTTGCCACGTTCCTAGTGCCTTAAGCATCTGCATCCTCAGCATGAGAGGAAGTTCAAGTTTTCTTCCTTTTGATTACCATTGAGTCTTCTTTAAAGCTAGAAGTTGAAGTTGTCGTGTACCCCCTTCCTGGCGTGCCAAAATGTTAGACCAAAATCTAGGCCTAACACACGAATACGGTATAAAATCCTCACAATCAGAAGTCACAAATCATAGAATGCAGATAAAGCAATAACAGCGGGGAATACATGAGATTTTTATAGTGGTTCAGCTCAAACCAAGCCTACGTCCACTTTATATTTCTTAGATCTTGAGAAATTACAATTACAATGTTGTCTCACAATCTGTGAGATCCATTTATACACAATAGCCTTGTGTTCTCATGAAGATGAAGAGAGAAAAGAAGTGATTTTATGCACAAAATCCTCATGTTAGATTGATTTGAGGAGCATGCAAGGTCCTTGTGTTGATAATGGTGGAAGCCGTAAAGAAGAATGGCCAGAAGTCATTTGAAAATCCTTCAAATGGTGTATTTGTAGGCATTTCCTGCGGTTCATGAGCCACATCTCGTGCAACCCAAGAATTACGAAATGTGGTGGAAAATTTCTAGAAATCCTCTCCAAGTCATCCTAGAATAGTGTAATGAGATCCGGGTTGATATGAGTTAAAATAGCCTTTAGAGTATGTAACACCCCGTATTTTCTGTGAATATTAAAATGATAAATTAAAGAATAATTTATTTGAAAAAGAGGAATGAAAAAAAAATGATAGCATTGTTCTAAAGTTTATAAACAAAAGACTTAGTAGCTCATTTGGTTAGAACATGTGACTTGCATACAAGAGGTACAGAGTTCGATCCTTGCCAGCGCCATATTTTTGTTTTAGGGGAATGGCTAACATGTGGCTTAGTGTGAACGCAGTTCAAAAAGTGGTTTAGTGTGAAAATGGTTAATTATGAAGAAGTTATTAAGCCTTGAAGTTCGTATTCATATGAGAGAAATATATATATATTAAATAAATAAGTGGCAAAAAAAGTTCAAAACAACGAATTGGGAGGGGGAATAACCGAACCGGCCCGTTTTTGAGGTCGACCCGAGGTCCGCTGGGTCGACTAGGGGTTAATCCAGGGTGTTTGGCTATCAACCCGTGGGCCGATTCGCTCAAATGCAGATTTTGCATCTGATTGGTTCTCATGGTTTAGGGTTAATCTAATGTTCCTAAATAACTTCCTACACCTATATATACATCCCTAACCTAAACCTAAATCTCTTACACAATTCTCTAGCCTCCATTGCTCTCTTCCTCTCTAAAAAAGTAAATCAATGACGTCTCTACTCTGCTGAAACCTAAGCTAGGACTTGTGCTTCTTCTTCCTCCAATTCTGGTTAGGATTAAAAGAGAATAGCTACAACACCTTTTTCTTTTAGAATCCAACCAAGGAAAGTACAGTTATTTTCCGATATGAAATTTAATTATGATCCTTGCATGATAATGAATCTGAATCTAAGGTTATGTCTTTTTCTGTTTATTAGATCTATTCTTCTACTTTGTTGTTATTATTCTGTTTGTTATGTATTTCTTCCATCTTTCTTTCTTTTTGTTTGATAGCTAGGCTACCACGAGCTTGAGCCAAATCTCATAAGAGATGAACGTATAAACGCTAAATTTTGGGAAGAATATTGAATGAGGCATATTTGGGCATAATTGATTTGTAACTAATTTGAGGACACAACTCATGTTGTAATTCTAGACATAAATTTGATGCATATTGCATAAGATGATCTATGACTTGGAAGAAGAGGATTATTGTGACTTAAAACATAAAATAGGTTGCAACTTATAAACATAAATCTGAGGCATATAATTGAACATAGTTTTGAGGTATAAAGAATATTGGACATATGACATGGGATTTGGGGCGTAAAATTTAACTGTGAACATGTAACTGATTTGGATGCATAGTACAAGTTGTAATTCAAGATCTAGATTTGGACATACTATACATATTATAGTCTGTAATTTGAAAAAAAAAGAGAATTAATTTGCATATGACTTAGGTGTAAAAATCTATATTAAGATTTGATAACTATTAAGTGTGAATACACCTAAATGGGGATTTTTGGATATGTGGCATGCATTATAATTAATGGTTATATTTGGCATATTTTATGTGTGAATCACGATTGGGTTTTTTGAGCATATTCTGTACTATGCAAATTTAACTAAAATTTGGGTATATGTTATATTGTGAATCATGACCATGATTTAGGCATGTGAATTTAGGCTTAATTTATAATTAGGCAAGATTTGTCAACGAAACCTTAAGGAATATTTAAGATTTTCTAAATCTGTTGAATTGCCTAATCTGCTAAATCTGTTATCTGTTTAATCTGTTGAATTGCCTAAACTGCTAAATATGTTGAAACGCCAAATCTGCTAATTATGTTAAACTGCCTAATCTACTAAATCTGTTGTGTCGCCTAATCTGTTAAATCTGTTGAAAAGCTGAATAATTGTAATTTGTAGGCAACTTAAGATTGAATAAAACATGTTAATTTGATTAATCTGCTGCGACTTGAGAAGAAGTTAAATTTGTTAAATGAACATAATTAGTCTGATATTTTCTATAAGGGAATAAAGTGGCTATGACACGAGGTTAGACTCCGTTTGCGGTGGAAACCTGCCCGGAACCAACCGGCTTAACCAGCAACCGCAAACTGTCCGTCTAATGTGAGAGGTCGTAGACATAACTAAAATATGCTTAGACACGAGGTTAGTTCTGGTTTGTGGCAGAAGTCTGCCCGGAATCGCCCGGCACATCCAACGGCCACAAGCTAGTGACCTAATGTGAGAGGTATGCGCATTAATAATTAATTAATGCAAATCTAAGATAAATATGATGTCTAAAACGTGTTGGGTGGGTAGCGTTAAACGAACTAGACTAATGAATTTAATAAACCCGTTTCGTGAATCTATAGGCCCAATACAAAGTTAGACAATATGTAAGTTTGTTAAATCCGTATATCTGATCCGTTAGTCTGAAAACTTGTTAACGGGATTGTCTGATCTGTGAACTAGTTGATCTGAACTCTGTATGTCTGAAACTTGTAAACAAGTTAACCTAAAATCTATTAGTCTGGGGACACAAGGTTAGGAGGGAAATTACTTGTGTCATCTGTTGTTTGGGACCCATATTAGTCAGTAACCCTTTCTAGTATCAAAAACTATGACCCTACAGTAGGTAGGGTCGGGGCACGCTTACTGAACTAATAATAAGCAAGTCATTCTGATAATGGCGAGGGGTGTTGATGGTGCGTTCCAACCGGGTCATGTGCGTGCATGGATCCCGGTCTGCCTCTGAGGATGTAAGACACCGTGACATCTGTAAATAGGTCTGTGTCATTCAAAGGTTGCCAATTTAGGTAGTGATACACACTTCTGTGGGGCTGGCACAGGGTATTTGTGTATTAGGGAGCCGATCGCGTGGGGTAGGACTTAGGGTACACTTAACTCTGTCTATTTCTGTGGGGTACCGTCTGTTTCTACATGGTACCGTCTGTTGGGGTGGTAAAGGCCCATTTACTAGTGTACACCTAATTCTACATTCTGTTACCGTAGGGATTAATCTGTTTCTGTTTCTGCACCTTCTGTTTGGGTAGTAAAGGCCCATTATTGGCATTCTGTTTCTGTACCTTCTTTTGGGGCGGTAAATGCCCATTACTAGCATTCTCTTCAGTGGAAATTATTCTGTTTCCATTTCTGTTTCAGTTTAGACATTAGGATAACACCTAATCCTGTTATACTAGTATTAGTGCAGAGAAGCGAAAAGTAATAGCTGATATCATTCTGTTTCTTTGTTTAACCTAAGTATATCTGCTACTCCTGTTACCGTTATCTCTCATCCAGTTTTATTTGCATGCCTTGATTATTATTATCTGTTCATATGCTGAAAGTCACTAGACTTGCCAGACTTCATGTCCGATCTTGCTTGTTTCCGCTCCTTTTCTTCTGTTTCCCCCCAGGTTTCCAAGGAGGGAATACTTTAGCTTGATCCGGATTTCTTCTGCTTGAAGTACTTAAAAGTGCTTAAAGTATGGCTTGACTTCTTATGGCATCTTCTGTAGGGATTATGATTTATAAGTTTTGTACTTTGTGGGCTTTTGAACAAGGCTGATATATATATATATATGTACTTGAGTTTTGGTAAAGTGATTTTGAAAGATGTAACCAAACTGATTTCTGTTTTCCACCGAAATAAAGTTATAAAATTTTCAAGTACTGCTTTACGTATTTGTTCTTGTAATATTCAGTTTTGTCTACTAAAATGCTCCATCAAAGCTAAGGCATTCCCTTTGTGAGTGACCTTAACTGAGGTGGCGTGTTACAGAGTAGGTCAAAATCATGTGCAGCAGCAGGTTAAACCCAGGTGGTTCGTGACCACGGGGTGCACCATGAACCGTGGTGACGATCAGGTCGTGATGAGCTGAAGTGAGGAGTTGTTGAAGATGGTGAGGTCGTGTCGTGATCCAAGGGGGCATGCCAGGCTAGTCCATGAGCCGATGTGGGTCCCATGAGCCGAGGTAGGTTCCACGAGCCAGTCCATATTCCGAGCTTTTCGAAATTTCGCCACTTCATCCAAGTGATCGCCGGTCGATGTCGGATTACACCAGTTCACGGAAACGGACGTAACTTCCAAACCGTAAGACCCTTTAGCCAAACGAAAGCTCTACCTGAAGCTAATTCAGTGGGCTACCCGAGTTACTAAGCAATGCTCGTAATTGCTATTTTTGGGCCCAAAATAGGCCGGGTGATAAGAGTTTCAGGCCGTTCTTTGTTTGTGATGCAACTTCAACCAAATCGCTTCCAATCTTCTTACGATGTTCTCCATACCCGAACGCGATGTTATCCAGATATTCCATCTGTGACATCTTTGACCAAAAAGTGTATCAATAAGTTTGCCCCCCACAACATATCTTGCTGGTTAAGGAAGATGTGTTTTGGATAATCCAAGAAATCCATATCTGTACAAAGATAGAGGTAAAACAAATGTGCCAAATCCTGGCAAAGGCCAAACCTTCTAGGCATAATCCATACTAAGAAGTTCAAACCGAGTATAATCCATACCCGATTTCTTTTGTCACATCCTAACAAGACCGTTTGCAGTTCCTTAAGTATAATCCATATTTAAAATTCCAAAGTGAGTATAAACCATACTCAGACCTGAAGTAGAGCTACACTTGCCACAGCCTGACAAGATAGTTCATCCCTAGGCATAATCCATACCTAGAGTCCCAAAATAAGTAAAAGCCATACTTCAAACTAGATTGAGGATCTTGCTACATACTGAAAAGATACTCGAATTTGCCAAACATAATCCATGCTTGGAAAGACCTTCCTTATTCAATTCAAAATGCAAAACCAAAGTGAATCCCGATTGGTTCGTTATCGAGTCCAGAGCACGCTTTAGGGCTACGTCCTAACCCCATACGTGTGTAATCCGATTCAACCAATCGGAAAACCTAATGAAAGAAAAATCAAATATAAAACCTAAGGAATACAGAAAATGAAAATTGATCTCATCCAGATCAATTGATGATGAGCCCACGAGAGCTTGATCAAAGGTCATTCCCTCTCCGGGGAGCAGGAGATGGTAGCATGGGTGCAAGCGCTGTCGATTGTTTCACATAGGGAAGCTCTCCACGTCTAACCCGTTCCTCAATCAAATCACGCAAGTCCTACAATCATTTGTATCTTGGCTGTCCATATCATGGAATATGCATTGTTTTCCAGAGTCGCATTCTCTTTGCAATGGCTCCCTCTTGGGAGGCTTTGGGTAGGAGATGGAACCGTTTTTGTCCATGTAGTAGTCAGTCAGTCAGCGTTTAATTGAGTTCTGTGTACTTTTCATATCTGGGCCCTCTCCGAGGCTGAGTGTTGTGGTCATTCTTGACAGCGGATTTTCCCTTGCCATTTCCAGAATCAGACGAATCTCCGTCTTTGAGCATGTTAGCGTCAAGAATTTTCTTCTCGTAGTTGCATCTTCTTCTCGTAGAAATCTATCTTCTTTAAGGTAGAATTCGCTGAGATTTCATGGTGGATCTCGGTATAAAAACTTTTTGAAGTCCGAGTTATCCAAGACATTGGATACCGCTTCCATAAGTACCATCAATGGTTCAGGGAAATCAACCGATGCTGCTGCAACGTTGAATCTTTCTAGAAATGAGCGCAGAGTTTCTCTAGGCCTCTGCTAGATTGTAGTGAGTGACATTACATTCTTTGGTCGAGCGATGTGGACCCAAATTTGTTAAATAAAGCGCGCGACCAACATGTTCCAACTGTTGATCAATTCAGTTTCTAGTTGCTGAATCCACATAGCGGCTATATTAGTTAGAAAGAAGGGAAAGCATTTTGCCATGACGTTTTCCGGTGCAGTTTGAACTTCCATATGATGCTTGCAGTGCATCAAATGCATAGTAGGATCCGTACTGCTATTGTAGGGATCCAGTTATGGAAGTTTGAAATCGGGACGGTCGCGGGTATTTCTGATTTCCTGTATGAACGGGTTATGATTGACGTCATCCACGTCATTCTGATGAGCACGGCCTCTCGAGAGGCGTTGAATGATATTGGCGAGCCGATCGCCTTCAAAAAGTTGTTGCAGATTACCTAAATCAGAGCCGATGCCCCCAGCGTGGAGAACAGGAGAGGGTGGAAGCTATTAGTGAGTTGCTAGGAGTGGGTCATATGGACCGATTCGTGAGCCCGGGTCGTGGAGATATGCGTCTCGTGAGCCAAGGTCATGGAGGCCGACTCGTGTTTCGAGGGGGCGAGCCAAGGAGGGGTGACCCGACCTAGTTTTGGTGCCCTATCACGAGCCGCTCCTGGCTCTGCTTCACGAGCCGTGTCTTCTACTGAGCGAGGGGGTTGCCCCCGAGTCCATCAGTAATATGGATCGTGCCCGATCCAGTTTGGCAGAGTGGTGCTTCACGGTTCATGAGCCGTACAGAAGGCGACCAAATCCGTTCGTGAGGTGCTTGCCAAGCTTCTTCAGTAGCTTCATTTCCAATGACTTGAACATTGCGCGGCCTTCCATCCATCCGAGTGAAGAATCTATCGATCATCTCCTGTTGCTTCCTGAGGAGGTCATCTGCCTTGCCATCTGGGATCTCAATTCAGTGAGAACTCCTTCCTTCTCTTCTCCAGTCAGGTATGATGATGGATCTCCAAGAGAGGAAGCCTCCTGGCTTGCCTCGTTCCTAGTGCCTTCAACATTAGCATCCTCAGCATGAAAGGAAGTTCCAGTTTTTTTCCTTTTGATTGCCACTGAGTCTCCTTTTAAGCTAGAAGTTGAAGTTGTCGTGTGCCCCTTTCCTGGCGTTCCAAAATGTTAGACCAAAATCTAGGCCTAACACCCGAATACGACATGAAGTCCCCACAATCACAAGTCACAGATCATAGAATGAAGATAAAGCAATAAAAGTATGGGACACACAAGATTTTTATAGTTGTTCGGCTCAAACCAAGCCTACGTCCACTTTATATATTCTTAGATCTTGAAAAAATACAATTACAATGCCGTCTCACAATCCGGGAGATCCGTTTATACATAATAACCTTTTGTTCTCATGAAGAAGAAGAGAGAAAAGAAGTGATTTTATGCACGAAATCATTGTGTTAGATTGATTTGAGGAGTATGCAAAGTCCATGTGTTGATAATGGTGGAAGCCGTGAAGTAGAATGGCCAAAAGTCCTTTGAAAATCCACCAAATGGTGTATTTATAGGCATTTCCTGAAAGTTGTTCGTGTGACACATATTACCACCCCAAGAATTTCGAAATGTGGTAGTAAATGTCCGGAAATCCTCTCCAAGTCATCCCAGAACAATTGTAATGAGATCCGGGTTGATAGGAGTGAAAATAGCCTTTAGAGTTGGTCAAAATCATGTGCAGCAGCAGGTTCGGTCCAGGTGGTTCGTGACCACGGGGTGCACTATGAACCGTGGTGACGAGCGGGTCGTGACGAGCTGAAGTGAGGAGTTGGTGAAGATGGTGAGGTCGGGTCATGGTTTAGGGGTCGATCACGAATGGGTCGTGACTCAGGGGGCGTTCCGGGCTAGTCCACGAGCCGAGGTGGGTCCCACGAGCCGGTCCATGTTCCAAGCTTTCCGATATTTCGCCACTTCTTCCAAATGATTGCCAGTTGATGCAGGATTACACCAATTCACGGAAACGGGTGTAACTTCCATACCGGAAGTCCATCATAGTCAAAAGAAAGCTCCACTTGAAGCTAATTCAGAGGGCTACAAGAGTTACTAAATGAAGCTTCGTAATTGATGTTTTCGTGCCCAAAATAGGTCGTCTAATAGGATTTTCGGGCCGTTCTTTGTTTGTGATGTGACTTCAACAAAATCTCTTCCTCTTCTAACGATGTTCTCCATACCCAAACGCGATGTTTTCCAGATATTCCGTGTGTGACATCTTTGCCCAAAAAGTGAACAAATAGATTACAACAGTAAATGGTTTAAATGGGGACAAATAATAACCTATCATAAATAAATAACATTTAATGAAAATGTTGTATAATTGGTAGACTTGTCCTAGGGAGAAGTGAAGATTATAACTTAAGTTATAATAAACTAGTAGGGAAATGGGATAACTGGTGAAATGAGATAAGGGATACTTAATCGTAAATTAAGTAATCCGTAAATGGGAAAGCCGGAAAATAGTTGAAGAAAAGGGTAAAATACATGAAATATAAGGAGTTGTACTTAATTATAAATTAAGTAATCTATAAACTTGGAATTCTGAAACCTGCTGATAAGAATAACATGTTAGCCTTGTCCTAGGGATAAAAGGAAATTATAACATAAGGTTATAATAAATGGGTAGAGAAACCTATTAATGGGCCTTAGTTAAGAGAACTAAGTTAATAAGTAAACAATGATAAGTTGTAGTAACGGTGTAAAGTGGGATTACGATTAAATGCAAAAGGATGAGGGAAACTTATAAAATGAAATAAGTTATATTTAATCATAAATGGTAAGTGACATGTTAATTATAAAACATGTGAATTGAGGTATATTTAATAACATATTAAGTAGAACATGTTATTGTAACCTTGAAATCAAACAAGAATATAAAAGGGATTATGGATTACCAACCTTGAACCACAATCTAGAGAATAACATGTTGTGGGCTTATTAATAAACTTAAACGGGTTATGTTATATAGTTGAAATTAATAAGCAAGAGGAACTTGGTAACTTGATAAAGAATTCAATATGAATGAGAATAACCAAATTAAGTGGAAACCTGATAAGGTAAGGCAAGCACATAAAAGAATGTTTAGACATAGGGTCTGACAACATATTAAAGTTAGGTGCTTGGACTAGTCTGCACATTTGAGGGTGAATAATGCAACGAGATAGATCGTCGTGGTGCTGTAAGGCACGAGGGGATCGCACATTCATCTGATTATTCTTATGGCTCCAAAGGACTGTAAGGGGAAGCACGTGGCTTCCTGAGGTACGTAAGGTGCTCCTAATAGTCCTCTGTGCGGTGGTAGATGTTTTAGGCTTTGCTCGCAGAGGTTGGGTCTGCGTGTAACTACTAGGTGGGTGGGCCTTCCCTGTAGAAGTAGCTATGCAGTCAAAATGCTGTGACGTGGTGACACCAGGGTGATTCGACGGTTGCCTCAATGGTGAGGCGAAGGGTCACAACCAACAAGGATAGTAGATCATCGGATACCTAACATCGACATCCAGTGCGATGAGGAAATACTAGAGCAGAAACCAATAGACCATTCACACTTCACTATTGGGGTACGATGGTTGAGGGAAGACACCAAATGGATGTTTAGATTGTTTTCTTTAGGGGCAGTCGTTTATCTCTTGTAGTCTTCACTAGTTGAGGGAGGGGCCAGGGTGAGGCCATAGCCACCGTGAAAATAGACCCTAGGAATTTCTGTATATATAGGCTCTTAAAGACGGGCCTGTACAGATATGGAAAAGCTCCCGACCAAGTTCTGTGTTTCTTGTATCGCCCTACCACGGAACTCGGTGCACATCAGAGGACATGTGGTTATGGCATCGTGCTACAATTGACGATATTTATGTGGACAGTCTAGATACATGCATGTTGGCTCTAGTTGGTGTATCGTAGACTTGAGGGCATTACTCTAGTATGGAATCTGATTTGATCGAAGGTGGCAGTCCATACGCTTACGTAGCATAATAATGATAGATATATGCGGAACGTAACATTGTGATATAGAGATCCATACGTCACTACGGCGTAGGATGTGGGACAGCGTATATTTCGATGGTGTTACGGTGGAGACAGTGCGAGTAGGGTACCATGGGGTGTGCATTAATATTGGTGGTAGCTACATATATATTTTACTAGGTTAATCCACTAGGAAGTAAATGTGTACGACGTGTGTGTAAGCCTTGAGTGTTGTTAACCAAGTAACCTAATAAATAAGAAAATATGATTGAACGGTATATGTAGTGTTATCCAAAGTGTATAATTTAAATCCAGTCACAAGAACTTGTGTTCTTACCCCCTCCTCATAACATACTCGCAGTTTAGATTTGTGGAAGAGACATGATAGCCTTGGATACTGGTTAGGCAGTATTATAAATACGGTAAGGATATATTTTGATTATATTATATTTTTTTCCATTCCGGTGTGAGATATTTTCTAATCTCTGACATGTTTTATGTCTCCATCTTTTCTGCAGGATACCAAAGCAAAACAATTCGAGTTTCGATAGATTGGAATTTTGAAAAAAAAACAATTTGTCAGAATTCGGGTTGTTACAGTGTCCTTTGAGTTATACTGCTTCGTTTCCTCATATAAAACTAACCACAAACGGTAGCTTACGCATGAAGCTCACTACGAACGCCAAACCATCATCAACTGCCACACTCTCCACCTCTTGATCGGACGACGATCTGAAAATGCTGCTCCACGCTCCTTAGGTTGCTTGACCCCCGCCCAGAGCCCTGATGGACTAGACGTCGTCGGTTGCTCTTGAACTGACCACGAGCGTTGACTGCTCGTGAACCAAATCAGACACCTGCAGCACCCCATAACCCATCTGCAACATTCAGAACCAAGATCTCGAAGAGATGAACAACTTCTTAGTTAAGAATTTTGTGTGTTATGCATCAATGAGGAGATACAAGAGGAAGATGGTTGGAGAATGTTGTTCGTTGATTTCATTAGAGTGAAGTCGAAAAAATTATTTGTATTGACCACGATTGAGGGAAAAATAGGGTTATACTGTATAAGGGTATATATATGTGGTTATAAACTATTAAAATATTATTTACGAGACTTCTCTATGAAGTAACAGGTTTCATGGAATTCCGAGGTTGTTTGTAAAAACTGCTTTATAAATCACAAGTGAAAAACTCGCATTTAAATTTCCCACGATCACAAAATAAATCCAACTAACATGAAATTAGAAATATTACATTAACTAACCATTGTGGATTTAATAAAATTTGTTTCATTGAAAACAAAGATCGTTTGCATATCGGTTATTCTATTTTACGCATAAAACTAAGCTATTTTGGACACCAAATTACCTGGTCTCCAAAAATAACAAATCATATATCTATCCTGACTCTAAACATCAATACGAATTCAGCAGAATTCATTTTGTGTCTTAATTTGATCGTTATCTCAAGTAGTCAATAAATTCCTTCAAAATCGAACTAAATTTATCAAATTAATCGTTATAATTTATAATCGATTCCATAGCGACTATTTGAAAATTAGAATTGGACATAACTCACAATCTATTATATGATATCTCCATTTTTCTCTTTCAATAGAAAATTATAATCAAATAGATTCAGACGATTCTTGTTTCACAGAATTTTGACTTTTATTGGATTTTGTACATTCAGTTGAAGTTCAAATCATAAATTATGAACTACCGCAATGTTACGAGCTCGATTTATAATTATGTAAATTATACGTTCTATCTCCATTATATAATTGAATTATATATCATGAATCCATTTAAAATTCCAAATCAATATTTAAAATAATAAATTAAATATTTGACTATTTAAAATACGGGACGTTACAAGAAAATAAATCCTTCCAGGGTAAGTTTGGAAAATTGAAAAAGAAGTATTTTTCTTATGTAAACTATGCTTGGAATAGGAAATAGGAATTTTTATAAAATAGCAATGGAAAGTTCCAAGTATGGGGTAAAAAGGTGCGTAAATATAGGATGGAAAATGTAGAATTTTCCATTTTCTACTTTTTCTAACATAAGAGATAGAATTCAAAAAATTAGATTTTTCTGAAATTCGCAAATTTTAAGTTGTTTACTAGGGTTTGGATGCAAAAATTGGATGAACTACATTCTACTTTATAACATTGTGTGAAAAAATAGATGAAAAGGTACTTTTGATTTTAAAATATTGCGTTCATATGGAAATTGTTAGGATATTCGGGGTGTGTGCATCATGTTTTCAAAATATTTTCAAGAAAATTTGCATTCATATAGGAAGTAGTGCTTAGGCATACATTGAATTCATGTATTTTTGTAATGTGTTACACCTTTCACAAGTGCATAAATGGTTGTGAAACTAGATGTACACATTATGGTTGCAAAGTATGCGAGGGCTTACATAGTTTTACCCATACTAAATTTCGAGGACAAAATTTCAAAGGGTGGAAGAATGTAACACCCCGCATTTTTAATAATAAAATTATTAAAATAATTTTATGAGTAATGCCTGTTTGGAATTCAAAAACAAATGCGTGTTATAAAATGAGCAATAAATAAAAAGAAAGTGGCAGAAGAAGAAATGAAAGTAAATTATTAGCATGTTACAAACGAATAAATATAATGTACCGTTAAAGTTTAAAATGGAAGACTAGTTAATAGTAGCACACATGTAAGCGTGTGTAAATATATATTCTATTTCATAAAAATATGTACGTATAAATTTCCATTTAAATTAGAAAGTTAATGCGTGCCATATATAGCATAAATAGGAATATAATGGGGTTAGCATTAAAAGAGAATTAAACGAAACTAATGTCAAAGTTGGAAGTAAAAAAATTAATTCTAAAATGTTGACACATGTAAACACAAATGTATATAAAAATATGTATAGACATAAATATGGCGCACATTTGAAATTGGAAATGAACATGTCATAAATTTGATTAAATCATAGGGAATTTGATAACGTTAAGTAATGTTCTGATTTAAAATGAACTTGCATGCATTAATTCTAGAAATGGTGCGTTTTTTAAATTAAAGTTAGAAATGTGTGGGGAACGAAAGAAAATAAATGCGCAAGTAATAAAAAAAGTTTTGCAAATAATTAATTAACATTTACTATTAATTACCGAACGTGGAAAGAATAGAGTGATTTATTCGTAATTAATAAACGATTTGAAATTGAGATAAATTGGTGCATGCATACAAAGGATTAGGAAATAAAAGATAACAACAAGCATATATAATGTTTATAATTATGATTATAATTCAAAATTCAAAGGTGAAATGCATGCATCCAAGAAATAAAAGTAGGAAGGAAATCAATATGCATAAAGATGGCAATTAATATGGTGATTGGTTGACATACTAATTTGTTAATGAATTACAATACATGAAGGGTTTAATTGGATAGTAAATAAAAACTAGGCATACATGTAATCCATTAAGTGGATTCAGAATTCAAACGTAAATCGCATGTGTGTAATTAATATAATAAATATAGATAATGTATATGGTTACAACAGTTAATGGTAGCATTAATTAACCTATTTATAGACAATATAAAATGAATCCATATATAAAAAAAAGGGAGAGAATATAAATTGTATTTATTAATATGCAATCTATAAGTCAGTCAATTAATATATTAATTAGGCACATCAATTAAATATCCAATGATTCATTTCATGCTATGATGTGCTCGCACAGTTTTGAGCCAACCGGTGAAAATATAATGGGTGAAGGAAACTGCTTGGTGTGGCAAAGAAAGTGTACATTCCAGGTTTTAGAGTTTTATGTCAAATGGGTAGCGCTGATTTGGACCACTATAAATATATTGTTGGGAACTGGTGTGTTTACAACACAGTGTTACATGGATCTCAAAGCTATTCACTACAGAGAAGTGTATTTACTATATCTATTCAAATTGAAAACAAAAGGAAATAAGTAATAATATAAAATACAGTTAAGTAAATGACACCAAAATTTTTATACAGGTTTGGACTAACCAATTCTACATCCAGTCCTGCACTCCACCATGTGAAACTTCACTATAATCGTTTTCTTTCCATGGGTGGAGAAAATACCTTTACAATCTTTAATTTTGTAGGCCATAAGATAAATCTTCTCCTTATCAATAACAATAACCTATTACAAGTAGTAGTATATTCAATACAGATTCTTATAGAATTGGTACAATGATCCTATAGACCTCCAACGATAATATATCTTTAAATTATTTAAGGAAGTAGGATGAAATCAAAGAAAGAATGATATGAATTCAAATACAACTCCCTAATATTTTTTTCCTTACTAATCAGCGAAGCATTAGAGTGAATAAGAGTGGATTTGCAAGGATAATTGGAAAGTATTCAATGGATTTTTAGTGCAAATATATGGAGAAAAAGTAGTAGAAGAAAATGAGAAAATTTGATGATAAAATTCATTTTTAGAAGCCTTTAAATAGTGGTTGAAGAGATGTGTCTTTTGATGAAAGGATAGAGGAAATTATTCTTCATTTGAAATTTGAAAATTTGTTATATATCGACATCCATAACCCTATATGTCAGCATGGGGTTGCAAAATATGAACAACAACACTTACACATGTTGAAAATTTTATACACTTCAAATTTCCTTATATTTGTGGATTTTGGTGATTCGGCTGAGGTCAATGGTTGATTGTCTTCAACAGTTCAACCAACTCCTCATCACTTCAAACACCTCTTTCCTTTAGCATTCTTCTCTAATAAATTTTGGTCTTCAATTTCTTTGATTACCCTTCTTTTGTTGTTCTTCCATTGCTCTAATTAACCTTCTTTTATAATTCTTCTTTTGAACTCTTGTTTATCTCTATAAATGTCTCCATAATATATCTGATGTAATAAAACAACATCGAGATATGTTAGTAATATTGTTTATATAGTTGTTGTAATTAAAATCAATACCTAGATAATTAACAATCTCCCATTTGATGATAAGAACCGTATAAATATTTGATAGATAAAAAATGATATTTTATATTTGACTCCCCCTAACTCTGTGCACTCCCCCTATCATTTCGTCTAGTATATTTATACGTTTTCTCCCGCTTTGTCATCCGTTATCATCAACAAAAAGAGTTTAAAAAAATTGTTTAATTTACTGCTAGACAATAAGTAGAGTTTGTATATGCATATAAATTAAACACAAGAGGGGAATCAAATAAATTCAAAACATGAGATAAACTTTATCAAATAATTATATGAATTTTAGAGTTACTGATTTTGTCGATGCCAATAACAATTTCTTTTCACGTTTTTCAATATTCAATAGATTTATTGTCATATGCTTTGAGCATCTACTATTTGGTACCTAAAAATTTATGAATTATTCACACTGGTACCCTTTTTATTTTGGGGTCCTGGGGTTGGGATTTGGGATGCCAAACCCATAAAGAGTTTGAATGTCCTTTCAAAATATAATCTTTAGATGAATGAACCTTATTATAAAATTATCAATATAATTTTCTTTTTCAATATTATCTAATCTTTTTGGAAATCATAAGTTAATGAGCCTATTTGGTGGATTTAACTTTAATTTCCAAGGTTTATAATGGGACTTGGAAGCCTTAACAAACTAAGTACTTTGAGTACTATTTTTCTACGATTTATCCTTAGGGGTGTATCCAAGTCCATGTATATTCCTAGTATGTTTAGATGTAGATAATATTTTTTCTAGATTATTCATCCTTTAGTTAATTTTATCAATATTAGTTTTCATTTTATATAAATTCTTACTACAGTTAGGAATAACATTGTCTAGAGATATTATTTTTTTTCGTTCAAATCAGTGATTTGTGAGTTTATTAAAAGATTTTCTGATTTTAAGAGCTCATATTCACTTTTTAGTTTTTCAAAACTTCCAAATGTTGAATCATTTCCATTTTTATGACTAATAAATCTTTCAATTTCATCTTCCAAGCATTGTTTTTCTTTACTTAACTTTTCATTAAACATTTTTAACTTACTTATCTCCTCTAAACCATCCTCGTACTCTTTCCTAAGCATTTTATATCCTTTAGATGTATCATTGAAGAAATTTGTAATCTCTTTATTAAATCCAATACTTAGTGCTCAATTTCCATGAAGCACGTATTGGAATTTTCTATTTTCTGAATCATTATCACTTGATATGTATCGGAATCATCTCATGTTTCATTGAATGCTTGTTTCCTCTCCTTATTGAATGTATTTGAAAAGCACTTTGCCTCGTTCGAGTTGGGACAATCTCTTTTCAAATGATCGGGTTTATCACATTTAAAACATTTAACAATATTTCTATTTCTGGAATTATAGTTGTTAATTTTCGAATTTTTTCCGTTATCAAATACTTCAAGAATGTCTTAATCTTCTTGGTAATAAACTCGATATAATTTTCAACAGTATCATCATCTGGTTCAACATTGTTGATCATAGCGTTAGGCGACAGTGGTTTCTTCTCATTTCCCTAATTCTCTTTTCTAACCTGCAACTTTACTTCATAAGACATTAAATTACCAATTAATTCTTCTATTGCCATAGTACTATATAATTGGCTTCTTCGATTGTCAAAGTCTTCTGATCCCATTCTCTAGGAAGTGAAATCAAGATCATTTTGACTTTGTCTTCTTTAGTAATTTGCTTTCCTTATGACATTAAGGCATGTACTATATCTTGAAATCTAGAATACATAACAGAAATAGACTCATTTGGTTTCATTTGAAAGAGTTGAAACTGGTAAGTTATCATAGATATCTTTGTCTCTTTTACTTTATCGATGCCTTCTTGTGTGACTTGTTGTGTTCTCCACATTTTATATGCAGAATTACAAACAGACACTCGATTTAATTCATTTCTATCAATGGAGAAAAATAAAATAATTATGGCCTTAGACTTATTAAGTGCTTGTGTATTTTGATCTAGTGTCCATTTTGAATATTCAGTTTCAGGATATATGTAATCGATTTGGGTAACATTCCAAACATCTAAACCATTAGATTGTAATTAAAATTTCGTCCTACAAGACCAATAATCATAATTACTACCATCAAATAGAGGGGGTCTAGTGGTAGATTGCCCGTGCCCATCTATGAAATTATTAATAAAAGTGCAGCTAGTTTCATTAGCCATTTATACTCTTTTTAAGACCAGTTAATTAATTTTTATAAACCAGTGCTCTAATACCAATTGTTGGAAACCCGTGTGTCTATAATAGTGTTGGATGGATCTTAAGGCTATTTAAGCACTAGAGGGTGAAATGTATTTACTATATCTATTCAAATTGAAAACAGAAAGAAATAAGTAATAAAATAAAATGTAGTAAAGTAAATAAGACTAAGAATTTTGTACTGGTTCGGACTAATCAATCCTACATCTAGAGCTTTACAATCTTGATTTCACGGGCCATAAGATACACCTTCTCCTTTCCAACAACAATAACTTGTGACAAGTAGTCGTATCTTCAATACAGATTCTTACAGATTCGGTACAATGATCCTATAGACCTCCAGTGGTAACATATCTTTGAACTGTTTAAGGACATATGATGAAATCAGGTAGAGAATGATGTGAATACAAGTACAAATCTCTTATATTGTGTGGCTTGCAAATCAATGAAGAATTGGAGTGTAGGAGAATCGATTTGCAAGGATAATTGGAACTTATTCAATGGATTTGTGGTCCAAATGCATGGAGAAGAAAGACTAGAAGAAAATGATAAAATTTGATGATAAAATTTGTTTTAAAACCTTTAAATAGCTGTTGAAGAGATACGTCTTTTGGTGAAAGGATGGAGGGAAATAACTCTATATTTGAAATTTGAAAAACTGTTGTATTTCATCATACGTTACCCTATATGTCGAAATTGTGTTGCGAAATATGAACGACAACACTTATAAGTGTTGCAAATTTTCTGCACTTCAAATTTCCTTATATTTGGGGATTTGGTGATTCGGTTGAGGTCGAGGGTTGATTATCTTCAAGTATAATTGCCATGAGACTTTAACAAGAAATTTTAAGGTTCAACCAACTCCTCATCACCTCAAACACCTTTGGCTTCAACATTCTTCTCTAATAGGTTTGGCCTTCTATTGCTCTGATTATCCTTTTTCTATTATTCTTCCATTGCTTTGATTAACCTCCTTTTATAATTCTTCTTTTGTACTCTTTTTTCTCTGTATAAATGTCTCCATAAATAACAAGTTTCGGCTGTGGCGCCCTCATCATTTCCCCTTCCATCCCTTCTTTTCCCCCTCTTTTGTCTCGCTTTCTAGCCAAATACAAACCTTTCCCTCTTCCTCGATTATCGTTGTGGTCCTCCTCCTCATCTTTTTTTCATCATTCTTCTCTTCGTCCCTCTTTTCATCCTCATTCTCCTCGTCTTGCTCCTTCCATACTTCATTTTGTCCCAACGAAGCATAATCAACCACGGCGACTGAATATGGTAGTAATCGTTCATCTGTTCGTCCAAATCAAAACCTTTCTTGTCCTCCAGCTTCATCAAATCGATTCTCTGCTCTTTCTGATCTACAACCGATCCCCCACCTTTGGCTAATCAGGTTAGGTCTTATGCCCAAGTGACCAGGACTCCTCCAACCGTTGAACCGACAAAATCACCACCACCAAAGAAAGCCAGTAACCCAATACCAATTTTTAAATCCATTTTGTAGACAACAATCTTTTTGAAAAAAGAAAAATGTTGCTTGCGATGTGCATGTAAAGGACACGTGGCAAGAAATTGTAGGGAACCAACAATATGTTATTATTATGGTTTTTTTGGGCATGCAGCTCCACATTGTCCAAGCAAAAATAGACGCATGCACGCTTCATATTCTGAACAACATCAAGGCATCAGGAATAATGACATGAAAGTACACTGAGTCCCAAGAAAATCTGCTCAAAACACAGAGCCGTCACACCACACATCTCCTCAAAAAGCCACCTGTCACCATAATTACCGCTACTTTTTAAATTATAAACCTAAAAAACCCATTAGTCATCACTCACCATAGTCTCTCTCCTCAAAAACTGAAGCTTTAATTCTCTATCATATGGCAGACTCCATTAAATGCATCACGGCTACTATCCTCAACGGCAAATGGAGCATCGAATCTCTTCACTACACACTTCAAAAGACTTTGCAACATGATTGCCTGCCAATGATGATGATTAGCAATAATTCCTTCCTTGTTTACTGTCCCTCATACCTAACACGTGACCATGCCCTTTACCTTAAGATCCTTAACTAACACGGAGCTGCAATCAGTTTAGATGTTTGGGATGAAAGCATAAGTGAGCCAGACCCGACTCTAGAGGCTGAATCTTGGGCTAAAATTGAAGGTATACCTAAATTCGTAAAACATAATGAAGATGCAGTGGCAGAGATACTAAAGCCCATGGGGGGGGTCCTAGCTTTTGATGACTGTGATTGATGCCACATAGATCATCGCCAATTTCTGGTCAAAATTCAATTTTTCGAAGGTATTAGTACAATAACCTCCTTTTGCGACTTATTTTAATAGCAAAACCCATATTATTAAGGTGAAACGATTCAATCACTCACACCCTGGCATAAGGCCTGAGCAAATGTTCCTAGGTAACGATGATGAACAGATTGTACTATGCATGCATGAAAACCACTCACCGATGGACACTGAAGAAAGATTTGATGCTATGATCAATGAAGTAGGCATGCTACCCCTCTTCCACCAATTTTTCATGAAAATGTGTTCAATGACTATTCTAACCCAAACCCACCTGATTTTGAATCCCATGAAGTCAACCGACCAGACCCCATTGAATTTGATCAAGTAATGGAGGATAACCCAAGTATGCCTATGAACCAACTAATTCCCTTTCCATCTGATACCTATCCTTTGCCATTCAATTTCATTGTCCTTCCCATCTAATCCATTCCACCAGATGAAATTCCTCCTCCTCAATCTACACAACAGCAACAATGGATGAATGATCAGGATTGGCCTCAATGTCTTTCTCCTATCTTCGTTTGGCGAAGTGCCAGACATAACAATCCCAACACATCTGGTAGCTTTTTAACCCCTATTGTTTTTTCGTCATCTAATAAACGTTTAAACAAGAGAATTGCGGGCTGTATGGGTGTGAATTTGTTTGACTCACATTATGATGTCGTGCATGCATTAGAACAGGAGTGTATCAATAAGCATCAATGAAACTAGTCACGTGGAATGTACTTTATTTAGGCGACCACTGAAAATGCCATGCAATTAACCTTGTTTTATCCCTGCTTAACTCAGATATTTTAATGCTTCAAGAATCAAAATTAGTTGATCCTACCAACTATCACTTTAGACTTATAGGTGGACCATTCCTAGCTAGAAGGATCACGTTAATGTCATTGAATCAAGGGGAGGTCTTATAAAATTATGGAATGAATCTGTTTGGTCCCTACATCAATCAAGGAGAGGTCTTGAAAACCATTTTAATAGTCCATGGGTCACTGGTGGAGACTTTAATACAACAAGATTGGTTTTTGAAAGAAACATTGGCAATATATCATCAAATTCTGAAGCTTTCAATGCATTCATCTTTGATTGTGGTTTAATCGGCCCTCCAATCAGTAACTGCTCATTTACTTGGTCTAGCCATAGACCTGATCCTACTCTCATCAACCTTGATCGCTTCCTTTTCAATTCATAATGGGAAGATCAATTCCCTTTATCAGTGGTCCATGGTCTTGCCTCCATTATCTTTGATCATTGCCTCATCCTTTTAGATACTGGCTCAATCAACTTATCCAATCGTCCCTTCAAATTTGAACAATTCTGGCTCCTTGAACCATTTTTTCAGATTTTGTCAAAACAGTTTTGGTCTAACCTGTTCAAGCCCAATCTGCGGCCCATCGTATTGTTTTAAAACTAAGATCATTGAGGAAATTAATTAAACCTTGGGCCAAACATATTTGGAGATCCATTCGATCACGTATCTCTGAAATTCAAGATGTTATACTGGACCTTAATATCATAGAAGAATCTCGTCCCTTGAACAACGATGAAAGAAATCTTTTGAAAAACTTTTAAAATGAATTGGTTAGACTCTTTAAACAAGAAGAAATTGGGTGGAAACAAAGATCAAAAGCCAAATTGATTGAGTAATATAGCTTACTTTCATCGACTAGCCAATGATAGAAAGCGATCATCCATCATCTCAGAAGTAATTCATAATGATCAATCGATTACTGATCAGTCCACCATTCTTCATCTCTTTTCAGGCTACTGTCGTTTAATTCTTGGCAATTCTCCTCCTCTTTTTCTACCCATTGACTGGCATTATCTTTACCCAAAACCCTCGTCTCTCTTCATCGACCAGCCCTTTACTGAAAATGAGATTTGGGCCGCAATTAAAGAAATGGATGATGATAAGGCTCCTAGGCCTGATGGATTTGGGCCATCCTTTTTTAAACTTTTTTGGCCCACCATTAAACGCGGTATCATAGATATGTGCATGGAATTCTACGAAAACCCTAAGCAAATACCTAGATTAAACTACGCTAACATTGTCCTCATTCCTAAATTCGCTGGTGCTAACTCAGTTTCAGCCTTCCGCCCTTTCAGCTTGCTTAATACTTCCTTCAAAATCATTACCAAAGTGCTTGCCAATCGTCTTCAATCTATCATTTCCCCCTCGTTGGTCCACCATGACAACCATTGACGCTATTTCAGCCAGATGTCCACCAGAATTTTAGGAGCGATGTTAAAATCCATGTTAAGACCAACTAAAACCTCCATTTCATCACTTGATGCTCAGAAATCCATAATGCCAAAACCCTAGGGATGCTGAAACGAAACCAGCGACACAACGAGATGATCGGACCCTGAAAAACGCATATGAAATCGAAGCTTCCTTGATGCTGAGTCAAATGAAATTTATCCCATGAATTTAGGATTTTTCTTCAATTTGTTTTCTATTTTACAACTCTCGTTTTAAACTTGGAGAAAGAAAAAGAAGCAACGACGCATTGATCAGAGAGTGATTTAGGGTTAGGCTAGTTAAGGATGTTATATAGGAGAGTCTTAATAATTTTATATTCGAATTTTATATTGATTTTTAAGCAACTATGGTTGTATTTATTATTTAAAAATCCTCATGATCACACACGGTATCTAAAAATCATGAAAACTGGCATGCAGCTACAGTTCGACATTACGGTCCCAAGAAACTGGTTTCGTCGAATTCCGACTCTGTTTGCTCACACAGCATATTTTTAACTGTCAAAATATCAACTGTTTTTCACATTAAAATCACGTACGGCCACATACTGACTTCAAAAATCACGGAAATTGAAATCTAGCAATAATTTAATATTGTGGATCCAACAAAATTAGTTTCATTGAATTCTGAGGTCGTTTGCAAAACTGGCTATTTTTTAAAGCCCTAAATAACCCTTTTAAATATATAAATATATTTAAAAATAACCAAATTTAATATTTAAAAATAAATATCATCGTATATATTCACAGTGGAATACCATACCTCTCATATGGGATTTACAACTCGATATTTCAAAATTCCCAGTTATATCGATATTTGATTTATAATGAAATTCCTTTTTAAAATATAAACAAATCATTGAAAATTATAAAGGAATTCCACAGCGACATTTCTAAAATTTGATTTGGACATAAATCAAAATTTACATGACGAAATCTCGATTTTTCTCTTCCACTAGAAAAATATACTTCACCAGCTCCTAACAGAAATCCGGCTTAAAACGAACACTGTACACTCAGTTGAAATTCGAATCGCCAAATAACGAACTACAGCGCCATTTCAAGCTCGATTTTAATTATAATATAATTATACATTCAAGCTTCGTTTAAATAATATATTCGTTATTAAAATTCAACTTTAAACTGAATTAAACATCATAGATGATCCAATTCACACCATTTTGTGAATTCCACTATTTCTGACTATTTCAGAAATTAAATATATTATTATATTATTTATTTTAATTAAATATTCAATTTTATTTAATTTCTGTCATTTTAAATAACCAAACCATTATTAAATAATAAAATAAATTATTTATATACCGTAAAAATACGGGTCGTTACAAACGGGATCCATGACGTAACTAGTATTTAGGTGTAGAGACTCAACAACAGAAACAGATATAAATGAATGTGAAGTGCCAGAATCAAACAAAGTACGTACAGGATGATCGAAAAGGAAAATCAAACTTTCAACAGAAACGATTCTACCTCTGTCAAGCATGCCAGCCGTGAGAGCACGCATCTGTCTTCCGGAAGATCCTGTACTTTGTCCTTGCCCTTTGGACAATCCCTGATTAGATGTCGTGTCTCTCCACAATGATAACAACCAGTCTTCTTCTTCTTCTTCCTCCTACGGACTTTGGCTATATATGACCCATCATTCCTCAATAATGACACTTCCTCTTTTCTCGGGGTCTATAGTTCTTTCCACCCTTCTTAGGTTCCACTTCCTTATTATGTGATCCTTTAACCTTGACCTCCTTCCTTTCTCCTTTATGTTCTTTGTGCATCAAGTCTATAACCATGAGTTTCCCATCCTTGGGTTGTGCTCCTTAGCCCAAACACCCTCATTCTCATTCTCATTCTCATCCTTGTGAAACATATTAACAAGTCTCTCTAAAACTGCCTCCATCACGTGGAAAACCCTACAAAGCTAGAATGAAAATTAGCCGCAGGTGAAACTACTGCAGCTACAGATGGAAGTTAGGCACTCCTTTTGCCCTTCGACCGGCGTCGTAGTCTCATCATGCCTACGGAACCATGTCGCGATGAAAGCTAGGAGCCTCAGAGACTCAGAAAAAAAGAAAATAAGGATTCAAACAGAAAAATCAAGAGATAGTGCATATGGCTTTTGGGAATATGTCTTTCAAAACAAACTTTTGTTTTGAAAATACTTCTTTTAAAACCGTTTTGAAACCATCTTTCAATTTTTTTTCTAATCTGGTGACCTTCATCTCTGATACCGCGTGTAACACCCCACGTCTGTTAATGTCACTCACAAAGGTAATGCATTAAGTTTCGTGGAATGTTGTAGGTAAACAAAACAGAATATTACAAGACAGATACATAAAATAGTACTTGAAAAATTTATAACTTTATTGCAGTGGAAACAGAAATAAGTTAGGTTGCATCTTCAAATCCATTGCACCAAAATCAAGTACATAATATTAGTCTTGTACAAAAGCCATCAGAGTACATAATTTTTAAAACCATAATCCCCAATCCAAAATGCCGTATTATAGAGAAACAGAGCTAAGCATTGCTTTCAGCACTTCAAGCAGGAAAGTCGGAATCAAGCTTCAACGTGCCCATCCTAAGAACTTGGGGGGTGAAAAGAAAGAAAAGAGGCGAAACAAAAAGGGGTCATACATTAGTCTGGCGAGTCTAGTGACTTTAACAATATAATCAATAAAGTAACAGGATAAGAACATAGACTGGATATAAGAGATGACTGTAACATAAGCAGATATGATAAGGTAATAAGACGAACAGGATGTAATATTGACTGCACTTTTAACCACTATAAGATATTCTCTGCACCGCACCAATACTAGTTTCATACTAAAAGATGATCCCTCTTGGCTAAATAGAATGAAGATATTTTTGTTTACTTCCAGCTGCTCTCATAGTTAACCAACGTGCACCTATCACTACTAGATGTATCCATTATCCTCCCTGTTCGATTATGTACCTCTAGCTGCTATCATAGGTAACCAATATGCACCTATCACCACTAGATGTACCCTCTCTACTAATCATAACAATGGTAGCTTCGTGTACTCCTACCTCCTCTCGTAGGTGCCCCCGCTTGCTCCTACCACCACTAGTTGTACCCAATTCCCTCCCCATTCGATCGGCTTCCTAATTCGTAGATACCTGTGCTGGTCCCACAATAAGGTGTATCACTCCCTAAGGTGGCAACCCCGATACTACTGAAATGCACATCTTATACCTACAAGATGCAACAGTGTCTTACCTACCAGCCCAGACCCACGCACGCACATGACTCCATTGGACTTGCACAGCCCTCGCTAACTCTTTATTGACCTCCTACAATCAACCCCAGTAAGCGTGTCCTCTACCTAGTTCAAGCTCATACAGATACTACAATGGGTTACTGATTGAAAAGGGTCCACACACTTGGCACAAGCTTCCCTCCTAAGCTTGGTCCCCACTAGGAATTCCCACTTAACCCCTCTTTATCCCTATGTCTAATCACATGTCTCATCTTGGTTAAGTGCTTTAATTATGTTTCACATGCTACCCTTGTTACCCACTTAACCCATTATTATCCCCATATCTAATCACATGTCTTATCTTGGTTAACCATTCATTAATTCATTATAACCGTAATCTTGCAAGATCTCCCACATTAGATTACGTTTTGCGGTTGCTGGATATGCCGGGCAGTTCCAGGCAGGCTTATATCACAATCTGAATCTAACCTCGTATCTTTGCATTATTACGCATCTAATTTCTGCCTTTGACCTCTCACATTAGATTAAAAAATTGCGGTCGCTGGATATGTCGGGCGGTTCCGGGCAGACTTCTACCGCAATCCGAATCTAACCTCGTGTCTTAGGCGTTCATTTTCACTTTCTTGATTCAGATCCCAATTTCAAATCTTAGATTATAATATATTCCCATCACCTACAATTTCCAATCTAAATTATGTCTATAATTTTAATCCAAATTATTGCCCGAATCAATTTGCATTCATTATCTCTTCCTTAATTCAATTTCAAATCTTGGATTATGGTGATTTCCAGTTACCCATAAATTCCAATCCAATTTATGCTTATGATTCTAATCCAATTTATGCCTAATCTCATGTATACAAGTTGTACTCAATTATGCCCAACCCAATTTCCATATTCATCAACAATTTATGCCAGTAATCTCATTTCATTCCATATTTCCCAAACGTTTCCCAATTGTTCCAACGTTATTCGTACGTAAATCTCAACTAAATATGCTTAGGCTCGAAGTAGCCTAATATCAAAAGGAAAAAGGGAAAGAAGAAATGGAGAGAATCAAAACTGGCACAAACATACAAATAGGCATGTGAAATAAATAACGACAAAATAGATCAGATAGGCATATGATAATAGTAGTTGGGTATGAATCTGAAGGATAACAAATTACAAAACTTGATATGATTCATCTTATTTACAGGCATATACATCAGATCCAATCCACAATCCTATCACGATTACTTTTTAATTCAATTATATGTGAAAATAACATAGACTCACAGCGATAGGATTCTTAGAAAAGAGAATTAGATGTTGTTGTAGCAATTTTGATCTTGAATAATCTCTACTTTGATTTGTAGATATGATCTTCTAATTGGAATACTCATATACTGATTTGTTTTAGGGGAGAAAAAAGCTAGTTTAGATTTGGGCTGCATGGAGGCACCATGGATGATAATAATGGGGTTAGGTTTAGGTGTTTATCTATAGACGCATTAGGTGAAATAGAGCCTTTAGATTAGATTAGAGACCATCTGAACCGCTCAGATTAAAAAGACACGTCATCCGGTCAATCCCAGAAAGGCACGTCATCAATGGAACTCTCCAGAATTCTGTAGATTCTGGCTCGGCATAGGCGCACTTCCCAGGTGCTCCAGTGCAAATTTCTTCTGGCGCACTTCACAAGTGTGCCAGTTATCTCGGCCAGTTTTCTTATTTTTCAACCAAACTTCCATCGTCCATAACTCCTTCATACGTTATCTGTTTTACGCAAACTCGGACCCTATCTCAAGCAGAATTTTGAGATGAACACAGTGGCGTAACCCGTTTCACTTAATTATTCTTTTAGAAATTAATTATTCTTTGATTATTCCTTATGTTATGCTTTTAAAATTAGGGGGTGTTACATGCGTTCTCTTTGCGATGGCTCCCTCCTGGGAGGCTTTGGGTAGGAGATGGCACTGCTGTGTCCATGTAGAAGTCAATCAGCATTGAATTGAGTTCTGTGTACTTTTCATATCTGGGCCCTCTCCAGGGCTAAGTGTTGCGGTCATTCTTGACGGCATCTTTTCCTTTTCCATTTCTAGAATTAGACGGTTCTCCGTCTTTAAGCATGTTGACATCGAGAATTTTCTACTCGGAGGTTGCATCTTCTTCAAGTAGAAATCTATCTACTTCAAGGTAGAACTCGCTGAGATTTCTTGGTGGATCTCGATACAAAAAAAAAAAATAAACTCCGAGTTACCCAGGACACCAGATACCGCTGCCATAAGGACCATTAATGGTTCAGGGCGATCAATTGATGTTGTTGCAACTTTGAATTTTTTCCAAAAATGAGTGCAGAGTTTCTCTGGGCCTCTGCTTGATTGTAGTGAGCGACATTATGTTCTTGGGTTGAGTGATGTGGACCCGAAATTGTTCACTAAAGCGCACGACCAACATGTTCCAAATGTTGATCGATTCAGTTTCTAGCTGCCGAATCCACATAGCGGCTATATCAGTCAGAAAAAGGGGAAAGCATTTAGCCATGACATTTTCCGATGCCATTTGAACTTCCATATGACGCTTGTAGCACATCAGATGCACGGTAGGATCCGTCCTGCCGTTGTAGGGCTCTAGTTATGGAAGTTTGAAATTAAGAGGGTTGCAGGAATTTCTGATTTCCTGTTTGAAAGGTTGTGACTGACGTCATCCACGTCATTCTTGTAAGCACGGCCTCACGAGAGGCGTTGAATGAGATTGGCGAGCCGATCGTCTTAAAAAAGTTGTTGCTGATAGCCTAATCAGAGCCGGTGCCCCCAACGTAGAGAATATGAGAGGGTGGAAGTTGTTGGTGAGCTACTGGGAGTGGGTCATGAGGACCGTCCGTGAGCCCGGGTCATGGAGATATGCGGCTCGTGAGTTAGAAATGTGGAGTCCGACTCGCGGTTCGAGGGGGCCGAGGTGAGGAGGGGCGACCCGACCTGATTCTAGTGCCCAATCATGAGCCGCTCCTGGCTCTGCTTCACGAGCTGTGTCTTGCTGTTGAGCGAGTGGTTGCCCACCAAGTCCATCAGTAATGTAGATTGTGCCCGATCTGATTTGGTGGAGTCGTGCTTCCAGGTTCATGAGCCGTATAGAAGGCAACCCGATTCATTCTTGAGGGGCTTGCCGAGCTGCTTTGGTAGCTTCATTTCCAATGACTTGAACGTTGCTTGGCCTTCCATCCATTCGAGCGAAGAATCCATCGATCATCTCCGGTTGCTTCCTGAGGAGGTCATCTTGCCTTACCATCTGGGTTCTCAATTCAGTGAGAACTCCGTCTATCTCTTCTCTGGTCAGTTATGTTGACGGATCTCCATGAGAGGAAGCCCCCTGGCTGGCCTCGTTCCTAGTGCCTTCAGCATCTGCATCCTCGGCATGAGAGGAAGTTCCAATTTTCTTCTTTTTGGTTGCCATTGGGTCTCCTTTTAAGCTAGAAGTTGAAGTTGTCGTGTGCCCCCTTCCTGGCGCCCTAAAATGTTAGACCAGAATCTGGGTCTAACACCCGAATATGGTATGAAGTCCTCACAATCACAAGTCACAGATCACAGAATGCAGATAATGCAATAAAAGCGGGGAACACACGAGATTTTTATAGTGGTTTGGCTTAAACCTGTAACAGCCCACATCCGTTAAAGTCACTCACAAAGGGAGTGCCTTAACTTCAGTGGAGCATTACAGGTACTGGAACATAAATATTACAAGACAGACATATATAAAACAGCGGAAAGTAAAGTGGAAGTACTTCAAATCATTTATTAAATATAATTGTTTACAATAAAAGCCCATCAACTTCCAATAGCCAATTACACAGCTAAAATATCTGTCTTGCTCAAAAACAAAGAAGCATAAAAATAAATTGTGATATTCCCCAATAAAGCAAAGCAAGCCATAGCCAAGGGACTTCCAAGTCGTACATGAAAGAGCCTTGGAGCTTGGTAAGATCCGAACTAAGCTGCCCACCCTGCAAACCTTGGGGGGAACGGAAGAAAAAGAGGCGAAACAAGAAGGGTCAGTCATAAAGATTGAGTAAGTCCTAGTGACTTTCAGCATAAAAATAGGTAAAGATAACATGGCATGAATAAACGGAAAATAAACATAAGCATGATGACAAGATAAGCTACAGGCACGATAACTAAGAATAACATCATATGACTTTTGTCATGTATAACATAGCGCGGTTCCCATTCAAGATGAACTAAGTATAATTTTTTCAAGATTGCAAGATTTCTCTGCTTCACCGTTAAAATATTTCTATGAAATCTATTTGCTCTGCACCACCCCTACTAGTATCCCAACCTGTGTCATGTGTTGACTATAAAATGATCCCTTGCCCAATGTCATGAAATGACCCATTACTTGGTCCTACGAAACGATATATTAATTGATCGGCTCCCTACAAGTCCTATCTCATTCATGTGTCTGTGTCAGACGGCCCTATCACGAATGTAGTTACCTGTGCTGGGTCTACCATAGGGTGTATCAAGCCCTAGGGTGCCAACCCCCGACACGAATCAAGCACGCATAGTGTAAACCTACTGATGCCCAATGCCTGCTTTTTCAACTCCGGACTACATGCTCGACCGTAGTTCGCCTGAACCTACACTGGCGCACCAACTCAGCAATCATTTTGGTCGCTTACAATCAGCCCAGTAATCGTGCCCCCACCGTGCCTAGTTCCAGGGTATCTTGATACATCTATGTGGGTTACTGTTGAAATGGACCGCGTAACTAGGTTTTCCGTCCAATAGGTAAGTGTTGTCATATACATTCGTGACTTAACCCTTATCAGTCCAGCATGTTAAGTTGGTTAAGTGTTGTCATTCAAGTTCGTGACTTAACCCGCCTACGTGTCATGTCAAATTGGCTAAGTGTTGTCGTTCAAGTTCATGACATAGCCCTACGAATCATGTGTCAAGTTGGTCAACTATATTCAAGCGCTTCATGACTTAACCCTAACAAATCATCATGTCAAATTGGTTAAGTATATTCAAGCGGTTCGTGACTTAACCCTACCAAATCATCTTGTTAAATTGGTTAAGTATATTCAAGCGGTTCGTGACTTAACCCTACCAAATCATCGTGTCAAATTGGTTAAGTATATTCAAGCGGTTCGTGACTTAACCCTACCAAATCATCGTGTCAAATTGGTTAAGTATATTCAAGCGGTTCGTGACTTAACCCGCCTACGTATCATGTCAAGTTGGTTATGTATTATCTATATGTTCAAGTCGACTTAACCCTCCCACGCGTAATATTATATTGGTTGAATGTCATTAGCCAAGTCATATTGCTTAACCCACCCACTAGTTAACATGTTATGCTGATTAAGCATTCTTAGTTTACTTAACCCTATCAATCCTGACTTAGCTTTAACTTATTCATTAAAACACCAACCACTCACATAAGACACGTATTGTTGCGGTTACTGGACAGCCGGTCGGTTCCGGGCAGTTTTACACTGTAACTCAGTCTAACCTCGGGTCCTTACTGGGCTCAATGGCTTAACCTCCCACATTGGATTGGTATTGTTGTGATTACTGGACAACCGGGCGGGTCCGAGCAGGTTTACATCACAACTCAATCCAACCTCGGGTTAAGCATTTCGTATTTTCTAAACTTACATATTTGTTCTCTATATGTAAGTGTGCCAACAATTTAATGTTATGGCCCATTTTCCAAGTTCATAATTCACGTTTTTGCCCCAAAACATATTCCCAAATTATTATCATAATTCACTATAAAGTTATGCCAAGTTATAGCCTTTTATTTACAATACAAGCCAACTACCCAAAACCCAACTTAGGCGCATTCATATTAAACTTTCTCCAAGTCATAAATTATCATATATGTTTCTACTCCAAAATTTACATAATTAACATATGCCCATGTTCTAGATTACATGTCAATTTTACATATACCCAATTCATACCAAATTACATATGTTCAATTCATGCCGTTTTACATGTATGCCAATTTTATGCCAATTTACACATATACCAAGTTTCATGCCGCTTTACATATGTCAAGATTCATGATTTACATGTTTACAAAGCTATGCCCAATTTACATAGATCAAGTTTTATACCCAATATTACATGTATACTACGTTTATGCCAATTTACCCATAAAATGTTCTAATTACATATATCAAGATCCATGTCAAATTATATATATATCAAGATCCATATCAAATTATATATATCAAGATCCTTGTCAAATTATATATGTGAATCCCTATTCTTGCAATTACCATTATAATGACAATACCCAAATATCAAGTTTCATGTTAATGGTAGTAATACCCAAATATCCATTTTTTTTAATGTTATGCCATCAATTTCACCAAACACATATATCCAAATATGCAATATCCCAATATTTCCCCGTATTAAATCGCACGTATATCGTAGTTTAGGCCTAGGTCCGAAATTGACCAAGGTTCATCAAAAGAAAATAAATATGGGGAGGTAGAAGTTGAAATAAGAACAAGATTAGAAAGAAAACAACATAAATCATCATGATAGGCATAAAGATTACAACTTGATGATAACATTATTATGAATCAAGAAAACTGCTGAATAGATCGTAAACTTGGCATGAGAATAAAGATAGACAAGTCTCAAAGCTCAAGATTAAAGAAGCAATAGAAATAGATCTGAATCGATAAACATACTTATATCCAATTCCACTTTATTTCATGTCCATATTATAATTAAATATTTAAATCAAAAAGTAACTAGCACTTACAGAGCATGGCTAGCGAATTAAGAACTGAATTTGTTGTAAAAATGTTGCAGCGTTGTTGATTTATTGTCTTTAATCGTTGTAGAAGTCTTAATCTTTGAATTGGATTGTATATGAAAGCTTAGGAAATTTATTAGAGGAGGCAACCATGATCAGGAGGGATTTAAAAAGAATTTTGATGTATGAATGTGTGACGGCCCGCTCCGCACCAGCCTACATTTCCTCCGGAAGTGCGCTGTACACATGTCCCGACTAGCACGGAACGGTCGCCAAAGAAAGGAAAGGAAAGGAAATGAACTAATCAAGGAACCTGTAGAATGTCTCACAGCGCATGGAATAAAATATAATAATAACATACTTGACATAAAACAGGCGAGATAGTGCATAAGCTGATAACTAATAATCAATGTCAACATCAGAGCAGCGGAAATCCAAATACAGCTTATTACAACTTTCCAAATTTACTGTCTCTAACAAAAGAAAACCAAAGCAGAAGATGCACCACCAATGCCCAAGCAGTGATCTTCAACAACACAGGGAGAATACTATATATATTACATGGAAGCCTCCTGCTCGTCTCCGGATCATCTACCCGTGCATCACCAGCTAACCTGTCTCTAGTCTGCTCGTGTGAGCACCCAGAGTAATAAGAGGAGACATAAAACTCTGGGTCAGACATAAAGCCTGGTATGAGCGATAAGCATCTAAACAGGATAATAACAGGTATACTAAACCATACCTGAACCTGGACCTGCAACCAAAGAGTTAGTGCCACATACCGTACAATACTCTAGGGTGCCATAATAAAGGGTATAAGGATACGGGGGTGGGGTGTGCATGTCATAATGATTGCAAACAAATCAACCATAGCAACCATCCTCACATCTCTCACTCAGTTCGTAAAGCATACGACATCTACCACCTTGGAACACTAGACAAATTGAGGTAACGACGAATCCCGACTTGTAGAAACCCTGCTTTGACCAAGCTAAACATATGGAGTCATGACCAAACATTTCAATGACCCATTTCATTGATCGTAGCCCTTGGTTCTACTGATGCCATAATGGCCCTGAATCCGCCTTCGTACCTCCTACCATAGTGGTCCAAAGCTATAGACGTCAATAACCCCTTGGCACGCGTCCCGCAGCAAAGCCCAATCATGAAGCCCACTCATTGGTTCCCAGCTGGATCCTGAGTCAAAGCTCCTCATTTGGACTTCCTTTGCATCTCGGGTTTTGATCGAATTGGATTGGGTCTTCAGAAGAATTGTCGTGCAGTAGCAGCCCTAGAATACGGTTCGGTTCGGTGGTCATTACCCTCGTCGGTTCGGTCCTCCTTCCTTGTCATCTTTCCATTCGGTTCGGGTCGGGTATTCCACTTCAGGTCGGGTCGGGTGTCCTTCCTTCCAGCGCTCCGATCCGCTCCCTTATTTCTTCACGTATTCCGATCCGATCCCTCCTTGCCATCTGATCCGCGTGGCCTTCCCTCTTGCTAGTTCTCCCAAATGTTTACTTCCGATCCGAGCCCTGCATCTCCAAGTCGATCCGATCTGGCCTCCAATTATTCTTCCGATCCGATCCCCTTGTCCACTCCAACTCCAAGTAAACGGCCTTCCTTCTCGCCAAGCCTCCTCCAGTGACAAGTTCCAATCCAGTTCGAATTCCCTTGGTCAGTTCACAAATCCGATCCGACCCCTTTCTCCGATCCGAACCGGTTCGGAACCTACACACTTCTGCAACTTTCCAGCGAGCTTTCTACGCCATTCGACGGCATTTTCGAACAAACTAACTATTCTAATCAATCATAAAACATACCATAGAGTCATAGCAACATGTAAGAACAACCACAAACAGCTAACAACAATTCAAATGAACCAAAATGGATCAAAAGTGGCTAAAACCTCACATTTTCCTATAATCCCTCTTAATCATGTTTAAGCATACGATTAGCAAAACACATCGAAATTAAACCAAATTTATAACAGAGCCTTAAAACATTATTTTAGAATTTTAAGAATTTTTCCAGAATTTATTTACGTATAAATTCGCTAATCTTCACTAATTACCCTTAATCACCGTAATTAGTGCAAAAACTATGCAAATCACTCACCTTGGCCACAAATGAAACACCAAATCTGAAATACTCCCTGTTTGGGTCGAATTCCTATGTATAGCAGCAGCTCCAACCTTGCTTCGTTGCTATTTGGCCTTGCTTTGATGTAGTTTAGGCTTAATCTTCACTAAAAATGTGTTTTGGAGTGGTTTTAGAGGATGGAAGTCATTACTAAGGTCTCAAGGAGGTTTGTGGCGGCTCAAAACTGAAATGAAAGTGATAACCTAACCCTAATCAGTCCTCCTATACCTCTAAACCCGAAATTCCCCTCTGGGCCTAGCTGCTAATCACCCGGTTAAGCCCAATTAAGCTGTTTTTCACCATCTGAAACTTGTTTCAGCCATATCTCCCAAACGGTGAGAGCGTTTGACTAATGTGACCACTCTACGGAAAGAGAAACCATCATCCGGAGCTAATGGAAGTGGTTTCAGGTCAAAATTCCTTTCCAGTCAAAAGTTATGGCCAAAACAGTGCCAACTAGGGGTAAAATGGTCATTTAAAAATCGGGAAAAATCATGAACATGGGAAATGACCCCAATAGTCGTCGCCCAAAGTTACATGACCATACGACTTCGCATGTGAAAGAAATAAATATTCTACGATCCTGTGATGCGTAGAATGCGGGTCGTTACACTCTTCCCCCCTTAAGAAATTTCGTCCCCGAAATTCCTTAACCCAAAACATACAAAGGTTCCCGCATGCCTAACAGCCACGTACAACAATCAAACATGCAAAACAAGCAAACAAGCTTATCCTAGCATGCGGAAAACTAAATCAAAGTCAAAATCTTACCAGGCAAAGAGTTCTGGGTGTGTCTTCCTAATGTCCTCCTCTGTCTCCCAAGTACAATCACTCTCGTCCTCGCTCCACTGTACCTTGACTAGCTTCACCGCCTTCCTTCGAAGTTGCTTCATGTCGTGCTCGACAATACGGGCCGGCTTGCGGTTCCCAACCGCCTCGGGTTCTACTTCGAAGTCCTCTAACTGATCAGGTGAAATAGTCATATCTGAGTCGTGAACGAACTTCCTTAGTTGGGAAACATGAAATACGTTGTGAACTCCCGCCATCTTCTCTGGTAAGTCAATTCTGTATGCCAAATTCCCGACTAATTCAAGAACAGGGAATGGGCCAACAAATCTTGGTGCCAACTTGCCTCCCCTGCCAAATCGTATTACGCTCTTCAACGGAGAAATCTTGACAAACACCAAGTCGCCAACGGAGAATTTTAAGTCTCTTCTCCTCTTATCAGCATAATTCTTCTGCCTATCTTGGGCAGCCTTCATCCGTTGTTGAATGGTCTTGATTTTATCTGAAGTTTCCCTCACCACATCTGGTCCAAGCATAAACTTCTCGCCAGTCTCTATCCAACATGATGGTGAGTTGCACGGTCTCCGGTACAAAGCTTCAAATGGAGCCATACCGATACTGGATTGGTAGCTATTATTATATGCAAACTCTACTAGATGCAAATGGTCATCCCATGATCCACCAAAATCCAATATACATGCTCTCAAGAGATCTTCCAAAATACGGTTCACCCTCTCCGTCTGACCGTCGGTCTGAGGATGATATGCGGTACCGAGATGTAACTCTGACCCTAGAGCCTCTTGTAAGCTCTTCCAAAACCCACTAGTGAACAACGGGTCTCGGTCACTCACAATGCTTTTAGGTACTCCATGGAATCTCACTACCCACTTCATATACAATTCTGCTAACTTAGCTGCCGTTCTGGTCGATCTGACTGGTATAAATCTTGCACTTTTGGTCAATCGGTCCACAATCACCCAAATGCTATCATGTCCCGATCTAGTCCTTGGTAAACCATCGATGAAATCCATCGAGACTTGCTCCCATTTCCATTCGGGAATTTCTAATGGCTGTAACAAACCACTAGGCTTCTTTTGCTCGGCTTTAACCAGCTGGAAATTCATGCATTTGGATATAAACTTCCCAACGTCTCTTTTCATTCCTTCCCAGTAGTAAGTCTGTTTCATGTCTCTATACATTTTATTACCACCGGGATGTATAGTCAACTTTGAGTGATGACATTCTTTAAGCACTTCATCTCTCAATCCATTGACATTGGGTACAACAAGCTTTCCATTCTTTCTAAGCCATCCATCTCGATCAAGCCCATACTTGTTCATCTCCTCATCGATATCCATCTCTAATTTGGAGATGATTTCCAATACATTAGGATCGTCCCTCTGACTAGAGCCGATCCGCTCAATCAAAGTGGGTCTGATCGTCAAACTTGCTAACATTTCTGGATTCAATTCACACTTTGGTCTGAAATCAAACCCCGCGATAAACTCCAGTTGCTTCCATTCAAGGAACATAGCCCCTAAGCTGGCATGTCTTCTACTCAATGCATCAGCCACCGCATTGCCCTTTCCTGGTGTGTATGCGATGTCAAAATCATAGGAAGCTAAGAACTCTAACCATCTCTGCTGACGGAGATTCAGATCTTTCTGAGAGAAGAGATACTTTAACGACTTATGATCTGTAAACAGCTCAAATCTTTCTCCCAAGAGATAGTGTCTCCACATCTTTAACGCGAACACGATTGCTGCCAACTCTAAATCATGGGTAGGGTATCTTCTCTCGTGCGGTTTCAATTGCCGACTTGCGTAAGCTACAACCCTACCGCCTTGCATCAATACAGCACCCAGTCCGGTACCACAGGCATCCGTGTATACCGTCGTCTCTTCATCCCCCTTAGGAATGACTAACACTGGTGCGCTTGTCAACTTGTCCTTTAGACTTTTGAATGCATTCTTGCACCTTTCATCCCAGACAAAAGCTTGATTCTTCTTGGTCAACTGGGTCAATGGTGCTGCTATCTTGGAGAAACCTTGGATAAACTTATGATAATATCCCGCTAACTCCAAGAAACTTCTTACATCTGTTGCATTCTTGGGCGTAGGCCAATCCTGTACCGTAGCTACCTTTGCCGGGTCCACGGCAATACCATTCTCTGATACAACATGGCCCAAGAACCTCACTTCCCTCTTCCAGAAGTGACACTTCGAAAACTTTGCTTTCAATTTGTGTTTTCTCAACACCTCCATCACTATTCTTAAATGTCCCTTGTGTTCTTCTTCTGTCCTTGAGTAGACCAAAATATCATCAACGAACACAAGGACAAACTTATTCAACTGATCTCTGAATACCCTATTCATAAGATCCACAAAATATGCTGGGGCATTGGTCAGCCCGAATGGCATGACCAACCACTCATAAAATCCAGACGGCGTCCGAAATGCCGTTTTAGCTATACTCTCAGCTTCCACTCTAAGCTGATGAAAACCTGTCGCGAGATCCAACTGAGAAAATACTCTCGTGCCACTCAACTGATCGAACAAATCATCTATCCGCGGTAGAGGATACTTGTTCTTCCTCGTCACTTTATTCAACTCGCGGTAGTCTACGCACAAACGAAGGGAACCATCCGCCTTGGTAGCAAACACAATTGGTGCTCCCCATTCAGAAACACTCCTTCTGATAAATCCCTTCTTCAAAAGATCGCTGACTTGCACCTCGAGCTCTTGCTGCTCTCTTGGTGCCATACGACGAAGTGGCATCACTATAGGTCTGGCATCTTTTACCAAATCAATACGGAACTCAATCTCTCGGTGTGGTGGAAGTCCGGTCACTTCTTCGAAAACATCCGGATACTGGCCAACCACGGGCAAACCTGACAACTCACTATGCGGAATGTCGAGGGAGTTTAGAAAACTAGCCAATACCCCCTCACTGGGTAGACCACCAAACACTATCCTCCGCCCATCATCCGCTCTAGCTGTCACCAACAAGCCCTCACAGTCCACCACCACCCCGTATCTTTGGAGCCAATCTACTCCCAAAATAATGCCAAACCCAGTAAAGCCCAAAACAAAGCAATCACAAACAAACATGCATCCATGACTCGATAAGACCACATTACGACAAATCATGCTAAGACTAGTAGAACCACCAATCGGGTTCGTCACTACTAAAGGTCTATCGACAATCTCGGGCTCCAATCCCAACCTATCTACCAGGTCACTAGATATGAAAGAACTGGAAGCTCCGGTATCAAATAAAACTCTAACAGGAACATCGTAAACAGAAAGCATACCTTGAATGACGACATTCTTTCCCTTCTCCGCCGTTGTTGGGGCATTCGACGAAGAAGGAATAGCATTAAGAGCGTAGGCTTTCACCATTTGCTTTTCCTTAGGGGGCTGTGGACACTTGTCTTTGTGATGTCCCATTTGGCCACAGTTGAAGCACTTCCTATCCGCTGGCTTGGCCCGACAATTACTAGCATAATGGCCCTTTTTACCACAGCTGAAGCACTCAACATCTTGCTTATTCTTTTTCTTCTGGCCATCCTTAGCTTGGTTCTGCTTTCTCTTATTCTGGGAACCACCCTTGCCTCCACCACTTGCTTGTGGTTTTGGCTCTTCTACAGATGCAACCTCAGTCTTCGACTTAGGGTAGAGACTTTCTGATCTTAATGCTTTCCCCACAATCGATTCAAACGTCTCATCGATGTGGTTAATAAGTTTTTCCCCCAAGTACTGATCCAAACCAGTTATGAATTTCTCATTCTTTTTCTCGGTAGTATCAATAAGAGATAACCCATATTTCGACAAAGTGTCAAATTCAGCAATATATTCCGAGACAGCTCTGCCATTCTGCTTGAGCTCCAAGAATTTCTTAAACAACATTGACTTCTGAGCAGCTGGAATGAACTTCTCACTGAAGCGAGCTTTAAACTGCTCCCAAGTAATCTGATCTTCGGGAGTGGCTGCCTTTATAGCATTCCACCAATTCATTGCCCGCCCTTGCAACTGACGGGACGCTAGCTTTCTCTTCATCGCATCCTCGATACCCAAATCCTCGAAGATACGTTCGCAACTATCCAACCAATCCTGAACATCCGTGGCCGACTCCGTTCCGTGGAACGGCTTTCCACCAAGGCTAGTTTAATCCTTATTCAACTTGGCGAAGTCGACTCTTGGCACCTGCACTATTGGACCACCACCATTTCCACCATTGGGAGCTGCCCTCTGTACATCTCTAAGCATCTCTCTCATGAGGTCAGTAAACATCGTCCTCATGTCAGCAGCATTCCCATTATTGGCTCCCCTACCAGCACCTCTAGTATATCGGCTCATCGTCAATCTGAAAAAGGAAACGATCAACGACTCCATAGTGGTGCTAGTGCGGTACGACTTCATTCTTATACTACTAATAGTATATATATATATAGCTTTTGAAAACCAAAATAACCGCAAATACGCTCTCTCGTATACGTATATTATCTCTCCCTGATAACTTCCCTAGGTTAACTACGCAACCTAGAGCTCTGATACCAAGTGTGACGGCCCGCTCCGCACCAGCCTACATTTCCTCCGGAAGTGCGCTGTACACATGTCCCGACTAGCACGGAACGGTCGCCAAAGAAAGGAAAGGAAAGGAAATGAACTAATCAAGGAACCTGTAGAATGTCTCACAGCGCATGGAATAAAATATAATAATAACATACTTGACATAAAACAGGCGAGACAGTGCATAAGCAGATAACTAATAATCAATGTCAACATCAGAGCAGCGGAAATCCAAATACAGCTTATTACAACTTTCCAAATTTACTGTCTCTAACAAAAGAAAACCAAAGCAGAAGATGCACCACCAATGCCCAAGCAGTGATCTTCAACAACACAGGGAGAATACTATATATATTACGTGGAAGCCTCCTGCTCGTCTCCGGATCATCTACCCGTGCATCACCAGCTAACCTGTCTCTAGTCTGCTCGTGTGAGCACCCAGAGTAATAAGAGGAGACATAAAACTCTGGGTCAGACATAAAGCCTGGTATGAGCGATAAGCATCTAAACAGGATAATAACAGGTATACTAAACCATACCTGAACCTGGACCTGCAACCAAAGAGTTAGTGCCACATACCGTACAATACTCTAGGGTGCCATAATAAAGGGTATAAGGATACGGGGGTGGGGTGTGCATGTCATAATGATTGCAAACAAATCAACCATAGCAACCATCCTCACATCTCTCACTCAGTGCGTAAAGCATACGACATCTACCACCTTAGAACACTAGACAAATTGAGGTAATGACGAATCCCGACTTGTAGAAACCCTGCTTTGACCAAGCTAAACATATGGAGTCATGACCAAACATTTCAATGACCCATTTCATTGATCGTAGCCATTGGTTCTACCGATGCCATAATGGCCCTGAATCCGCCTTCGTACCTCCTACCATAGTGGTCCAAAGCTATAGACGTCAATAACCCCTTGGCACGCGTCCCGCAGCAAAGCCCAATCATGAAGCCCACTCATTGGTTCCCAGCTGGATCCTGAGTCAAAGCTCCTCATTTGGACTTCCTTTGCATCTCGGGTTTTGATCGAATTGGATTGGGTCTTCAGAAGAATTGTCGTGCAGTAGCAGCCCTAGAATACGGTTCGGTTCGGTGGTCATTACCCTCGTCGGTTCGGTTCGGTCCTCCTTCCTTGTCATCTTTCCATTCGGTTCGGGTCGGGTATTCCACTTCAGGTCGGGTCGGGTGTCCTTCCTTCCAGCGCTCCGATCCGCTCCCTTATTTCTTCACGTATTCCGATCCGATCCCTCCTTGCCATCTGATCCGCGTGGCCTTCCCTCTTGCTAGTTCTCCCAAATGTTTACTTCCGATCCGAGCCCTGCATCTCCAAGTCGATCCGATCTGGCCTCCAATTATTCTTCCGATCCGATCCCCTTGTCCACTCCAACTCCAAGTAAACGGCCTTCCTTCTCGCCAAGCCTCCTCCAGTGACAAGTTCCAATCCAGTTCGAATTCCCTTGGTCAGTTCACAAATCCGATCCGACCCCTTTCTCCGATCCGAACCGGTTCGGAACCTGCACACTTCTGCAACTTTCCAGCGAGCTTTCTACGCCATTCGACGGCATTTTCGACCAATCTAACTATTCTAATCAATCATAAAACATACCATAGAGTCATAGCAACATGTAAGAACAACCACAAACAGCTAACAACAATTCAAATGAACCAAAATGGATCAAAAGTGGCTAAAACCTCACATTTTCCTATAATCCCTCTTAATCATGTTTAAGCATACGATTAGCAAAACACATCGAAATTAACCCAAATTTCTAACAGAGCCTTAAAACATTATTTTAGAATTTTCAGAATTTTTCCAGAATTTATTTACGTATAAATTCGCTAATCTTCACTAATTACCCTTAATCACCGTAATTAGTGCAAAAATTATGCAAATCACTCACCTTGGCCACAAATGAAACACCAAATCTGAAATACTCTCTGTTTGGGTCGAATTCCTATGTATAGCAGCAGCTCCAACCTTGCTTTGTTGCTATTTGGCCTTGCTTTGATGTAGTTTAGGCTTAATCTTCACTAAAAATGTGTTTTGGAGTGGTTTTAGAGGATGGAAGCCATTACTAAGGTCTCAAGGAGGTTTGTGGCGGCTCAAAACTGAAATGAAAGTGATAACCTAACCCTAATCAGTCCTCCTATACCTCTAAACCCGAAATTCCCCTCTGGGCCTAGCTGCTAATCAGCCGGTTAAGCCCAATTAAGCTGTTTTTCACCATCTGAAACTTGTTTCAGCCATATCTCCCAAACGGTGAGTCCGTTTGACTAATGTGACCACTCTACGGAAAGAGAAACCATCATCCGAAGCTAATGGAAGTGGTTTCAGATCAAAATTCCTTTCCAGTCAAAAGTTATGGCCAAAACAGTGCCAACTAGGGGTAAAATGGTTATTTAAAAATCGGGAAAAATCATGAACATGGGAAATGACCCCATTAGTCGTCCCCCAAAGTTACATGACCATACGACTTCGCATGTGAAAGAAATAAATATTCTACGATCCTGTGATGCGTAGAATGCGGGTCGTTACAGAATGATTTGTTATGAATTAGGTTAGGCCTTAGGGTGTATTTATAGGTGTAGGAACCATTAGGGCCTTTAGATCAACCCTAGAGTCAATCCGGACCATCAAAACACGTATCGGGCTTCAAAAATGGGTTCTAGACCAAAACAGGCCGACAGGTCGACCTGTAAGGGGGAAGGTCGACCACATGGTCGACCTAGGAGGTAGGTCGACCCCCAGGTCGACCTGCCTGGTTCTGTGCTGCCAGAAATCTGCTGAATCTTCTGTAGGCCATAACTTCTTCATTCGGACTCCGATTTTCGAAAACTCGGACTCTATTTCATGTAGAATTCCTTGATGAACGCAATAGCACAACCCGTTTCCCTTGATTATCATTTTAAAAATTAATTATACCTTGATTTATTGTTTTAACAAGATATTAAAATTCGGGTTGTTACATTCGCCCATCCTTAAAGGATTTCGTCCCCGAAATCTTCAGGTTAAGAAGAATGTGTCCTACCATCCAATCATCCATCTACTCAATCATCAATCACAGGCATCCATCGTCCTTAAGAGATTTCTAATGTTGTATGAACATATGTAGAAAGTGTGTGTATATGTTCCTTTTCTAATGCAAATGATCATGCCTGATTGATCTTCCTAATGCAAAATATGTTTAGTGCCATGAGTCCAACATGTATGCAAATAGTCCTAGTCACATAAACACTATATGTGTGCACAAACTTCCATCCATATGCAACATCCACATGATAATACATTCAAATTCATCCATAAACAAGTATAAACACCCATGCGTATACAATATGAAAGGTGACTGAGTCAATCTAGTGTCTAATGTGCGTGTAAATGCATCCACGAGCAACCACTAGCAACCGCTTGCAGCCACTTGCAACCATCAATCATGACATGTCTCAAACACATATTTACACCCAATTGTTCCTACCTAAAGATATAGCCAAATGATAGAAGCAAGTAAAAACTTCATGCCCATTAGGCAATGTCAAAGCTGGAAATCTACGTCACATATATACTGAATAGGAGAAGAACTCCCTAAGCACCAGCCCCGAAGACCGAAATCAACATCAGACTGACACTCAAAGAATTACTCATCCCAAAAAATATATATGATTCTAGGAAACTAAGCATGATGGACTCATTTTAGGTCACAAGTAAATCCCTTCCTAAAACTAACTCGTATCCTATAAAACCCAAAAAATTTCGCCAACCCAATGGACACCCTCAAGCCCCAACATGTATTACTAACAGATAAGTCATACTCCCTATGCGGTTTGCAACAGAAATAGGATTGAGATTAGGACCGAGAGGATATACTTGAAAGATAACATGCAAGTAAGCTCTGCAGGAAAAGAGGGATCAAGGATATACTCTTATAAAGAGATATAATGTGTGTATCTAGTCTTCAATCTTCTAAGCCGCATTTCCTTGAGCTTAACTCCATTGTGCTTTGGCCGTTTTCAACTTCACAATTTCGTAGCTTCTTAATTCTTGTTTCCAAAATATGAGTTGGAACTCATTTCACTGTCGCCTCTCATTCCACTTTCATTTATTCTTTTTCTAGTATACTCGGCTCAAACATAACTGCGTACTCATGGTTTCATGCAAGCCCTCCAAAATTCACTAGTGAATTCTGGATCACGTTTACTTATTATAAGGTATTCCACGCAGAAGAACTATCTCTTGAAAACAAACAAATGCCAACCATGTTGCCAAATGTACTTATTAAGGTGATTTTCTATGACTCATGCATAAGCGAAATTAACCATTTGCCTTAGTGGCGAACACTACTCGAGCGGAATCAATAAATGTATCAAGAGATTCTAGGTAACTAAGCGTGGCAGAACCCTAAGGGTTACACTAGACTTTGAGGGCATTACCAAGGCAAGTCAAGAATCTAACTACCCTCTTTTTACACTCAAGAATGGCACCATTACTGGATAACCACTCCATCCCTAGAATCAACCCACAGCCCAAAAAAAACATAAGAATTACTTCTAAACTCAACACTTAGCATAGACATTCTCAAATCCAAACAAGTCATGAATAAATGAGCCAATTCCGTAACAGGATTTGAGACAAAAATGGGATCCTCTACTATGCTAGTACTAAGGTGCAGAGACTCAACTATCGAAGCAGAATTAAAAGGATGCGATGTACAAAAACAAAGTTCTAACGGGATGATAGAAAAGAAAAGCTAAGCTTTTAACAGAAACGTTACCACCTCTCTTAGGTACGCTAGTAAGGAGAGCATATAATTGCCCTCTCGACGATCTTGTTCTTTTCCCTTGTCCTTGTCCTATAATACTTAATTACATGTCCCTTTTTACCACACTAAAGATATTCTCTCTTGTCATGGGTTTTTATTATTCTTTCACTTGGCCTCTTTCCTTTCACCTTTTTCCTCTTCGTGGATTAAACCATATCAACAAGTTTCTCATCCTTAGACTTGTGTTCTTTATCCTCATTCCTACTATCCTTTTATAGCTTGTTGAAAAGTTTCTCAAAAGCTACTTCCATCGCACGGCAACCCTACAAAGCTTGAAATAAGATTAGTTGCAAGTAAAACTACCCCGGCTACAGATGGAGGTTAGACACTACTTTTCCCTCCGACATGTGTCGCATGCCTACAAACTATGGTGAAAAAGAAAGAGAGAAGAGACTCAAGGAGAGAATCAAAAGATAGTGCATATGGCTTTAGGGAATATGCCTTTCGTAAAACAAAAATTTTCTTTAGAAAAATGCTTCTTTGTAAATGATTTGAAAATAATTTCAAAGGGTTTTTAAAAGATTTTGCCCAGTCTGGTAACCTTCTGCTCTGATACTAAATGTAACACCCCACATCCGTTAAGGTCACTCACAAAGGGAGTGCCTTAACTTCAGTGGAGCATTATGGGTACTAGAACAGAAATATTACAAGACAGACATATATAAAACAGCGGAAAGCAAAGTGGAAGTACTTCAAATCATTTATTAAATATAATTGTTTACAATAAAAGCCCATCAACTTCCAATACCCAATTACATAGCTAAAATATATGTCTTGCTCAAAAACAAAGAAGCATAAAAATAAATTGTGATATTCCCCAATAAAGCAAAGCAAGCTATAGCCAAGGGAAATCCAAGCTGTACATGAAAGAGCCTTGGAGCTTGGTAAGATCCGAACTAAGCTGTATTCCCACCCTGCGAACCGGGGGGGGGGGGGGGATGGAAGAAAAAGAGGTGAAACAAAACGGGTCAGTCATAAAGACTGAGTAAGTCCTAGTGACTTTCAACATAAAAATAGGTAAGGATAACATGGCATGAATAAATTGAAAATAAACATAAGCATGATGACAAGATAAGCTACAGGCACGATAACTAAGAATAACATCATATGAACTCTGTCATGTATAACATTGCAAGGTTCCCATTCAAGAAGAACTAAGTATAATTTTTGCAAGATCGCAAGATTTCTCTGCTTCACCGTTAAAATATTTCTATGATATCTATTTTCTCTGCACCACCCGTACTAGTATCCCAACCCGTGTTATGTGCTGACTATAAAATGATCCCTTGCCCAACGTCATGAAATGACCCATTACTTGGTCCTACGAAATGTTCTATTAATCGATCGGCTCCCTACAAGTCCTATCTCGTTCATGTGTCTATGTCATACGGCCCTATCACGAATGTAGTTACCTGTGCTGGGTCCACCATAGGGTGTATCAAGCCCTAGGGTGCCAACCCCCGACATGAATCAAGCACGTACAGTGTAAACCTACTGATGTCCAATGCCTGCTTTTTCAACTCCGGACTACGTGCACGACCGTAGTCCACCTGAACCTACACTGGCGCACCAACTCAGCCGTTGTTCTGGTCACTTACAATCAGCCCAGTAATTGTGCCCCACCCTGCCTAGTTCCAGGGTATCTTGATACATCTATGTGGGTTACTGCTGAAATGGACCTCGTAACTAGGTTTTCCGTCCAACAGGTTAAGTGTTTTCATTTAAATTTGTGACTTAACCCGTATCAGTCCAGCATGTCAAGTTGGTTAAGTGTTGTCATTCAAATTCGTGACTTAACCCGCCTAGTGTCATGTCAAATTGGCTAAGTGTTGTCATTGAAGTTCATGACTTGGCCCTACGAATCATGTGTCAAGTTGGTCAAGTATATTCAAGCGGTTCATGACTTAACCCTAACAAATCATTGTGTCAAACTGGTTAAGTATATTCAAGCGGTTCGTGACTTAACCCTACCAAATCATCGTGTCAAATTGGTTAAGTATATTCAAGCGGTTCGTGACATAACCCTACCAAATCATCGTGTCAAATTGGTCAAGTATATTCCAGCGGTTCGTGACTTAGCCCTAACAAATCATCGTGTCAAATTGGTTAAGGATATTCAAGTCGTTCGTGACTTAACCCACCTACGTATCATGTCAAGTTGGTTAAGTATTATCTATATGTTCAAGTTGACTTAACCTTACCATGGGTCATATTATATTTGTTGAATGTCATTAACCTAGTCATATTACTTAACCCACCCATTGGCTAACATGTTATGCTGGTTAAGAATTCTTAGTTTACTTAACCCTATCAATCCCGACTTAGCATTATCTTATTCATTAAAGCACCAACCACTCACATAAGACAGGTATTGTTGCAGTTACTGGACAGCCGGTCGTTTCCGGGCAGGTTTACACTGCAACTCAGTCTATCCTCGGGTCCTTGCTGGGCTCAATGCCTTAACCTCCCACATTGGATAGGTATTGTTGTGATTACTAGACAGCCGGGCGGGTCCGGGCAGGTTTACATCACAACTCAATCCAACCTCGGGTTAAGCATTTCGTATTTTCTAAATTTACATATTTGTTCTCTATATGTAAGTGCGCTAACCATTTAATGTTATGGCCCATTTTCCAAGTTCATAATTCACGTTTTTGCACCAAAACGTATTCCCAAACTATTATCATAATTCACTATAAAGTTATGCCAAGTTATAGCCTTTTATTTTCAATACAAGCCAACTACCCAAAACCCAACTTAGGCGCGTTCATATTAAACTTTCTCCAAGTCATAAATTATCATATATGTTTCTACTCCAAATTTTACACAATTAACATATGCCCAAGTTCTAGGTTACATGTCAATTTTACATATGCCCAATTCATACCAAATTTACATATGTTCAATTCATGTCGTTTTACATGTATGCCAATTTTATGCCAATTTACACATATACCAAGTTTCATGCCGCTTTACATATGTCAAGATTCATGATTTACATTTTTACAAAGCTATGCCCAATTTACATAGATCAAGTTTTATACCCAAAATTACATGTATACTACGTTTACACCAATTTACCCATAACAAGTTCTAGCCAAATTACAAATATCAAGATCCATGTCAAATTTTATATATATATATATATATATCAAGATCCATATCAAATTATATATATCAAGATCCATGTCAAATTATATATGCCAACCCCCATTCTTGCAATTACCATTATAATGACAATACCCAAATATCAAGTTTCATGTTAATGGTAGTAATACCCAAATATCCAAAAAAAAAATATGTTATGCCATCAATTACACCAAACACATATATCCAAATATGCAATATCCCAATATTTCCCCGTATTCAATCGCACGTATATAGTAGTTTAGGCCTAGGTACGAAATTGACCAAGGTTCATCAAAAGAAAATAAATAGGGGGAGGTAGAAGTTGCAATAAGAACAAGATCAGAAAGAAAACATCATAAATCATCATGATAGGCATAAAGATTACAACTTGATGATAACATTATTATGAATCAAGAAAACTGCTGAATAGATCGTAAACTTAGCATGAGAATAAAGATAGACAAGTCTCAAAGCTCAAGATTCAAGAAGCAACAGAAATTGATCTGAATCGATAAACATACTTAGATCCAATTCCACTTTATTTCATGTCCATATTATAATTAAATATTTAAATCTAAAAGTAACTAGCACTTAGGATAGCGAATTAAGAACTGAATTTGTTGTAGAAATGTTGCAGCGTTGTTGATTTATTGTCTTGAATCGTTGTAGAAGTCTTAATCTTTGAATTGGATTGTGTATGAAAGCTTAGGAAATTTATTAGAGGCGGCGGCCATGATCAAGAGGGATTCAAACAGAATTTTGATGTAAGAATGATTTGTTATGAATGAGGTTAGGCCTTATGGTGTATTCATAGGTGTAGGAACCATTTAGGGCCTTTAGATCAACTCTAGAGTCAATCCGGACCATCAAAACACATACCGGGCTTTAAAAATGGGTTCTGGACCAAAACAGGCCGACCAGGTCGACCTGTAAGGGGGAGGTCGACCACATGGTCGACCTGGGGGGGTTGGTAGGTCGACCCCCAGGTCGATCTGCCTGGTTCTATGCTGCCAGAAATCTGCTGAATCTTCTGTAGGCCATAACTTCTTCATCCGAACTCTGATTTTTGAAAACTCGGACTCTGTTTCATGTAGAATTCCAAGAGGAACGCAATGGCGCAGCCCGTTTCCCTTGATTCTCATTTTAAAAATTAATTATACCTTGATTTCTTGTTTTAACATAATATTAAAATTCGGGTTGTTACCAAACCAAGCCTATGTCCACTTTATATTTTCTTAGGTCTTGAGAAAATACAATTACAATGCCGTCTCACAATCCATGGGATCCATTTATAAACAATAGCCTTGTGTTCTCATGAAGAAGAAGAGAGAAAAGAAGTGATTTTACGCATGAAATCCTCGTATTAGATTGATTTGAGGAGTATGCAAAGTCCTTGTGTTGATAATGTGAAAGCCGTGAAGAAGAATGGCCAGAAGTCCTTAGAAAATCCTCCAAATGGTGTATTTATAGGCATTTCCTAAAAGCGGTTCATGAGACACGTGAAACGCATCCCAAGAATTTCGAACTATGGTGGAAAATATCCAGAAATCCTCTACAAGTCGTCCTAGAACAGGTGTAATGAGATCTGAGTTGATAGGAGTGAAAATTGCCTTTAAAGTAGGTCAAAATAATGTGCAGCAGCAGGTTCGGTCCAGGTGATTCGTGACCACGGGGTGCACCACGAAACATGGTAATGAGTGGGTCATGACGAGCTGAAGTGAGGAGTTGGTGAAGACGGTGAGGTCGGGTCGTGGTCTAGGGCATGACCATGAACGGGTTGTGATCCAGGGGGTGTGTCAGGCTGTCCATGAGCAGAGGTGGGTCCCACGAGCCGCGTTAGATCCCACGAGTTGGTCTGTATTCCGAGCTTTCCGATATTTCGCCACTTCATCCAAGTGATTGCCAGTCGACGCCGGATTATACCTGTTCACGGAAACAGGCGTAACTTCCAAACCATAAGTCCATTTTAGTCAAACGAAAGCTCTAGTTGAAGCTAATTCAAAGGGCTCCAAGAATTACTGAGCAAAACTTTGCAATTGCTGTTTCGGGCCCACAATAGGTCATCTGATAGGAGTTTTGGGTCGTTCTTTATTTGTGATGCGACTTCAACCAAATCGCTTCCTGTCTTCTGCCGATGTTCTTCATACCCGAACGCGATGTTATCCAGATATTCCATGTGTGACATCTTTGACCAAAAAGTGTATCAACAAGTTTGCTCCCCAGAACATATCTTGCTGGTCAAGGAAGATGTGTTCTGGATAATCCAAGAAATCCAAATCTGTACAGAGATAGAGGTAAAACAAATGTGTCAAATCCTGGCAAATGCCAAACCTTCTAGGCATAATCCACACCAAGAAGTTCAAACCAAGTATAATCCATACCCGATTTCTTTTGTCATATCTTGACAAGAAAATTTACAATTCCTTAAGTATAATTTGTATTTAATATTCCAAAGTGAGTATAAACCATTCTCAGACCCGAAGTAGAGCTACGTTTGCCACAACCTGACAAGATAGTCCATTCCTAGGCATAATCCATACCTAGAATTCCAAAATAAGTATAAGCCATACTTCAACCGAGATTGAGGATCTTGCCACATCTTGACAAGATACTTGAATTTTCCAAACATAGTCCATGCTCGGAAAGTCCTTCCTTATTAAATTCAAAATGCAAAACCATAGCAAATCCTGATTGGTTTGTCATCGAGTCCAGAGCATGCTTTAGGGCTACATCCAAACCCCATATGTGTCTACTTTGATTCAACAAATCGGAAAACCTAATGAAATAAAAAAACCAATCTTAAAGCCTAAAAATGCAGAAAGTGAAAGTTGATCTCATCTAGATCAGTTGATGATGCGCCCACGTGAGCTCGATCGAGGGTTATTCCCTCTTCGATGAGCAGGAGATGGTAGCGCGGGTGCAAGCGCTGTCGGTTGTTTCACATACTCGGGTAGCTCTCCACGTCTAACCCGTTCCTCAATCAAACCACGCAGGTGCCTGCAGTCATTTGTGTCGTGACCGTCCATATCATGGAATATGCAATGTTTTCCAGAGTCGCTTTCTCTTTGTGATGGCTCCCTCCTCGGAGGTTTTGGGTTGGAGATGGAACCGTTCGTGTCCATGTTGATGTCATTCAGCGTTGAATTGAGTTCTGTGTACTTTTCATATCCGGGCGCTCTCTAGGGCTAAGTGTTGCAGTCATTCTTGATGGGGTACTTTTCCTTTTTCATTTCCAAAATCATACGGTTCTCCTTATTTGAGCATGTTGACATCGAGAATTTTCTTCTCGAAGGTTGCATCTTCTTCTCGTAGAAGTCTATCCGCTTTAAGGTAGAATTTGCCGAGATTTCTTGGTGGATCTCTTTACAAAAACTTTTTGATCTTCGAGTTATCCAAGACACCGGATACCGCTGCCATAAGTATTATCGATGGTTCAGGGCGATCAACTGATGCTGCTGCAACGTTGAATCTTTCCACAAATGAGCGTAGAGTTTCTCTGGGCCTTTGCTTGATTGTAGCGAACGATATTACATTCTTGGGTCGGGCGATCTGGACTCGAAATTGTTCAATAAAGCGTGTAGCCAACATGTTCCAGCTGTTAATCAATTCAGTTTCTAGCTTCCAAATCCACATAGCGGCTATATCAGTCAAAAAGAGGGGAAAGCATTTTTCCATGATGTTTTCCGATGCCATTTGAACTTCCATATGACGCTTGTAGCACATCAGATGCGTGGTAGGATCTGTCATGCCGTTGTAGGGCTCCAGTTGTGGAAGTTTGAAATCTGGAGTGTTGCGGAAATTCCTGTGTGAACGGGTTGTGATTTACGTCATCTATGTCATTCTGATAAGCGCGGCCTCTCAAGAGGCGTTGAATAAGATTGGCGAGCCGATCGCCTTCAAAAAATTCTTGTATATTGCCTAAATAAGAGCTGGTGCCCCTAGCAGGGAGAATATAAGAGGGTGGAAGCTGTTGGTGATCTGCTAGGAGTGGGTCATGAGGACCGGTTCATTAGCCCGGGTCATGGAGATATGTGGCTTGTGAGCCAAGGTTGTGGAGGCTGACTCATGGTTCGAGGGGGGCGAGCCGAGGAGGGGCAACCCATCCTGGTTCTGGTGCCCTATCACGAGCCGCTGCTGGTTCTGCTTCACGAGCCATGTCTAGCTGCTGAGCGAGGGGGTTGCCCCCGAGTCCATCAGTAATATGGATCGTGCTTGATCCGATTTGGTGGAGTGGTGCTTCAGGGTTCATGAGCCGTACAGAAGGCGACCCGAACCGTTTGTGAGGGGCTTACTGAGCTGCTTCGGTAGCTTCATTTCCAATGACTTGAACGTTGCTCGGCCTTCCATCCATCCGAGCCAAGAATCCATCGATAATCTCCTATTTCTTCCTGAGGAGGTCATCTTGCCTTGCCATCTAAGTTCTCAATTCAGTGAGAACTCCGTCCGTCACTTCTCTGGTCAGGTATGCTGGCAGATCTCCATGAGAGGAAGCCTCCTAGCTTGCCTTGTTCCTAGTGCCTTCTGCATCAGCATCCGCAGCATAAGAGGAAGTTCCAGTTTTCTTCCTTTTGATTACCATTGAGTCTCCTTTTAAGCTATAAGTTGAAGTTGTCATGTGCCCCCATCTTGGTGCGCAGAAATGTTAGACACAAATCTGGGCCTAGCACCTGAATACGGTATGAAGTCCTCACAATCACAAGTCACATATCACACAATGCAGATAAAGAAATAAAAGTGGGGAACACACGAGATTTTTATAGTGGTTTGGCTCAAACCAAGCCTACGTTCACATTATATTTTTCTTAAATCTTGAGAAAATACAATTACAATGTTGTCTCACAATCCATGAGATCCGTTTATACAAAATAGCCTTGTGTTCTCATGAAGAAGAAGTGAGAAAAGAAGTGATTTATGCACGAAATCCTCATGTTAGATTGATTTGAGGAGTTTGCAAAGTCCTTGTGTTGGTAATGGTGGAAGCCGTGAAGAAGAATGGCCAGAAGTCGTTTGAAAATCCTCCAATTGGTGTATTTATAGGCATTTCCGGAAAGCAGTTCATGACACACATGTCACGCATCCCAAGAATTTCGAAATGTGGTGGAAAATGTCCTGAAATTCTCTCCAAGTCGTCCCAGAACAGGTGTAATGAGATCCGGGTTGATAGGAGTGAAAATAGACTTTAGATTAGGTCAAAATCGGGTGCAGCAGCAGGTTCGATCCAGGTGGTTTGTAACCATGCGGTGCACCACGAACCGTGGTGACGAGCGGGTCGTGACGAGCTAAAGTGAGGAGTTGGTGAAGATGGATAGGTCGGGTCGTGGTCTAGGGGTCGACCACGAACGGGTCACGAACCAGGGGGCTTGTCAGGCTAGTCCATGAGCCGTGTGGCTCCAAAGATCCGAGGTAGGTCCCATGAGCCAGTCCATATTCCAAGCTTTCCGATATTTTGCCATTTCATCCAAGTGATTGCCAGTCGATGCCAGATTACACTAGTTTACGTAAACGGGCGTAACTTCCAAATGGTAAGTCCGTTTTAGCCAAACGAAAGCTCTACCTGAAGCTAATTCAGAGGGCTACAAGAGTTACTATGCTAAGCTCTGTAATTGCTATTTTTAGGACCAAAATAGGCCGTTTTACTGGAGTTTCGGGCCGTCCTTTTCTGTTATGCAACTTCAACCAAATATCCTACTGTCTTCTGACGATGTTCTCCACACCCAAACGAGATGTTATCTGGATATTCCATGTGTGACATCTTTGACAAAAAAGTGTATCAACAAGTTTTCCCCCCAGAACATATCTTGTTGGTTAAGGAAGGTGTGTTCTGGATAATCCAAGAAATCCATATTTGTACAGAGATAGAGGTAACACAAATGTGCCAAATCCTGGCAAACGCTAAACCTTCTAGATATAATCCATACCGAGAAGTTCAAACCGAGTATAAACCATACCCGATTTCTTTTGTCACATCCTGACAAGAACATTTGTAGTTCCTTAAGTATAATCCATACTTGAGATTCCAAAGTGAGTACAAACCATACTCAGACCTGAAGTTGAGCTACGCTTGCCACTGCCTGACAAGATAGTCCATCCTAGACATAATACCTAGAGTTCCAAAATAAGTATAAGCCATACTTTAACCGAGATTGAGGATCTTGCCATATCCTGACATGATATTTGAATTTTCCAAACATAATCCATTCTCGGAAAGTCCTTTCTTTTTCAATTCAAAATGCAAAACCAAAGCAAATCCTGATTGGTTCGTCATCAAGTCCAGAGCACGCTTTAGGGCTACATCCTAACCCAATACGTGTGTACTCCGATTTAACCAATCGGAAAATCGAATGAAAGCAAAAGAAAATCTTAAATCCGAAGAAATACAGAAAATGAAAGTTTTTCTCATCCAGATCAGTTGATGATGCAACCACGAGAGTTCGATCCAGGGTCATTCCCTGTTCGGGGAGCAGGGGATGGTAGCGTGGGTGCAGGCGCTGTCGGTTGTTTCACATACTCGGGTAGTTCTCCACATCTAACCCGTTCCTCAATCAAATCACACAGGTGCCTACAGTCATTTGTGTCTATACCGTCCAAATCATGGAATATGCAATGTTTTCTAGAGTCGCATTCCCTTTACGATGGCTCCCTCCTAGGGGGCTTTGGGTAGGAAATGGAACTGTTCGTGTCCATGTAGATGTCAGTCAGCGTTGAATTGAGTTCTGTGTACTTTTCATATCTAGACCCTCTTCGGGGCTGAATGTTGCAGTCATTCTTGACGGTAGCTTTTCCTTTGCCATTTCCAGAATCAGACGGTTCTCCATCTTTGAGCATGTTGACATCAAGAATTTTCTTCTCAGAGGTTGCATCATCTTCTCGTAGAAATCTATCTGCTTCTAGGTAGAATTCGCCGAGATTTCATGGTGAATCTCAGTACAAAGACTTTTTGAACTCCGAGTTATCCAAGACACCGAATACCGCTGCCATAAGTACCATCGATGGTTCAAGGCGAACAACTGATGTTGCTGCAATGTTGAATCTTTCCTGAAATGAGCGTAGAGTTTCTCTGGCCTCTGCTTGATAGTAGTGAGTGACATTACGTTCTTGGGTCGAGCGATGTGGACCTGAAATTATTCAATAAAGCGCACGACCAACATGTACCACCTGTTGATTGATTCAGTTTTTAGCTGTCGAATCCACATAGTGGTTATATCAGTTAGAAAAAGGGGAAACCATTTTGCGATGACATTTTCTGATGACATTTTCTGATGCCATTTGAACTTCAATATGACGCTTATAGTGCATCAGATACACGGTAGGATCCGTCCTGCCGTTGTAAGGCTCCAATTGTGGAAGTTTGAAATCTGAAAGGCTGCAGGAATTTCTGATTTCCTCTGTAAATGGGTTGTGATTGACGTCATCCACGTAACTCTGATAAGCGCAGCCTCTCGAGAGGCATTGAATGAGATTGGAGAGCTGATCACCTTCAAAAGTTGTTAAAAATTGCCTAAATCAGAGCCGGTGCACCCAGTGTCGAGAACAGGAGAGGGTGAAAGCTGTTGGTGAGCTGTTGGGAGTAGGTCATGAAGACCGGTTCGTGAGCCCGGGTCGTGGTGATATGCGGCCCGTGAGCCAGGGTCGTGGAGGCCGACTCGTGGTTCGTGGGGGGAGAGCCGAGGAGGGGTGACCCGACCCGGTTCTGGTGTCCTATCACGAGCCTCTCCTGGCTTTGCTTCACGAGTCATGTCTTGCTGCTGAGCGAGGGGGTTTCCCCTGGGTATTTCAGTAATGTGGATCATGCCTGATCTAATTTGGTGGAGTAGCGCTTCAGGGTTCACGAGCCGTACAGAAGGCGACCCGATCCGTTCGTGATGGGCTTGCCGAGCTGCTTCGGTAGCTTCATTTCAAATAACTTGAACATTGCTCGGCATTCCATCCATTCGAGCGAAGAATCCATCGATAATCTCCTGTTGCTTCAAGAGGAGGTCATCTTACCTTGCCATCTGGGTTCTCAATTCAGTGAGAACTTCGTTCATCTGTTCACTGGCCAGGTGTGTTGACGGATCTCCATGAGAGGAAGCCTCCTTGCATGCCTCGTTCCTAATGTCTTCAGCATCAGCATCCTCAGCAAGAGAGGAAGTTCCAGTTTTCTTCCTTTTGATTGCCATTGAGTCCCCTTTTAAGCTAGAAGTTGAAGTTGTTGTGTGCCCCCTTCCTAGCGCTAGACCAAAATCTGGGCCTAACACTCGAATGCGGTATGAAGACCTCACAATCACAGTCACAGATCACAGAATGCTGATAAAGCAATAAAAGCTAGGAACACACGAGACTTTTATAATAGTTCAGCTCAAACCAAGCCTACGTCCACTTTATATTTTCTTAGATCTTGAGAAATTAAAATTACAATGCCGTCTCACAATCTGTGAGATCCGTTTATACACAATAACCTTCTATTCTCATGAAGAAGAAGAGAGAAAAGAAGTGATTTTATGAATGAAACCCTCGTGTTAGATTGATTTGAGGAGTATGCAAAGTCCTTGTGTTGACAATAATGGAAGCCGTGAAGAAGAATGACCAGAAGTTCTTTGATCCTCCAAATGGTGTATTTATAGGCATTTCCAAAAAGAGGTTCGTGAGACATGGGTCACGCATCCCAAAAATTTAAAAATGTTGTGGAAAATGTCCAGAAATCCTCTCCAAGTCGTCTCAGAACAGGTGTAATGAGATTCGGGTTGATAGGAGTGAAAATAGCCTTTAGAGTTGGTCAAAATCATGTGCAGCAGCAGGTTCGGTCCAAGTGGTTCATGACCACAGGGTGCACCATGCACCACGAACCGTGGTGACGAGCGGGTCATGATGAGCTGAAGTGAGGAATTGGTGAAGATGGTGAGGTCGGGTCATGGTCTAGGGGTCGACCATGAACGGGTCGTGATCCAAGGGGCGTGCCAGGCTAGTCCACAAGCCGAGGTGGGTCCATGAGCCGAGGTAGGTCCCACGAGCCGGTCCATATTTAGAACTTTCCGATATTTCACCACTTCATCCAAGTCATTGCAGTCGACGCCGAGTTATACCATTTCAAGGAAACATGCATAACTTCAAACCGATAAGTCCGTTTTAGCCAAATGAAAGCTCCACCTGAAGCAAATTCAGAGGGCTACAAGAGTTACTGAGTAAGGCTCCGTAATTGCTGTTTCGGGCCCAAAATAGGTCATTTGATAGGAGTTTCGGGCCATTCTTTGTATGTGATGCGAATTCAACCAAATCGCTTCCTATCTTCTGACAATGTTCTCCATACCCGAACGCGATGTTATCCAGATATTCCATGTGTGACATCTTTGACCAAAAAGTGTATCAACAAGCTTTCCCACAGAACATATCTTGCTGGTTGAGGAAGATGTATTTTGGATAATCAAAGAAATCCATATATGTACAGAGATCGAGGTAAAACAAATGTGCCAGATCCTGGCAAAAGCCAAACCTTCTAGGCATAATCCATACCAAGAAGTTCAAACTGAGTATAATCCATACTCGATTTCTTATGTCACATCCTGACAATAATGTTTGCAGTTCCTTAAGTATAATCTATACTTAAGATTCCAAAGTGAGTATAAACCATACTCAGACCTGAAGTAGAGCTACGCTTGCCACAGTCCGTACAAGATAGTCCATCCCTAGGCTTAATCCATACCTAAAGTTCCAAAAAAAGTATAAGCCATACTTTAACCGAGATTGAGGATCTTGCCACATCCAGATAAGATACTTGAATTTGCCAAACGTAATCCATGCCCGGAAAGACCTTCCTTATTCAATTCAAAATGCAAAACCAAAGCAAATCCTGATTGGTTCGTCATCAAGTCCAGAGCACGCTTTAAGGCTATATCCTAACCCCATATGTGTGTACTTCGATTCAACCAATCGAAAAACCTAACAAAAGCAAAAACAAATCTTAAAGCCTAAGAAATGCAGAAAATTAAAGTTGATCTCATCCAGATCAGTCGATGATGATCCCACGAGAGCTCAATCCAGGGTCATTCCCTCTCCGGGGAGCAGAAGATGGTAGCGCTGGTGTAGGCGCTGTCGGTTATTTCGCATACTTAGGTAGCTCTCCACGTCAAACCCATTCCTCAATCAAATCACGTAGGTGCCTACAGTCATTTGTGTCGTGACCGTCCATATCATGGAATATGTAATGTTTTCCAAAGTCGCGTTCTCTTTGTGATGGCTCCCTCCTAGGATGCTTTGGGTAGGAGATGGAAGTCAGCGTCGAATTGAGTTCTGCGTACTTTTCATATCTGGGCCCTCTCCGAGGCTGAGTGTGGCGATCATTATTAACAGTGGCTTTTCCTTTGTCGTTCCTATATTCAGACGGTTCTCCGTCTTTAAGAATGTTGACATCAAGAGATTTCTTCTTGAAGGTTGCATTTTCTTCTTGCAGAAATCTATCTGCTTCAAGGTAGAATTCGCCGAGATTTCATGGTGGATCTCGGTACAAAGACTTTTTGAACTCCGAGTTATCCAAGACACCGGATACCGCTGCCATAAGTACCATCGTTGGTTCAAGGTGATCAACTGATGTTGCTGGAACATTGAATCTTTCAGCAATGAGCGCAAGTTTCTCTCGGCCTCTGCTTGATTGTATTGAGCGACATTATGTTCTTGTCGAGCGATGTGGACCCGAAATTGTTCAATAAAGCGCGCGACCAACATGTTCCAATTGTTGATCGATTCAGTTTCTAGCTGCCAAATTCACATAGCGGCTATATCACTCAGAAAGAGGGGAAATCATTTTGCCATGACGTTTTCCGGTGCCATTTAAACTTCCATATAATGCTTATAACGCATCAGATGCACGGTAGGATCTGTCCTGCCATTGTAGGACTCCAGTTGTGGAAGTTTGAAATCTGGAGGGTTGCGGGAATTCCTGATTTCCTATGTGAATGGGTTGTGATTGACAACATCCACGTCATTCTAGTAAGTGCGGCCTCTCGAGAGGCATTGAATGAGATTTCCAAGACGATCGCCTTCAAAGCGTTGTTGTAGATTGCCTAAATCAGAGCCGGTGCCCCTAGCGTAGAGAACAGAAGAGGGTGGAAGCTGTTGGTGAGCTGGTGGAAGTGGGTCATGAGGACCGGTTCTTGAGCCTGGGTCGTGGAGATATGCGGCTTCTGAGCCAGGGTCGTGGAGGCCGACTCGCGGTTCGAGGGGGGCGAGCCGAGGAGGGGTGACTCGACCCGGTTCTGGTGCCTGATCACGAGCATCTTCTTGCTCTGCTTCATGAGCTGTGTCTTGCTGCTGAGTGAGGGGGTTTCCCCCGAGTCCATCAGTAATGTGGATTGTACCCGATCCAATTTGGTGGAGTAGTACTTCAGGGTTCACGATCCGTGCAGAAGGTGACCCGATCCGTTCGTGCAGGGCTTGCCGAGCTGCTTCGGTAGCTTCATTTCCAGTCACGAGAACGTTGCTTGGCCTTCCATCCATCTAAGCGAAGAATCCGTCGATCATTTCCTATTGCTTCCTGAGGAGGTCTTCTTGCCTTGCCATTTGGGTTCTCAGTTAAGTGTGAACTTCATCCATCTCTTCTCTAGTCAGGTATGCTGACGGATCTCCATGAGAGGAAGCCTCTTGGCTTGCCTCGTTCCTAGTGCCCTAAGCATTTGCATCCTCAGCATGAGAGGAAGTTCCAGTATTCTTCCTTTTGATTACCATTGAGTCTTCTTTTAAGCTAGAATTTGAAGTTGTCGTGTACCCCCTTCCTGGCATGCCAAAATGTTAGACCAAAATCTGGGCCTAACACCCGAATACGGTATAAAGTCCTCACAATCAGAAGTCATAGATCACAAAATGCAGATAAAGCAATAAAAGCGGGGAACACATGAGATTTTTATAGTGGTTCGGCTCAAACCAATCCTACGTCCACTTTATATTTCTTAGGTCTTGAGAAATTACAATTACGATGTTGTCTCACAATCCGTGAGATCCATTTATACACAATAGCCTTGTGTTCTCATGAAGATGAAGAGAGAAAAGAAGTGATTTTATGCACAAAATCCTCGTGTTAGATCGATTTGAGGAGCATGCAAGGTCCTTGTGTTGATAATGGTGGAAGCCATGAAGAAGAATGGCCAGAAGTCCTTTGAAAATCCTTCAAATGGTGTATTTGTAGGCATTTCCTGAAAGCGGTTCATGAGACACGTCTCGCGCAACCCAAGAATTACGAAATGTGGTGGAAAATTTCCAGAAATCCTATCCAAGTCATCACAGAATAGGTGTAATGAGATCCGGATTAATAGGAGTGAAAATAGCCTTTAGAGTAGGTCAAAATCATGTGCAGCAGCAGGTTAAACCCAGGTGTTTCATGACCACGGGGTGCACCATGAATCGTGGTGACGAGCGGGTCATGACAAGCTGAAGTGAGGAGTTCTTGAAGATGGTGAGGTCGGGTCGTGATCCAGGGGGCGTGCCAGGCTAGTACACGAGCCGATGTGGGTCCCACGAGCCGAGGAAGGTTCCACGAGCCGGTCCATATTCCGAGCTTTCCGATATTTCGCCACTTCATCCAAGTGATTGCCAGTCGATGTTGGATTACACCAGTTCACGGAAACGGACGTAACTTCCAAACCGTAAGCCCGCTTTAGCCAAACGAAAGCTCTACCTGAAGCTAATTCAGAGAGCTACACGAGTTACTGAGCAATGCTTTGTAATTACTGTTTTTGGGCCCAAATTAGGTCGTCTGGAAAGAGTTTCAGGCCGTTCTTTGTTTGTGATGCTACTTCAACCAAATCACTTCCAATCTTCTTACGATGTTCTCCATACCCGAATGCGATGTTATCCAGATATTCCATCTTTGACATCTTTGACCAAAAAGTGTATCAATAAGTTTGTCCCCCAGAACATATCTTGCTGGTTAAGGAAGATGTGTTCTGGATAATCCAAGAAATCAATATCTGTACAAAGATAGAGGTAAAAGAAATGTGCCAAATCCTGGCAAAGGCCAAACCTTCTAGGCATAATCCATACCAAGAATTTCAAACCGAGTATAATCCATACCTGATTTCTTTTGTCACATCCTGACAAGACCGTTTGTAGTTCCTTAAGTATAATCCATACTTAAAATTCCAAAGTGAGTATAAACCATACTTAGATTTGAAGTAGTGCTACGCTCGCCACAGCTTGACAAGATAGTCCATCCCTAGGCATAATCCATACCTAGAGTTCCAAAATAAGTATAAGCCATACTTCAACCGAGATTGTGGATCTTGCTACATCCTAACAAGATACCCGAATTTGCCAAACATAATCCATGATTGGAAAGTCCTTCCTTATTCAATTCAAAATGCAAAACTAAAGCAAATCCTAATTGGTTCGTCATTGAGTCCGCAGCACACTTTAGGGCTACATCCTAACCCCATACATGTTTAATCCGATTCAACCAATAGGAAAACCTAATGAAAGAAAAAACAAATCTTAAAACCTAAGAAATGCAAAAAATTAAATCTGATCTCATCCAGATCAGTTGATGATGAGCCCACGCGAGCTTGATTTAGGGTCATTCCCTATCCGGGGAGCAGGAGATGGTAGCATGGGTGCAGGCGTTGTCGGTTGTTTCACATACTCGGGAAGCTCTCCGCGACTAACCCATTCCACAATCAAATCACACAGGTCCTACAGTCATTCGTGTCGTGACCGTCCATATCATGGAATATGTAATGTTTTCCAGAGTCACATTCTCTTTGCAATGGCTCCCTCCTAGGAGGCTTTGGTAGGAGATGGAACCGTTTGTGTCCATGTAGTAGTCAGCCGACATTGAATTGAGTTCTATGTACTTTTCATATCTGGGCCCTCTCCGGGGCTGAGTGTTATGGTCATTCTTGACAGCGGCTTTTCCTTTGCCATTTGCAGAACCAGACGAATCTCCGTCTTTGAGCATGTTAACATCGTGAATTTTCTTCTTGGAGTTGCATCTTTTTCTCACAGAAATCTATCTTTATAAGGTAGAATTCGCTGAGATTTCATGGTGGATCTCAATACAAAAACCTTTTGAAGTTCGAGTTATCCAAGACACCGGATACCGCTGCCATAAGTACCATCGATGGTTTAGGGCGATCAACTGATGCAGCTGCAACGTTGAATCTTTCTAGAAATGAGTGCAGAGTTTCTCTGGGCCTCTGCTTGATTGTAGTGAGTGGCATTACGTTCTTTGGTCGAGCGATGTGGACCCAAATTTGTTCAATAAAGCGTGCGACCAACATGTTCCAACTGTTGATCGATTCAGTTTCTAGTTGTCGAATCTACATAGTGGCTATATCAGTTAGAAAGAAGAGAAAACGTTCTTCCGTGATGTTTTCTGACGCCATTTGAACTTTCATATGATGCTTGCAGCGCATCAGATGCATGGTAGGATCCATACTGCCGTTGTAGGGTTCCAGTTGTGGAAGTTTGAAATCTGGAGGGTTGCGGGAATTCCTGATTTCCTATGTGAATAGGTTGTGATTGACGTTATCCACGTCATTCTGATGAGCATGGCCTCTCGAGAGGCGTTGAATGATATTAGGAGCCGATCGCCTTCAAAAAGTTGTTACAGATTTCCTAAATCATAGCCGGTGCCCCAGCGTGGAGAACATGAGAGGGTGGAAGCTATTGGTGAGCTGCTGGGAGTGGGTCATGTGGACAAATTCGTGAGCCCATGTCGTGGAGATATGCGGCCCGTAAGCCAGGGTCGTGCAGGCCGATTCGCGGTTTGAGGGGCCGAGCCAAGGAGGGGCGACCCGACCTAGTTCATGTGCCATATCACGAGCCGCTCCTGGCTCTTCTTCATGAGCCATATCTTGCTGCTGAGCGAGGGGGTTGCCCCCGAGTCCATCAGTAATATGGATCGTGCCCGATCCGATTTGGTGGAGTGGTGCTTCAGGATTCATGAACCATACAGAAGGCGACCCCATCCATTCATAAGGTGCTTGCCGAGCTGCTTCGGTAGCTTCATTTCCAATGACTTGAACATTGCTCGGCCATCCATCCGAGCGAAGAATCTATCGATCATCTCTTATTGCTTCCTGAGGAGGTCATCTTGCCTTGCCATCTGGGTTCTCAATTCAGTGAGAACTCCGTCCATCTCTTCTTCAGTCAGGTATGCTGACGGATCTCCAAGAGAGGAAGCCTCTAGGCTTGCCTCGTTCCTAGTGCCTTCAACGTTAGCATCCTCTGCATGAAAGGAAGTTCCAGTTTTTTTTCCTTTTGATTGCCACTGAGTCTCCTTTTAAGCCAGAAGTTGAAGTTGTCATGTGCCCCCTTCCTGGTGTTCCAAAATGTTAGACCAAAATCTGGGCCTAATACCCAAATACGGTATGAAATCCTCACAATCACAAGTTATAAATCACAGAATGCAGATATAGTAATAAAAGTGGGGAACACACAAGATTTTTATAGTTGTTCGGCTCAAACCAAGCCTATGTCCACTTTATATATTCTTAGATCTTGAGAAAATACAATTACAATGCCGTCTCACAATCCGTGAGATCCGTTTATACACAATAGCCTTGTGTTCTCATGAAGAAGAAGAGAGAAAAAAGGGATTTTATGCACGAAATCATCGTGTTAGATTGATTTGAGGAGTATGCAAAGTCCTTGTGTTGATAATGGTGGAAGCCGTGAAGTAGAATGGCCAAAACTCCTTTGAAAATCTACCAAATGGTGTATTTATAGGCATTTCCTAAAAGCTGTTCACGTGACCCGTATCACCATCCCAAGAATTTCGAAATGTGGTGGAAAATGTCTGGAAATCCTCTCCAAGTCGTCCTAGAACAAGTGTAATGAGATCTGGGTTGATAGGAGTGAAAATAGCCTTTAGACTAGGTCAAAATCATGTGCAGCAGCAGGTTTGGTCCAGGTGGTTCGTGACCATGGGGTGCACTACGAGTCGTGGTGACGAGCGAGTCGTGACGAGCTGAAGTGAGGAGTTGATGAAGATGGTGAGGTCGGGTCGTGGTTTAGGGGTCGACCACGAACGGGTCATGATCCAGGGGGACGTGCCAGGCCACGAGCCGAGGTGGGTCCCACGAGCCGGTCCTTGTTCCAAGCTTTCCGATATTTCGCCACTTCATCCAAGTGATTTCCAGTTGATGCTGAATTACACCAATTCTCGGAAACAGGCGTAACTTCCATACCGGAAGTCCATTTTAGCCAAACGAAAGCTCTACTTGAAGCTAATTCGGACGACTGCAAGAGTTACTAAGTGAAGCTTCGTAATTGATGTTTCATTGCCCAAAATAGGTTTTTTGGCCGTTCTTTGTTTGTGATGTGACTTCAACCAAATCGCTTCCTGTCTTCTAACAATATTCTCCATACCCGAGTGCGATGTTATCCAGATATTCCTGTGTGACATCTTTGACCAAAATGTGAATCAATAGATTACAATAGTAAATGGTTTAAACGGGGACTGATAATAACCTATTATAAATAAATAACATTAATGAAAATGTTGTATAATTGGTAGACTTGTCTTAGGGACAAGTAAAGATTATAACTTAGGTTATAATAAACTAGTAGGGAAATGGGATAACTGGTGAAATGAGATAAGGGATACTTAATTGTAAATTAAGTAATCCGTAAATGGGAAAAGCCGGAAAACAAGTGAAGAAAAGGGGTAAATACATGAAATATAAGGAGTTGTACTTAATTATAAATTAAGTAATCTATAAACTTGGAAATCTGAAACCTGCTGATAAGAATAACATGTTTAGACTTTTCCAGGGATAAGAGGAAATTATAACATAAGGTTATAATAAATGGGTAGAGAAACTTATTAATGGGCCTTAGTTAAAAGAACTAAGTTAATAAGTAAACAACGATAAGCTGTAGTAACGGTGTAAAGTGGGATTATGATTAAATGAGAAAGGATGAGGAAAACTTATAAAATGAAATAAGTTATATTTAATCATAAATGGTAAGTGACATGTTAATTATAAAACATGTGAATTGAGGTATATTTAATAACATATTAAGTAGAACATGTTATTGTAACCTTGAAATCAAACAAGAATATAAAAGGGATTATGGATTACAACCTTGGACCATAATCTAGAGAATAACTTGTTGTGGGCTTATTAATAAACTTAAACGGGTTAAGTTATATAGTTGAAATTAATATGCAAGAGGAACTTGGTAACTTGATAAAGAATTCAATATGAATGAGAATAACCAAATTAAGTGGAAACCTGATAAGGTAAGCAAAGCGCGTAAAAGAATGTTTAGACACAGGGTCTGACAACATATTATAGTGAGGTGCTTAGACCAGTCCGCACATTCGAGGGTGAATAATGCAATGGGGTAGATCGTCGTGGTGTTGTAAGGCACGACGGGATCGCACATTCATCTGATTATTCTTATGCCTCCAAAGGACTATAAGGGGAAGCACGCGGCTTCCCAAGGTACGTAAGGTGCTCCTAGTAATCTTCTGTGCGGTGGTAGATGTTTTAGGCTATGCTCGCAGAGGTCGGGTCTGCGCGTAACTACTAGGTGGGTGGGCCTTGACTGCAGAAGTAGCTATGTAGTCAGAATGCTGTGACGCGGTGACACTAGGGTGATTCGACGGTTGCCTCAATGGTGAGGCGAAGGGTCACAACCAACAAGGATAGTAGATCATCGGATACCTATTATCGACATCCAGTGGGATGAGGAAAGACTAGAGCTGAAACCAATAGACCATTCACACTTCACTATTGGGGTACAGTGGTTGAGGGAAGACGCCAAATGGATGTTTAGATTGTTTTCTCTAGGGGCAGTCATTTAGCTCTTGTAGTCTTCACTAGTTGAGGGAGGGGTCGGGGTGAGGCCATAGCCACCGTGAAAACAGACCCTAGGAATATCTATATATCTATATAGGCTCTTAAAGACGGGCCTGTACAGATATGGAGAAGCTCTCGACCAAGTTCTGTGTTTCTTGTATTGCCCTACCATGGAACTCGGCGCACATCAGAGGTCGTGTGGTTATGGCATCATGCTACAATTGAGGATATGTATGTGGACAGTCTAGATACATGCATGTCAGCTCTAGTTGGTGTATCGTAGACTTGAGGGCATTACTCTAGTATGGAATCTGATTTAATCGAAGGTGGCAGTCCGTACGCTTACGTAGCATAATAATGATAGATATATGCGAAACGTAACATTGTTATATAGAGATCCATACGCCACTACGGCATAGGATGTGGGACTGCGTATATTTCGATGGTGTTACGGTGGAGACAGCGTGAGCTGGGTACCATGGGGTGCGCATTAATATTGGTGGTAGCTACGTATATATATTTTATTAGGTTAATCCACTGGGAAGTAAATGTGTATCACGTGTGTGTAAGCATTGAGTGCTGTTAACCCAAGTAACCTAATAAATAAGAAAATATGATTGAACGGTATATGTAGTGTTATCCAAAGTGTATAATTTTAATCCAATCACCAGAACTTGTGTTCTGACCCCCTCCTCATAACATACTCGCAGGTTATATTTGTGGAAGAGACATGATAGCCTTGGATACTGGTTAGGCAGTATTATAAATACGGTAAGGCTATATTTTGATTATATTATGTTTTTTCAATTCCGCTGTAAGATACTTTCTAATCTCTGACACGTTTTATGTCTCTATCTTTTCTGCAGGATACCAGAGCAAACCAATCCGAGTTTCGATAGATTGGAATTTTAAAAGAAAAAAACAATTTGTCGGAATTCGGGTTGTTACATTGTCCTTTGAGTTATACTGCTTCGTTTCCTCATATAAAACTATCCACAAACAGTAGCTCACGCATGAAGCTCACCATGAACGCCAAATCATCATCAACTGCCACACTCTCCACCTCTTGATCGGACGACAGTCTGAAAACGCCACTCCACGCTCCTCAGGTTGCTCGACCATAGCCCAGAGCCCTGATGGACTCGACGTCGTCGATTGCTCTCGAACTGACCACGAACGTTGACTGCTCGTAAACCAAATCAGACCCCTGCAGCACCCCATAACCCATCTTCAACATTCAGAACCAAGATCTCGAAGAGATGAAAATTTTCTTAGTTAAGAATTTTGTGTGTTATGCATCGATGAGGAGATACAAGAGGAAGATGGTTGGAGAATGTTGTTCGTTGATTTCATTAGAGTGAAGTCGCAAAAATTATTTGTGTTAACCACGCTTGAGGGGAAAATAGGGTTATACTGTATAAGGGTATATATATGTGGTTATAAACTATTAAAATATTATTTACGAGACTTCTCTATGAAGTAACAGGTTTCATTGAATTCCGAGGTTGTTTGTAAAAACTCCTTTATAAATCACAAGTGAAAAACTCGCATTTAAATTTCCCACGACCACAGAATAAATCCAACTAACTTGAAATTAGAAATATTACATTAACTAACCATTGCGAATTTAATAAAATTTGTTTCATTGAAAAAAGAGATTGTTTGCATATCGGTTATTCTATTTTACGCATAAAACTAAGCTATTTTGGACACCAAATTACTTGGTCTCCAAAAATAACAAATCATATATCTATCCTGAATCTAAACATCAATACGAATTCATCGGAATTCATTTTATGTCTTAATTTGATCGTTTTCTCAAGTTGTCAATAAATTCCTTTAAAATCGAACTAAATTTATCAAATTAATCGTTATAATTTTTAATCGATTCCATATCGACTATTTGAAAATTTGAATTGGACATAACTCACAATCTATTATATGAGATCTCCAATTTTCTCTTTCTTTAGAAAATTATAATCAAATAGATTAACACGATTCTTGTTTCACAGAATTTTAATTTCAATCAGATTTTGTATATTCAATTGAAGTTCAAATCGTAAACTACAAACTACCGCAATGTTACGAGCTCGATTTATAATTATGTAAATTATACGTTCTATCTCCATTATATAAATGAATTATATATTTATGAATCCATTTAAAATTTCAAATCAATATTTAAAATAATAAATTAAATATCCGACTATTAAAAATATGGGACGTTACAAGAAAATAAATCCTTCCATGTTAAGTTTGGAAAATTGAAAAAGAAGTATTTTTCTTATGTAAAGTATGCCTGGAATAGGAAATAGGAATTTTTATAAAATAGCAATGGAAAGTTCCAAGTATAGGGTAAAAAGGTGCGTAAATGTGGGATGGAAAATGTAGAATTTTCCATTTTCTACTTTTTCTAACATAAGAGATAAAATTCAGAAAATTAGATTTTTCTGAAATTCGCAAATTTAAAGTGGGTTAGTAGGGTTTGGATGCAAAATTGGATGTACTAAATTCTACTTTCTAATAGTGTGTGAAAAAATAGATGAAAAGGTACTTTTGATTTTAAAATATTGCGTTCATATGGAAATTGTTAGGATATTCGGGGTGCGTGCATCATGTTTTCAGAAGATTTTCAAGAAAATTTGCATTTATATAGGAAGTAGTGCTTGGGCATACATTGAATTCATGTATTTTTGTAATGTGTTACACCTTTCACAAGTGCATAAATGGTTGCGAAACTAGATGTACACATTATGGTTGCAAAGTATGCGAGGAGTTACATAGTTTTACCCTTACTAAATTTCGAGGACAAAATTTCCAAGGTTTATGATGGAACTTGGTGGCCTTAACAAACTAAGTACGTTGAGTACTATTTTTCTTCGATTTAGCCTTAGGGGTGTATCCAAGTCCATGTTTATTCCTAGTATGTTTAGATGTAGATAATATTTTTTCTAGGTTATTCATCCTTCAGTTAATTTTATCAATATTAGTTTTCATTTTATATAAATCCTTACTACAGTTAGGAATAACATTGTCTAGAGATATTATTATTTTTTTCGTTCAAATTAGTGATCTGTGAGTTTATTAAAAGATTTTCTGATTTTAAGGGCTCATTTTCACTTTTTAGTTTTTCAAAACTTCCAAATGTTGAATCCTTTCCATTTTTATAACTATTAAACCTTTCGATTTCATCTTCTAAGCATTGTTTTTATTTACTTAACTTTTCATTAAACATTTTTAACTTACTTATCTCTTCTAAACCATCCTTGTACTCTTTCCTAAGCATTTTATATCCTTTAGATGTATCATTGAAGAAATTAGTAATCTCTTTATTAAAATCCAATACTTGGTCCTCAATGGCCATGAAGCACGTATCGGCATTTTCTATTTTCTGAATCATTATCACTTGATATGTATCGGAATCATCTCGCGTTCCATTGAAAGCTTGTTTCCTATCCTTATTGAATGTATTTGAAAAGCACTTTGCCTTCTTCGAGTTGGGACAATCTCTATTCAAATGATCGAGTTTATCACATTTAAAACATTTAACAACATTTCTATTTCTGGAAATATAGTTGTTATTTTTTGAATTTTTTCCGTTATCAAGTACTTCAAGAATGTCTTAATCTTCCTGGTAATAAACTCGATATAATTTTCAACAGTATCATCATCTGGTTCATCATTGTTGATCATAGTGTCAGGTGACAGTGATTTCTTCTCATTTCCCTGATTCTTTTTTCTAACCTGCAAATTTACTTCATAAGACATAAGATTACCAATTAATTCTTCTATTGCCACAGTACTATATATTTGGCTTCTTCGATTGTCAAAGTCTTCTGATCCCATTCTCTAGGAAGTGAAATCAAGATCATTTTGACTTTGTCTTCTTTAGTAATTTTATTTCTTTATGACATTAAGGCATGTACTGTATCTTGAAATCTGGAATACATATTATAAATAGACTCATTTGGTTTCATTTGAAAGAGTTGAAACAGGCAAGTTATCACAGATATCTTTGTCTCTTTTACTTTATCGATGCCTTCTTGTGTGACTTGTTGTGTTCTCCACATTTTATATGTAGAATTACAAATAGACATTCGATTAAATTCATTTCTGTCTAAGGAGAAAAATAAAATAGTCATGGCCTTAGACTTATTAAGTGCTTGTGTATTTTGATCTAGTGTCCATTTTGAATATTCAGTTTAAGGATATATATATATTCGATTTGGGTAACATTCCAAACATCTAAACCATTAGATTGCATATAAAATTTCGTCCTACAAGACCAATAAGAATAATTACTACCATCAAATAGAGGGGGTCTAGTGGTAGATTGCCCGTCCCCGTCTATGAAATTATTAATAAAAGTACAACTAGTTTCATTAGCCATTTATACTCTTTTTAAGACCAGTTAATTAATTTTAATAAATCAGTGCTCTAATACCAATTGTTGGAAACACGTGTGTCTATAGTAGTGTTGGATGGATCTTAAGGCTATTTAAACACTAGAGGGGTGAAATGTATTTACTATATCTATTCAAATTGAAAACAAAAAGAAATAAGTTTAAAATAAAACGTAATAAAGTAAATAAGACTAGGAATTTTGTACTGGTTTGGACTAATCAATCCTACATCTGGAGCTTTACAATCTTGATTTCACGGGCCATAAGATACACCTCCTTTTCAACAACAATAACTTATGACAAGTAGTCGTATCTTCAATACAGATTCTTACAGATTTGGTGTAATGATCCTACAGACCTCCAGTGGTAATATATCTTTGAACTGTTTAAGGACATATGATGAAATCAGGTAGAGAATGATGTGAATACAAGTACAAATCTCTAATATTGCGTGGCTTGCAAATCAATGAAGAATTGAAGTGTAAGAGAACCGATTTGCAAGGATAATTGGAACTTATTCAATGGATTTGTTGTCCAAATGCATGGAGAAGAAGGACTAGAAGAAAATGAGAAAATTTAATGATAAAATTTGTTTTTTGAACCTTCAAATAGTTGTTGAAGAGATATATGTCTTTTGGTGAAAGGATGGAGGGAAATAACTTTATATTTGAAATTTGAAATTTTGAAAAAATGTTGTATTTCAACATACGTAACCCTATATATCGACATTGTATCGCAAAATATGAATGACAACACTTATAAGTGTTGCAAATTTTCTGCACTTCAAATTTCCTTATATTTGGGGATTTGGTGATTCGTTTGAGGTCGAGGGTTGATTATCTTCAAGTATAATTGCCATGAGACTTTAACAAGATGTTTTAAGGTTCAACCAAATCCTCAACACTTCAAACACCTTTGGCTTCAACATTCTTCTCTAATAGGTTTAGTCTTCTATTGCTCTGATTATCCTTTTTCTATTATTCTTCCATTGCTTTGATTAACCTTCTTTTATTATTCCTCTTTTGTACTCTTGTTTCTCTATATAAATGTCTCCATAAATAACAAGTTTCGGCTGTGCCGTCCTCGTCATCTCCCTCTTCCATCCCTTCTCTTCCCCCTCTTTTGTCTCACTTTCTAGCCAAATACAAACCTTTCCTTCTTCCTCCATTATCGTTGTGGTCCTCCTCCTCATCTTTTTGTCATCATTCTTCTCTTCGTCCCTCTTTTCATCCTCATTCTCCTCGTCTTGCTCCTTCCATACTTCATTTTGTCCCAACGAAGCATAATCAACCACTGCAGCTGAATATGGTAGTAATCATTCATCTGTTCGTCCAAATCATAACATTTCTTGTCCTCCAGCTTCACGAAATTGATTCTCTGCTCTTTCTGATCTACAACCAATCCCCCGCCTCCCTTAGCTAATCAGGCTAGGTCTTATGCCCAAGTGACCAGGACTCCTCCACCCGTAGAACCGACAAAACCACCACCACCAATGAAAGCCAGTAACCCATTACCAATTTTTAAATCTATTTTTCAGACAGCCATCTTTTTGAAAAAAGAAAAACGTTGCTTGCGTGTGCATGTAAAGGACACGTGGCAAGAAATTGTAAGGAACCAACAATACGTTATTATTGTGGTTTTTTTGGACATGCAACTCCACGTTGTCCAAGAAAAAATAGATGCATGCACGCTTCATATTCTAAACAACATCAGGGCATCAGGAATAATGACACGAAAGTACACTTAGTCCCAAGAAAATTTTCTCAAAACGCAGAACCGTCGCACCAAACATCTCCTCAAAAAGCCACCTGTCACCATAATTACCGCAACTTTTTAAATTCTAACCCTAAAAAAGCCATTAATCATCACTCTCCACAGTCTCTCTCCTCAAAAACTGAAGCTTCAATTCTCTATCATATGGCGGACTCCACTGAATGCATCACGGGTACTATCCTCGACGGAAAATGGGGCATCAAATCTCTCCACTACACACTTCAAAAGACTTTGCAACATGATTGCCTGCCAAAGACGATGATTAGCAATAATTCCTTCCTTGTTTACTGTCCCTCATACCTAACACGTGACCATGCCCTTCACCTTAAGATCCTTACTAAACCCGGAGCTACAATTAATTTAGATGTTTTGTATGAAAGCATAAGTGAGCTAGAGCCGTCTCTAAAGGCTGAATCTTAGGCTAAAATTTAAGGTATACCTAAATTCGTAAAACATAATGAAGATGCAGTGGCAGAGATACTAAAGCCTATTGGGAGAGTCCTAGCTTTTGATGACTGTGATTGATGCCACATGGATCATCACCAATTTCTGGTCAAAATTCAATTTTTCGAAGGTATTAGTGCAATAAGCTCCTTTGCGACTTATTTTAATAGCAAAACCATATTATTAAGGTGAAATGATTCAGTCACTCGCACCCTGGCATAAGGCCTGAGCAAATGTTCCTGGGTAACGATGATGAACAGATTGTACCATGCATGCATGAAAACCACTCACCGATGGACACTGAAGAAAGATTTGATGCTTTGAACAATGAAGCAGCCATGCTCCCCCCTCTTCCACCAATTTTTCATGAAAATGTGTTCAATGACTATTCTAACCCAAACCCACCTGATTTTGAATCCCATGAAGTCAACCAACCAGACCCCATTGAATTTGATCAAGAAATGGAGGACAACCCAAGTATGCCTCTGAACCAACTGATTCCCTTTCCATCTGATACCTATCCTCTGCCATTCAATTTCATTGTGCTTCCCATCCAATCCATTCCACCAGATGAAATTCCTCCTCCTCAATCTCCACAACAGCAACAATGGATGGATGATCAGGATTGGCCTCAATATCATTCTCCTATCTTCGTTCGGCAAAGTGCCAGACATAACAATCACTACACATCTGATAGATTTTATCACCTATTGTTTTTTCATCATCTAATAAACGTTTAAATAAGAGAATTGCAGGTTGTATGGGTGTGAATTTGTTTGACTCACATTATGATGCCATGCATGCATTAGAACAAGAGTGTATCAATAAGCATCAATGAAACTAGTCATGTGGAATGTACTTTGTTTAGGCGACCACTCAAAATTCCATGCAATTAACCTTGTTTTTTCCCTGCTTAACTTAGATATTTTAATGCTTCAAGAATTAAAATTAGTTGATCCTACCAATTATCACTTCAGACCTATAGGTGGATCATTCCTAGCTGGAAGGATCACGTTAATGCCATTGAATCAAGGGGGGTCTTATAACATTATGGAATGAATTTGTTTGGTCCCTGCATCAATCCTTCTCAAACCAATCTACCTTACAAGTTGCCCTTAAACGCATTGCTTCGAACACTATCAATTTCTTTCCAAACAAATATGGTCCTCAAAACACTCAAGAGAGAATAAATCTTTGGGAGCATTGTAAGCATCTTGAAAACCATTTTAATGGTCTATGGGTCACTGGTGGAGACTTTAATACCACAAGACAAGTTTTTGAAAGAAACAATGGCAATATATCATCAAATTCTGAAGCTTTCAATGCATTCATCTTTGATTGTGGTTTAATAGACCCCCCCAATCAGTAACCGCTCATTTACTTGGTCTAGCCATAGACCTGATCCTACGCTCGTCAAGCTTGTTCGCTTCCTTTTCAATTCATCATGGGAAGATCAATTCCCTTTATTAGTGATCCATGGTCTTGCCTCCATTATCTCTGATCATTGCCTCATCCTTTTAGATACTGGCTCAATCAATATCCAATTGTCCCTTCAAATTTGAACAATTATGGCTCCTTGAACCATCTTTTTCAGATTTTATCAAAACAGTTTCGGCCTAACCTGTTCAAACCCAATCTATGGCCCATCGTATTGTTTTAAAACTAAGATCATTGAGGAAATTAATTAAACCTTGGGCCAAACATATTTGGGGATCCATTCGATCACGTATCTCTGAAATTCATGGTGCTATACTAGACCTTAATATCATAGAGGAATCTCGTCCCTTGAACAACGATGAAAGAAATCTTTTGAAAAACTTTGAAAATGAATTAGATAGACTCTTTACACAAGAAAAAATTGGGTGGAAACAAATATCAAAAGCCAAAAGGATTGAGGAAGGAGATCGTAATACAGCTTACTTTCATCGACTAGCCAATGATAGAAAGCGATCATCCATCATCTCAGAAGTAATTCATAATGATCAATCGATTACTGATCAGTCCACCATTCTTCATCTCTTTTCAAGCTACCGTCGTTCAATTCTTGGCAATTCTCCTCCTCCTTTGCCACCCATTGACTGACATTATCTTTGTCCAAACCCCTCGTCTCTCTCCATCGATCAGCGTTTTACTGAAAATGAGATTTGAGCCGCAATTAAAGAAATGGATGATGATAAGGCTCCTAGGCCTGATGGATTTGGGCCATCCTTTATTAAACATTTTTGGCCCACCATTAAACACGGTATCATAGATATGTGCATGGAATTCTACGAAAACCCTAAGCAAATACCTAGATTAAACTACGCTAACATTGTCCTCATTCCTAAATTCGCTGGTGTTAACTCTCTTTCAGCCTTCCGCCCTATCAGCTTGCTTAATACTTCC